>CM069909.1:103378972-103561941 GCA_036172215.1 Camellia granthamiana
TGTACATGGAGTACGGGAGAGGGAGAATTACGTGAAATAATATAGGTCAAATATTGTTTCATTGATAAACCTAATGCGAGACATGAAGTTCACTGAAAGACACATTACTGCCCTCGAGAGAACATCTTTTGGGATGTTATTCAAATTTTTTTGGAAGAAAAAAGATGTGATGTTGAAAAAGTTTAAGAAAGTTAACGATAATGTCATAGATGTGATCAAGTGTTATGATTTTCATGCAAAGGGATTCAAGCTTGGGGGGAGGGAGGGGAACATGTGACATATGGGACAGTGATGTTACTTTGATTTTTGGGATAAAGTCGGGAACAAAAAAAGTAGATGTCTCATATGGGAAGAAACAAGAAACACATTTTGTCCAAAGAAGGTTTCATAATATGTCAAGAGTATCTGTAAAGATTTTGCGAGAGGCATTAGGAGATGCATTGGAAGACACAACGACAGTTGATGTTCAGGATGTTGCACGAATAATGTGTTTATTCGTTGTGGCAACTTTGTTATTCCCAACAACCGGTCTAACAGTTGGATGGGCTTTTGTCGCCCGTATAGAAGATTTGGAAATGATGAACTCATATACATAGTCAAGTGCAGTTGTATATATTGACTACTTCAATGCAGTCTTCATTAGGAAGTCTTGAAAATGTGACTGGATGTGTATTTCTTCTTTTAGTAAGTAAATTGAACTACTTGAAATATTACACAATCCATCTTTAGAGAATTAACTAATTTCGATTTTTTATTTTACAGTACTGGTTATGCGAGCACACTACTGTAGACACCCCATTTTTGACCGACCTTAAGACTCAGACGTCACCGATTGAGCGCTTGGTGATGTTGCATATTGTGCTCGTCCAGAAGTTTCAGAGTCGCGGTCGCGAGCCTGGCCTCCGGACTTCCGGGCTCTTTCTGTATCTTGCCTCGGTTTGCGAACCAGGCTCGGTTTTCTCTGTTTTTCTTCCTGAGGGGAGGGAGAGGTCCCGTAGACCATCTCTCAATGGCCGTAGGCTACATTTCGTGGCCGTAGGCCATTTTGCCCATTTCGGAGCCCGGTTCCCAGTTTTCGGAGCCGTCAGGCCGTGTGCCTCGGTTCGGGACCGTCTAACCATCTCCGATTCCTCTGATTTTTGGCATACATCTTATTTACTCCCTTTTGAGGGACACTGGGGTCTTAGATACCCACTTCGTGGTCGAATGCCACTTTCGGTACTTAACAACCTGTTTTCGGGGCCTCGAACTGCGTGTTTTGGCCCCCCAGCCTGCATTTTGCATCGGTTTGGGCTCATTTTTGGTGGAGGCTTTATTTTCATGGTTAAGAAGCTTGTAGGAGGGTGGGAGGCCAGCAATTATTCTGACAACCAACTTTTTGTTTGGTCAAAAGTGGTTCAGCATGAATCTGGGAAGGAGAAAAGTCTGCGCGGCTTCACCGAAACGGGCGTAACTCTTTGCACAAGAAGAATTAAAATATGAGGCCACTATCATTGGAAAGCTTACTTCTGGGGCTTCATTTTTCACTCAAGAATCTCCTAAGTCCAAATCCGGGGGGAGGAGATATGGTTGGTTGAAGTCCGTTTGGACCGAATCTGCGCGGCTTTACGGAAACTGGCATAACTTTTTCTACATGAGGAATTTTAATGCAAGGTTTGCGGCATTGGAAAGCTAACTTCTGGGGCTTCATCCTAGGGGGTCACTGGCCACTTTTCTCATGTTGACCTGGCCGACCGGCCACCTTTTCCAGCCGGCCGGCCACCTACCCAAAAAAGTGACTTTTTTGCCCCTTTAAGCTAGCCGACCATTTTTCTCTCCCTAAGTGTATTCCAGCTGTGCCAGCTGGTTGCCAATTGGACCATCCTCCGTACACGTGTATGGAGGATTAGAGAGATCCTTTAGATATTTTCATGCCTCTCCTCTATAAAGGAGAGGCTTGGCTTCTTGTATGGGGGTTAGATATTTTTTTAGACACATTTGAGAGAGAGATAGACCTTCCACCTCCCATTTCTCTCCATTTCCAAGCTCCAAAGTCATTTTCCTTGCACCATTTCTACATCAACCCCTAGCACAAGACCCCCACACTCCATTCCAACACTTGGAGGCTGATTTCCAGAGGTCAAAGGTGCTGCAACTCAAGCCAAGAGGTAGAAAAGAAGTGGTCTTCAAGGGTAAGTGTGAATCTCCCTCTTTTGAGCTCATTTTTGCCTCATTTCTTAGCCCCATTTGCTTACTGTTTTGGGCTCCGACTCTAACTGAAACTAGGCCTTTTTTGAGCCATTCTTCATGTTTGTTTAAGGGCTCAACCCTGTTTGAGCCCTCTATTTGGTACTTGCTTCAATATCATCTTGTATGCTATTATTTTGCATGAAATTTCTAGCCTATGTGTGATCTGTTTTTGAGCATAATGTAAACTATGATTGGGTCTATTTTGGGCCCCTCTTCAACATTGAAGAAGGGTTCAACCCTGTTTGGGCCCCCTATCTTGCACTTACTTCATAATCTCTCCTATTTACCGTAAATTTGCATGATTTGTTTGGCCTATGTGTGATCTTTTTTGGAGCATTTAATGAACTGAGATTGTGTTTATTTTGAGCCCCTCTTCAACATTGAAGAAGGGCTCAACACTGTTTTCATACTCCAGGTGTCACTTGCTTTGAATCCATGTTTTACCCCTTTTTTTGCATGCTTTGCTAGCCCATTTTGCTTCTGTTTTTGGACCATGATCAGAGTTTAAAGTGGTCATTTTTTGACCTTCTTAACATGTTTCATTAAGGGTCCTTGTTGGTTTGATGAATGTTTGGGGTACCTCATGTTATAGCCTTTGTTAGCTTCAATCTTGCATGGCATTTCTAGCATGTTTGCATACTGTTTTTGGGGTTGTCATCTACTATAAATGTGCATATTTTTGGCCCCTCTTCAGTGTTGTAGAAGGGTATTTTTCCATTTGGGCTTTGCATCTACCACTTGTTTCATAGCCCCTCTCTTGGCCCCTATTTTTGCATACCATTGTTGCCCTATCTATGCTTGCTGTTTAGCCGTTTTTATGACTGAAAAATGCTTTTCTTGGGGCTGCCTTGCTACTGTATTTTCATTCCATGTCCATATTGTGCATGCATTGCATAGCTATAGGCCATTTCGGGTGCCTAAATTCGCATTTCGGGACCATTCCTCGCATTTGGTGTCAATTCGCCATCTTTCGGGAATGTTTTTCCCGTAATTTCAGTGCTGAAATTCATTTGCATGTTTGCATATCCTATTCCATGCCATTTCATGCCTTAGGGCCATTGCCTCGGTTTGCGTGCCCGTGTGCACGCATTTCGAGGCACTTCATTTTCATCCATTGGCCTCTTGTGTGAGTGTGGCTGAGGCTCTCTCATGTTAGTGTAAGCCCATATTACATTTGGAGTGCCATTCCATGCTTTAGGATCATTGCCTTAGTTTGCGTGCCTGCGTGCACGCATTTCGAGGCACTTCATTTTCATCTATCGGCCTCTTATGTGAGTGTGGCTGAGGTCCACTCATGTTAGTGTAAGCCCATATCATATTTCCATGCCATTGCATTGCGTATGCCATTGCCTCGATTTGCGTGCCTGTGTGCACGCATTTCGAGGCAACTCATTTTTCATCTCACGGCCTCTTATGTGAGTGTGGCTGAGGTCCACTCATGTCAGTGTAAGTCCACTTTGCATTCTGTATGCCATTTTAGTCTCATTGCATCGTGTATGCCATTGCCTCGGTTTGCGTGCCCGTGTGCACGCATTTCGAGGCATCTCATTTTTCATCTGAGGGCCTCCTATGTGAGTGTGACTGAGGTTCACTCGTGTTGGTGTAAGCCCATACGGCATTGCGTATGCCATTTCCTCGTTTTGCGTGCCTGTGTGAACGCATTTCGAGGCATCTCTTTTTCATCTCACGGCTTCTTATGTGAGTGTGGCTGAGGCTCTCTCATGTTGGTATAAGTCCAATTTGCATTGCGTATGCCATTTCATGCCTTAGGATCATTTCCTTGGTGTGCATGCACGTGTGCACGTATTTCGAGGCATTTCATTTTCATAGCATTGCGTATGTTAGGATTGCATATTAGCTGCATTTCATGCATATCATGCATATTGCATCGTGTTCGGGATATGAGTTAGCCTGGGCATGGGAAACGAGACGCGTTTCGTACTCCGAGTGACGGAATGTGTCTCAATTCCCAAGTCACCGACACTCCGGATTATCCGTGATGGAGTTAGGTTTTGTTGTAGCATTCATATGCATTCATTCTATATTGAATTGTGCAATTCGGCTCCTCGGCCATCATGCATCCATATGCGTGATTGGTGGCACGAGGATCGAGGCATGCATATATTTGTGAAATACATTGCTATGCCCCTTTCCTGCTCTCCGTTGCAGCAAAATGAAGAATCAGCAACTTTTCGGAGTCTGGCATGCATTTCGAGAAACATTGCAAACAGAGGCTAATTGGGGCATCGCCGTGGATTTCCGCGCAAAGCAGCCCAAACATACATCATTCATCAGAATCAAGGCAGTCCCTGGCTTGCATGCCAGTTTTACAGTTTTCTTAGTTAATTTGTTAATTAATTAGGAATTTGTACATTATTCGGACTGTAATATTTTGGACTGTATTATTCTTTCATTCGGACTGTATATTTATCCGGACCCTCTGCGCAAGGGCATAATTGTAATAAGTGTGGGTGAGTGTGATGTATGTCTTCCAACCCCACGTCTTTCTTCCCTTTTATTTACCTGCTTATGATGGTTAGATTAGGGCATATTTCAATTAGCATACAGTATGACAGCATGTTTGCATCATTCATCTGTTTTGCACGCACCGGGCTCGGCGCATCATACAAACTGCATTTGTATTTCAATTCCTAATTGAATACGTGTTAGTTGTAGCATCATCATATGCCATGTTTAGAATAGCCGAGCCTACTATAGTTTGCATTTTTGCATGTGTTGCATTAGGCATTTCTGTATACTTAGGATCATGCATGATTTCTAATCAGCTTTTGTTTTGGCTTGGAGTACTCGGTAAGTTTTATGCTTTAGCATCCTTGCATGCGTGTGAGTGTTGCCATGAATAGCATGCTTGCCATGAGGCTATTTGCTTATATGATATAACTGCCTGAATGCCTGTGGGTGGAGGTTGTGTTATTTGGATTGGGACAATTTATCAAATGTTTGTTTTAAGCCCACTAGATAGTGGCAACACCATGTTTTCTAAGCCCACCTGAGGGTGGCAAAATCTGCATTTTTAAGCCTACCTGCGGGTAGCAAACCATCCTTCAAACAAACAAACATGAAATGTTTTGTTCCAATTCAGACGACTCAGTCTATACTTGTATGCTGTGCGCATCACATAGTAACCTAGGCTAATAACCGGAATAAGAACATACAATGTTTTCAAAGTAAGATATCATGGTTAGTAGAGGCCGGTCTTTGACCGGGCGAGCGGGGGTGCTCACGAAGTGACCTTCCCCAATCGTACCCAAGTTCCCGAGCCGAGGCAACTTTGGTGATGACGGACACGTGGCCTTTGGCACCGAGTCAGGGTTTCCTAAATTATTTCCCCAAAATAAAATATTTAGGTGGCGACTCTGTATCTGGCAAAGCAGTCCATGTTTGGCACTTCTTTCAAAAAAATCTGTTTTCTCAAAACGATTTGCCGGATTTGGACTCTTTGGTTCAAGATTAAGAACCGTGACAATCGAGTCCTTCAAACTATAGTAACCCAATATCGAACCAGAACGGGGGGGGACACGCACCCTCGCCCCCGGGATGCGTTCGGGGGACGTCTACAGTTTCTGGCGACTCTGCTGGGGATTTAGAGAACTTGACTCGAACTCATGATATCTGGTTTTGACTACACTTGTGTGTTTCTTTGCATTGCATTTGCATGGTGCGCCTAGGACACCGTGTTTGCCATCTGCTATTCCTGAGCGGTTTGCCGGAGGCTTGTCTTGTCAAGGCATGTCCGTAAGGCTGACCGGTTACGGGCTCTGCCAGTATGGGAACACAAACCCCGGTTTTACCGGGGCACCCTTTTTGACCATTCGACCTAGTGCATATTCGGATCCATAGTGACCATTCCAAACTAGGACAGGTTGCTTACCCGTTTATAGGTTGTTTGAAACTGCTGCGTGCGTAGTGAAACCCTAGCTCCTGACAAAATAGGACAGGGAAACCCTACCCCAACATAGGGGTGTTTTGGCTCTCACTTATCTGTTATGTGCTTGTTAGAGTGCGTCTCTACAAGGAATGCATGTATCAGTGTTTGAGTTTGAGCATCAGGCCTGCGGGCATCAGTTGAGTTTGGGCATCAGGCCTGCGGGCACCAATTCAGTATTTTGGGTATCAAGCCTGCGGGCATCAGTATTTTGGGAGTCAGTTTTACCCGAGGGTATCAGTTTACAGGGCAAAGATTTGGGCAGAATTCAGTAGAGAGCACACTCATTCAGCTTTGTTCATATCTGTTCTGGTGAAGTCAGGCTGAGATGCTGCATGTTTTCTCTTTTGCTAGGTAGTCTGGGAACCACAGCTTCAGAGGGCTCCAATATCCCCCGGGTACACCGAACTTGTGTTGATAGACTTTGTCGGATCAGAGGTTCAGTTCAAGGGCAATCAGTGTTCCTTTGCCAGAGACAGGGTAAAAGGGCCAGTCAGGGACCGTTATACCGGTTGTTCAGTTAGACCAGGGCAATATGGCAGGGATGGAGGAAATGATGCATCAACTCCAAGAAAGTATGAAACTCATGCAGCAGGAGTTCGCAAGCGGAGTTCGCCAAAAGCCAGGCCGAGATTATAGCCCAACAGGCAGAGACAATTGCCAGGCTAGAGCAGCAAACTGGGGTATCTACTTCACACCAGGCTCCTCCCCCACCCAGAGTTCCAACGCTCGGGGAGACAGCTAATGTCCAGGAAGATACGGACATTCTGACAAGGCCACCTCCGCCCCCGGTTCTACCCCAGCTATCCAAAGCACCGATCAACCTGCCAAGTTCACCCTTTGAGTTCGAGTTGGACCCTACAGTGCTGAAGTTGAGCAAGCTCGAAAAGTTGTTCAAAAAATCTCAGGGAGTCAACTCCATCCCGGACATTGAAGATGGATATACTGACTCAGTGGTGACATTACCAGATCGGTTCAAGATGCCACATATCGATCGATTCGATGGCTCCGGAGACCCAATGGTGCACCTCCAACTGTTTTCTGATATCCTGAGACCAATGGGTTTGACCACAGCCCAAAAGCTATCACTATTCGGCCGAACCTTGTCTGGGATAGCCGCAATCTGGTACGCGAAATTGGAGAACTCTGTGAAACAGAATTAGGAAGAGATGGCTGAAGCCTTCAGTAAGCAATACTCCTACAACACACAGATTGAGGTCACAACTCGTGATCTTGAAGTCACCCGCCAAGAGCCAAAGGAGGGTTTTTCAGAGTTTGTGGCGAGATGGAGAGCAAAGGCCTCGATGATGGCTACAAGGCCTTCCGACAAAGACCAGATAAGGATGGTTGTGCGCAACCTTCAACCCAGGCTGATGCAAAAGCTGATCGTCCTACCCCTTCCCACCTTCGCGGACTTGCACGAGATTGGGGTACAAATCGAGGACGCTATGAAACAGGGCCTTATTGATCAGGAGAAGGAGCAGCCCAAGAGGGCGTTTACCCGTAGTTCGAATGCGACCACCAGCGGTGACGCAGCTGCAAGATCTTTCGAAGTGGGCATGGTCACCACCACCACACCAAGAGTAGCCACCCCCTTTGTTGGTGCATCCACTTCAAACCCCCGAACTTCAGACTATCTACCCCGAGGCAAGAGGGTTTTCACCCCACTCTATATGTCTTTGTCTAAAGCCCTGGGGGTCCTACTCAGGAAAGGACATCTGAAACCGTTAGAGCAACGGCCTCTACCCGATCCTCTCCCTCCAAAGCATGACCCGACTAAGTACTGTGCTTTCCATCAACAAACTGGTCATGACACCGACAGTTGCGTCCGTCTCCGCCATGAGATACAAAATTTGATTGACAACGGGGTCATCCCCGCACCAGGTCCTGCAAAGTCTATCGGCACTTGATCAGTGAACTCGTGGGGAATAATATGATGTGATCAGGGGATGAACCACCTGCGGATGGCACTCAATTTACTCCAGACGTGGGAATGGCACGCAATGTTTTGAGCAATGTGCAAATACCAGTTTTTGTGCTTTCTGACTTAGGTATTGGGTCAGTTTTGTTGTTTTGTCTTGAGTCTGTCTTTCTGTTTTGAGTCAGTCCCTTTTGTTTTGGGTCTGTCTTGTTGTATCGAGTCAGTCCTGTTGTATAGGAGTCGGGTGATTCCGGGGGGTGTTACCTCGGGTATCACCATTTTGTTTTTGCATTTGTCTTTTCGTTTTGTTTCGAGTCTGTTTCTGCCAGGAAGCCAGTAATGCCAACAGATTTGAATGAACAGCAGTGATTTTCACATTCTTGTGCTCGCTTCCGCCGTGTGCCAGTTGTACCAGAAATTCCAAATGAGACGGCAGTATTTGACTAGAAGCTGTGTCTTTTCTGTGCCTTGAATTCATTGCATCGACCTGAGTTTTTCAAAACTTTTTGAACACTGCGGTGAAAACAAAGAGGGAGGAATTCCTCGGGATTTGCAAAACTTTGATCAAATTGAGAGAAAGAGAGGCGTGCTAAGCCCTTAATGAATGAAATCATGCTTGTTGGAGTGAGTACTGAGAAAGACCCTGGCTTGATCCAGACTGGTTTCACACTATCTTCAGCGCGAGCGATTTGTCGCTTTCTTAAAAATTTTCAAAAACAAAATGTTTTGCGCGGTCCTGCGAAGACCTGTGTGGAATCGCTCTTGAGATTGTGCAGATTAGGATCACTCTCAGCCTCGAGACTCAACCCCTTTGCTTCCAAGCCTTGAACTTGAATTCAGAAGGTTCAACGGTCAACTACGATGTGAGGCCTGTGTGGCCAGATTTGAAGCAACCCTCGAACAAGAGGCCAGGAAAGTCGGATCAAGAAGATCAGAAGATCAGAAGAAGCTTGCAAAGCTAGAACAGAAGTACCCTTCAAACTAGGGGCAAAGATGTCAGACATGCTCAAAGAGCTGAAGATGAGTCCTCTTGCAAATCAACAGCCACTCTCCTGGGTATGGATGGCTTCAAAACCCTACAACCATTTGGCATGGACCAAGCTACACTTTTACCCTTGAGAGGCTCGCTGGGCCGAAAACCCGGAAGGGCGACCCAGGCAAAAGTTAGAGCAAGAAAAGATATATACAAAAAGCAAAAAGAAAAAAAAGAGAAAAAAAGAAAAAAGAAAAGCAAAAAAACAAAAAAAAAAAAAAAGAAAAAAGAAAAAAAAAAAAAGAGAAGAAAAGAAATGAAAATGAAAAGAAAAGAAAGACAAAGCTCGCAAGGTTGAAAACCTGCAACAGGCGCCTTGGCAAAAGTTAGAGCATAAAAAGGAGAGGTTAAATACCCGAGTGTACCTTAACCCCGAACTACGTAAGGCTTGATTCCCATCTTTGGGATACGTAGGCAACTTCATTCTGGAGTCCAGCCGTAAAACACTTCAAATTTGATTGTGTCCATGCAATGGTTCTAGTCATTTTTGTCTTCACTGTATCCGAGAGTTTGGTTGCGTTCAGCACTCTAAGGACTGACTACAATGCGCTGCGGTGCCATTCAAACAAGGGGTAGCTTTCCGTTGCCATTCAACGCGCTGCGGTGCCATCCAAACAAGGGGCAACTTTCCGTTGCCATTCAATGCGCCGCGGTGCCGTTCAAACAAGGGGCAACTTTCCGTTGCCGTGCAGCTCTCTTCAAGCACGGGGCAGTTTTCCTTTGGATCCGAGGTTGTGCATCTCAGGAGTAGGTTTCATGCTCGTTGAGCAAGTGGTTGTTTGCAAAAATAGTTTTTGAGGATTTTTACTGAGGTTGACTAATTCTCTCGAAAATTATTTCATTTTTTCCAAAACTGGACCATTTCTCGGACCCAAAAAAGGGAAAATTTTCAGTGCTCATAGCCTGACTTGCATGATTTCAAATCAAAAATTGAACAAGCATGTTAATCTAACTCTCATGTGGGTCAAAATTGTTTTAGTAGAAAGCCAAAAACAAAAAAAAAATGGTCAAAATAATGAACTAGGGGCACAGTTGAGTCAGGTGTTCTGTCTTTTCCCCTTTGTCAAAATACTTGCCAAAATACTTGCCAGAAAAGGGCACCATCCTTGCCGAGAAGGGCACTCTACATGCCAAGAAAAAGGCACCACTGAAGCTGACTGACAAAAGGCTGAAAGCTCTCACGTCCTCCATGCAACGAGGTATCAAGCCAAGTGCGAAGCACGAACTAGAATGGATCAAGATATTCCACTCCCTCATCCGGACAAATCTAATCACGTCCAAACTCCCCAGCAGGGCATCATCGACCGATGTCAGCTGCAGATTTGCTACACACCTAAATGTAGCGCAACCCCTCTGTGGGAGGAATTCACTAGCTGCGAGCGGAAGAAAGAGAATCTAGCAGAATGCTAAGGGCACGAGCCCACAACTTGCTGTTTATCCATCAACCACCCAGGGGAGGGATTGAAAAATGAGAGATTGAAGAATAGAGAGATGTGCGATGAGAGAAAAAGTGAGAAAAGGGCTTTTTTTTCAGAAAAACAGAGCTTGAGGGCCGAGTGATGTGAGAACCACAAATGAGAAAGGGTGGGAAACACTACCTGGTGAAACAGGCTCCCTGTGCACGTCTGAGTGTCGTGTCTTTTTTATCTCGATTTTTTTTGTTTTGGGTCGTTTCGAGTGTTACTCGATGTGTCTAGGTTGTGTGCCTTTTATTTCCTTGTTGAGTCGTTTTGCTGTGTCCAGTCGTAGGCTCAATACCTGGTCGAAAACTCATCTCTCAATTTCAAAAATAAAATCGTTTTGTGCTCTAAGTGCCGTGCCGTTCTCCACATTTGTGTAAAACAGTATTTGTTCTTTCATAAAGCCGCAGGGTTCAATCCAGGTCATATGAGAACAGTGGAACCAGGACCTATCTGAAGCTATATGGGTTCCAGACTGCAAAGCAAAGCAAAAGAGGAAAATGTCGGGCATCTGAGTTTGTTCCAACTTCAGTAAGCTCGGAGATTGTGTTCCGTATGTACCTCTTCAGGTCTTGCCAATTCTCCGAAGTATGAGTGTGCCTCTACCTCAAGCTCAAGATCAAGTCTACTTCAAGCCAGAATGGCGATCAGAAGTGCTCTCTCTGAGTACCAGTTCCTTGCTAGGGTCATCTTGGCCGTGTTTGCAATGAGTTCCTAGGAGACCAACTGCGACGGTGGAAACTAGAGTTCGAATGGCTGTTGCCTAGAACACAAAGGTTCGGGATTTCCGAGACTAAAGTCTGGTTTAAATACCCAGAGGCGTGCCCTCGGCTTGAAATCCGTATGGAAGCCCCATAGGTTGAGATAGCGTGTATGCACCTCAATTCTGGATACTGGACCAACCTAGTCTGTCACCCCGTTGGAGAATAGGGAAAGTTGTGAATATGATCAGGAAGGCAAGCAGCAGCCGTAGCTCCTACATACAGATATTGTTACTTGTCAGCATTCCAGAGCCTTTGTACTGTGAGTTCAAGGTAAAGTGTTCGAAGAGCACGAGGGGAGATCCCCGTTGGAGAAGAGCGGTTCACCGCCACCCACCTCATGAGGTGCTTTCTAAAGCGCCGCTTTGTCCATTTATTGCTTTCCTTAAGCATTATGCATTGTAATGCATTGTACCTATCAAGCATCTTTCTCAGTCATGCACGATATTGTATGTACGATTCATTCAAAGAAGTTCCGTTTGAGATCATTTATTAGTGTATCAATCACACTTCATCCATTTTGTGTATCTATCACACACATATTCACTTTTCGTGTATCCATCACACACCTTTAGTGTATCAATCACACTTGTTCACATAGTGCATCTATCACACTTTGTGTTCACCTTTAGTATGTCTATCATACTCTGCTCACTTTGTGTATCAATCACACTATGCTCATTCGTTGCATTGTTATGCACATCTGTCTAGCATTGTTATGCTCATTACTTGCATTGTTATGCACACTTCACCTGCATTGTTATGCACCTTTTCACTTGCAATTATCACTCTTTCTCCTCGCGCGTGCGACGGGATAGACCTCTTCGGTTAAAAGTGTTCGGAATACGTTCCAATGCTTACACCATTCTGAAACACCGGGATACGTCCCTATGTTTCTCCCTCTTTGGTTAAAAGCGTTCGGAATACGTTCCAATGCTTACACCATTCTGAAACACCGGGATACGTCCCTATGTTTCTCCCTCTTCGGTTAAAAGCGTTCGGAATACGTTCCAATGCTTACACCATTCTGAAACACCGGGATACGTCCCTAGGTTTCTCCCTCTTCGGTTAAAAGCGTTCGGAATACGTTCCAATGCTTACACCATTCTGAAACACCGGGATACGTCCCTATGTTTCTCCCTCTTCGGTTAAAAGTGTTCGGAATACGTTCTAATGCTTACACCATTCTGAAACACCGGGATACGTCCCTATGTTTCTCCCTCTTCGGTTAAAAGCGTTCGGAATACGTTCCAATGCTTACACCATTCTGAAACACCGGGATACGTCCCTATATTTCTCCTTCTTTTCTAATCTCTGGGATATGTCCCTAACCTTTGGGATACGTCCCTAACCTTTGGGATACGTCCCTAATCTCTGGGATACGTCCCTAATCCTTGGGATGCGTCCCTAACCTTTGGGATACGTCCCTAATCTTTGGGATACGTCCCTAATCCTTGGGATGCGTCCCTAACCTCTGGGATACGTCCCTAATCCTTGGGATGCGTCCCTAACCTTTGGGATACGTCCCTAACCTTTGGGATACGTCCCTAATCTCTGGGATACGTCCCTAATCTCTGGGATACGTCCCTAACCCTTGGGATACGTCCCTAACCTTTAGGATACGTCCATAACCTTCGGGATGCGTCCCTAACCTTCGGGATACGTCCCTAACCTTTGGGATACGTCCCTAACCTCCGGGATACGTCCCTCTGTTCCCCCCTCTTTGGTTAAGAGCATTTGGAATACGTTCCAATGCTTAAACCACTCCGAAACACTGGGATAAGTCCCTACGTTTCTCTCTTTGTTCCTTCCTCAGCATTTCATTCGCGCTGTCTTGCGCACCTCACCTGTACTTGTTAGTACATTGCATTGCTTTACATACAAACCGGCTTCGCGTAGCGTATAAGTCCAATCTTCAAACCGGCTTCATGTAGCGTGTAAGTCCAATCTACAAACCGGCTTCGCGTAGCGTATAAGTCCAATCTTCAAACCGGCTTCGCGTAGCGTGTAAGCCCAATCTACAAACCGGCTTCGCTTAGCGTGTAAGTCCAATCTTCAAACCGGCTTCGCGTAGCATGTAAGTCCGATCTTCAAACAGGCTTCGCGTAGCGTATAAGTCCAACTTTCAAAACCGGCTTCGCGTAGCGTATAAGTCCAATCATCAAAATCTCCCTGCATATCATTTTGCATTTTGCCCCTGCCTGCGGGCATGCCTGCGGGCACATCTTTGTCTATCTTGTCTGCTTTGTCTAAGTCTTCGGCCTTGTCAAAAATGGGTCGTCTCTGGGCTTTGACATTCACTCCCGTCACTTGTGACTTCCGAGTTCTGTCAAAGAGGGGCAACTGTAGACACCCCATTTTTGACCGACCTGAAGACTCAGACGTCACCGATTCAGCGCTTGGTGATGTTGCATATTGTGCTCGTCCAGAAGTTTCAGAGTCGCGGCCGCGAGCCTGGCCTCCGAACTTCCGGGCTCTTTCTGTACCTTGTCTCGGTTTGCGAACCAGGCTCGGTTTTCTCTGTTTTTCTTCCTGAGGGGAGGGAGAGGTCCCGTAGACCATCTCTCAATGGCCGTAGGCTACATTTCGTGGCCGTAGGCCATTTTGCCCATTTCGGAGCCCGGTTCCCAGTTTTCGGAGCCATCAGGCCGTGTGCCTCGGTTCGGGACCGTCTAACCATCTCCGATTCCTCCGGTTTTTGGCATACATCTTATTTACTCCCTTTCGAGGGACACTGGGGTCTTAGATACCCACTTCGTGGTCGAATACCACTTTCGGTACTTAACAGCCTGTTTTCGGGGCCTCGAACTGCGTGTTTTGGCCCCCCAGCCTTCATTTTGCATCGGTTTGGGCTCATTTTTGGTGGAGGCATTACTTTCATGGTTAGGAAGCTTGTAGGAGGGTGGGAGGCCAGCAATTGTTCTGACAACCAACTTTTTGTTTGGTCAAAAGTGGTTCAGCATGAATCTGGGAAGGAGAAAAGTCTGCGCGGCTTCACCGAAACGGGCGTAACTCTTTGCACAAGAAGAATTAAAATATGAGGCCACTATCATTGGAAAGATTACTTCCGGGGCTTGATTTTGCACTCAAGAATCTCCTAAGTCCAAATCCGGGGGGAGGAGATATGGTTGGTTGAAGTCCGTTTGGACCAAATCTGCGCGGCTTTACGGAAACTGGCATAACTTTTTCTACAGGAGGAATTTTAATGCAAGGTTTGCGGAATTGGAAAGCTAACTTCTGGGGCTTCATCCTAGGGTGTCACCGGCCACTTTTCTCATGTTGACCTGGCCAACCGGCCACCTTTTCCAGCCGGCCGGCCACCTACCCAAAAAAGTGACTTTTTTGCCCCTTTAAGCTAGCCGACCATTTTTCTCTCCCTCAGTGTATTCCAGCTGTGCCAGCTGGTTGCCAATTGGACCATCCTCCATACACGTGTATGGAGGATTAGAGAGGTCCTTTAGATATTTTCATGCCTCTCCTCTATAAAGGAGAGGCTTGGCTTCTTGCATGGGGGTTAGATATTTTTTTTAGACACATTTGAGAGAGAGATAGACCTTCCACCTCCCATTTCTCTCCATTTCCAAGCTCCAAAGTCATTTTCCTTGCACCATTTCTACATCAACCCCTAGCACAAGACCCCCACACTCCATTCCAACACTTGGAGGCTGATTTCCAGAGGTCAAAGGTGCTGCAACTCAAGCCAAGAGGTAGAAAAGAAGTGGTCTTCAAGGGTAAGTGTGAATCTCCCTCTTTTGAGCTCATTTTGCCTCATTTCTTAGCCCTATTTGCTTACTGTTTTGGGCTCCGACCCTAACTGAAACTAGGCCTTTTTTGAGCCATTCTTCATGTTTGTTTAAGGGCTCAATCCTGTTTGAGCCCTCTATTTGGTACTTGCTTCAATATCATCTTGTATGCTATTATTTTGCATGAAATTTCTAGCCTATGTGTGATCTGATTTCGAGCATAATGTAAACTGTGAGTGGGTCTATTTTGAGCCTCTCTTCAACATTGAAGAAGGGCTCAACCCTGTTTGGGCCCCCTATCTTGCACTTACTTCATAATCTCTCCTATTTACCGTAAATTTGCATGATTTGTTTGGCCTACTTGTGATCTGTTTTGGAGTATTTTATGAACTGAGATTGTGCTTATTTTGAGCCCCTCGTCAACATTGAAGAAGGGCTCAACACTGTTTTCATACTCCATGTGTCACTTGCTTTGAATCCATGTTTTACCCTTGTTTTTGCATGCTTTGCTAGCCCATTTTGCTTCAGTTTTTGGACCATGATCAGAACTGAAAGTGGTCATTTTTTGACCTTCTTAACATGTTTTATTAAGGGTCTTTGCTTATTTGATGAATGTTTGGGGTACCTCATGTTATAACCTTTGTTGGCTTCAATCTTGCATGGCATTTCTAGCATGTTTGCATACTGTTTTTGGGGTTGTCATCTACTGTAAATGTGCATATTTTTGGCCCCTCTTCAGTGTTATAGAAGGGAATTTTTCTGTTTGGGCTTTGCATTTACCATCTACTTCAATACCCCTCTCTTGGCCCCTATTTTTGCATACCATTGTTGCCCTATCTATGATTGCTGTTTGGCCTTGTTTTCTACTGCAAAAATGCTTGTCTTGGGGCTGCCTTGCTACTGTATTTTCATTCCATGTCCATATTGTGCATGCATTGCATGGCTATAGGCCATTTCGGGTGCCTAAATTCGCATTTCGGGACCATTCCTCGCATTTGGTGTCATTTCGCCATCTTTCGGGAATGTTTTTCCCGTAATTTCAGTGCTGAAATTCATTTGCATGTTTGCATATCCTATTCCATGCCATTTCATACCTTAGGGCCATTGCCTCGGTTTGCATGCCCGTGTGCACGCATTTCGAGGCACTTCATTTTCATCCATTGGCCTCTTGTGTGAGTGTGGCTGAAGCTCTCTCAGGTTAGTGTAAGCCCATATTACATTTGGAGTGCCATTCCATGATTTAGGATCATTGCCTCGGTTTGCGTGCCCGCGTGCACGCATTTCGAGGCACTTCATTTTCATCCATCGGCCTCTTATGTGAGTGTGGCTGAGGCTCGTGTTAGTGTAAGTCCATTTTGCATTCTTTATGTCATTTTAGCATCATTGCATTTCGTATGCCATTGCCTCGGTTTGTGTGCCCGTGTGCACGCATTTCGAGGCACTTCACTTTTATCCGACGGCCTCTTATGTGAGTGTGGCTGAGGCTCACTCATGTTAGTGTAAGTCCATTTTGCATTCTGTATGTCATTTTAGCATCATTGCATTCCGTATGCCATTTTCTCGTTTTCTGTGCCCGCGGGCACGCACTTCGAGGCATCTCATTTTCATCTCACGGCCTCTTATGTGAGTGTGGCTGAGGCTCTCTCATGTTAGTGTAAGCCCATATTGCATTGCGTATCTCATTTTAGTCCTGTTGCATTCCGTATGCCATTTCCTCGGTTGGCGTGCCCGTGGGCACGCATTTCGAGACATCTCATTTTAGTCTCATTGTATATCATATTTCAGGCCGTTTCATGCCTTTATGTCATTGTCTCAGTTTGCGTGCCCGCGTGCACGCATTTCGAGGCACTTCATTTTTTATCCGACGGCTTCTTATGTGAGTGTGGCTGAGGCTCTCTCATGTTGGTATAAGTCCAATTTGCATTGCGTATGCCATTTCATGCCTTAGGATCATTGCCTCGGTTTGCGTGCCCGCGTGCACGCATTTCGAGGCATCTCATTTTCATAGCATTGTGCATGCTAGGTCATATGTTAGCTGCATTTCATGCATATTGCATCGTGTTCGGGATAGGAGTTAGCCCGGGCACGGGAAACGAGGTACGTTCCGTACTCCGAGTGACGGAACGGATCTCAATTCCCAAGTCACCGACACTCCGGATTATCCGTGATGGAGTTAGGTTTTATTGTAGCATTCATATGCATTCATCCTATATTGAGTTGTGCAATCCGACTCCTCGTCCATCATGCATCGAGATGCGTGATTGGTGGCACGAGGATCGAGACATGCATATATTTGTGAAATACATTGCTATGCCCCTTTCCTGCTCTCTGTTGCAGCAAAATCAAGGATCAGCAGTCTTTCGGGACTTGGCGCGCTTTTCAAGAAACATTGCGAAACAGAGGCTAATTGGGGCATTCCAGTGGATTTCCGCGCAAAGTAGCCCAAACCTACATCATTCATCAGAATCAAGGCAGCCCTTGGCTTGCATGCCAGTTTTACTTTTTTCTTATTTAATTTATTAATTAATTAGGAATTTGTATATTATTCGGACTGTAATATTTTGGACTGTATTATTCTTTCATTCGGGACTGTATATTTATTCGGACCATCTGCGCGAGGGCATAATTGTAATAAGTGTGGGTGTGTGTGATGTATGTCTTCCAACCCCACGTCTTTCTTCCCTTTTATTTACCCGCTTATGATGGTTAGATATAGGGCATATTTCAATTAGCATACAGTATGACAGCATGTTTGCATCATTCATCTGTTTTGCATGCACCGGGCTCGGCGCATCATACAAACTGCATTTGTATTTCAATTCCAAATTGAATACGTGTTAGTTGTAGCATTCCATATGCCATGTTTAGAATAGCCGAGCCTGCTATAGTTGCATTTTGCATGTGTTGCATTAGGCATTTCAGCATATTTAGGATCATGCATGATTTCTAATGAGCTTCTGTTTTGGCTTGGAGTACTCGGTGAGTTTTATGCTTTAGCATCCTTGCATGCGTGTGAGTGACTGCCATGAATAGCATGCTTGCCATGAGGCTATTTGCTTATGTGATATAACTGCCTTGAATGCCTGTGGGTGGAGGTTGAGTTATTTGGATTGGAACAATGCATTGACTGTTTGTTTTAAGCCCACTAGATAGTGGCAAAATCACTGTTTTCTAAGCCCACCTGAGGGTGGCAAATCCACGTCTTAGCCTACTTGCGGGTAGCACCATCAAACCATTTTCAATCAAACAAACAAACATGAAATGTTTTGTTCCAATTCAGGCGACTCAGTCTATACTTGTATGCTGTGCGCATCACATAGTAACCTAGGCTAATAACCGGAATAAGAACACACAATGTTTTCAAAAACAGATATCATGGTTAGTAGAGGCCGGTCTTTGACCGGGCGAGCGGGGGTGCTCACGAAGTGACCTTCCCCAATCGTACCCAAGTTCCCGAGCCGAGGCAACTTTGGTGATGACGGACACGTGGCCTTTGGCACCGAGTCAGGGTTTCCTAAATTTCCCCAAAATAAAATATTTAGGTGGCGACTCTGTATCTGGCAAAGCAGTCCATGTTTGACACTTCTTTCAAAAAAATCTGTTTTCTCAAAACGATTTGCCGGATTTGGACTCTTTGGTTCAAGATTAAGAACCGTGACAATCGAGTCCTTCAAACTGTAGTAACCCAATATCGAACCAGAACGGGGGGGGACACGCACCCTCGCCCCCGGGATGCGTTCGGGGGACGTCTACAATTATAAACCATTACTTATTTATATTGCATGATATGAAGTATTCATGATCATAGCCATTAATATGTTGTTATTGTTTAGAATCTTGTTGGGATCCCTACTGAACTTTATGCTCATCCCACTTTGTTAATCCTTTTTTAAGTATAAGTTTATAAGTGATACAAGATTAGTGATCTTCCTTATGTGTTGGCCATGGGGCCCTTATTTGTTGGCGAAATGCCGTTGATGTAAAGAGGGTTGAACCCTTTCTCTTTTTTGTAGTAGTGTAAGCCTACAAGCAATTTATTTAATTGTAATTCATGTTACATTTCAATTTGTCAATGCAATTGAGGGAACCTTTATATATTTATGGATGTTAGTGGATTTCCTTTCCGTATTGTATTAATGAAATGGACTATAATGATAGACTTGGTAATGTTCACCGGATAATAAAAAGTGGGGCGTGACATTAGATTTCATTCATTAAACCCTTTATATTGGTGTTACTCATTAGGTTTTAGCTCACCGCCTTCTCCTATATATATGTAGGTGAGCATTTGGGAGATCAAGTTTAGAGTTTTGCTTTCGTCAACTTTTGTGAAGCTTTTGGAAGTGACACCCGAGCTGAGGCCCTTGTTGCCTCCTTTGGAATGTTTTTGAGAAGTCTCGAGTTTGGAGCTTGTAATATGAATGTTTGATTTTCATGTAATATATTTATTATGTATATGTAAAATATAAATATATGATTGTCATATCATGTATGCATTGCTCAATATAAATATAAATATATGATTGTCATATCATGTATGACACCCAAGCCATGGCCCTTGTTGCCTCCTTTGAAATGTTTTTGAGAAGTCTTGAGTTTAAAACTTGTAATATGAATGTTTGCTTTTCATGCAATATATTTATTATGTGTATGTAAAATACAAATATATGATTGTCATATCATGTATGCACTGCTCAATAACAACGTTATTTTTGTTTTGCTTCGGCTTTAGGCCCCATTATTAAATTTTTTATTTTTATTTTTTTTTTGGTTAAGAGGCCATGTAATCTATGATTACTAGTCAGTCACCACTCCAACCTTTAAGGGCAAGTTAGGATCGTGACAGTAAAGTAGGCATTAAAGGGTGATATTTTGCTGACATCAACAAATTTTATGAGGTTAAATAATGGTTGACTCACATATGGGTTCAATTATCACACAAAATTCTAAAGTAAGGGGGTGTCCGTGTGATTTTAAGGAATAAGGAGGTGACAATATGATTTAAGACAAATTTAAGAGGTGTTAGTTTAATTTTCCCAAAAAACATAAAGCAAATGTCAGTTAGTAGCATTAATAGTGGAAATTTTTAATTCATACAATTAGTGTAGAATTGATTATTGTTAAAAAAAATAAAAATAAAAATAAAATGTCTACTTTGCTAGATAGAATATTCATCAAAATCTAATTCAAATAATGTAATCAAACATCGGAATGTAAGTTATATAGATATCTCAATCCTATATTATAATTTACTCAATCAAACATGCCCAAAAGGTAAATCACACTAATACATTTATATTAAGAAAAATTGCATGAAGCAATCTAAAACATTTACACTTGATATTTAAAAACGAAAAAGAAAAAACAAAAAAAAATAGTGCTATTTCATTCTATCTTTTTTCTTAATGTCACCACCTCTGTGCTTTGGAAAATTCTATTTGCACACCAATACTTCTCTCAGGACACACTATCACTCTAATCTTTTCAATTACATTTTTATTCCATAATCAAATTACACTTTTGTCCCTCAAGTAAATCCACTCTATTTCTCAATACACACTACCTATCCACAACCACCCCACCATTACTATGATGCTTTGCCACCATCACCGTCGAAACCCATTCATTCATTCCCTTTCACAGCCTAATTCCTGCCCTAGTACTGTGGGATGCTTTTGGGAGATACCTAAGCACGCCCAGTAGTTTGGACTCCTGATCTCCTGATCCAATCTCACAAATGCAATGTGAAACATAAATAAAAGTCCAGATCCGGCAATTTGTAAAGAAAGTCCATTTTATTGCAAAACCTTCCCAAAAATGGACTATGTCACCAGATTTCAGAGTCGCCACCTAATCTTTGGAAAAGCTAGAAAACCCGTGACTCGTGCCAAAGGCTACTGTCCGTCATAACCAAAGTGTCTTGGTTCGGGAACTTAGGTATGAAGAGGAAATGTTATGAATTGAGCATCCCCGCTCACCTGATCAAAAGATCGGCCTCTACTAAGTCATGATGTGAGTTTTATAGTCTTCATATGTTCATATTCCGATTTTAATGAAGCTAACAATACTATGTGAAGTAAGCAATTATAGATTGTGTCATTCATTTTGGTTATGCTTTGATTTCATGTATTTTGAAAGGATTTTGAATAAATTTACAACTCAAAAGAAAAATTGAGCTTGTATATCTATCAACGTCATTCCAATATAAGCAACACAACTTTCATCCATTGGCAGTCAGAGAGGTGTATCACTGAAGCACATAGTCACATGGTAGGATGCTAGACATAATAAAATAACATACACAACTGGGATGCTAAATAGTGAGTGCTCACTTGGCATTTATCTATGGCAAGCCCAAAGGAATATGCTATATACACATGCATGATCCTATATAAAATAACCAATGCAATACACCCACAAAATGCAACTAAGGACTCGGTTGCTAATGAGTGACATGAGTATCATCTCATGGCATAAGGTAGCGCACAAAAACATTTTAATTTTGATGAATTCCACAAATGTAAACACTACAAGAAATTTCACTTTTGGCGACTAAAATTTTAGTCGCCAAAAGCCTTGTTTTTAGTCGCCAATTACTTTTGGCGACTAATATATTTAGTCACCCGTTTGGTCGCCAACAGCTTGTCGGGAAAACAATCAGCGATTAAAATTTTTTTGTTAGCCAAAAGTGACCTATTGGCGACTAAAACTTTAGCCGCCATATATTTTTTAAAAATAATTAAATATATATTTTTTACTTTTAGTGACTAAATAATTTAGTAGCCAATTTGAGCATGTATGTTTGGCGACTAACTATTTGGTAGCCAAAAGTTTCACATTTTAAGGATTGGCGACTAAAAATTTAGTAGCCAAAATTTTCACTTTTTGACAATTGGCGACTAAAATTTTTGTAGTCAAAAGCCAGCTTGTGATATTTGTTTAACCACCAAAAGGTCTCATTTAGTTTTTATAATTTGTTTTGTAATATTTTTTTACGTCACCTGTAACCTGTGCATATACAAAATTATTCATTCATTCATTCAATTCTCAACCATTCAATAAAATTATTTCTCCACAACCTGTAACATTCAATTTTCAACCATGTACAAAACTTAACTATTAACTGTACATATCAAAGAAAATAAGAATCCATAAACATATAATAATCCAACAAATACATATACTATCCAAACTAACAATTAAAATCCAAATTAAAAAAATTCTTAATAACAAAACATACAATACAAAAAAAAAAAAAAAAAAAAAAAAAAAAAAAAAAACTTTTAGCAACCTCTTTTTTAGTCACCAAAAGTATAATTTTAGTTGCTGAAAGTATCCGCGACATCAACAAAATTGGTCGCTGAAGCCCTATCGCTAAATGGTTTGGCGACCAAATCAATTTTGGTCACCTTATAAATAAATCGATGACCAAATATTTCAGTCACCAAAAGACTAAAATTTCGTCGCCAAAAATTAACATTTAGTCGCTAAAAGTAGCATTAAGCGGATGACATATTAAGTTTTAGCGACATATAAATACGTCGCTAAAAATATCATTCAGTGACTAAATGAATTAATTGTTGAATGTTAAAACTTTTGGCGGCCAATCAAGTTTTGAGTCGCTAAAAAAATTATTCACACAGACTTTTAGCAACAGAAATAAAGTGTCACCAAAAATAAATTTACAACTGAAAAACCTATCACCAAAAATTCATTATTTATAAAAAAAAAAAATTCAATTTCCCTATTCAGGACATAATTTATAAGCCTATAAACATAAGAAAAATATAAATCAAAGTAACACATTTGTGCAACGCATCCAAAATATAAACTTAATTCAAAAGTAATAGCATATTAAATATAAACAAAATATCAAATCCAAAACATCCAATATAAGTACAAATCCCTTACAATCCCAAACTTTAAACATGTAATTCCAAAAAAACTTCTAAGCTTGCAAATTTATAACAAAAACCTATGACAAATATATCCAAAAATTCAAAATGTAATCCTTTGATGCTCCCTGAACTATGTTCCATCCATTGCCAATCTGTCGAACATATGAAAAAAATTACAATGTTAAAATGTTAATAATAAAATTCTTGGTCTGAAAACATTGGTTTCACATTATAGGTTAACAAATTACTAGCAATTTTTCCTATGGTGAATTACAAGATTTCAATATACCAAAATTAAAAAATAACACGTGATTCACCAGTTAAAACTTGGCATATATGAACTAATTACAAGCAATATCTGTACAAGTTTGTAAATCAGTCGCATATTGTCCAACCAACATCTAGCTCAAATTATGTCATAATGGAATACTGATCAAATCCAATTTCAACGTTTCAAAACAAGAGCAAATATCAACTGAGTTGGCGCTACCAATAGAATGAGATTTCATCCGAATTGCCACCTTTACTTTCATGACTAAATTGAAATCAGAAGGACCTAAATCTTAAACTTGAGGTTGCTTTCACTTACATTAAGATCAAAAAGTTGCTCAAATAAAAACTAGAATGAATATGAATAGTTTGATAGCATTGTGCCCACAAATCGTACTTTACTACCGATGATATGTTGTGATAATTAGTTGTCTGATATTGCAAAAGCAAATTATGAGATGTGTGACATTTCTAGTATAACATTATAGTGTTACATATTAGTTTAGTTATTTTTGTAAAAGCATATTCATTTATTTTAGCAATTTGACTTATTTATTTGTTGAGTTAGACATGGAATTGAGATTTTTGAAGCAAAACACAGCAACCACCCCCTAATTAGCATATTTGGTCTTATCTTATTTATATATCAAATAGTTCCTTGGATCATCTAATTGTTTGTCATATCATGAATGCTCAAAACATTAGGATTTCATCTTTTTATGTATGTATGTGTTGTGATACGTTCACAGTAGTAAAACGAAACTAAGAATACAATAAGTGAATCATGTAATAACCACAAATTTAATTAAAAAAGTGTCAAAATTCTCTAAATAAATTTAAAATGCCTTAACAAATAGTCAAAGATTACTTGATGTAGTAATTGCCCCCAACGAACGAGTGCAACTTTTTTACCTCTGCATTAACCGATAACCTATAACCTTGGCAATTGTAAATTGAAGTTTAAATTAAAATCGCATTATCCATGAAATTAATGGAGAGTTATGGGCATAAAAAATGGAATCTTTTTTTGATCAGCAAAAAAATATTTATTGATAAAAAAACATACATTTCATATGAGATTACATCAATAGACATTAAAGAAGAAAGAAGAAAAAGAGGAACAAAGCACAATGCTGGTGAGTGACGAACACAGTAGCCACACAACAAACAAGTCACACCCAATATACAAACCAGCAGCAGCCACACTCAACAGCAGCAGCCACACCCTACATGCAAAGTTTAATTTCTTGTAGCTTATAAATAATGTCACACACTGAGTACTTCAAGGAGGGGCATGAGATAGCCACACAACAAACAGCATAACAACATAGAGGAACAAAGCAGTAGTAGCCACACAAAGCAATTGCTGCAGCAGCAGCCACACTAGCAGAAACCACACCCCACAGAGGGACAAATTAGATTATACACAATAGAGGAACAACAGCAGCTCAACCCTGGATGCAGAATTTAACTTGATCAAAAAAGAAGGGGGAAAGCTACATGCATTACACCTCAGCTACATGTGTTATGATCTGTAAGCTTGTGTTGTACTACATTTTTTTCTCTTTATTCCTTTCTGAAAAATTTCTTTTGTTTTCGATTTCATAAGACGCCATTTGTTCTTAAAAGGAGGTACCATCCCTAAAAATATGGGAAATGAGGTTCAATCAACATGTCCCAAAGCACATCATATAATTGAGACTACCCTTTGTTCATAGTGCTACCCATGTTTTAATTATCATATATATATGGGACCTAATATTCAATGATGAATAGTGTGAAACAATTGAAACTACCCTTTGTTCGTAGTGCTAACCTTTACTGATATCTTAACCGAAAGTCTAATCACTTCAGAAGGCACTTCACTCAATATAACATTAAAACTACATGATGTTTATATGGAAGATGAAGTGATAGTATTTGTTCCTTGATACAAAGATGAGAGAAGGTTTAAGATATAATTTTTCTTCTTCTTTTTTTGGGAAAGGTAAAATTTATTCAAGAAGCAAAACAAAATAGCCCAAAGAAAGGCAAACAAAACAAGAAAACAGAAAAAAGAAAAACAGAGAGCTAAACTCTACTGTTCAAAATCCTCAATGGAAGGTTCCAAGCTTGGCAAACATCCTTATTAGAGGAAGAACTACCCACCCCAGTCCATGAACAACTTCTATCCCTCACATTTGTTACCACAGGATGAAAAACAACACAAGCATCATACGCTTTATTGCTAAAAATCCTAGCATTCTTTTAAAGCCAAATATGATAAATTGCAGCAGAAAGGGCAAGCTTAAACATAGTAACCTTGAAGCTCTTTCCTCTCAAATTTGAAGTGCAGTATTCCAATTCAGCAGACCAGCTCATGGGCACTCTAGAAACCTGAAATTTCCTCAACACTTGTCCCAAAATCTAACAAGACTAAGGGCATTCAAAAAAGAGGTGATCATGAGATTCATGTGACAGATTACAAAGAACACAAAGCAAAGGAACGTCCATTCCCCATCTTTGAAGTCTATCCTTAGTAGCTAATCTTTTCCAGCAGCAAAGCCACAAAATGAAGGCTCGTTTGGGGACATTGTAGCTAAACCAGACCCCATACCACCAAGAAACACAAGCTTGAGGCACTCTAATAGCATTCCAAGCAGACCTAACAGAGAATTCCCCATTAACAGCAGGACACCACAACACAGAATCACCATGCTCAGGAACTTTAAATTCAAAATCAGTTTTATAATATACCAACCTGTCCTTTTCCTAGTCAAATTACAATAATCACCTTGTTATCATTATTAAATAGGCAAAATCTTCCAACCATTTTTAAGACCTTGATTGTGACAGACCAGCAACATGTATTAAACTATATCTTGGAACATCTTTTTTCCTTAAGACTTCAATAAAAGACTATTTTGGAAAATAAGGAATAATTCATAATGAATTAAGACATAAGAAACTTCGGATTTCTAGAATAAATCAAGGGAAAAATTGGTTAAGAGGTCATTATCAATACCATTTATCTCAAATTAGATGGTCTGGATTAATATGCACAAAAATGGTGAAATAGAATGGTGAATAGAATGGTGAAATAGAACCGATCAATGACGTACAATTCAAAATCAAGATTTAAACAAAGAGAATTCATATGAAAAAGATTAATTAATTAATTACAACAAAAAAAAAATGATTACAAGGTATAATAGTAACATGGTCCGGACATCTTGGAAGCTATATTTGTCAAATTCAAAACAAGCTATAGCATCAATCAATAGAGTACGTCTACTCCATTGGAGTTGAAAATTATGTGTTTAGGCATGCACCAAAGCAGCATGTGTCAGACGTAGATAACTTATATGTCACTTATTCCTTTGCTAATGCATAAGCAAGAGCAACATACCCTGGATCACAGCTAGGACTTGAACCCTGAATTTCACCTTAATAGATAATGGTATAATTATATGTCACTGACTCACTTCTAATTCAAAGGTAGACTACGGATCAAACTTGGGTGGTTTAGAGAGATGATGTGGAAAAAGTTTCTAACACTCGCTAGCGCATGCAGTTCGATCACATGTAGAGGTGATAGACATGAGATAAATGAGAGAAATAGACCTGGGACAAAGACTTGAACCACCAAAATCCCAACTCTAATACCATGTTAAAATGCAATCAAAAACCAATTCGCATTGGGTTGAAAGGCCTTTTAGACTATATGGACCAAGCTTTTGTGGCTTAGAGAGATGATGTGAGACAAGTCTCCTAACACTAAAGAGTCAAGTTTTGCATAATCAAGAAAAAAACAAGAACAACGAATATTGTCCAACCTAGAAGTCATTAATTCTTCATCATACTTGTAAAGTTAGGAGCAAAGTGCATTTTGGAAAGAAATGTAGGGAAAGATTGGTTTACATGATGGGTGGATGGGAAAGGTAGGTTGGATGCAAAGACGATTGACTGCATTGAGAAACTTCAATGTTCTATTCTATGTGCATACCGAGAGGATAGAGCATTTTATTCTCTGCATATCAAATTGGCAACCTCATTCTTTTCTGATCTTATGCATTGTTGTAAAACTAATTTGCTTCAATGTGAGATTTTGAAATAATGTTTTGTTCACAAGTATAAAATCCAAGACTAGCTCGGTCCAATTAGAGAATATATAGCAAGTAGGAAACCATTTGTTAAAAAATGAAATTTCTAAATAACGGTTTATGAGTTCAGTCCCCCAAGAAGAAAAAGAAGGTTGTTGAATGAGCTCACATTCATTTATTAATAAATATCGAGGAAATAATTTTTAAGTTCTAAAAACTAACCTGCAACTACAAGAGCATTGCAAGGGAGACTTTTGGTTATGTCTTGGTCTTTAATGTTATTCCAAGAGCTTTAGGGTTCATTTAGTTCACACTTTGAAGCAGTTACTTCCACTAACATATCCAGAAAACATATGCATAATGAATTAATTAACTCATCTATGTGCTACTCGTTAATTAACTCATCTATGTGCTGCTCCTTAACATATTCAGAAAACAAATGCATAACTCGTGCCTAAAGGCACTCCTAACAATTTTTTTTGGGACCTTATTGTGAGGAAGACCTTTGTATATACCTTATTAAGAAAGAAAAATCATGAAAACCTTAATTATTAAATAAAATAAAAATGAAGGCAAATTTAGGCATTCTAAACAATGCTAATGTTTAAAATTATAGTCAATTTGGTTTGAAATTCATGAAATCACCAAATGTTCATAATGTGAATAGCATAAAATTCCATAACTAAATTAAGAGGCCCAGAATTGTACTAAAATGCTTACTCACTGAACTCATCCTGCACAATAACTATCACCATCAAAGATCATGTATTCGTTCTTCCTAACTCTTGTTTCTCTACAGCCTGTTAAGGAGAGAGAGAGAGAGAGAGAGAACTCAATTTACTGAAATTGCATCCCATTTTCATGCAAAAACAAAAACTACTAATTGTGAAATAACCATTATCTATCTTTGAAATCACCCAAACTGCCATTTGGACTCATATCCTATCAGTAATGTCACAAAACAGCAAAATAAAGAGATTCCCATATCAATTTTATCTCTCATGAAAAACTAATAAAAAAGACAAATAATTGAAGTACTTGTCCATGTCATTTAGAGTAACCTACTTGGTACAACTATGAATGCAAAAATCATTGCAAAATAGAAAAATGATTCAGTAAAAAAAAAAAAAAAAAAATCCATTTTAGAAATCATAATCATAAAGTTCCCCATCCAAAATGCATACCACAAATTTTTTTTTTTTTTTTTTTTTCAAATAATGCTAATTTCCCTTTGACATTGAAGTATATTCCAACATCCCAACATAATCTAGGAGGGAGACTGTACACAAAATTCAAAACACACACATCTAATAAATAAATAAATAAAAATTACCCAATGCAAACACTAAAAAAACAGATATATTCAAAACTGCCTTTAGGCACAGTTAATTCATTGTTATGTATCAAAATAATTTTACTCACATCAAGCATACTATTCTAATATCCATATTCAATTGGTTGTTCTTTTTATTAGGCAAATGACATTGTCAATTGAGAAGGGGCAAAAAAACAAAAAGTGAAATAAGAAGCAATTTATACAAAAAGAGCAAATTATTTTGACATGGCAAAAGTGACAAAAGCAAATTATTTTTAGTTTGATTATAGTTAATTGAAATTAACTTACAAAGCTCTATTGAGGCTCCAATCACCTTCACAGTTTATCATCATCAAAATGTCCATAATCGCACTTGGAAAAAAAATAATAAAATATTTTAAATTGTACTTGGAAATAAAGAAGCAAAAAAAAATTTATTATCAATATTAATTTTTTTTGAAATTTAAAAACTAGAAAATTAAAAATGATGAAATCTCATTTTTTGGTTTGTTGTATTTCTTCTTCTACAAATCTTAAAGAGTCATTTTTCTTCAATTATAATCTCCTTAAGCATTTCCAGTAGTCTATTGTGATAGGAAGCTCTATGCTACAGGCCATCCAAACCCATCAAAAACAGGAAAAGAGAATAAAAACAACCAAATCTTGAAAGTGCAAGCAAATCATGTGGTTAGAAAATTAGGATTGGGGATAAAAAACCCTAAGATGTGAATCGCTTACCTGCGATAGATGAGGGGCCAATCCACCTGATTGTGCCATAGCAACCTAAAAAAAGTTAATCAAAATCACACCAAACCCATCTACATACAATAGCTAAATCAGAAAAAGGGGAAAAACAGAGGAGAATGAGAGGGCAGTGACCTAGCTAGAGAAGAGGAGAAGAACAGAAGAGGGAGACAAAGGGCAGTGCCACTGGCAGTGCAGTCGGCGTTGTGAGAGAGAGAGAGAGCGAGATGGAGGGAGAGAAAGACGAGAGGGCAGTGAACTAGCTAGAGAAGAGAAGAAGGACAGAGAAGAGGGGGACAAAGGGGGAACGCCACTGCTAGTGCAGTCGGCGTTGCGAGAGAGTGAGAGCGAGAGGGAGAAAGAGAGAAGAAGAAGAAGAAGAGAGGAGAGGACAAACCTGTGCCGTTCGAGTCCACAAGAGTGAGGGAAGGAGAATGGAGTTTCAAGTGTTCAACTAATTCTGAGCAAAAAAACATTAGGGCACATACAACATTTAAAACGGCATAGTTTTGACAAATAGTTTAAAGGCAACCAAGAAATTTGGTCACCATAAATATTGCCCAATTTTTCAGCGACTAAATAATGATTGTTGCCAAAAATATATATTTGGTGATTAATATTTTCGTCGCCATATCTTAATTTCGTCGCAAAATTTTTTCCTCGTTCCTCCCAAGAAATTTGGTTTGGCGCCAAACTCAACAGCAACCAAATGTTTTAACTTGTCGCCAATAGTTTAGTTTTTGGTGACCAAAAATATAAGGTCACCAATTATGTACATTTGGCGACTAATTTCTATTTTAGTTGCCACAAAACATCGCCAAAAATGTTTTTTGTTGTAGTGATATCAGGCGTACATGTTTTCCATAAACAAAAATATAATGTAAATTGCGCCCAGGAAAACATTATCAATCTGGCCCAAAAACATCATTGTATCCATGCCAACATCATCAATCTGTAACAAAAACATAATATCCATTAATATTTTATTAAATAACATTGTATTTACAATTATTAAAAAAAAATAAAAAAAATACATACAACTTGAAGAGCATAGATAAGTTGAGGCTTAGTAATTCTGAACCTCTAATGCAATGTATGTTGCATCTAATAAAATAAATAACTAAAGAATGGGATTGGGGATATCCATCTGACCATCATTCATCATATCAACACCCAGACTTGAAGAGCCACCAACCATGTCACAGCTAGGTGAGGCCTAGGTGGCATCACCCAAATCAGATACTTTATGCAACTATGTGTTAGGACAATGCAAGATCAACGATTCTTGGTTTCTGTAGCTTATCATAAACAAAATGGATACAAAAGCAAACAACTACCTTTAAGTATCCATTGGATAGCACTGATCAAATTTTCAGTTCACTACCATCGTAATTGAACTCAGTCAGTACATAAGCTCCCTTCAAGTGGAACCATCTCACCTTAAAAATAAGTTATATAAGAAAGATCTGTTAAGAATTATATACAAGTAATCCTAATAATAAGCAGAAATTCAAACACATGAATCTAGTTGCTCTATTTGATGTTCAATCTGAGTACATACAACATAGATTAATATATACATATTAGTGATTAAACAAAACATATATAAAACAGACTGGGTGTGTGGAAACCTACTCAGTTAATTAGATGAGGGCTTCTTTCAACAAAACAACCCCTACATAAGTTCATTCAACATCACTACATCTTCTTAGAAATATAATCAGAAACGGACATAGGTGCACATACATGTTGCTAGTTTAAGAGAAATTTGCACACTTGTACTACCAGAATATATAAAATAGACATTGGCCCTATTTGGTAGAGCTGTGAGAAAGTGATTAGTGATTATAGATTATAGCTTAACAGATTATAGCTTATAGCTGTGAACATAAGCTGATTTTTGACTTATAAATTAAGCTTCTCCTCCCCCACCCAAAGAATAAGTTGATTTTTGACTTACAAAAAACTATAATCTGTATTGTTAAGCTGAACCAAACACATCAAAATAGCTTAAATTAAGCTAAAAGTTGAAATAAGCTGGAAATAAACCCTACCAAACAGGGCCATTAAGTAGTTACAACAACTTGCCTTTCAACATAACCCCCAAACACTTTTCCGACTAAGTTTATGACATTTTCAACTCAAAGGTATTGTTTGGTATTGTTAGTTAGGATTCAAGAATTAAAGAAAGAAAGCAATATGTTTCATGCTTATCACCATCTCCTGCAATTTCTCAAAGCCCTCATCTTGTTCTGCTTCCAAGGCATAAGAATCCATGATATAGAAGCCAAATAAAATATTTAAAAAAAATGATTCTAAAGAAGTTACAACAACTTGCCTTCCATTATTTGTCTTTGAAGACCAACAACGCCATAGTTATCCAAGCCACTTGCCCTGCTCATGGCATCAGCTATCTCTGTTGGAGAACCTTATCACCATAGGGCAAAGGGGTAGTAGTAGCACGTGAGTCCTCTCATTCATTTGCTTGGTCGCTGAATAATTTGAAGACAAGAAGATACATAGTGAGAACATCTCAGAAAGAGCCATGCTAAGCGAAAGACACCGACTTGTCCTCAGTGAGTGCAAGGTGTGAAAAAATGTTCAGTTCATCAATTTATCATATGTCTGCTAGAATATTGATGGAAACAGCTAATACACACAACTATGAAGAGACGTGAAGCAAAATGTTGTGTGGCTACTGCCAATTCAGTGTGCAGATGAACCAATTGTACACTAAGAGCATCTTCAAATAGAGAAAATTATAGTACGGTAGAAATAAAAAAAATTTCAGTTGTAACACATCATCACAATTCAAAATTAATAATCTATAATTAAAACTTATCCTATCCCATTTTTTAATTTAAAATATAAATTTATTAAGATAAATATTTCATCATCATTAATTATGAAACAAAGATCCTCATTGTATTTATGAAACTGATAGCATCAGAATCCATTGAAGATCATGACAGAAATTCAATAACTAAATGAAGGATTAATAATGAACAATATATATATATAGGTCCAGTGGGAAAGCATATCTATATTATACGTTCAAAAAGAAATGTTCATAATGCCAAAAGCAATTCAAATATCACATAACATCAAAGCCAACCAATAGGGAAGGGTTTATTTTTGTTTGTTTTTATCTTTTATTTATTTTTTGTTGAGACCCTTTAATAATGTGACATTCCCATTGTTGATCCATCTCCAAGCTAAGCAGCTTTTCATATGATACAAGCAAAGCAACCCACCATCTCATGCACACACACCTGTAGAAGAATGGAGAAACAAGAAGACTTTGTTTGGTTTTGGAGTTTTCAAAAATAATTTTTAACTCCTATTTCTTTGGATTTTAGTATTTTTTTAAATGTTTTAATCAAATTCTTTTAATTTTTATTTAGATACACTTTAAAAGTTTTTAAAAAAAAATGTTAAAAATTCTTTCAAAAATTTACCAAGTACAAAAAAAGGAAGTGGAGGATACATGGGATTACATCAGCTTACATCAAAACAAACACTAACACAAATATATATATATATATGAATAACAACAACAATACTGAAAAATACTAGTATAGTATCTTCCTCCCGTAAAAAAGGAAGTGGAGGATACATGAGAATTACACAGCTTTTAAGGGAAAATCTCAGCTTTATTTAGATACAGAGAGTTCAGTCTACTACATTGAGGCATAGATCGAATGCAAGTCCTCTATTATTGCTGATTTGTTGGAGATTCAGACAAGTGCTTTGCATAAAGTTTGAAGACTATAGTTGTTTTTCTAGTGACTAAAGAGCTAAGACCAGGTTGGATGACATAGTGACTAAAGAGTTGTTTTGAAGACTATAGTTGTTTTTATTTAGATACACTTTAAAAGTTAAAAAAATGTTAAAAATTCTTTAAAAAATTTACTAAATACGAAAATTCAATACATTTTCGTATTTATTTATTTATTTATTTATTGAATTCTTTTTAGATTACTTCACAAATATTTTATTTTTTAACTACATTAGAATTAAAAAAACATTGTTTTACAACTTCAACGGAAAAAAAATAAAGATAAACATTCAGTTATGCAAGGCAATCATGAACTAAATAGAGGAGCCTTGGCATATTCGTGATGAAGATAATGAATAACTTCACTTTTATGAATCCAACAAGTTAAAGTTGAGTTTTTTCCCTTTAAAATAATCCCACAAGATGCATAAATAGGTCCCTTACTAATCCTAGTTTAATCCTTAAAGTAAACCTTCAATCCAAATTCAACAAAAAATAAGACAAACAATCCCAACCATACAAAAAGTCAGATTATTTAAAATGAGATTATATAGGTGTAGAAGTGATTGACACAAAATTTAAAATAACTAAAGCCTAAATGGGTATGGAAACATGGAATTAGGAAATGGTACAAAAGGTTGTATAGCAAAAACAAGTAATGTCAGCACAAACCTAAAGCAAAATCACCAGCCTAAAATGCTCTACACCAGGCCTGCTAAACAATCCCCCTAATGCAAACTTTGACTTTTTGCAAGTCGAAAATAATATCATTAATTGAAAAATCCAAGGGGAGGCAAGATACTTTGATCCACATTGCAATCCTTAATTTAATAGTCTCACAAAGCTCCCCAATTTACCAACAATTTCATTTTAAATTAATGAGCTCATCAAAACAACTCAAGAGGAGCACAAGGACATTGCAGAAACAGAGTGCAACCAGTGTAATTTCTTAAAACAAAGTTGTGATTAACCTAGGAAGCACGGGTGATTAACCTAGGAAGCACGGGTGCGGGTGCGGGTACAAGTACGGTACGGGTCTGAGTGCGGGTACGCCGATACGGCAAAACCCCAAAAAAGTATGATACGGGTATGGCTGCGGTACGCCGATATTTTTTTTTTTTTTTTTTTTTATAATTATGGTTAAAGGATCCAACCTACAAATTAAAATTAAATATCAAAATATATATTTCAGTGACAAGTATCACAAGAACAAGGACACTACAACACCTTTCAATCTGATTCCCATATTGACCTACAAAGTATCTCTCAATTTTAGTTCATCAAGCATTGCAAGGAAATTAACCAATGTGGAAACAGACAGATAACTTAACTCAAAACCAATGGTTATGCATCACAAATTAATGCTCTGTTTTTCAGTTACAAAACCCCCATCCCTCCCCCTCAAAATAAACTACTACGAAAGAGAATTTAAGGTGTCAAGGGATTTTAATTTGTCATCAAGCTTTACAACCAATATCATATTGCATATATATATGACATATACAAGAAAAAAAAAAATAAGGACAGATTTTAGTTCAAAAATATGGACATATATCAGGAAAAAAAAAAATAAGGACAGATCTTAGTTCAACAAATCTGGACAAATTTTAGTTCAAAAATCTGGACATATATCAGGAAAAAAATAAATAAATAAGGACAGATCTTGGTTCAACAAATCTGCACATATATCAGGAAAAAAAAAAAAAGGAGAGTTCAAGAAATATGAAGAAAAAGATTAAGGATCAAAGAAAGAGAAAACCAAAAAGAAGAGAAGAATCGATCGTTTGCAGCGAAGAAACAGCACAAAAATCTGGAAAAAAAAATGAAAGAAAGAGGATAAAGAATCGAAGAAGAAAAGGGGAAAGAATCGAAGATGAACTTACCTCTTCAATCGCACCTTCGAAGGAGAGAATCAATCAGCAGCACCTTCGAAGTGTTCTTCAGACTCTCTTGGGAGCATTTCTGGAAGGAGATGATCGAATAGACATGGAACCCTAGCACCTTCGAAGTTCTTCAGTCCTGGAGTATTTCGGAATGAGAGATATGGAAGGAGCTGAGATGATCGAATGATAGAGAGAATAAAGAACCCTAATTTTACTTGGTTTCACGTTTTATTTATTACAAAAGAACCCTAGATTTTTATAATTCTTTAAAATAGACACAAAAAATTGCTCCAGTACCCTTTAATTTATAAAAAAATCTCATTTTTTACCTTAGAGTACACAAAACCGTACCCATGGCGTACCCATCAGTATACTGACCATATAAAGCGTACTCGGTTTGTTTTTGGCGTACCCGGTACACGTGCAGCCGTACCGGTACGCGTACCCGCACCCGGGAATTGGTTTTTATCTTTCTTGTGAAGAACTGGATTAAAATATTACAACATGGCACAATAATTCACAGTCCCGTAATCACATTATTCTTTAGCAAACCAGAATAACCTTGGTACAGCAGCAAGTAATATTAAAAAATAAAAACCAAGTTAACTAAATATTTCTGTTTGCACTAAATTCTCTGAATTCAAGACAACATAGTTTTCTTCTGTTAATAGTAGACAACCAACAACACTTGATACATTATATTGATCTCAACTCTTAAAGGCCTCAAAACCATAGACTTACTGTATAACTTTGTTTATCACTATAGTATGAGTAATAGATAAATAAAAATCACCAAAATAAACTGATGCAAACTTAGCAAAGACCATAATATCATTATCAGATATGTAATTCATATGTGATTTAATGGAGCATGTCTAATCATGATATTATCAAATAGAAGAGGGAAAAAAATCAAATGTTTTCAAAAGAAATCAATTTCTACCTGCTGGTATTGCTCATCCGAACCTTCAACTTGGACTAGGACCATGGAGCCATGCACGGGCATCTGAAAAGAGGCATAATTTCCACATCTACGAATCAAATTCACCAAAACATACTGAAAGAAAGAAATAAATAAAAAAAAATCAACAAAATCAAAAACTTGTGATGAAGTATGCATACAAGTAACATTCGGATCGGAATCGATTGAATGATTGGAATTGGAAAGCCATGGCTTCGCATGCTCAACACAGGGGATGTATAACGAATCCATCGATCCAAACTCTATGGCTTTAATCTAAACCCCAGGAGCAGATTAAGATCGTAAAACAAGAAGAGAAGAAACAGAGAGAGAGGGGCTTCCGAGAGTGAGTTCTTCAATAGCGAATCAAGATCTGCAACTCTACGGATGAATTATCTAGGGGAGAGAGAGAGAGAGAGAGAGAGTACCTTCGTGATGTTCAGATATATCGACGGGTTGGATAGATAATACAATTCTGTGGATGGATCGGTCAAAATCAAAACTTAAATACGATAGATACATAACTATATGAATCGAAATCAGTCAAAAACTTCAATCGGTAAAGAATCAAGCACAATATCGAAGAAATCTACAGAAAATTGAATGAAGATTATGATATATATATACATAACTATATCTACATGTATCGAAATCAGTCAAAAACTTCAATCGGAAAAGGACAGAGAATAACCTGAATGTCGATAGAAGGCGAGGCAATGGTGAGCTGTAGTGGCGATGTTTGACGATAGAAGATTGACGGACACTGTGGTCGTGTGCGATGCTAAGATAAGGGGTGGTGGTGATTGATTCTGTGTGTGTGTGTGTGTGTGTGTGTGTGTGAAGAGAGAGAGAGAGAGAGAGAGAGAGAGAGAGAGAGCAAGAGAGAGAAAGAACCGTCTGAAGACTAATAGATTTGGGAAAAAATTTAGGCGCCAATATGAAATATTTCCCACAAAAAATTTTGAACACATTTGCCGACTAAATTTTAGTCGCTAAAGATAGGTTACCAAAGATTTAAAAAAAAAATTATTTTTCATTCGGCGACTAAATGGTTTTAGTCGCCAAAACTCAATATACAGCGACTAAAATATTTTTTTGTCGCTGAAAATATGTTTTTGGCAACCAAACTTTTGGTTGCCAAAGATAAAAAAAAAATTTATTTTCTAGTTGGTGACTAAATAGTTCTAGCAGCCAAAACTCAATATACGGCGACTAAAATATTTTTTTTGCTAAATATTGTACTTTTGCCAACTAAAAAAAATTTTAGTCGCCAATTCCACAACTTTTGGTGACTAAATTTTTTTTAGTCGCCAATTTTGGTCGCCAAAAGTGCATTTTGTTGTAGTGAAATGAACTAAATTTTTATACATGAAAAATGGATGCACAGATGGATATGATAAATAAGACACAATACTTCACAACATATATGGAAAGCATAGAAATAAAAGAGCTAGAAAGACATGGAGTTAGGAGTTATTTACAACAACGAATTAATAGAAGACGTGGACTTGGGAGTTATTATAACAAATGAATAAATAGAAGACATAGGATTGGAAATTATTGTAACAATAAATTGACTCAGCCAAATTAAGTTAAATCTAACAAATCATGGAATAAAAGCAAATAAATTATTAATAACAGCCTCATACTCTAGGAGATCATCCTTTAGAAGCTACTATGCTCTGCTTGGTTCTACTTCGAGAAATATAAGCCGATCGAATGAAAGTTTTGTTGGCCGAATGGTTTCTCTGCCGGCCAGATAAATAATTCGAGGGAAAATTTGTTTTGTGCAACAAAGCTAAAACAGAACAATAACAACTTCTAAAAGGATTCTCATCCTTTCTACCTCTTTCTCTTACAAATGCACTCAAGAAAGAGGTAGAGGGGCCTAACCCATAATTAGTAACACAAAAAGCCACAAATAACATGATATTTACAACAATTCATCAAATGAAATAGAAATTGAGGTTGAAAGAAATTCAAACCCAAGAAATGAATGGAAACATCCAATCATCTCTTTGTGAATGGGGGCAGATTAATACCCAAATTCATGCTATTTACAGGAGAGAGTAGATTAATGTCAATTATTTCTTGGTGAGAGCCTTGCATTGAAAGTAAGAGATTCATCCAAGAATGTTAAAAACTCTTCTTCTCCCCATGGAATAAGGATGTTTCCATCCCTTTCCATGTTCAAGATAGATTGAGAATAGAGTTCTTAACATTTTTGACCAAAAACCTCTTACTTTACTTCCAAAAGAACAATAAAATGAAAGTCCACAACTCTCCCAACACCAAATCCTAAGACTCACCCAACTAGCTCTATGCCACAACCACAACTACTTATTGGAATTGAAGCATATGAATCAACATGCATGGATGATTAGACAGATGGTCAGAAAAGTGAGTGAAAAAGAAAGAAATTGCACTACATAATCAAACTTGTGAATGGGTGGCTACTTTCTAACTCCCAACTACATCCACAAGGTTTCATTTTATATATCCATATATACAAGAACAATGGTTTAAAACCATGTAAATCAAGGACAAGCATGCAAAAGTACAAGAAAATGAAGGGGACAATCAACTCAATGTATGGGTGACTATATCCTAGATCTCCCCACATCCATGAGTACTCATCACATGATTTACAACAACAATGAAATATAGAGCTTATAGATGAAGAAAGAAAGAGAGAAGATGAAAAACATTCAAAGCTCCACCTCTTGGAAGAGGGTGAGCTTCTTGGTTGTCAAACCCCTTTCTTAGCACCCTTAAGATCTCTTAATATAGCTTAGGATCTTCAGCAAGAAGCTTAAAGTTAAGCTCTAATGGTGTTTGAAAAATGGAGGTTAGAGAAGAGGTAGGGTGATGAGCTCTCAAAAACAAGTCTCTTGACCTTTGAAAATTTTGTAACCCTTGAGAAAGAAGTTTGGTCATGTATTTGTAAACTTTAGGGGTCAAAATGTCTAAGATATTTGTAGAAAAATCACACACACACACACACACACACACACAAAAAACAAAAACAAAAAAACAAAAGTCAAAATTATCGAAAATGCTCTGTACCTAAACATTTCAGCCAGCCGTACCATTATTCATCTAGCCGACTATATTTTTTGTTAGGTTTTTGTTAGGTTTTTATTCTTGGCAATCCCGTTTGACAGAACTCCTTTCAGTTGTATTTGTTTTCGCTTTTTTATTTCAATGAGGCTATGAGTTTGTTAGATGCGAATCCAACCCGAATTGTGCCGTTCAGAGAAGTTTGTGATGTTAATTCTTTCAAGATTGCCACTTCGCTTATTATAACGGGGATCGAGCTGCCCGGTCAGCTTGCGGGGGTCCAGGGGGCAGTGCCCCTGGGCGGGTCCGGGGCAGCGACCAGGCGGGGTCGAGGGGCAGTGCCCTCGAAGCAAAATGCAAAAATGCATTCAAAGTTGCCTGTCCGCTCGAGCGGACATTCCCCCGCTCGAGTGGAGAATGCTGGGTTTTAGAAGTTTGTTCGCCTGCAGAATGCTGGGTTTCAGAAGTTTGTGCGCCTGCAAAAATATTGGATGTTATTTTTTCCCGCTCGAGCGGAACTTTCCGCACTCGAGCGTAGGTCCACTCGAGTGGCCAATCTGACACTCGAGCGGAGATCGCGGGACAGTTTTCTATAAATACGTGTTTCAGTCCAAATCTAGGACTACTTCTCCAGATCTTCTTCTTGGGTTCTAGGGTTTATATCTAGGGATATTTTGCTAATTTTCTTTGACGTTTTGATTGAGTATTCAACTCATGGTTTAAGAAGTATACATCAAAGGATTGTTTGTTTGTTCTACACAAAAGAGAGAGTTGTTCTTCGGTGGATTCTGAAGAATTCGAGCCTGAAGCTTTGGTGGATTCTGCACTGGCTCATCGTCAAGACAATTCTGAGGTGAAGACGGGGTTGGAGGAGGCACATAGGGGTTGGTTCAATTCGGGCGTGGATTCGCTAGGTAATTGAGAGTATACCTGTGTAATTCCTTTATGTCTTTTTAGTGGATTGTTTTGTGGCTTTTGCCCGTGGTTTTTTTTTATCACAATTGGAGGTGTCCAATTGTGGTTTTTCCACGTAAAATTGTTGTGTCGATTTGTCTTGATTGTTTGATTGAGATTGTTATATACTGCTTAAAATTGATATATAATCACAAATCAACATCTAGGGGATTTCTAGATTTTTCATTTTTCATCCGGCCATGAGTTGTTGTATGGCCAGATGAAAAATATACCGTTAGATCAATAGGGTAAAGCTAGCATGATTTGAAAGGAGAAACAAGTATTTCGAAGGATTTCACAAGCTAACAATGAAATATAGAGCTTATAGATGAAGAAAGAAAGAGAGAAGATGAAAAATGTTAAAAGCTTTACCTCTTGGAAGATGGTGAGCTTCTTGGTTGTCAAACCCCTTTCTTAGCACCCTCAAGATCTCTTAGTATGGCTTAGGATCTTTAGCAAGAAGCTTAAAGTTAAGCTCTAATAGTGTTTGAAAAATGGAGGTTGGAGGAGAGGTAGGGTGATGAGCTCTCAAAAACAAGTTTCTTGACCTTTGAAAATTTTGTAACCCTTGAGAAAGAAGTTTGGTCATGTATTCGTAGACTTTAGGGGTCAAAATATCTAGGATATTTGTAGAAAATTCACAAAAGAAGAAGAAGAAGAAGAAGAAGAAGTCAAGATTATCGAAAATGCTCTGTACCCAAACATTTCAGCCAGTCATACCATTATTCGTCCGGCCGACTATATTTTTCATCCAGCTATGAGTTGCTGTATGGCTAGATGAAAAATATACCGTTAGATCAATAAGGTAAATCTGGCATGATTTAAAAGGAGAAACAAGTATTTCAGAGGATTTCACCATTTCTATTCATTCCCACTACATTCTTTGCTCGATCTACTTAAAAAGATAATTTTGTAGTTTGAAAAGGCAAGTCTCGGGACATTATAGAAATGTTTGGAACTGCGCAACTAAATGTATTTTGAAAAAGGTAATTTGGTCTAAAATGTTTTGGTCAAAACAGGTGTAAGGTTGGAAATAAAGCCTGAGTTCGAACTTTTTGTTGAGGAATTCGCAAGATCAGCACATCTTGATTTTCATCATCGGGTGTTCGGAAAAGAACGCACAAGTTAAAATGGGATGTCTACAAGGACTTATGACCACTATGGTCATAGTTCCACCCCTAGTGATCCATTGCCTCAAATTCCCCACTACAACCCCCTTAACCCCTAACCAACTACTTTTCCAAGACTGCCAACCAATGTTTTACCGTTGAGCAAACTAGAAAAAGAACCGGGTCAAGGGTCAGCAGTTCACCTGTTGTGTTAACTGAAATTAAATCATGATGTCATAATTACATTAAATAAATATTAATAATTATACATAAATAAAATATAGCTATTAAAATTTTAAAAAAATACTTGTGTTATCAATTTAATTTTAATTCAAGATTTAAAATTTTAATAACATAAAAACAATGATGTAAATAATATATGTCTCCAATTACGACTCAAGATTAGTTGCCTTGGTAGTAAGAGGTTATCTACTGTGTTTGAATCTCATGTTCAATCCTTGGCAACAACATTTTTTAGCAAAGCATGAAATGTATTAACCTAGCACCGATTGATGTGAATTGTGTCTTGTTCAACCACACATTTAAGTGGTTTTTCTAGAAAATATTAGTTATTAGAAGAGTCTGGTTTTGAGGGTTGATACGGATCAGAACCTAGACCTATCATCTAGACCTCCATTCTTCAATTGTGACCTAGTTTCTCTATTGTGTGATCCAACTATCATCCGCCCGTACAAGAGAAAGAGACAGAAAGAAAACCTAGATATAAGGTTTGAACAGAAAAAAACCCATATCTAAGGTTTAAAGAGAAAAAGAAAAAGAAGAGAAAGTTGGGGGTGGAAATAGAGAGAAAGAGAAGATAGTTACAGATATGCAGCGCCAATGGGTTGAAGAGGGCAACGGGGGTGGAGCTTGTAGGCAATTACGATGGGGAAGAGTATAGAAATGAAGCAAGTTGTTGTGGAAGTAGATGGCCTCGACAGGAGGGCGCAACGGCAAGAGGGGATTGAGAGAGGCGACGGTAGCAATTTTTGACGTGGCGACAATGGCAGTAATGGTGAAGTTAGGGTTAAGGTTGGGGTTAGAATTGGAAAAAATATGGATATTTCGGATATTTGAAATTGATGGTGTACATTGAGTAAAATTCAAAATTGTGTAGTGTGTATTGGGGTAATTTATGGTTTGTAAATAGAATTGCCCTTTTTTGTTTTTTCAAGTTCACTCTAACGTAAAATTTCATTTTACCCCATCCCTAACCTCTCTAACCCTAATTTTCTAAGCTCGAATCCCACCCTCACCCCATTCTCATTCTACTAACCATCACCATTACCTCAGGTCGTTACAACCACTCCATTCCCATGTCAAACCACACCTTTTCGGGCCCTTCCTACCACCCTTAATCGATAGCTTTTCTTCTCACCTCTATAATTTCCTAACCCTTTTTGTTAACCCCCAACATCGGCCAACAAGCTCTTTCGCGACTATGAATGAGAGAGGACAACAGATAGAGAATGGTGGAGTGATGTTTGCAATGAAGAGGGTCACTGGAGGGGGAGGGTAAATAGATGTAAACACCCATTTTCACCATCTATAATTATTGGCCCTACTTGGAAAATGCTACCCTATGTTGAACGCAAGAGTGATCGGGAATTTTTGATTTGCTAGCTTAAATCCAAGATTAAATGCACTAAGATTGACTTTAGCCTATCAAAACATCCCTAACAAACCATTCTTAGCCAATTTGAACAACATTGGACCATCAAGATTCGATTCTTTTCTTTTCTTTCTTGACTTGTACATGCTATTCTCCCAGGGAAAAAAAACTTACAAATTTTCTTACGTAAATTATCACACATACATCCCATAACTCATATTAAATAAATAGTAGAAAACCCTTACCTCAAACAAGAATATGAAGAAAAATTCACTAAAAGATTAGATGCAACCAAAAAGTTTAAAATAAATAAATAAATAAAGTAAAATATGAAGAAAACAAAATCACTAAAAACAAACGAAAGCATTCCTAGAAGGTTTTCTTGAAGTAGATAAAACGACAACATTTCTGGAAGGTTTTCTCATCTTTTCACTCATTCCAACTTTCTGCACTTGTTTCTTTTGAAATAGATCAACATTTTCGAAAGCACAAAGTAAGAAATTGATGAAAGGACAAATTACACTAACAGTCCTTCTAGTTTGGGACACGTGTCACTTTGATCCCTGACTTTTCAATTATGACACATTTGACCATAAATTTTGAATTTTGAATTTTGAATTTTGAATTTTGTTCCAAATAAGGATAATTGAAGACCATTGCTCAATTTCAATGGCAAAGTTGTCAATTTGATAAAATATAAACTAATTTGACGAAAATAAATGTCAAAAAAAATATTTTTGAATTTTTAAAAAATTATGTCTACCCACCAAAGATAAAATTATGTAAAATTGATAAATCTTTTACGTATTTATTTATTTTATCAAATTAATTTTTATTATGTGTTTGGATGATGATCATGTAATGGGTGGTTGTTGGACTTTTAATGTGTAATTGATATATTTAATATATGAAATGTTCTTAGTTTTAGATTTTTTGATTTAATAGATTGGTTTAATAATGATATCAAAGTTATCGCCATATTTGACTTTTGAAAAAATTGAAACTAATTTAATTGAAGTAAAAATAATCATCCATTACATGAACATTATCCAAACACATAATAAAAATTAATTTGGTAGAAAACATAAATAAATAAATGTGTAAGAGATAATTTTATCTTTGGTGGGTAGAAATAACTTTTAAAAATTAAAAAATATTTTTTTTTAACATTTATTTTTGTTAAATTAGTTTATATTTTATCAAATTAACTATTTTGCCATTGAAATTGAGCAATGGTATCTTCAATTGTCCTTATTTGAAACAAGATTTAAAATTTAAAGTTAAATGTGTCACAATTGAAAAATCAGGGATCATAGTGACACAAGTCCCAAACTATAGGGACCATTAATGTAATTTGTCCCTGATAAAATGCTTTAGAAGGTCTCTCTAACCTTTAGAAAAATACTTTGAAAATTTAGAATACTACTTTGGCTAAAAACGAGAGAGTAAAATAGTGTTCTTTCTTATCTGAGGCTTATACTTGAGCTGAGATAGTGCAATCTTTATTTCGGAGTTATTCAGAGAGCACCCAAGTCTTAAAGCTAATAAAAAATAAGGTGTTCACAAGGTCCACAAGATGAGACCCGAGACCCACCCAACCACTCCAACACCTCTGTGAATCCAGTTGCACCCATGAATCCACTGTCTACTGATTTTCATCATAAACTATGTGAAATTCATTAAATAATTTAAAATCTAATACAAAGGATGAAGAGCTAGATATTCTTTCTTTATTTAAAGGATAAAAGAGAAAGACATCAATCAACTTATTTAAATAATACATAAACAAACATAAGTTCTCTCTAGTTCAGTGCTGGCCATCATAGTTTTTATAAACTTTAACACAAACACGGATACAAACACCAAATAAGAAAAATAAATACTGCCTTTGAATATTGGTGGTGTTCCATAATCATGCATGTTTCTTAGAGACCTTGATATACATGCCATCTTGAAATTGTAACATAGGTGTTCGGGCTACATCTCCTCCCTTAATTTTCGTCCACCTATCAGAATCAAAAACAGAAATGAAAAAACACATTAAGACTTTTTATAAATGAAAAAATAAAAAAAATTGTAAAAATCTTATTAACATGTTATCTTAATTTTTAGATTCATCCTTTTTTTTTTTCCTTGTGAAAGTAATCCATTGATATAAATTCGTCACGAAGATATATCTTCTTAACTAAATGCATAAGAATTGAAATTTTTTTTTTTTTCCATTTTCTTCATTTTGGGTCATATTTGTTAATTGAAACAACATGAACAACCATGAAATGTCGAACAAATTTTAAAAGGACATTATTAGTAGTAGTAGTACATACTTGTATTCACTGACTAAAACATGTAGGAAGGTGGCAAAAAATGCCTTGGAGAACTCTGCACCTGCACATTGTCTTATCCCTCCACCAAAAGGCATAAAATTCTTTGATGCGGTTTGCGGATCAATGTCCTATTTTCATCAATGAATCAAAGATTGGGTCATATATATAATGTTTTTATGCCTCAATGCACTATCAATAATATTAGATTATGTGAGAATTTTGGGACACTAAAATTTCAACACATGATCTAATGAATGAAAATGCATATTGGGACAATAGATCTATGACCAACAGTACTATATCATTAATTCTTTGTTTTAAGAGAGAGAGAAAGAAAATAAAATTAACCTTCCAACGTCTCGGATTGAATGCAAGTGGATCCTTAAATACGTTGGGATTTAGTTGAAGAGTACAACTGACAATCATAATGGCCCAACCTGCTGGAATTGTATAACCTGGAGATTGAAATTAGACAATTGTTATTAAACTCTGAGATGATTTAAGTTTGAGATGTGCAGCCCTAAGCATCATGTCACAAATTATTTAATAGGTTGGAATTATAAAACATGTGGTGTTCTTTCCTAATAGGAGACGGAGGAATACATGACCATTTGACAACGGGAACCACACAGGGAGTAGCGCCTCTCAATAGTTCATTTTCTCCATAATTCTCAAGAATTCATTTTATGGTTTTTGTAAGGCCTCACGATGGTGATCTGAACCATTTATTTCATAAGTCTCGAAGAGAAAAACATATATACAAAAGACCAACTTGATTGAAAATCAATATATACACTAACTAATTGTGTCTTGTTTTATGAAATTGATGGTAAATATTATTTTAAACCAAAACTGTTCATTTTATAAAACAAAATACGATAGTTAGTATGATTATCGATATCCGATTAAGCTAATTTCTTACATATATATTCTTCTCTTCTAGGTCTATGAGATAAACACTTTAGATTATCGTGGTTAGGGGTCATCAATGGGCCTGGCCGGGCTTTCCTAGCCCGCAACTATAGTGTCCAAATTCTATATTTTAATGGATTTTTCAAGTTTTGACCAATCAATGGGCTGGTATGGGCCGAGTCCATTTAAAAAATTAAAATCACGTCCCACCCATAAGCCAAAATCTTACGGGTCAAAATCAAACCAAACCGGGCTACACATTCACCTATATTATTAATTTCTACACATTTTGCATTCACATATCCTTAATATTTTCATTAGTTATTTTTTTTTATTTACTTTCCAACATAATTCAAGTATTTTGATTTCTTTCTTCTTTTGTTTTACATCCCATATAGTAATAAAAATTAAAAAATAATTAAAAAAATCAGGTAACATATTATACCTACAAGTGGAGGGGCAAAAAATGGAAAGAAAAAAAAAAACAAAAAAGCTTTAAACATGAGAACAAAAAAATAAATATATAAATAATCAAACTAAACATTAGACCAAAAAAACTCAAACTAAATATTAGACTTACCCATGCGGGCTCTTACAGATTGAGTTTATGAGCAAACTCAGGTTACTAACTTTTGTCTAAAATCATAAATTATCTTTTATGAGTTGGGATGGAATGAGCACTTAAGTGAGTTGGGACGGACCATGGGACGGGTTGGTCAAGTTGGGTAATATCGAGTTTTTTTAATCACAAGCCATTTGGAAACCCTTAATTGTGGTCGAACACCACGGAACCCACAAAGTAGAGTCTAGAAAGTTGTCGAGGAAATAAAGTCTCGAGAGGAGCTGCTCTTCCACAACACAAAGCCCATTTATTTTGAGAGATAGAGGAGGGGATTGAATTAGGATAAATGCGGAACCCACTATAATAGTGTTTGTTTGCAAAATAGGAAAGGGGATTCACAATCCCTTCGGACTGTGATAGGTCTTAGAGGAAGGGATTAACAAAGACCTCTAAGGGTTGGATTTCAAAACTAGTGAGGGGATTAGTCTGAACTGAAAAAAAAAAAAAAAAAAAACTATTTTGCCCATGTTATGTGTTGTGTATTTGTGTGGGCCTTTTTGTGTGTGTGGGGGGGGGGGGGGGGGGTATTATGTCATTATATATATATTAAAATAATATAGTACAAAAATTTTTTTAAAAATATGATTTTTTGATATTAAAATATATCAAAAACACCCAAGAAGGGTGTTTATGGTATTTTATATAGTTAATCCCTTTACTAAAATATATGATAAATAAACACAATTTTTCTTAATCCCCCATACTAATAGTTTCCTCACTAACAATCTCATTCAACCTGACTTTGAAAACATAGGGGCCCATAGATCATGAATTTACTTAGATGCAAACATTTATTTAGTAATTTATTACCATTATAATTGATATCTTTCAGTGTTTTTCTTAGTATCCCAGGTGCAACATTTCCCAATCTCAGCACTTCATTGATAACCTGCAGTTTTGGCATACCAACACAAGATAATGACGCAATGTTCCAATTAATTTCCAAAAGAGAATATACATATATACATGGTTTAAAGGAGCAAGGATCTTCTAGAGTTTTTTTTTCTTAAAGTTTCCTAGAATGGTGCATTGTGTGGTTGAGATTTAATGACAAGTCACATCAATTTTTCAGCATTAAATCTCAACCACACAATACACCACTTTAGGAAACTTTAAGAAAAAAACACTCTAGAGGATCCTTGGTGGGTTTAAAGTGTGAAACTCACATGCATAGTAACAGTCATGGATTTATATTCATCCCATGTCAGTGGAGATTCCTTATTCTCTCTGTTTTTGAGAAGAATGTCATGCTCCGCCTAAAATAATAATCAATATTAATTATAATACAAAAAATTGAATGAAATATATATAGATAGATAGATAGTAATTAAATTAGATTAGAGAAAAATATCAGAGTGAATAATGTTGATTGTTGATTTCAATATTACATACCACTAGATCCTCCACCACCCAAGGGTGTTCTGCAAATAACTTAAAAGACAGTGCTATGGCCGTGGATATGGACTCAACGGTAGCAAACAAAGCTCCAACGGTGATCGATAGGATGAAATTCTCTGTCAAGAAGAAGTCAGTGTTCAAGTCTTTGACCGCACGATCAAGGAAGTCCCCTTTCTTTTCCTCTGGGCGAGCTATTCTCTCCTTTAACATTGCTCTTATTACCTTTTCTAACTTATCCTTATCCTACAATCAAAAATCATAATCAAAATCAAATAAACTTTTGAGAAGGTAGAGTTTCCCTTTCTGTTTTCTGGTGTTATTATTACCTTCATACATTTGTAGAATCTAGTACCAGGGATGTTCAATGGAAAGGACATAAGACCTTGCACGAATCCAGCAATGGTGTCCGTTATAACATCAGATGACTTTTCAAAATCATCACCAAACAGATTTTTTGCAGCAAAAACTGCAATCATCTACAAAATCCATGACAACAAATTTATTCATTAACTAACATGCCAATAGCTTCAGAATTTATATGTGAATGAGCTTGATCCTAATAATAATAATAATAATAATAACAAAAAAAAGAAAAAAAAAACTACAATATTTTTTTTACTATCCGTTTACTTAATGAAAATAGTTAAATAGTTTAAATTGAAAATAAATATAAAAAAAATAAAAAATTATTAATTCATTATTAATGTCCAATTTTCATTGCTAAAAATATAATGATGACACTTTTGTCAACAAAAATATTTGTTCTTTAAGAAGTAATTTTGTTTCTAAATTTTTGTTTTTAAATCTTAATTTTTTGTAGTGGGTAGATCTAATCCTCTATGAGCCCTACCGCAAAAAAAAAAAAAATAAATAAAAAAAATTGTTTGTTTCAGCCAGATTCACATACTTTGGAAAAAGAAAGAAAGAAAGAAAAGCCAAGTGGTGACTATCACTCCATTTGTTTCGGTAAAAAAATGTTTTCCCATTTTCCTAACATTTCGTACAATGAAAAATGAAAATGAAAAACATTTTTTTGTTCTAAAAACAAGCTTTCAAACCAAAGTTTTACAATCCCACAACTACCACATCAGTGACCACCGTAACTACTATGAACGCCACCATCACCTCCACCTCCCGACCACCATCGCCATAGCCATCACTTCTACCACTCCAACCGCACCACCACCCACTTCAAACCCCCTCTACATCCATTACTTAAACAACATCACCTCTACCACTAGGCAGGGGAGAGGGTGCCCTGCCCAGCAAAAAGTTTCAAGATCCATGTAAATATATACAAGGTCAACAGTGTTTACATAAATTGTTTGTACTTGCCCCCCCCCCCCCAAAAAAAAATAAAAAATAAAAAATAAAAAATCCTTATATTCTACTTTATATCATAGAACCAACTATTCTTCAAATGTTGGTCTCTTTATTTTCACTGTTCTAACATTAATCTATTCATTTTAAAAATAAAAAATAAAAATTCCTTCTTGTTCACTGGTTAGGGGTTTGTTATATAGTGTACACACTTTGTTGATATATTTTATATTTTGAAGAGTTTTTTTTAAGACAATTAAAGAAAATAAACCTAAATTTGCAAGTACATAACGAATTATAAAACAAGAAAATTTTATATTGTAGTCAAGATTCACTAGTTATTTCAGTTTTCATAGACGAAAATATATACTGAGCAAATATTCAATAAAAAAAATTATATACTGTCCCAATGTCTCCCTTTTAGTTTCCCAATGACAAAGTCCTACCTCAATCTTGTTTACCACCATCATCACCATCACCTTTACCTCAATTCTTAATTAGTAAAATTCTTTACGAATCAAGAGTAAAGAACTTAGTTTATGGGTAACACTTTAGAAGATGACACATCAGCAACCACTTTTCAAATGTAAACCTTTTAGTCACAGAACACTGCATAGTCACCCATGGGTAGTTTTGTTGCGTTTTTCTTCTCCAATTTTTAAATGAGAAATCCATGTGACTTAAGAAAAGTAAAAGCTGCAGCATACCAAAGTTGAGAAATCCATTAGCATACCAAATTCAACCTCGTTTTGTAGATGGCTGCTTATTTTGAGAAATGCGTTAAAAATTAATATTTTAAATTTTTTCTTTTTTTTTGAAACAATGTATAAAAAATAGAGGAGTAATGTGACTCAAAAAAGCCAAAAAACCAAAAAAATTTCTTTATCTCTTTGCCAAAAGAGACCAATATAGTCCTATGCACTTTCCTATATAATTTTTTATTTTAGTTTAAAAAAAAATGAGAAATTAACTTTTTTTTTTTTTTAGATCGGTAAAAGAAATCTTTATTGATGAAAACATATAAGGTGTGATAAATTATATCAATAAATAGGAGCTTGGAGCTATTACAAAGCTCCAAGCATCAGTTGGTGAGGAACATAGTTTTAAAAACCGGCCGATACGCTATGTGTCGGCGGATACGTATTGGAAAAATAGGGTATCGCGACGGATACAGGTCAGTATATGTTGAGATTGAAAATCCCAGGCTTATCGGCCGAGTCCCGGTACGTATCGGTCTGTAACAGTTACACAAGCCGTTACACCGCGACGGGCCGATACTCACCTGTTCGGATCGGTACGGAAAAGAAAAAGCTGAAAAACCTATGAAATGATTTTTAAAATTTCACTGCCGCGACACCCAATTCCAGATACGTACCGATCAATACTGCCGATACCAATACTCCGCGATCGATACCGTTACGTTACCCGATACCGCGATTTAGAACCTTGGTAAAGAACCAACAAACCAGAGAGCAAAAGATACTACCACAACATCAAACTTCGATGAAAAATACACAAAAAACCAGAGATTAGCAGCAGAGACTAACAGGTAATCAAACTTGAAGACAACACCACAAACACAAACACAAAACAGAACAACACCGAAGTCTAGAAATTAACTTGACACATAAAGAGAAGTAAAAATTTCAATACACCAAGTCCAGCCTTGTGTATATAGAAATACGACCTTTACTTTACTTTATATATAATCTATATATAATAATAATAGTATGAAGAGATACATACATTAGCAGCTTCTTTTTTGGCATCAATGGTTCCTTGGGTAGACCAGCGGTGGATGTTAGTGCGAACGGTGGTTTCAATTTCAGAAAGCAACTTAGTCCGGAGGCTGTCAACGCCAAAGAGAGTCAAAAAGGTGCCTCTGAGATACTTGTGAATGCGACCAACAGCGTTAGGCCTGGCTTCACCTTCTAGTCGGAATACCTTCTCGAATGTGTCCAAATACCACAGCTCTACTTCCTTCCCTTCTTGTTGAAACAAGTAATTGTTCAGCTTCGGATCTGCTGTTATCACCATTGGCCTTCCCACCAAGTTTGTTGAAAACACTCTCCCATACCTGTTTTGTTTGTTTGTGTCCAAGTACAAATTTACAACAACCATCATAAATAATAATATATTCAAACAAAATGCTAATAAATAAATAAAACAACAAAACAAACTAGTACACATAAAAGTTTATTACTGTATTTTACTTTTCAATTCTCTTCTTAATGAAGGGATGGAGATCTAAGGAGTGGTTGGGAATAAGAAGTTGAAGTGTCTCTCCAATGAATGGGAGACCCATAGATCCTGGAGGCAGAACTCCATTGGACTTTGGGTTCCTCCACTTGTAAAGCCACTGACTTATCAATATGGTAACCACAGCTACTACACACAGCCCAACTTGCCACATTTCTTACACTCACTGTTTGCTGAGAGAGAGTGAGTGTGTGTGTGTGTGTTTGTATGAAGAACTCGAATAGCCAGTATGCCTTTCTCGGTGCAGATAAATAATTGTTTACGTACTGGGGAAGCTTGGTCAGATATATATATAGAGAAAAAGGTGCCCCTTTTTGTTGGACAACCTTCACAATCTCAAAATGATCACATCACTCATGATGTGTGGAACCCACATCATGAGTAGTGTGGATTACTTTGGGAGTTGTAGGACTCACCAATTAGCGCTTGGAGTTTTGTGATAGCTCAAAACTACTCTTTATTGATATAATTTATCATACCTTATATATTTTCATCAATAAAAATTTTTTTTGCCGATAAAAAAAAAAAAGAGTTAATTTCTCATTTTTTTAATCTAAAATAAAAAATTATATAAGAAAGTGCATAGAACTATATTGGTCTCTTTTGGCAAAGAGATAAAGAATTTTTTTTTATTTTTTTGACTTTTTTTAGTTACATTACTCCTCTATATTTTATACATTTTTATTAAAAAAAATTTAAAAATTAATTTTTAACCTACTACTCGAAATAAGCAAGTATCTACAAAAGTTGAATTTGGTATGCTGAAGGGATTTCTCAACTTTGGTATGCTAATGGATTTCTCAACTTTGGTATGCTGAAGCTTTTACTTTTCTTACGTCACATGGATTTCTCAACTTTGGTATGCTGAAACTTTACTTTTCTTAAGTCACATGGATTTCTCATTTAAAAATTGGAGAAGAAAAACGTAACAGAACTACTCATGGGTGACTATGCAGTGTTCTGTGAGTAAAAGGTTTCCATTTGAAAAGTTTTTGCTGATGTGTCATCTTCTAAATTGTTACCCATAAACTAAGTTCTTTACTCTTGATTCGTAAAGAATTTTACTAATTAAGAATTGAGGTAAAGGTGATGGTTCCCTCCTTGCATTTTCTCTTTATATTTTCTACTTGTAAGGTCATTGGGCCCACTTTTAGGTTCAATTTTGATAATCTGAACCGTTCATAATTTAATATTTGTTCGGTATATCATACTTGTAAAAAATCAAATTGATCGGATATCAGAAAGTATGTGTTCAGAAAACTCAAACTAAAAACTATTTTTTTAAAGAATTTAATAAACAGTTTTATGAACACATACTTTCTGATATCCGATCAACTTGATTTTTTACAGGTATGATAGACTGAACAAATCTGAAAATATGAACGGTTCGGATTATTAAAATTAGGCCTATAAGTGGGCTCAATTGCCCTACAAATAGGAAATATAAGAAAAAAATGCAAGGAGGGGATCTGAATTCGTGATGATGGTGGTAAACAGGATTGAGGTAGGACTTTGTCATTGGGAAACTAAAAGGGAGACATTGGGACAGTATATATATTTTTATTGAATATTTGTTGAGTACGTATTTTTGTCTATGAAAATTGAAGTAACTAGTGAATCTTGACTACAATATAAAATTTTCTTGCTTTATAATTCGTTATGTACTTGCAAATTTAGGTTCATTTTCTTTAATTGTCTTAAAAAAATCTTAAAAATATAAAATATATCAACAAAGTGTGTACGCTACATAACAAGCCCCTAACCAGTGAACAAGAGGGAATTTTTATTTTTAAAATGAATAAATTAATGTTAGAACAGTGAAAATAAAGAAACCAACATTTGAATAATAGTTGGTTATATGATATAAAGTAGAATATAGGGATTTTTTTTTTTTTTTTTGGGGGGGTGGGGGGGGGTGGAGGGAGTACAAACAATTTACATAAACACTGTAGACCATGTATATATTTACATGGATCTTGAAACTTTTTGCTAGGCAGGACACCCTCTCCCCTGCCTGGTGGTAGAGATGATGTTGTTTAAGTAATGGATGTAAAGGGGGTTTGAAGTGGGTGGTGGTGCTGTTGAGTCATAGAAGTGATGGCTATGGCGATGGTGGTCGGGAGGTGGAGGTGATGGTGGTGTTCATAGTAGTAATGGTGGTCACTGTTGTGGTAGTTGTGGGATTGTAAAACTTTGGTTTGAAAGCTTGTTTTTTAGAACAAAAAAAAAAAATGTTTCTCAATTTCATTTTTCATTATAAGAAATATTAAAAAAATGGGAAAACATTTTTTTACCAAAACAAATGGAGTGATAGTCACCACTTGGCTTTTCTTTCTTCCTTTTTCCAAAGTATGTGAATTTCGCTGAAACAAATAGAGTGTTAGTTTTTACCCTTTTTTTTTTTTTTTTTTTTGGTTTCGCGGTAGGGCTCATGGGGGATTAGATCTACCCACTACAAAAAATTAAGATTTTAGAGATAAAAATTTAGAAATAAAATTACTTCTTAAAGAACAAATATTTTTGTTGACAAAAGTGTCATCATTATATTTTAAGCAATGAAAATTGGACATTAATAATGAATTATTATCTCTTTGGAATCAAAATTTTTGCCTAAAAAAGAAAACTCTTTTACGACTGAATTATTTTGTCCCCAAAAGTGCATTTATTAGTGACGTTTTTAAAATTTTGTCATTAAAAACCTTTCTCAAACTTTTCGGAATGACTTTTTACTGACTATACAATAGAATTGGTTCTTAAATATTTTTTGCAACAAAATAAAGTTTCAAAAACTTCTTTTAATAATTGTGTTTGTAAAGATTATTTTCAAATTGTAGTTTGCCTTTTTTGTGATGTTAAACAATTTTTGTAAAATGTAGATAGGGTGCTAATATACAGGTTTTTAAAATTCATGATCATGTCTCTATTTGGATGGTAACATATTTATTGAAGAAAAAATAGGAAAGCAAAATCAGAGTTTAACTTTTGTAACAAAATAATTTTCAGTTTTTAATTAAATAAATTTAAACCGTAATTTTTTTTTTATATTTATTTTCAATTTAAACTATGTGACTATTTTCGTTAAGTAAACGGATAGTAAAAAAAATATTGTAGTTTTTTTTTTTTTTTTTTTTTTTGCAAAAAAAAAAAAAAACGTATTTATTAAACTCAATATAGGTGTACATTAAATGTCTAAAATATTATTTTTCATTGAATTTAATGACTAAAATGTCATTTTCCTTGTCAGTTTTACTTAACATAAATACATTGATGGTTTAAGTTGAAACCAAATCAAAAAATTAAAGTATAAATTGACAAAATAAAAAATTTAGAGTTTATTTTATCATAAGTGTTAAACCCTGACTTTTCTCTTTCTTTTTTTTTTTTCTTTCTTTTTTTTTTTTTATAAAAAATTTATCCCCTTATTATTATTATTATTAGGATCAAGCTCATTCACATATAAATTCTGAAGCTATTGGCATGTTAGTTAATGAATAAAATTGTTGTCATGGATTTTGTAGATGGTTGCAGTTTTTGCTGCAAAAAATCTGTTTGGTCAAGATTTTGAAAAGTCATCTGATGTTATAATGGACACCATTGCTGGATTCGTGCAAGGTCTTATGTCCTTTCCATTGAACATACATGGTACTCGATTTTACAAATGTATGAAGGTAATAATAGCACTAGAAAACAGAAAGGGGAACTCTACCTTCTCAAAAGTTTATTTGATTTTGATTATGATTTTTGATTGTAGGATAAGGACAAGTTAGAAAAGGTAATAAGAGCAATGTTAAAGGAGAGAATAGCTTGCCCAGAGGAAAAGAAAGGGGACTTCCTTGATCATGCGGTCAAAGACTTGAACACTGACTTCTTTTTTTGTTTTTTTGATCGGTAAAAGAAAACTTTATTGATGAACCACATATAGATTACATATGATAGACAACATCAATAAAGAGGAGCTTAGAGCTAGATTAAGCTCCAACCTCCTAACTGGTGAGAGACCAACAAAAAAATCGAAGCAAAGAAACAGCAGCACAACAACCACCTAATAGATATGCAAGTTGTAACGCCCTCAAAATAATAGCATTTAACTCAACAATATAGAGATGCATTGATATACAAAAGTCCAACGTCCTTCTATTCATCATAGTATTTGATTACAAAAGGTATTACATGTTAACAACAAAAGCAAATGCCCTACGGGCTTACAGCTTTCCAAGTTAACACTTGGTTACAAAAAGAGCACTAGCTCAGTTACACGTTAAGCCCTTGGATTGAATCTACATGTTATACATCATAAGAAGATAGACAATAAAAATCCATCCGCCTCAAGCCTCCCAAGCTATGTCCTTGGAGGTGGCATGCTACCTGTACATGAAAATGATGTTCCCATATAGGGTGAGCCACAGCCTAGTAGAAATACACTAAACCAGCTATGAACAATGACTAAAAGATTAGCAGTTGATAGATGGTCAACCCTGATACATCCACTTATATCACATTACAATTACATGACATACAAGTCCATGTTACTTTTCATTTTCCATTTTATGTAGATAAGTATACTAGCTAAATCAATACATCAACAGATAAGCATATTAGTTATATCAACGTCTCAACAGATAAGTATAAGAACTATATTTTACAACCAAAGATAAGCATATGAGCTATATCTGCACTTCTCTAGACAAGCATATGAGCTGTGTCTATACTTCTCAAAGATAAGCATATGAGCTGTATCTACGGAGTTCATCCCCCATCTCCTCCCAACACTATCCGGTTTAGAGGTACATCCCCCATCTTCCCCTAAACCACGGAGTACATCCCCTATCTCCTCCTCTACACACAATGTATATAAACACATAGGTTCTACATACAATCAATCAATACATAAAGTTAATGTATTCTACCAACCGTCAAGTTCCATGGCACATTCCATTGATTAGTTTTCGTTTGCCTAATCATCATGCATTGTCTACAACAATCAAGATTATCTTCCACCGATAGCCCAAAGCAGTTATTTCTAAACAGAAAATAAATGCACAAATGGATAATATATCAACATCTCAATTTGGTGAGCGATAAATAATTCAACTACACCCTTTAATCCCATACATTCCAAATTTCAACATTTCCAATTCAATTCCTTATTTCCTTTAATTAATTATATACATTAATTAATTAAAACAATTAGGGCAAGTTCCCATAATTAACAAAACAACCCTAAGGTTCCGTTTTTATCCACAATCCATCATCTATATCATCTTTCTATGCCAAACTTGCATTTAGGTTTATTATAAACAAAACCCCAACTTTTGTAAAATTACACAAAAGGCCCAAACTTCCTCAAAACTACCCAACAACACCCAACATATCAAAATGCTAAAATTTAAAGACAAAATCCATAAGAAAGAGTAGGATATCCCTACCTCAAAGTTTGAGCTCCAACAAAGAAGATGAAGAAAACGAAAATGCTCCAAATCACAAATTTTTCGGATCAAAAGGTAGCCCTCGATGATCAACAACTTTTTTGTAAAGGCCAAAGGTGAGAAAATCACTCCTACTAAATCAATACCTAGAGAGAAGGTAGAGCTCTAGAGTGAGAAGCTCAACAATGGTGTTTTTGGAAAAGTAGGAGAGAGAAGGGAACGTGAAAAAGTGATTTCAAAAGTCAAAACTCGGAGCTTTAACCCAGTCGCCCCGCTCGAGCGTCCAAACCCCCGCTCGAGCGGCACTCACAGACTCCCCGCTCGAGCGGCCAATCCCCCGCTCGAGCGGCGGATGCACACTCTCAGAACTTTTGCAGACAGGTCCCCCGCTCGAGCGCCCAACTCCCCGCTCGAGCGTCAGACACAAACTCTCGCTCGAGCGTCCAAACCCCCGCTCGAGCGGATAACACTGCAGAGGAAATACTGGAAGGGTGATTTTCCCACTCGAGCGCCAAAACCCCCGCTCGAGTGGAGAAGCGACAACAAAGGCCCGCTCGAGCGGACAGGCCAAAATCTGGGCAACTACTTTTGGTTCTAAGTTCAATCAACCTGTAACAAACCTGCCCAACACATCCTATAACTCAAATACAAGGTATGAAAGGATGTAAACAAGGTTTAAACAACTGCTAACATCTACGGAACCAAGTCCGGATCACTGCACAACAAGGGGTAAAACCCGAGATCGCTATAACCTCCCCCCTTAAAGAATTTCGTCCCCGAAATTAAGTGCATGTTTGCAAAAACAAGTTTTTCTCCATTTTAAACAATGTTATATTATAGCATTCAACAACGCGACCCATTACCGGCCATTCCGTCTCTTATCAAGAGGCATTTCACAAAATATATTACAAGTGCATCTTTAACATGCATTCCTCTTCCATTTCCAACATACATGATTCACAGTTTCATATCATAATCAATATTCATGATACATTTCCAGTTCTACAATACCTTCAACATATACAATGTTACATTAAACTTCCATAATAAGGAAAGTTTCAAGATACACCTCCATAAACTAAAACATATACCATGTCTTACAACCTAAGGTATATTCAATACTCTTTAGGTTCAATTTTTTTTTTAACAAAATTTTCAATACATGATTACACATCAACAAACAAGTCCGGATATTTCTCGCGGACTTCCAACTCACGTTCCCAAGTGGCCTCCTCCACTCCGTGATGTTTCCACAAAACCTTCACTAAAGGGATGGTCTTGCCACGCAGGACATGATCCTGCCTATCCAAGACCTGAACCGGTCTCTCCCCATACGAGGCATCCTCATCTACCTCTAAGTCGGTCCAATCCAGTACATGTGATGGATCCGGCTCATACTTCCGAAGCATACTTACATGAAACACGTCATGCATTCCGGACAACTGCGGCGGTAAAGCCAAGCGATAAGCAACCTCCCCAATCCTCTCAAGGATCTCGAAGGGACCGATAAACCGAGAGGATAACTTCCCTCTCTTCCCAAACCTCATCAAACCTCGCCTAGGTGATATCTTCAGGAAGACATGATCACCTACCTCAAACGTCAAGGGCCTCCTCCTACAGTCGGCATAAGATTTCTGACGACTCTGGGCTGTAACAAGCCTCCTACGGATAAGCTCAATTTTCTTCGTCGTTTCCCTCACCAATTCCGGACCCAACAAAGGTGCATCACCCACCTCGGCCTAACAAACTGGAGACCTACACGGTCGGCCATACAAGGCCTCAAACGGTGCCATACCGATGCTAGACTGAAAACTGTTGTTGTAGGCAAACTCCACCAAGGGCAAGTGCCTCTCCCACGTCCCACTAAAGTCCAAGACACAACCTCGAAGCATATCCTCAAGGATCTGAATAGTACGTTCGGACTGCCTGTCAGTCTGAGGATGATAAGCCGTACTAAAGGTCAACTTAGTGCCCAAGGCACTCTGCAAACTCTGCCACAACCTAGCAGTAAAATGAGGGTCTCTATCTGAGACGATCGTCACTGGGACCCCATGCAATCTCACTATGTCGCGAATATACAAGTCGGCAAGATGATCTATCGAATCTCTCACGCGCATAGGAATGAAGTACGCCGACTTAGTCAACCGGTCTACAACCACCCAAATAGCATCACTACCCCGCTGAGTCCTCGAAAGACCTACAACGAAGTCCATAGTGACATGCTCCCACTTCCACTCGGCAATAGGCAAGGGTTGCAACAAACCCGCTGGCCTCTGATGTTCGGCCTTCACTTGCTGACAAGTAAGGCACTTAGACACGAAAACTGCCACATCTCTCTTCATACCCCGCCACCAAAACTGGCGACCTAAGTCCTGATACATCTTAGTACCTCCCGGATGCACCGCAAGGCGCGAATGATGAAACTCTCGGAGTACTTCCTCTCAGCAAGACTCCGGCACAAACAAACGGTCTCGGTATCTCACACTTAGGTCGGGATACACCGCCAAACCCTTCTCAACCTTCCCACTGGAGATCTTATCTCGGAGGGATTCTACCTCAAGGTCACCTCTCTGTGCCTCTAACACTCGAGTCACAAGTGTAGGCTGCGCAACAACAGAAAACAAGGCCGCAGCCTCAAAGGATTCGCCCAGAAGCAAATCAAACTCACCAAGTGCCCCCAACATCTCCCATTCCCGGATGGCTATACAAGCTACATTACCTATGGATTTCCTGCTAAGGGCATTGGCCACAACATTGGCCTTCCCCGGATGATAGTGCAACTCAAAGTCGTAATCCTTGATAAACTCCATCCACCTCCTCTGCCTCAAATTCAAGTCTTTCTGTGTAAACAGGTATTTCAGACTCTTATGATCCGAGAACATCTCGAATCTCTCACCATAAAGGTAGTGCCTCCAGATTTTCAAGGCAAAGATCACTGCTGCTAACTCTAGGTCATGTGTAGGGTAATTCTTCTCGTGAATTTTCAACTGACGTGAGCCATAAGCTACCACTTTCCCCTCTTGCATCAACACACAACCCAAACCCTCTCGTGAGGCATCACAATAAACTGCATAACCCAGCCCCCTCTCCGGAATAATCAAAATTGGAGCGGTGGTCAATCTAACTTTCAGCTCTTGGAACGACTTTTCACAAGTCTCACTCCATACAAATTTGACTCCCTTCCGAGTCAGTCTAGTCAACGGTGAAGCTAACCTGGAGAAATCCTTCACAAACCGACGGTAATACCCAGCTAATCCCAGAAAACTGCGGATCTCAAACACACTCGTAGGCTGTGCCCAATCTTGCACTGCCTCAGTCTTGGATGTATCAACAGACACCCCTTCCTCGGATACCACATGGCCTAAGAACTTGACTTCTCTTAGCCAGAACTCACACTTCCCAAACTTGGCATACAGCCTATGGGTTCTAAGCAACTTAAGCACCACTCTCAAGTGTTCCTCGTGCTCCTCCTCAGAAAGTGAATAAATCAGAATGTCATCCACGAAAACGACTACGAAACGATCCAAGAATTCTCGGAAAATCCGGTTCATCAAGTCCATAAAGACTGCTGGTGCATTGGTAAGCCCAAATGGCATTACCAGAAACTCATAATGGCCATACCGCGTACGGAATGCCGTCTTCAGAATGTCTTCCTCCCTGACCCTCAACTGGTGGTAACCCGATCTCAAGTCTATCTTAGAGAAACAACGGGAACCCTTCAACTGGTCAAATAGATCATCTATAGGGGGCATAGGGTATTTATTCTTAACCGTAGCTCGATTCAACTTCCGGTAGTCGATACACAATCTCAAGGCACCATCTTTCTTTTTAGCAAAGAGGGCCGGTGCTCCCCACGGCGAAACACTAGGGCGAAAGAAGCCCTTATCTAGCAATTCCTGGAGCTGAACTTTCAACTCAACCAATTCTGCTGGGGCAAAACGATAAGGTGCCATAGAAATCGGCGCCGTGCCGAGCACTAAATCAATAGAGAACTCTGTCTTTCGGTGAGGTGGCAAATCAACAAGATCCTCGGGAAAAACATCCGAATACTCACAAACCACCCTTGGCAACACAATCCGGGTCTCGTCACACTCACTACTCATAAAGCTAGCAAGTAGACCACTAAGTTCACTCCGCCCTCGCGGATCATACCCCGGTGGCAAAACATTACCAACTCGGTCCCCCAAGAAATGGAAACACTCCCCGCTCACGGTACAACAAGTGACCCTCTGGCGGTAGCAATCAATAACTGCCCGGTATGACGATAACCAGTCCATACCCAAAATAACATCAAAGCCCTTCATGGGCATAACTACAAAAGGAAACGGAAGCCTATGATCGGCGACCTCTATATCACAACCTCTACATCCGTGTTTCAAAATCAACTCACCCCCAATAGGTGACACAACACAAATAGGAGATGCTAATAGTGCCAACTCCAACTCCAACATAGATGCAAATGCAGCAAATACAAAAGAATGAGACGCACCTGTATCAATCAACACACTAGCAACCGAGTTGCAAAACAGAAAGGTACCTCTCACTATTGATGGAGCCGGTACTAGATCCTGCGCGGTAACGGCATACACGCGCCATGTAGGCCCTTGATCCACCTGCTCACCTCTAGGAGCAAACAACTGCTGCACAGTCTGGGATGACGAAGCTCCCGGATTGGCCCTCGAGGCCTGCATAGATTGAGCTGGCTGATAACTCTGCATCTGCCTAGAACCAGACGCCCCTGAAGTGGCACTCAACTGTGGGCAAAACCTCTTTAGGTGCCCAGGCTGTCCACACTGATAACAAGACAAGGGCTGCCCCCTGCCCAAACTCTGACTCTGCGGTCTAGCTGAAGAAGATGCAGCTCTCTGACCTCCGCCCTTCTGTGGGCAAACCGAAGTCTTGTGGCCCAACTGACCACACTTGTAACAGGTGAACTCTCCCTGATTGCCTCTCCTCGAGCCTGCACTCGGCACTGGAAAGGTCGATCTCGCCACACCACCCTGAGGCTGCTGAGGGTTATAACCCTTCTGTCTCCTGCCATCACCCTGGCCATCTTGGCTCCTCTTGGAACCTCTATTCTTCTCCTCATCCTCCTCATGCATCAAGAGCTCCATATGAGCTGCAGCATCCACCAGATGTCTATACTCTCGAATGAAAGATCCACCAACCCTCAACTTGAGGCCACGCCTTAACTTTCGTTCAAACTCATAGCAACGGCGTTCCTCGGACGCCACGAGTTCAGGTGCAAACCTGGACAAGCTAGTAAATGTGGCCTCAAACTCGGCCACAGACAAACCCTGCTGATTAAGCCGGCAAAACTGATCCCTCAGCTTCTCCCTAGCAGCTGAAGATAAAAACCTCTCCTGGAAAGCATTTACAAAAGCCTCCCATGCACCCCCAACACGAACCTTCTCGTACTTCCACCATTGACCGGCATCTCCCTTCAGCTGGAAGGATGCCAAGGTCATTTTCAGTGTTCCGTCCTCGATGCCAAGCATCTCGAACGTCTTACTCATTTGTTCCAACCACTCGTCTGCCTTCAGTGGCTCTTTTGGATCCCCAATAAATTCGTCCGGGTTAGACCGGAAGAACTCCTTCTTTAAGAAAGAAGGCCCTGCCTCAGCAACCTGATTCCCTGCTCTGAGAATACCCAAAGCTCCTGCTATCTCTCGGGCCAAAGCACTCATAGCTTGCTGACCCGCTGGCTCGACCACATTTGTCACGCCCCACTTTTATTACTCGAGATCATTACCAAATTCATTGACTTAATTCCATTTTAAAGATAACATGCGGGAATAAACTCATACAGTCAATCCGTAGAAGTGATTAACAATACTCTCATTCGCATGCAAGTAAATATTACATGGACATACTTAATAAATTGCCCTTGGGCTTACATCATTTAAGATACAAGAAGAAGGGTGTAACCCTTTCACAACAATGGCATTCCGCCAACATAACAGAGGCCCCGTGGCCAGTAAATAAGTAGATCCAAATCTTGTAGCTCAACCTGCTTAACACCTGAAAAGATTCAACAACGTGGGATGAACATATAGTCCAGTAGGGAACTCAACATGATCCTCAACAATAACAGCTTACAGATAGCTATGATCATGAACACTCATTCTCATACTAGAATAGTAATGTGACAGTTTATACAAAATATACATATGTATGACTTTTCTCGAAAACAACCGTTTCACTCTACGCTACAAGCGATTTGCCTTTCATTTTTCTTTCCATTACCCACATTCCCAATCTTTCATAACATTAACAACTACCTAGGAAAATAATCTCACTAAGCCCGATACTCTCTTCCATTTCCTATACATACACAGATGTATCTTTTCAAACTAAGTTTACCTTTAAAACATTCGTTTTCCTTCACACTTTCCAAAAGACAAAAAAGGACATTTTGGTTCATTTCCAATACTATCATAACTATACATGCATAACTATGTAAAAATATAAATTTACAACCCACCAACATGTATACAATCAATCAATGGAGTAACTCGGTCCTCCGAACTGTAACCAATCAAGTCTGTGATATTTTCAGTTACAACTAAACAACAACAATTCCACTTTGCTCTACTAGCCATGTGCTTAGTGAACCAAAGACATACTGAAATAACTACAACCAACTTCACTCTACTAGCTAGGTGCGTAGTAAGCCAAAATGCCAGTTTACCAGGCGCTAGCTGGAAGGGTATGGTGCCTTCTATTATTAGCGCATACAATTCTCCAGGCGCTAGCTGGAAGGTGACGGTACCCTTGATTTTAAGCGCGGCATATAACGCCAACAACAACCATGCAACAAGGCATAACCAACATGTATAATGCATATACATAAACTATCAAGATACCAGCAATGTGTTAAAAATATATGAACACATGACGAACTCCTTCCGAGCAAATATACATATATATAATGTATCTAACACTTCATCACATACGATGTTCAATCAATCAATCATTCAATGCAAACCCGACAATTCTACACAACCGCGTCATCCTCCACCTATGACCAAGGACAAAACCTCTAGATGCATACAATTAGTACATCTATTGAAGACTCAACTATCATGAATCACAAACCCAACAACAACATTAATATGGTAGTTAAAGATACAACTTCTACATGTGTGTTCAACGCTCCAGATACAACAACCCAATTCTCAAACTTATTTCGAAAACACTTTTCTCATTCTCCCAAAAACAGCCCCATTCCCCTCTTGACATCACAAAACCAACTCCACTATTCTTGCTTCCATAAAACCAATTCCAAAATCATGATTGATCCCTTAGGCGTTAACACCCTTACCCAACTCATTTCAACAAAAGAGATTTACACACAATGGTCAACAAACCCCCATTTTAATTCACCCAATCAAAATATAATTTAGGGCTTTATCTTCTTTTAACTACAACATGCTAATTTATATACTAATTATCCAAGACAACACTTAATGAAGCTAAATTCATTCCTAACACAACCAACCCTAGGTTTATCTCATGATTTTCAAACAAATCCAACATGATACAATTTTCATGCAATACAAAAATTACCACATGTCTATCCATAGATGGAGTATTGAAAAAGAACAAGGAGAATCCCTACCTCAAATGGAGAAGATGACCTGAAATCAAAGTGCTCCAAATCCCAAATTTCTTGGATCAAAACGAAGCCCTCGACGATCAACACACTTCTTACAAAGACCCAAGGTGAGGAAAACACTCTAGCTAGATCAATCCTAAGAGAGAAGTTAGGTTTTAGAGTGAGGTGCTCTCCAATGGAGGTTTTGGAAAAGTAAGAGAGAGAAAGGAAATCAAAAAGTGATCCAAAAAGCTACATCTCGGACTGATATACACGACGCCCCGCTCGAGCGTGGAAACCCACGCTCGAGCGCCACTCACAGACTCCCGCTCGAGCGGCCAATCCCCCGCTCGAGCGCCGGATACGCACTCCCAGCACTTTTGCAGAGCCAGGTCCCCGCTCGAGCGGACAAGAACAACAAAGGCCCGCTCGAGCGTCAGAAACGCCGCTCGAGCGGAAAGGCTAAAATCTGGGCAAAATTTCTAAGCTTCAAAACACAACCCACTCAATCCCAACTTGCCCAACAGAACCCAAAACTCCAAAACACAGAGTAAGGGATACAAAAGAGGATAAAACCACTACAAATCTACGGAACGGAATCCGGATTACAGTTCAAAAACAACAGGGAATACCGGGACCGCTATAACATTGGCCTGACCAACTCCCTCCTGTACTGCCGGAATCTCATTCGGTATAGGCACTTCCTGCCTCCTAGGCCTACCACGCCTACCACCTCTTCCTTGTCCTGACATCCTAATAAAGGAAACGAGGAACATTAGCACATTCAAAAATGTGCCGAAACTAAACACTCGCGTCCTAGTGCATGGACAATTGTAATTCACTCCACGTAAGCACATAAACACATAAGCACTTACGAATTTCATTTCCGGATAATGATAGTCCCGAGGCGTTACTAGAGTTCCGGTTAGAAACAGCATTGATCAAGTGCTTTTCCAACAAGACTCACAAAAACCCAAGGATCCAATCAACATCCTAGAAATTAAATCCCATACCCACATAGTCACATAAGCATGTTATCAATTTAAACACATAGCATATGACTCTACACCTAAGTCTCTATCAAGCGAGACAAACCCATTGTGATCCTAATCATTTCTCACGTACCCAAAGTATTCGAACCCGGTACACCCTTTAATACCATACATTCCAAATTTTAACATTTCCAATTCAATTCCTCATTTCCTTTAATTAATTATATACATTAATTAATTAAAACAATTAGGGCAAGTTCCCATAATTAACAAAACAACCCTAAGGTTCCGTTTTTATCCACAATCCATCATCTATCTCATCTTTCTATGCCAAACTTGCATTTAGGTTTATTATAAACAAAACCCCAACTTTTGTAAAATTACACAAAAGGCCCAAACTTTCTCAAAACTACCCAACAACACCCAACATATCAAAATGCTAAAATTTAAAGACAAAATCCATAAGAAAGAGTAGGATATCCCTACCTCAAAGTTTGAGCTCCAACAAAGAAGATGAAGAAAACGAAAATGCTCCAAATCACAAATTTTTCGGATCAAAAGGTAGCCCTCGACGATCAACAACTTTTTTGTAAAGGCTAAAGATGAGAAAATCACTCCTACTAGATCAATACCTAGAGAGAAAGTAGAGCTCTAGAGTGAGAAGCTCAACAATGGTGTTTTTGGAAAAGTAGGAGAGAGAAGGGAATGTGAAAAAGTGATTTCAAAAGTCAAAACTCGGAGCTTTAACCCAGTCGCCCCGCTCGAGCGTCCAAACCCCCGCTCAAGCGGCACTCACAGACTCCCGCTCGAGCGGCCAATCCCCTGCTCGAGCGGCGGATGCACACTCACAAAACTTTTGCAGACAAGTCCCCCGCTCGAGCGCCTAACTCCCTGCTCGAGCGTCACTCATAAACTACCGCTCGAGCGTCCAAACCCCCGCTCGAGCGGACAACACTGTAGAGGAAAATACTAGAAGGGTGATTTTCCCGCTCGAGCGCCAAAACCCCCGCTCGAGCGGAGAAGCGACAACAAAGGCCCCGCTCGAGCGTCAAAAGCTCCGCTCGAGCGGACAGGCCAAAATCTGGGCAACTACTTTTGGTTCTAAGTTCAACCCACCTGTAACAAACCTGCCCAACACATCCTATAACTCAAATACAAAGTATGAAAGGATGTAAACAAGGTTTAAACAACTGCTAACATCTACGGAACCTAGTCTGGATCACTGTACAACAAGGGGTAAAATCCGTGATCGCTATAACCTGCCCCCCTTAAAGAATTTCGTCCCCGAAATTAAGTGCATGTTTTCAAAAACAAGTTTTCCTCCATTTTAAACAATGTTATATTACAGCATTCAACAACTCGACCCATTACCGGCCATTCCGTCTCTTATCAAGAGGCATTTCACAAAATATATTACAAGTGCATCTTTAACATGCATTCCTCTTCCATTTCCAACATACATGATTCACAGTTTCATATCATAATCAATATTCATGATACATTTCCAGTTTTGAGGAAGTTTGGGCCTTTTGTGTAATTTTACAAAAGTTGGGGTTTTGTTTATAATAAACCTAAATGCAAGTTTGGCATAGAAAGATGAGATAGATGATGGATTGTGGATAAAAACGGAACCTTAGGGTTGTTTTGTTAATTATGGGAACTTGCCCTAATTGTTTTAATTAATTAATGTATATAATTAATTAAAGGAAATGAGGAATTGAATTGGAAATGCTGAAATTTGGAATGTATGGGATTAAAGGGAGTAGTTGAATTATTTATCGCTCACCAAATTGAGATGTTGATATATTATCCATTTGTGCATTTATTTTCTGTTTAGAAATAACTGCTTTGGGCTATCGGTGGAGGATAGTCTTGATTGTTGTAGACAATGCATGATGATTAGGCAAACGAAAACTAATCAATGGAATGTGTCATGGAACTTGACGGTTGATAGAATACATTAACTTTATGTATTGATTGATTGTATGTAGAACCTATGTGTTTATATACATTGTGTGTAGAGGAGGAGATGGGGGATGTACTCTGCGGTTTAGGGGAAGATAGGGGATGTACCTCTAAACCGGATAGTGTTGGGAGGAGATGGGGGATGAACTCCGTAGATACAGCTCATATGCTTATCTTTGAGAAGTATAGACACAGCTCATATGCTTGTCTAGAGAAGTGCAGATATAGCTCATATGCTTATCTTTGGTTGTAAAATATAGTTCTTATACTTATCTGTTGAGACGTTGATATAGCTAATATGCTTATCTGTTGATGTATTGATTTAGCTAGTATGCTTATCTACAGAAAATGGAAAATGAAAAGTAACATGGACTTGTATGTCATGTAATTGTAATGTGATATAAGTGGATGTATCAGGGTTGACCATCTATCAACTGCTAATCTTTTAGTCATTGTTCATAGCTAGTTTAGTGTATTTCTACTGGGCTGTGGCTCACCCTATATGGGAACATCATTTTCAGGTACAGGTAGCATGCCACCTCCAAGGACATAGCTTGGGAGGCTTGAGGCGGATGAATTTTTGTTGTCTATCTTTTTATGATGTATTACATGTACATTCAAGCCAAGGGCTTAACATGTAACTGAGCTAGTGCTCTTTTTTTGTAACCAAGTGTTAACTTGGAAAGTTGTAAGCCCGTAGGGCATTTGCTTTTGTTGTTAACATGTAATATCTTTTGTAATCAAATACTATGATGAATAGAAGAACGTTGGACTTTTGTATATCAATGCATGTCTATATTGTTGAGTTAAATGCTATTATTTTGAGGGCGTTACAGCAACCACCTAATAGGTATGCAGCAGCAGTTTATTTGTGAGCTCCACAACACTAAATCACACCCTTCCATCACAAAGCATCCATGAGGTATTAGAGCCAGCATCACAACAACACTGGTGCAAAAACAGAGATGCTCTGTCTGAAGGCCAACAAACATAGCAAAACAAAGAAACAACAGCACCCAAGCATCACAGCAGCACAAAACTAAATTAGACATGCAGCAGCAATTTACCAGTAGATCAGATCAGATCACACCCTTCTATCACAGAGCAACACCCAAGCATCACAGCATCCATTCACAAACCATCACCCTTGAACATGCAATGCCTTCAACCAGAAAAGAAACCAGCACAGATTAGAGAACTGCCGATTTGCTCCTTGAAACTGCATTGCCTTTGAACTACACTCCTTGAAATTCCCATGAACAATACTGCAGCCCTTTAGTCATTCTACAAACTCAGTAAAAATCAGTGAACTGCTTGTTTAAACTCCAGTCAGTAGCCCAGCAAATTTATAAGGCCAAAAAACACTGGACTTGAGCTAAAGCCTTCAACCTCTATTCCTGATACAATATTTCACCTGAGGCAGATTAAAAACCAAATCATTTATAGAGAAATCCACTTGGAGTTTCGATGCTTTGAACCACATAGCAACTCTAACCTTCACTAATTCACACAAAGCTTCCAGATTTGGTTGAGAGCCATTAAAGACAGAGTCATTTCTGTGCTTCCAAGTGGACCAGAAAGTGGCCAAAGGAATTACCGTCCAGATTTTCTTCTCCAGCTTGTGCATTCCACATCCAGACCACCAACTTAACAAACCATGCACAGATCCTAAAATCACCCACTGCAATCCCCACCAGTGGATAATATTTGACCAAAGCAGCCACACAAAAGGGCAGTGTAGCAAAATATGTTCCACAGATTCTACCTCATTATGACAAAAAACACAGCCAAGATTTACATTTCCTGTGAGAATTCCAATTCTATGAAGGAAAGAAGAGGTTTTAACCTTACCAAGCCAAGCTAACCAGCCAAAAAATTGCACTTTTGGGGGCGCAAAGTTGTTCCAAATTGAGGCAGCCACTGGAATTGCAGATCCCAGAAGTGATTCGGTTTAATTATATACTGATGAAACAGAAAAGATCTTAGATGGGTCTGCACACCAAATAAGCTCATCAGGTTTGGTGCTACACAGTGTTGGTGCAGTGCTAAGCAGACAAGATAATCTATATGCTTCTTCCTCCTCCCAGACCAGCAAAGATCTTCTAAATCCCAAATTCCATCCACCATCCTCTGCCCTTCTTTCAAAAAACACACTAACCACACTATTTTTATCATTAGATAATAAGAAAAGCCTTGGGAATTGATCCATTAAGCATACATTACCCACCCACTGGTCCCTCCAAAAGAGAACTCTTCTCCCATCCCCCAAAACCAGCTGAGAATTATTCATATAGAATTGATGCAGCTCTGGATTGGAAAGAACAACATGAATTATATTAGTCCAGAGCTTTGATTCCCTACCAATCAGATTTGGGAACCATCTTCCATCCACTGGCACATATTTTGCACAAATCACTTCCTTCCAAAGCGATTGATTCTCTGCACCAAATCTCCACCACCATTTTAATAGTAAACATTGATTCAAAGTTTTAATCCTCCTCACACCTAACCCTCCTAATTTCTTATTTTTAGTAATCACCTCCCACCGGACCATGTGAACTTTTCTTCTAAGATCAGAGCCACCCCAAAGAAAAGTTGATTGCAATCTCTCAATCTCCTTAGCCACTCCAGCTGGAATTCTGAACAATGATAAATAATAAACAGGTAAAGAGGACATTACATATTTGATTAAAGTTAGATGCCCGGCAAAGGATAACAGCCTTCTCTTCCATGTGGACAATTTCTGTTTGAACTTGTCGAGAACGGGTTTCCAGGTACTCCTCTTGCTAAGGTTTGCCCCCAAAGGTAGCCCCAAATATTTGAGAGGCAGCTTTTGGTGAAGACAATTTAAAGAGTAAGCAAACTCCTGCACTAGTTCCTCATCCACCCCAACACCACATATGACACTCTTGTGGTAATTGATTTTCAGTCCCGAAGCAATCTCGAAACATCTTAGAATTCTTTTGATATTGGTCACCTCCACCCTATTCGCATCACAAAACAAAATCGTGTCATCCGCGAATTGCAAATGTGTGACTCTAAGGCCATTAGAACCCACCACTGCCCCTGTAACTAGACCCAACTCCTTAGCTCTACTCAGTAAAATATTGAGGCCCTCTGCTACAATGTTGAATAAGAATGGTGACAATGGATCACCTTGTCTAAGACCTCTTTATGGACAAAACTCAGGTGCTGGTGACCCATTTACTAGGATAGAGATTTTGGCAGAGGAAGCACAAGATTTCATCCATCTAACCCACCCAGTTCCAAAGCCAAACTTCAACATCATATCAAATAAAAACTCCCAATTAATCGACTCGTAGGCCTTTTCAAAATCCAACTTGAGCACCAAACCTTTTCGGCTAGATCTTTTCCACCCATCCACTATTTCATTAGTTATCAGAATTCCATCTAAAATATTCCTTCCCCCCAAAAAAGTTGACTGGGCCTCACCAATAATCTTGGGCATTACCTTTTTCAATCTGTTAGCTAACACCTTAGCTAAGATTTTGTATAAGGATCCAATCAAGCTAATAGGCCTATATTCATTCAAGCAAGAAGGACTTGAAACTTTTGGAATTAGAGCAATGAAAGAGCTATTAATTCCACCAACCAGACTAGCATTCTAATGGAACTCCCTTATAAACTGTAACACATCAACCCGCACTATTTGCCAACATTTCTTAAAAAAGGACATGTTGAACCCATCAAGCCCAGGAGCCTTATTTCCATCACAACACTTTATAGCATTTCGGATCTCCTTTTCTGTAAAACCTGCCTCCAATTGGGCCACAATTTGAGCTCCATCTATACTCTTAAAAGGGCCAGACAATTTGGGTCAGACTTTCCAATCTTCCGAAAATAGCCTCGTAGAATGAACCTGAACTGTATCCCTAATTTCCGAAGGCTCTTCAAGCAACCTACCATTCATTGGTATTGAACACAAAGAATTCCTGCTATTTCTGCTACATGCCATAATATAGAAGAACCTGGTGTTTTTATCCCCTTTAGCTGCCCAATTCACTCGAGATTTTTATAACCAAATCCATTCCAACATTTTACTTAACTTCCAAACTTCACCCCTCACTTCATTTCTTCTAATCAATTATGTATCAAGTAATGGTCTCTCCTCAGCTAACAAATCCAACGAATGAGCCTCATCTTCCACACTTTTCAGTTTTAATTCAATCCTACCAAACACCTCCACATTCCACTTCTTAAGAGCCTGTTTCAGTGCTTTAAACTTCATAAGACACTTGTACCATGCCCATCCTGCCACACTAAATTCTGACCAACTTTGCTGAACAAAGGAAAGGAATTTTGGATGTAAAAGCCAGGCATTAAGAAACCTGAAGGGTTTAGGGCACTAGTCCCTATCATCCTTCATTAAAATAATAGGATAGTGATCAGACAACAATCTAGGAAGTCCTCATAATTTGAAAGAAAAATTCTACACCGACTCATAATTAAGCAAAAATCTATCGATTCTGCTCAATTTCTCCCTTGCTTGAGAATTACACCACGTAAACTTCCCCCCTAACATAGGCATGTCTATCAACTCTAATTGATCAATCATATTATTAAAATCCCTCATTCCTCTATCCCTTCTTGAGCACCCTTTTCTTTCTGAGATACTCCTGATTTCATTGAAGTCAACCCCAGACACCATGGCCCTAGAAAACTGGCTTTCAACCTTACTAAAGAGTCCCACGTCTCTTTTTTTTTACCCACCTCATTAGGGCCATACACATTTATGATAACACAATCAACACTGGAAAATAATGTACCTGATAATAGGATGAAATTATGAGAGCTACAACAAGCCTTCAATTGAAATACCTCAGAGTTCCAAATACATAAGAGTCCTCTAGCTTGTTCAATCACATCTACACCCATGAAATCAAAATGATCCCTAGGCCACATAGACCTAACCAAGTCAGAGTCCACTGCTGGCTTCTTAGTTTCTTGAAGTAACACAATATCCACTTTCCTATCTAAAAGGATTTTCTTAATCCTCCTCATTTTTTCAGGTCTTCCAATTCCTCTTACATTCCATGATTGTATCTTCATGAGTATGAAAATTACACTTAACCAGCTCGGTGTAAAAGACTAGCTTTTCACTCTTTCCTTCTTTGCTCTCTGTTGATCTTGAGCTTCCAAATCCTCTAACTTCCTTAGCACCTACTCTTCTTTACCGTCACAGTCAAGTCCTAGAGCTTTACCAATTTGTATAACACTCTCCGACCTCTACTATTTCCACTTGCCATGGATAATGAAATGGTAGCTACAGCTGACCTGAAGACAGCTCTTTTTCTCAAGTTCAGAGATGATGTCCCTAATCTCTTGTTGAACCCGAACTTCCCCTTAGTTTGCTTTTTCTGAAGCTGAGTTCTTGATACTGATCTTTCTTTTGCCTTCAATTTCTCCTTACTAGCTGGACATAAGGATATTTGTAAAGAATGGGTTGAATAAACAAATGGACCTTGTGGGTTGCTGTGTGAATCTGAACCTGCCTAACAGTGCTATGAGCCGACCCTTGAAGGCCATGTTGAGGATTATTGTAATGAAACTGAACCAGCCCATCAGGTCTAAGGGCCGGCCCATCTAGACCACCTGCCAATTGGGCCCGATTGAGATCCACTTCAAGTTGAATACCCAGCCGATTACCATCAGACCCCCTTAGACTTCTGATAAACCTCGAGGTGTAGACTTCAGCATCTACCCTACGCCTATCACCATCATCATATTGCTCAGAGCTCAACCCTACTCCTGCCGATTGACTTACGCATGCGCCACCTTCCTCAGACCCATCCTTTATCATATCTGTTTCAGCAACAGCAGAGACATCACTCAATCTTTCATCCCCGTCCAGTTCATCTGAGTTAGTAGGTAAGACACTGTTCCCCTCTCCAACCACCTTATCTCGTAAGTTTGCTTTCTTGCCCAGTTGGATGTCCACATCATCATCTTCTACCTCATGTCTACTGTTTATGTCTGTAAGTTGCTCATCTGCAATTGCCTTTGGAATTGTCTTCCCTGCGATCTTCCATTCAGTGGGTTCAGATGTACACTGATCAGACGGTGATTTAGATACTATAATTTGTTCCTCACAAACCCCCACTGGGTATAATGTACCTTTGCACTCCAGATTTATGATGTGGTTTATAGGCTCCATACTTGACGTGGCTATCTTCACCTTACCACAATGAAGCGAGTTGAGCCGAAGTGTATCCTCATCAATGGTGAGCACTGCTGCCCAAGTTTCCACAATACTACTAAATGTTTTAAAACTCCATAGATTCAACGGGACACCATAACAACTCAGCCAGACATATCTTCCTTGTTCAATAACCAACCCTTGTCGCCATTCTTGGACTGAATCACACCAAGCATTGAGCCAAACATGCATTCTCTGAAGTTTACCCTTCATGTCTGCAACTGATTTGAAGGAGAGAACCATGTCTCTTCCATCCCCTCAGCTGACCTTTACTTCCCCAAAGCCTCTCCTAGCGATGTCCTCCTTGAAAGTATCCATTGATGAGGATGCTTTTAACCTTACTACCACACTTTCATACAACCAACCATTACCTTCCTTATAAGCCTTAATGGTTCGGATTGCATTTGATTGGCCTCCTCTGCCACTCACAACCTCAGCAAAAGATCTGTTCCTTTGATGGCCAACAGTATGCGTGGTGTTAACAGCAATGACTTTTCTGGTCTGTGGTGCTTGGTTCGATCTGGGAAATGGACCAGACTCCTTGCCAAAATCTGCCATCTTGACTCTCAATGCTTTGCCATCACACCAAAGCCCATGTGCCTTTTGAACTGTTATGTCTGCTGTTACAGAGCAGTTATATCTTGTAAAACCAAAGCGAGATCTTGTCATCTTTCGTCTCTTATTTAGGATGAAAGCATCCATGACTATTCCATAGTTAGAGAAAATGTTGTATAACCCTCCGGTCCCCATGGATTCTGGTAGATTATCCACAAAAATAGAATGTATATTTGTGACTGACTTACTGTTCTACACTCGCCGTCCACCATGCCGACGTACCACTGGTTGCCATCCTCCACCTCCAATCCTATTTGCATGTTAGTCCTTTATTGCTTCTTTATCAAAACGCTTCACTTATTACCTACTATTAATAAGATAAGTCTCACATGGACATCACTATTATCTAAAAGTTATACACTGACTTCTTCTTGACAGAGAATTTCATTCTATTGATCATCGTTGGAGCTTTGTTTGCTACCGTTGAGTCTATATCCATGGCCATAACACTGTCTTTTTTAAGTTATTTGCAGAACACCCTTGGGTGGTGGAGGATCTAGTGGTATGTAATAATGAAATCAACAATCAACATTATTCACTCTAATATTTTTCTCTAATCTAATTTAATTACTATCTATCTATCTATATATATTTCATTCAATTCTTTGTATTTTAATTAATATTGATTATTATTTTAGGCGGAGCATGACATTCTTCTCAAAAACAGAGAGAATAAGGAATCTCCACTGACATGGGATGAATATAAATCCATGTCTATTACCATGCATGTGAGTTTTACACTCTAAACCATGTATATATGTATATTCGCTTTTGGAAATTAATTGGCATATTGCGTCATTATCTTGTGTTGGTATGCCAAAAATGCAGGTTATTAATGAAGTGCTAAGATTGGGAAATGTTTCTCCTAGGATACTAAGAAGAACACTGAAAGATATCAATTATAATGGTAATAAATTACTAAATAAATCTTTGCATCTAAGTAAATTCAAGATCTATGGGCCCCTATGTTTTCAGAGTTAGGCTGGATGAGATTGTTAGTGAGAAGACTATTAGTGTGGGGGATTGTTAGTGAGAGGATTAAGAAAAATTGGGTTTGTTTGTCATATATTTTAGCAAGGGGATTAACTATATAAAATACAGTAAACACCCTTCTTAGGCGTTTTTGATATATTTTAATATCAAAAAAATCATATTTTAAAAATATTTTTTTGTACTATATTATTTTAATACATATATACTGAAAAATCTAGAAATCCGTTAGATATTGATTTGTGATTATGTATCAATTTTAAGCAATAAAACAATCCCAATCAAACAATCAAGACAAATCGACACAACAATTTTAACGTGGAAAAACCACAATTGGAGCATCTCCAATTGTGATAAAAAAAAACCATGGGCAACAGCCACAAAACAATCCACTAAGAAGATATAAAGAAATTACACAGGTATACTCTCAATTACCTAGCGAATCCACGCCCGAATTGAACTAACCCTTATGTGCCTCTTCCAGCCCCGTTTTCACCTCGGAATTGTCTTGACGATTAGTCACTCCAGAATCCACCAAAGCTTCAGGCTTGAATTCTTCAGAATCCACCGAAGAACAACTCTCTCTTTTGTATAGAATAAACAAACAATCCTTTGATGTATCCTCCTTAAACCATGAGTTGATTACTCAATGAAACATAAAAAAAAAAACTAGCAAAATAGCCCCAGATAAAAACCCTAATATCCAAGAAGAAGATCTGGAGGCATAACCCTAGATTTGGAGCAACTTGCGAATTTATAGAATCTGAAATCGCGAGGTCTGCTCGAGCGTGGGAATTGACGATCGAGCAGGGACTCTATATGACGTGTTCCAAACCAATATGTACGCTCTAGCGGGGAAATGGATGCTTGAGCGTGAAAACACGGATCACAGTATATTTGCAGACTCACCAAACTTCTGGAACTCAGCATTCTCCGCTTGAGCAGGGGAATGTCTGCTCGAGCGGACATGCAACTTTGAATGCACTTTTGCATTTTGCTTCGGGGGCGCTGCCTCTCAACCCCGCCGTGGCCCTGCCCCGGACCCGCCAAGGGGCACTGCTCCCTGAACCCCCGCGAGCTGACCGGGCAGCTTGATCCCCGTCATAGTCAGCGAAGTGGCAATCTTGAAAGAATTAAACACCACAAACTTCTCTGTAAAGCACGATTCGGGTTGGATTCGCATCTAATAAACTCATAGCCTCACTAAAATAAAAGAGCGAAAACATGTACAACTGAAAGGAGTTTTGTCAAACGGGATTGCCAAGAATAAAAACCTAACATATACATATATGTATATATATAATGACATAATACCCACAAAAAAAAAAAAAAAAGACCCACACAAATACACAACACATAATATGGGCAAAATAGAATTTTTTGTTTTTTTTCAGACTAATCTCCTCACTAGTTTTGAAATCCAACCCTTAGAGGTCTTTGTTAATCCCTTTCTCTAAGACCTATCATAGTCCTAAGGGATTGTGAATCCCTTTTCCTATTTTGCAAACAAACATCATTATAGTGGGTTCCACATTTATCCTAATTCAATCCCCTCCTCTATCTTTCAAAATAAACGGGCTTTGTGTTGTGGAAGTGCAGCTCCTCTCAAGACTTTATTTCCTCGACAACTTTCTAGACTCTACTTTGTGGGTTCTATGGTGTTCCACCACGATTAGGGGTTTCCAAATGGCTTGTGATTAAAAAAACTCGATATTACCCAACCTGACCAACCCGTCTCATGGTCCGTCCTAACTCACTTAAGTGTTCATCCCACCACAACTCATAAAAGATGATTTAGGATTTTAGACAAAAGTTTGTAATCCGAGTTTGCTTATAAACTCAGCCTGTAAGAGCCCGCATGGGTAAGTCTAATATTTAGTTTGAGTTTTTTTGGTCTAATGTTTAGTTTGAGTATTTATATATATATATATATTTGTTCTCATGCTTAAAGCTTTTTTTTTTTTCTTTCCATTTTTGGCCCCTCCAGTTGTAGGTATAATATGTTACTTGCTTTTTTTATTTTTTTATTTTTATTACTATATGGGATGCAAAAAAAAAAAGAAAAAAAAAGAAAGAAATCAAAATACTTGAATTATGTTGGAAAGTAAATAAGAAAAATAACTAATGAAAATATTAAGGATATGTGAATGAAAAATGTGTAGAAATTAATAATATAAGTGAATGTGTAGCCCGGTTTGATTTATTTTGGCCCGTAAGATTTTGGCTTATGGGTGGGACGTGATTTTAATTTTTTAAATAGACTCGGCCCATACCAGCCCATTGATTGGTCAAAACTCGAAAAATCCATTAAAATATGGAATTTGGACACTATAGTTGCAGGCTAGGTAAGCCTGGCCAGGCCCATTGATGACCCCTAACCAATAATATAAAGTGTTTATCTCATAAACCTACAAGAGAAGATAATATATGTAAAAAATTAGCTTAATCGGATATCGATAATCATACTAACTATCGTATTTTGTTTTATAAAATGAACAGTTTTGGTTTAAAATAATATTTACTATAGCGATCCCGGGTTTGCCCCTTGTAGTACAGTGATCCAGACATGTGTCCGTGGATGTTAGTAGTTGAGTATTGTCTTGTTTACATCCTTTCCTACTTTGTATTTGAGTTATAGGATGTATTGGGCAGGTTTGTTACAGGTTGGTTGTGTTTGGAAACCAAGTGTTGCTACCCAGAATTTTGGGTCTTCGCTCGAGCGAGCTGTTCTTCGCTCGAGCGAGCTTCTGTTTTTGGTTGGTCGCTCGAGCGAGGGTTTGGTCGCTCGAGCGAGAGTTGGTTTTTGTGTCTGGTGGCTCGAGCTAGAGTGGCTTCGCTCGAGCGAGCGATTGCGTCTGGCTTAGACCTGAAAGTTGCATTTCTTGGCTCGAGCGAGCTTTTCTTCGCTCGAGCGATCTGGTTCGTTCTTCGCTCGAGCGAGCGGTTCTTTGCTCGAGCGAGCGTCGTGTTGCAAATCGGAAGATTTGAACTGTTGGCTCGAGCGAGCGTGTCTTCGCTCGAGCGAGGGCAGTTTCTTGTGTCTGGTCGCTCGAGCGACCAAGGCTTCGCTCGAGCGAGCCTGTTTATATCAGCTAGCAGCAGCCGAACCAAATCTCACTTTTTCATACCTTTTCATCTAAAATTTGAGACCCTCTCTCTCTAAACTTACTCTCTCTCTAAGGTTTGATCTACCTAGGGTGATTTCCTACCCTAAGTCCTTTGTTAAAAAGATAGAGGGTGACTTGGGCTTCGATTTAATCTGAAAATATTTGGTTTTGGAGCAAGTTGGGTGTTGGGTCTTCATCTCCTTTGAGCTCAAACTTTGAGGTAGGGATATCCTACTCCTCTTTATGGATTTTGTCTTTTAATTTTAGCATTTCGTTGTGTTGGAAGTTGTTGTGTAATTTTGAGAAAACTTTGGGCCTTTGTGTAATTTTACAAAAGTTGGGGTTTTATTTATAATGAACCTAGAGGCATGTTTGGTGTAGAAACATGGGATTAATGTTGAAATAGTGATGGAAAATGGAACCTAAGGGTTGTAATGTTAATTATGGAAAATGCCCTAATTACATTGATTAATTAATTGGGATAATTAATTGTAAGAAATGAGGAATTGAAATGTTGATTTTATATCCATTTGTTGCATTTATTTTCTGTATAGAAATAACTGCTTTGGGCTATCGGTGGAGGATAGTCGTGATTGTTGTAGACAATGCATGATGATTAGGCAAACTAAAACTGATCATTGAAGTGTGTCATTGAGTGTGACGGTTGAAGGAATACATTAAATTTATGTATTGATTGATGTGTATAATAATTGTTTATATGCATTGTATGTTGTGTTGGAGGAGATAGGGGATGTACTCCACGGTTTAGGGGAAGATAGGGGATGGACCTCTAAACCGGATGTTGTTTGGGAGAAGATAGGGGATGGACTCTAGAGATATAGCTCATATGCTTATCTAGTGACGTGTTGACACAGCTCTTATGCTTGTCTTTGGAAGTATTGATATAGCTAGTATGCTTGTCTTTTGTGAAATGGGAAATTGTTGGACATGAGTTACTGTCCCACATGAATTGTTGGCCAGGTTCTGAGCCATGGTTATAAATTGAGAATTTATAAGGAAATGGGGAATGAAAATGTAAAGTGTTGGCCACCTATCAACTGCTAATCTTTTAGTCATTATTCATAACTGGTTTAGTGTATTTCTACTGGGCTGTGGCTCACCCTATATGGGAATATCATTTTCAGGTACAGGTAGCATGCCACCTCCAAGGACATAGCTTGGGAGGCTAGGGGCGGGCAGACTTCTTTTTGGTTGTCTTTCTTTTTGATGTATTACATGTAAACTCAAGCCAAGGGCTCAATGTGTAAATGAGTTAGTACTCTACTTTTTGTAAGCAAGTGTTAACTTGGAAAGCTGTAAGCCCTTAGGGCATTTGCTTTTGTCGTTAACATGTAATACTTTTGTAATGAAACTCTGTTAATGGAAGAATGTGGATCTTTTATATATATATGCGTGTTTATATTGATGGGTTTAATGTTATTATTTTGAGGGCGTGACAACTTGGTATCAGAGCGTACCGGGTTCGAATACTTTGGGTATGTGGGAAGTGATTAGAATCACAATGGGTTTGTCTCGCTTGAAAGAGACTTAGGTGTAAAGTCATATGCCATGTGTTTAAATTGATAACATGCTTATGTGATTATTTGGGTATGGGATTTAATTTCTAGGATGTTGATTGGATCCTTGGGTTTCTGGGAGTCTTGTTGGAAAAGCCCTTGATCAATGCTGTTTCTAACCGGAACTCTAGTAACGCTTTGGGACTATCATTATCTGGGAATGAAGTTCGTAGGTGCTTATGTGATTATGTGCTTACGTGGAGTGAATTACTGTTGTCCAATGCATTAGGACGCGAGTGTTTAGCTTCGGCACATTTATTAATGTGCTAACGTCTTTGTTTTCCTTTATTAGGATGTCAGGCCGAGGACGAGGACGCGGTAGGCGTGGTAGGCCGAGTAGGCAGGAGGTGCCTGTGGCAGAGGAGATTCCAGCAGTGCAGGAGGGGGTTGGTCAGGCCAATGTGGCCGAGCCAGTAGGCCAGCAGGCTATGGGCGCTTTAGCCCGAGAGATAGCAGGGGCATTCAGGGAATCAGTAGGTATTCTCAGAGCTGAGAATCAAGCTCAGGTTGTTGTTGCAGATGCAGGACCCTCTTTTCTGAAGAGGGAGTTTTTCCGGTCTAATCTGGATGAATTTGTGGGTGACCCTAAAGAGCCGCTTAAAGCAGATGAATGGCTCGAACAGACAACGAAGACGTTTGAGATGCTTGGCATCGAAGACGAGGGGTTAAAGGTGACCTTGGCATCTTTCCAGCTGAAAGGGGATGCGGGTCAGTGGTGGAAGTTCACCAAGGGTCGCATAGGAGCTACATGGGAGGCTTTTGTGAATGCTTTCCAGGAGAGGTTCTTATCTTCGGCAGTCAGGGAGAAGCTGCGAGATCAGTTCTGCCAGCTTAAGCAGAACAGTTTGTCAGTGGCCGAGTTTGAGGCCTCATTTACTAGCTTGTCCAGGTTTGCACCTGAGTTGGTGGCGTCTGAGGAACGCCGTTGCATTGAGTTTGAGAAGAAGTTGAGGCGTGGCCTCAAGCTGAGAGTTGTAGGGTCTATGATTCGGGATTATGGGCGTCTGGTGGATGCTGCAGCCCATACAGAGATCATGATGAAAGAGGAGGATGAGGAGAAACATGGAGGCTCCAAGAGGGGCCAAGAGGGCCAGGGTGATGGTAGGAAACAGAGGGGTTATAACCCTCAGCAGTCTCAGGGTGGAGTTTCTAGATCGACCTTTCCAGTGCCGAGTGCAGGCTCGGGGAGAGGCAATCAGGGAGAGTTCACTTGTTACAAGTGTGGCCAGTTGGGTCACAAGGCTTCGGTTTGCCCGCTGAAGGGCGGAGGTCAGAGAGCTGCATCTTCTTCAGCCAGACCGCAGAGTCAGAGTTTGGGCAGGGGGCAGCCCTTGTCTTGTTATCAGTGTGGATAGCCTGGGCACCTGAAGAGGTTTTGCCCACAGTTGAGTGCCACTTCAGGAGCGTCTGGTTCTAGACAGACGGAGGGTTTTCAGCCAGCTCAGTCTGTGCAGGCCTCGAGGGCCAATCCGGGGGCTTCGTCGTCCCAGTCAGTACAGCAGTCTTATGCTCCGAGGGGTGAGCAGGTTGATCAGGGGCCTACAGGGCGCGCGTATGCTGTTACCGCGCAGGACCTAGTACCAGCTCCATCAGTAGTGAGAGGTACCTTTCTGTTTTGCAACTCGGTTGCTAGAGTGTTGATTGATACAGGTGCATCTCATTCTTTTGTATCTGCTGCATTTGCATCTGTGTTGGAGTTGGAGTTAGCACTATTGGCATCCTCCTATTTGTGTTGTGTCACCTATTGGGGGTGAGTTGATCTTGAAACACGGATGTAGAGGTTGTGATATTGAGGTCGCCGACCATCGGCTTCTGTTTCCATTTGTAGTTATGCCCATGAAGGGCTTTGATGTTATTTTGGGTATGGACTGGTTATCGTCATATCGGGCAGTTATTGATTGCTACCGCTAGAGGGTCACTTGTTGTACCGTGAGCGGGGAGTGTTTTCATTTCTTGGGAGACCGGGTTGGTAGTGTTGTGCCACCGGGGTATGATCCGCGAGGGCGGAGTGAGTTTAGTGGTTTACTTGCTAGCTTTGAGAGTGGTGAGGGTGATGAGACCCAGGTTGCGTTGCCGAGGGTAGTTTGTGAGTATTCGGATGTTTTTCCCGAGGATCTTGTTGATTTGCCACCTCACCGAGAGACAGAGTTCTCTATTGATTTAGTGCCCGGTACGGCGCCGATTTCTATGGCACCTTATCGTTTTGCCCCAGCAGAGTTGATTGAGTTGAAAGTTCAACTCCAAGAATTGCTAGATAAGGGCTTCATTCGCCCTAGTGTATCGCCGTGAGGAGCACCGGCCCTCTTTGCTAAAAAGAAAGATGGTGCCTTGAGATTGTGTATCGATTATCGGAAGTTGAATCGGGCTACGGTTAAGAATAAGTACCCTATGCCCCGTATAGATGATTTGTTTGACCAGTTGAAGGGTTCCCGTTGTTTCTCTAAGATAGACTTGAGATCGGGTTACCACCAATTGAGGGTCAGGGAGGAGGACATTCCGAAGACGGCATTCCGAACGCGGTATGGCCATTATGAGTTTCTGGTAATGCCGTTTGGGCTTACCAACGCACCAGCAGTCTTTATGGACTTGATGAACCGGATCTTCCGGGAATTCTTGGATCGTTTTGTAGTCGTTTTTGTGGACGACATTCTTATCTATTCACCTTCAGAGGAGGAGCACGAGGCACACTTGAGAGTGGTGCTTGAGTTACTTAGAGCCCATAGGCTGTATGCCAAGTTTGGGAAGTGTGAGTTCTGGCTAGGAGAAGTCAAGTTCTTAGGCCATGTGGTTTCTGGGGAAGGGGTCTCTATTGATACATCCAAGACTGAGGCAGTGCAAGATTGGGCACAGCCTAAGAGTGTGTTCGAGATCCGCAGTTTTCTGGGATTAGCTGGGTATTACCGTCGGTTTGTGAAAGATTTCTCCAGGTTAGCTTCACCGTTGACTAGACTGACTCGGAAGGGAGTCAATTTTGTATGGAGTGAGACTTGTGAAAAGTCGTTTCAGGAGTTGAAAGTTAGATTGACCACCGCTCCGGTCTTGATTATTCCGGAGAGAGGGTTGGGCTACGCAGTCTATTGTGATGCCTCAAGAGAGGGTTTGGGTTGTGTGTTGATGCAGGAGGGGAAAGTGGTAGCTTATGGCTCACGTCAGTTGAAAATTCACGAGAAGAATTACCCTACGCATGACCTAGAGTTAGCAGCTGTGATCTTTGCCTTGAAAATCTGGAGGCACTACCTTTATGGTGAGCGATTCGAGGTGTTCTCGGATCACAAGAGTCTGAAATATCTGTTTTCACAGAAAGACTTGAATTTGAGGCAGAGGAGGTGGATGGAGTTTATTGAGGATTATGACTTCGAGTTACACTATCACCCAGGGAAGGCCAATGTTGTGGCCGATGCCCTTAGCAGGAAATCCGTTAGTGATGTAGCTTGTATAGCCATCCGGGAGTGGGAGATGTTGGGGGCAATTGGCGAGTTTGATTTGCTTCTGGGCGAATCCGTTGAGGCTGCGGCCTTGTTTTCTGTTGTTGCGCAGCCTACACTTGTGACTCGAGTGTTAGAGGCACAGAGAGGTGACCTAGAAGTAGAATCCCTCAGAGAGAAGATCTCCAGTGGGAAGGTTGAGAAGGGTCTGGTAGTGTATCCCGACCAGAGTGTGAGATACCGAGACCGTTTGTTTGTGCCGGAGTCTTGCCGACAGGAAGTACTCCGAGAGTTTCATCATTCGCGCCTTACGGTGCATCCGGGAGGTACTAAGATGTATCAGGATTTAGGTCGCCAGTTTTGGTGGCGGGGTATGAAGAGGGATGTGGCAGTTTTCGTGTCTAAGTGCCTTACTTGTCAGCAAGTGAAGGCCGAGCATCAGAGGCCAGCGGGTTTGTTGCAACCCTTGCCTATTGCTGAGTGGAAGTGGGAGCATGTCACTATGGACTTCGTTGTAGGTCTTCCGAGGACTCAGCGGGGTAGTGATGCTATTTGGGTGGTTGTAGACCGGTTGACTAAGTCGGCGCACTTCATTCCTATGCGCGTGAGAGATTCGGTAGATCATCTTGCCGACTTGTATATTCGGGACATAGTGAGGTTGCACGGGGTCCCAGTGACGATTGTCTCAGATAGAGACCCTCGTTTTACTGCTAGGTTATGGAAGAGTTTGCAGAGTGCCTTGGGTACTAAGTTGACCTTTAGTACAGCGTATCATCCTCAGACTGATGGGCAGTCCGAGCGTACCATCCAGATCCTTGAGGATATGCTTCGGGGTTGTGTCCTTGATTTCAGTGGGACGTGGGAGAGGCACTTGCCCTTGGTGGAGTTTGCCTACAACAACAGTTTTCAGTCTAGCATCGGTATGGCACCGTTTGAGGCCTTGTATGGCCGACCGTGTAGGTCTCCAGTTTGTTGGGCCGAGGTGGGTGATGCACCTCTGTTGGGTCCGGAGTTGGTTAGGGAGACGACGGAGAAAGTTGAGCTTATCCGTAGGAGGCTTGTTACAGCCCAGAGTCGTCAGAAGTCTTATGCTGACCGTAGGAGGAGGCCGTTGGCATTTGAGATGGGTGACCATGTCTTTCTGAAGATATCACCCAGGCGAGGTTTGATGAGGTTTGGGAAGAGTGGGAAGCTATCCCCTCGGTTTATTGGTCCTTTTGAGATCCTTGAAAGGATCGGCGAGGTTGCTTATCGCTTAGCTTTGCCGCCACAGTTATCCGGAGTTCATGACGTGTTTCATGTGAGTATGCTTCGGAAGTATGAGCCGGATCCATCACATGTATTGGATTGGACCGACTTAGAGGTAGATGAGGATGCCTCGTATGAGGAGAGACCGGTTCGGGTCTTGGATAGGCGGGATCAAGTCCTGCGTGGCAAGACCATTCCTTTGGTAAAGGTTTTGTGGAAACATCACGGAGTGGAGGAGGCCACTTGGGAACGTGAGTTGGAGGTCCGAGAGAAATATCCGGACCTATTTGTAGAAGTTTGAACATGTGTTATATATATGGATGTATTATTGAACTTTAAGATCATTAAATATGTCTTAAGTTGTAAAACATTGTAAATGTTTTGGTTTGTGGAGGTATTGTAGAACTTACCTTGAATTGGAGGTTTGTATAACATTGCATATGTTGAATATGTAGTAGAAATGGAAATGTATCATGATTATTGCTTATGATATGAATTATGAACCATGTATGTTGGAAATGGTTGAAATGGAAAGAAAATGCATGTTGAAATATATGTATAGTGAAATGCCTCTTGATAAGAGATGGAATGACCGGTAATGAGTCGAGTTGTTGAATGTTGTGTTATAACATTGTTTAAAATGGAGAAAAAAAAAAACTTGCTTTTCAAAAACTTGTTCTTAATTTCGGGGACGAAATTCTTTAAGGGGGGGAGGTTATAGCGATCCCGGGTTTGCCCCTTGTAGTACAGTGATCTGGACATGTGTCCGTGGATGTTAGTAGTTGAGTATTGTCTTGTTTACATCCTTTCCTACTTTGTATTTGAGTTATAGGATGTATTGGGCAGGTTTGTTACAGGTTGGTTGTGTTTGGAAACCAAGTGTTGCTGCCCAGAATTTTGGGTCTTCGCTCGAGCGAGCTGTTCTTCGCTCGAGCGAGCTTCTGTTTTTGGTTGGTCTCTCGAGCGAGGGTTTGGTCGCTCGAGCTAGAGTTGGTTTTTGTGTCTGGTGGCTCGAGCCAGAGTGGCTTCGCTCGAGCAAGCGATTGCGTCTGGCTCAGACCTGAAAGTTGCATTTCTTGGCTCGAGCGAGCTTTTCTTCGCTCGAGCGATCTGGTTCGTTCTTCGCTCGAGCGAGCGTCGTGTTGCAAATCGGAAGATTTGAACTGTTGGCTCGAGCGAGCGTGTCTTCGCTCGAGCGAGGGCAGTTTCTTGTGTCTGGTCGCTCGAGCGACCAAGGCTTCGCTCGAGCGAGCCTGTTTATATCAGCTAGCAGCAGCCGAACCAAATCTCACTTTTTCATACCTTTTCATCTAAAATTTGAGACCGTCTCTCTCTAAACTTACTCTCTCTCTAAGGTTTGATCTACCTAGGGTGATTTCCTACCCTAAGTCCTTTGTTAAAAAGATAGAGGGTGACTTGGGCTTCGATTTAATCTGAAAATATTTGGTTTTGGAGCAAGTTGGGTGTTGGGTCTTCATCTCCTTTGAGCTCAAACTTTGAGGTAGGGATATGCTACTCCTCTTTATGGATTTTGTTTTTTAATTTTAGCATTTTGATGTGTTGGAAGTTGTTGTGTAATTTTGAGAAAACTTTGGGCCTTTGTGTAATTTTACAAAAGTTGGGGTTTTATTTATAATGAACCTAGAGGCATGTTTGGTGTAGAAACATGGGATTAATGTTGAAATAGTGATGGAAAATGGAACCTAAGGGTTGTAATGTTAATTATGGAAAATGCCCTAATTACATTGATTAATTAATTGGGATAATTAATTGTAAGAAATGAGGAATTGAAATGTTGATTTTATATCCATTTGTTGCATTTATTTTCTGTATAGAAATAACTGCTTTGGGCTATCGGTGGAGGATAGTCGTGATTGTTGTAGACAATGCATGATGATTAGGCAAACTAAAACTGATCATTGAAGTGTGTCATTGAGTGTGACGGTTGAAGGAATACATTAAATTTATGTATTAATTGATGTGTATAATAATTGTTTATATGCATTGTGTGTTGTGTTGGAGGAGATAGAGGATGTACTCCACGGTTTAGGGGAAGATAGGGGATGGACCTCTAAACCGGATGTTGTTTGGGAGAAGATAGGGGATGGACTCTAGAGATATAGCTCATATGCTTATCTAGTGACGTGTTGACACAGCTCTTATGCTTGTCTTTGGAAGTATTGATATAGCTAGTATGCTTGTCTTTTGTGAAATGGGAAATTGTTGGACATGAGTTACTGTCCCACATGAATTGTTGGCCAGGTTCTGAGCCATGGTTATAAATTGAGAATTTATAAGGAAATGGGGAATGAAAATGTAAAGTGTTGGCCACCTATCAACTGCTAATCTTTTAGTCATTATTCATAACTGGTTTAGTGTATTTCTACTGGGCTGTGGCTCACCCTATATGGGAACATCATTTTCAGGTACAGGTAGCATGCCACCTCCAAGGACATAGCTTGGGAGGCTAGGGGCGGGCAGACTTCTTTTTGGTTGTCTTTCTTTTTGATGTATTACATGTAAACTCAAGCCAAGGGCTCAATGTGTAAATGAGTTAGTACTCTACTTTTTGTAACCAAGTGTTAACTTGGAAAGCTGTAAGCCCTTAGGGCATTTGCTTTTGTCGTTAACATGTAATACTTTTGTAATGAAACTCTGTTAATGGAAGAATGTGGATCTTTTATATATATATGCATGTTTATATTGATGGGTTTAATGTTATTATTTTTGAGGGCTTGACATTTACCATCAATTTCATAAAACAAAACACAATTAGTTAGTGTATATATTGATTTTCAATCAAGTTGATCAATTGTATATATGTTTTTCTCTTCGAGACTTATGAAATAAATGGTTCGGATCACCGTTGTGAGGCCCTATGAAAACCATAAAATGAATTCTTGAGAATTATGGAGAAAATGAACTATTGAGAGGAGCTACTCCCTGTGTGGTTCCCTTTGTCAAATGGTCATGTATTCCTCCGTCTCCTATTAGGAAAGAACACCACATGTTTTATAATTCCGACCTATTAAATAATTTGTGACATGATGCTTGGGGTTGCACATCTCAAACTTAAATCATCTCAGAGTTTAATAACAATTGCCTAATTCCAATCTCTAGGTTATACAATTCCAGCAGGTTGGGCCATTATGATTGTCACTTGTACTCTTCAACTAAATCCCAACATATTTAAGGATCCACTTGCATTCAATCCGAGACGTTGGAAGGTTAATTTTATTTTCTTTCTCTCTCTCTTAAAACAAAGAATTAATGATATAATACTATTGTCATAGATCTATTGTCCCAATATGCATTTTCATTCATTAGATCATGTGTTGAAATTTTAGTGTCCCAAAATTCTCACATAATCTAATATTATTGATAATGCATTGAGACATAAAAACATTATATATATGACCCAATCTTTGATTCATTGATGAAAATAGGACATTGACCCACAAACCGCATCAAAGAATTTTATGCCTTTTGGTGGAGAGATAAGACAATGCTCAGGTGTAGAGTTCTCCAAGGCATTTTTTGCCACCTTTTTACATGTTTTAGTCAGTGAATGCAAGTATGTACTACTACTACTAATAATGTCCTTTTAAAATTTGTTTCACATTTCATAGTTGTTCATGTTGTTTCAATTATAGTGACAAATATGACCCAAAATGAAGAAAATGGAAAAAAATAATAAAATTTAATTCTTAGTATGCATTTAGTTAAGAGGATATATCTTCATGACAAATTTATATGAGTGGATTACTTTCACAAGGAAAAAAAAATGGATGAATCTGAAAATTAAGATAACATGTTAATAAGATTTTTACAAATTTTTTATTTTTTCATTTAAAAGAAAGTCTTAATGTGTCTTTTCATTTCTGTTTTTGATTTTGATAGGTGGACGAAAATTAAGGGAGGAGATATAGGCCGAACACCTATGTTACAATTTCAAGATGGCATGTATATCAAGGTCTCTAAGAAACATGCATGATTATGGAACACCACCAGTATTCAAATGTAGTATTTATGTTTCTTATTTGGTGTTTGTATCCGTGTTTGTGTTAAAGTTTATAAAAACTATGATGGCCAGCACTGAACTGGAGAGAACTTAAGTTTGTTTATGTATTATTTAAATAAGTTGATTAATGTCTTCGTCTTTTATCCTTTAAATAAAGAATGAATATCTAGCTCTTCGTCCTTTGTATTAGATTTTAAATTATTTAATGAATTTAACATAGTTTATGATGAAAATCAGTAGACAGTGGGTTCATGGGTGCAGTTGGATTCACAGAGGTGTTGGAGTGGTTGGGTGGGTCTTGGGTCTCATCTTGTGGACCTTGTAGACACCTCATTTTTTATTAGCTTTAAGACTTGGGTGCTCTCTGAAAAATTTCGAAATAAAGATTGCACTATCTCAGCTTCAGTATAAGCCTCAGATGACAAAGACCACTATGGTTAGAGAGACCTTCTCAAGCATTTTATCATGGGCAAATTACATTAATGGTCCCTATAGTTTGAGACTTGTGTCACTTTGGTTCTTGATTTTTCAATTGTGACATATTTGATTCTAAATTTTGAATCTTGTTCCAAATAAGGACAATTGAAGATACCATTACTCAATTTCAAGGGCAAAATCGTCAATTTGATAAAATATAAACTAATTTGACAAAAATAAATGTTAAAAAAAATATTTTTGAATTTTTAAAAATTATTTCTACCCACCAAAGATAAAATTATGTAAAATTGATAAATCTCTTGCACATTTATTTATTTATATTTTCTACCAAATTAATTTTTATTATGTGTTTGGATAATGATCATGTAATAGGTGATTATTTTTGCTTCAATTAAATTAGTTTCTATTTTTTCAAAAGTCAAATATGGCGATAATTTTGATATCATTATTAAACCAATCCATTAAATCAAAAAATCCAAAACTAAAAACATTTCATATATTAAATATATCAATTACACATTAAAAGTCTAATAACCACTCATTACATGATCATCATCCAAACACATAATAAAAATTAATTTGGTAAAATAAATAAATAAATAAATATGTAAAAGATTTATCAATTTTACATAATTTTATCTTTGGTGGGTAGACATAATTTTTTAAAAATTCAAAAATATTTTTTTTGACATTTATTTTCGTCAAATTAGTTTATATTTTATCAAATTGATGACTTTGCCCTTGAAATTGAGCAATGGTCTTCAATTATCCTAATTTGGAACAAAATTCAAAATTTAGGGTCAAATGTGTCATAATTGAAAAGTCAGGGACCAAAGTGACACGTATCCCAAACTATAAGGACTGTTAGTGTAATTTGTCATTTCATCAATTTCTTACTTTGTGCTTTCGAAAATGTTGATTTATTTCAAAAGAAACAAGTGTAGAAAGTTGGAATGAGTGAAAAGATGAGAAACCTTCTAGAATGTTGTCGTTTTATCTACTTCAAGAAAACCTTCTAGGAATGCTTTCGTTTGTTTTTAGTGAATTTTTTTTTTTCATATTTTAGTTTATTTATTTATTTAAAACTTTTTGGTTGTATCTAATCTTTTAGTGAATTTTTCTTCATATTCTTGTTTGAGCTAAGGGTTTTCTACTATTTATTTAATATGAGTTACGGGATGTATGTGTGATAATTTATGTAAGAAAATTTGTAATTTTTTTCCCCCCGGGAGAATAGCATGTACAAGTCAAGAAAGAATAGAAAAGAATTGAATCTTGACGGTCCAATGTGGTTCAAATTGGCTAAGAATGGTTTGTTAGGGATGTTTTGATAGGCTAAAGTCAATCTTGGTGCATTTAATCTTGGATTTAAGCTAGCAAATCAAAAGTTCCCGATCACTCTTGAGTTCATCATAGGGTAGCATTTTCCAAGTAGAGCCAACAATTATAGACGGTGAAAATGGGTGTTTACATCTATTTACCCTCCCCCTCCAGTTACCCTCTTCATTGCAAACGTCACTCCACCATTCTCTATTTGTTGTCCTCTCTCATTCATAGTCGCGGAAGAGCTTGTTGGCCGATGTTGGGGGTTAACAAGAAGGGCTAGGAAATTATAGAGGTGAGAAGAAAAGCTATCGATTGGGGGTGGTAGGAAGGGCCCGACAAGGTGTGGTTTAACATGGGAATGGAGTGGTTGTAACGACCTGAGGTAATGGTGATGGTTAGTAGAATGGGAATGGGGTGAGGGTGGGGTTCGAGTTTAGAAAATTAGGGTTAGAGAGGTTAGGGATGGGGTAAAATGAAATTTAATGTTAGAGTAAAGTTGAAAAAACAAAAAAGGCAATTCTATTTACAAACCACAAATTACCTCAATACACACCACACAATTTTGAATTTTGCTCAATGTACACCGTCAATTTCAAATATCCAAAATATCCATATTTTTTCCAATTCCAACCCTAACCTTAACCCTAACTTCACCATTATTGCCATTGTCGCCACGTCAAAAATTGCTACCGTCGCCTTTCTTATTCCCCTCTTGCCGTTGCGCCCTCTTGTCGAGGCCATCTACTTCCACAACAACTTACTTCATTTCTATACTCTTCCCCATCGTAACTGCCTACAAGCTCCACCCCCGTTGCTCCTCTCCAACCCTTTGGCGCTGCATATCTGTAACTATCTTCTCTCTCTCTATTTCCACCCCTAACTTTCTCTTCTTTTTCTTTTTGTCTTCAAACCTTAGATATGGGTTTTCTTCTCTTCAAACCTTATATCTAGGTTTTCTTTCTATCTCTTTCTCTTGTACGGGCAGATGATAGTTGGATCACACAGTAGAGAAACTAGGTCGCAATTGAAGAGGGGAGGTCTAGGTGATGGGTCTAGGTTCTGATCTGAATCAACCCTCAAAACTAGACTCTTCTAATAACTGATCTTTTTTAGAAAAACCACTTAAATGTGTGGTTGAACAAGGCACAATTCACATCAATTGGTGCTAGGTTGATACATTTCATGCTTTGCTAAAATGTTGTTGGCGAGGATTGAACATGAGATTCAAACACAGTAGATAACCTCTTACTACCAAGGAAACTAATCTTGAGTCGTAATTGGAGACATGTATTATTTACATCATTGTTTTTATGTTATTAAAATTTTAAATCTTGAATTAAAATTAAATTGATAACACAAGTATTTTTTTAAAAAATTTTAATAGCTATATTTTAATTTTGCATAATTATTAATATTTATTTAACGTAATTATGACATCATGATTTAATTTCGGTTAACACAACAGTTGAACCACTGACCCTTGACCCGGTTCTTTTTCTAGTTTTCACAACGGTAAAACATTGGTTGGCAGTCTTGGAAAAGTAGTTGGTAAGGGGTTAAGGGGGTTGCAGTGGGGAAATTGAGGCAAGGAAAGGGATCACTAGGGGTGGAACTGTGACCATAGTGGTCATAGGTCCTTGTAGACATTCCATTTTAACTGGCGCGTTCTTTTCCGAACACCCAATGATGAAAGTCAAGATGTGCTAATCTTGCGAATTCATCAGCAAGAAGTCCGAACTTAGGCTTTAATTCCAACCTTACCCCCGTTTTGGCCAAAACATTTTAGACCAAATTACCTTTTTCAAAATACATTTAGTTGTGCAGTTCCAAACATTTCTATAATGTCCGGAGACTTGCCTTTTCAAACTATAAAATTATCTTTTTGAGTAGATTGAGCAAAGGATGTAGTGGGAAGGAATAGAAATGGTGAAATCCTATGAAATACTTGTTTCTCCTTTCAAATCATGCTAGATTTACCCTATTGATCTAACGGTATATTTTCATCTAGCCATACAACAACTCATAGCTGGATGAAAAATATAGTTGGCCGGATGAATAATGGTACGGCTGGCTAAAATGTTCAGCTACAAAGCATTTTCGATAATTTTGACATCTGTTTTTTGTGTGTGTGTGTGTGTGTGTGTGTGTGTGTGTGTGTGTGAATTTTCTACAAATATCCTAAATATTTTGACCCCTAAAGTCTACAAATACATGACCAAACTTCTTTCTCAAGGGTTACAAAATTTTCAAAGGTCAAGAGACTTGTTTTTGAGAGCTCATCACCCTACCTCTCCTCCAACCTCCATTTTTCAAACACCATTAGAGCTTAACTTTAAACTTCTTGCTAAAGATCCTAAACTACACTAAGAGATCTTGAGGGTGCTAAGAAAGGGGTTTGACAACCAAGAAGCTCACCCTCTTCCAAGAGGTGAAGCTTTGAACGTTTTTCGTCTTCTCTCTTTCTTTCTTCATCTATAAGCTCTATATTTCATTGTTAGCTTGTTGTAAATCATGTGATGAATAGAAATGTGAAATCCTTCAAAATACTTGTTTCTTCTTTCAAATCATGCTAGCTTTACCCTATTGATCTAATAGTATATTTTTCATCTGGCCATACAACAACTCATGGCCGGATGAAAAATATAGTCGGCTGGATGAATAATGGTATGGCTAGCTGAAATGTTCGAGTACAGAGCATTTTCGATAATTTTGACTTTTTTTTTTTTGTTTTGTGTATGTGTGTGTGTGTGTGCGATTTTTTGACAAATATCTTAGATATTTTGACCCCTAAAGTTTACAAATACATGACCAAACTTCTTTCTCATGGGTTACAAAATTTTCAAAGGTCAAGAGACTTGTTTTTGAGAGCTCATCACCCTACTCTTCTCCAACTTCCATTTTTCAAACACCATTAGAGCTTAACTTTAAGCTTCTTGCTAAAGATCCTAAGCCATACTAAGAGATCTTAAGGGTGCTAAGAAAGGGGTTTGACAACCAAGAAGCTCACCCTCTTCCAAGAGGTGAAGCTTTGAACGTTTTTCATCTTCTCTCTTTCTTTCTTCATCTATAAGCTCTATATTTCATTGTTAACTTGTTGTAAATCATGTGATAAGTACTCATGGATGTGGGGATAACTAGGATATAGCCACCAACACATTGAGTTGATTGTCCCCTTCATTTTCTTGTACTTTTGCATGCTTGTCCTTGATTTATAGGGTTTTAACCCATTGTTCTTGCATATATGGATATATAAAATGAAACCTTGTGGATGTGGTTGGGAGTTAGAAAGTAGCCACCCATTCACAAGTTTGATTATGTAGTGTAATTTCTTTCTTTTTCACTCACTTTCTCACAATCTGTCTAATCATCCATGCATGTTGATTCATATGCTTCAATTCCAATAAGTAGTTGTGGTTGTGGCATGGGTGAGTCTTAGGATTTGGTGTTGGGAGAGTTGTGGACTTTCATTTTATTGTTTTTTTGGAAGTAAAGTAAGAGGTTTTTGGTCAAAAATGTTAAGAACTCTATTCTCAATCTATCTTGAACATGAAAAGGGATGGAAACATCCTTATTCCATGGGTAGAAGAGGAGTTTTTAACATTCTTTGATGAATCTCTTACTTTCAATCTAGGCTCTCACCAAGAAATAATGGACATTAATCTACTCTCTCCTATAAATAGCATGGATTTGTGCATTAATCTACCCCTATTCACAAAGAGATGATTGTAGGTTTTCATTCATTTCTTGGGTTTGAATTTCTTCCAACCTCAATTTCTATTTCATTTGATGACTCGTTGTTAATATCATGTTATTAGTGGCTTTTTGTGTTGCTAATTATGGATTAGGCCCCTTTACCTCTTTCTTGAGTGTATTTGTAAGAGAAAGAGGTAGAAAGGACGAGAATCCTTTTAGAAGTTGTTATTGTTCTGTTTTAGCTTTGTTGTACAAAACAAATTTTTCCTCGGATTATTTATCCGACCGGCAGAGAAACCATTTGGCCAACAAAACTTTCATTCGGTCAGCTTATATTTCTCCAAGTAGAACGAAGCAGAACATAGCAGCTTCTAAAGGATGATCTTTTGGAGTATGAGGCTGTTGTTTATAATTTATTCGCTTTTATCCCATGAGTTGTTAGATTCAACTTAATTTGGCTGAATCAATTCATTGTTATGATAACTTCCAATCCTAGGTCTTCTATTTATTCATCTCTTGTAATAACTCCCAACTCCACGTCTTCTATTAATTCATTGTTGTAAATAACTCCCAACCCCATGTCTTTCTAGCTCTTTTACTTCTATGCTTTCCATATATGTTGTAAAGCATTATGTTTTATTTATCATATCCATGTATGCATCCATTTTTCATGTATACATATTTAGTTCATTTCACTACAACAAAATGCACTTTTGGTGACCAAAATTGGCGACTAAAAAAAATTTAGTCGCCAAGAGTTGTGGAATTGGAGACCCAAAATTTTTTAGTGGGCAAAAGTTCAATATTTAACTACTAAGTTTTTTTAGTTGGGGTATATTGATTAATGGCGACTAAAAAAAAAAATTTAGTTGCTAAAAATACTAGAATTGGCGACAAAAAAAATATTTTAGTCGTCGTATATTAAGTTTTGGCTACTAAAACTATTTAGTCGCCGAATAGAAAATAAAAAATTATTTTTTATTTTTGGCGACCAAAAGTTTGGTCGCCCAAAACATATTTTCAGCGACAAAAAAATATTTTAGTCGCCGTATATTGAGTTTTAGCGACTAAAACCATTTAGTCGCCGAATGAAAAATAAATTTTTTTTTTAATCTTTAGTAACCTATCTTCAGCGACTAAAATTTAGTCGGCAAATGTGTTCAAAATTTTATTGGGAAATATTTCATATTGGCGCCTAATTTTTTCCCAAATCTATTAGTCTTCACACGGTTCTTTCTCTCTCTTGCTCTCCTCTTTCTCTCTCTCTCTCTCTCTCTCTCTCTCTCTCTCTCACGGAGAATCAATCACCACCACCCCTCATCTCAGCATCGCACATAACCATAGTGTCCGTCAATCTTCCACTGTTGAACATCGCCACTGTAGCTCACCATTGCCTCGTCTCCTATCGACATTTAGGTTATTCTTTGTCCTTTTCCGATTGAAGTTTTTGACTGATTTCGATACATGTAGATATATGTATATACATATCGTAATCTTCATTCAATTTTATGTAGATTTCTTCGACATTGTGCTTGCTTTCTTTACTGATTGAAGTTTTTGAATGATTTTGATTCATATAGTTATGTATCTATCATATCTAAGTTTTGATTTTGACCGATCCATCCACAAAATTGTATTATCCATCCAACCCGTTGATATATCTGAACATCATGAAGGTACTCTCTCTCTCTCTCCTAGATAATTCCTTCTTAGAGTTGCAGATCTTTGATTTGGCATTGAAGAACTCTCTCTCGGAAGCCACTCTCTCTTTGCTTCTTCTCTTCTTTCTTATCTTAATTTGCTCCTAGGGTTTGGATTAAGGCCATAGAGTTTGGATCGATGGATTCGTTATACATCTCCTATGTTGAGCACGTGAAGCAATAGCTTTCCAATTCCAATCATCCAATCGATTCCGATCTGAATGTTACTTGTATGCATACTTCATCACTTGTTTTTAATTTTGTTGATTTTTTTTTATTTTATTTATTTCTTTCTTTCAGTGTGTTTTGGTGAATTTGATTCATAGATGTGGAAATTATGCCTCTTTTCAGATGCCCATGCATGGCTCCATGGTCCTAGTCCAAGTTGAAGGTTCGGATGAGCAATACCAACAGGTAGAAATTGATTTCTTTCGAAAAAATTTGATTTTTTCCCTCTTCTATTTGATAATATCATGATTAGACATGCTCCATTAAATCACATATGAATTACATATCTGATAATGATATTATGGTCTTTGCTAAGTTTGCATTAGTTTGTTTTGGTGATTTTTATTTATCTACAACTCCCACTATAGTGATGTACAAAGTTATACAGTAAGTCTATGGTTTTGAGGCCTTTAAGAGTTGAGATCAATATAATGTATCAAGTGTTGTTGGTTGTCTACTATTAATAGAAGAAAACTATACTGCCTTGAATTTAGAGAATTTAGTGCAAGCAGAAATATTCAGTTAACCTGGTTTTCATTTTTTAATATTACTTGTTGCTGTACCAAGGTTATTCTGGTTTGCTAAAGAATAATGTGATTACGGGACTTTGAATTATTGCGCCATGTTATAATCTTTTAATCTAGTTCTTCACAAGAAAGATAAAAACCAATTCAAATTCTATCCTTTGCCAAAAGTCAATCACAACTTTGTTTTTAGAAATTACACTGGTTGCACTCTGTTTTTGCAATGTCCTTCTACTCCTCTTGAGTTGTTTTGATGAGCTCATTAATTTAAAATGAAATTGTTGGTAAATTGGGGAGTTGTGTGCGACTATTAAATTAAGGATTGCAATGCGGATCAAAGTATCTTGCCTCCCCTTGGATTTTTCAATTAATGATATTATTTTCAACTTGCAAAAAGTCAAAGTTTGCATTAGGGGGATTGGTTAGCTATCCTAGGGTAGAGCATTTAGGCTAGTGATGTTGCTTTTGTTTTGTGCTGACATTACTTCTTTTTGCTATACAACCTTTTGTACCATTTCCTAATTCCATGTTTCCATACCCATTTAGGCTTTAGTTATTTTAAATTTTTTGTCAATCACTTCTACACCTATATAATCTCATTTTAAATAACCTGACTTTTTGTATGGTTGGGATTGTTTGTCTTATTTTTTGTTGAATTTGGATTGAAGGTTTACTTTAAGGATTAAACTAGGATTAGTAAGGGACCTATTTATACATCTTGTGGGATTATTTTAACTGGCAAAAACTCAACTTTGGATTCATCAAAGTGAAGTTATTCATTATCTTCACCACGAATATGCCAAGGCTCCTCTATTTAGTTCATGATTGCCTTGCATAACTGAATGTTTATCTTTATTTTTTTTCCGTTGAAGTTATAAAACAATGTTTTTTTTAATTCTAATGTTGTTAAAAAAAAAAATATTTGTGAAGTAATCTAAAAAGAATTCAATAAATAAAAAAAATATGAAAATGTATTGAATTTTTGTATTTAGTAAATTTTTAAATGAATTTTCAACATTTTTTTTTAAACTTTTAGAGTGTATCTAAATAAAAACAACTATAGTCTTCAAAACAACTCTTTAGTCACTATGTCATCCAGGCTAGTCTCAGCTCTTTAGTCACTAGAAAAGCAACTATAGTCTTCAAACTTTATGCAAAGCACTTGTCTGAATCTCCAACAATCAGCAATAATAGAGGACTTGCATTCAATCTATGCCTAAATGTGGCAGATTGAACTCTCTGTATCTAAATAAAGTTGACATTTTCCCTTAAAAGATGTGTAATTCTCATGTATCCTCCACTTCCTTTTTTACGGGAGGAAGATACTATTACTAGTATTTTTCAGTATTGTTGTTGTTATTCATATATATATATATTTGCATTAGTGTTTGTTTTGATGTAAGCTGATGTAATCCTATGTATCCTCCAATTCCTTTTTTTGTACTTGGTAAATTTTTGAAAGAATTTTTAACATTTTTTTAAAACTTTTAAAGTGTATCTAAATAAAAATTAAAATAATTTGATTAAAACATTTAAAAAAAATACTAAAATCCAAAGAAATAGGAGTTAAAAATTATTTTTGAAAACTCCAAAACCAAACAAAGTCTTCTTGTTTCTCCATTCTTCTACAGGTGTGTGTGCATGAGATGGTGGGTTGCTTTGCTTGTATCATGTGAAAAGCTACTCAGCTTGGAGATGGTTCAACAATGGGAATGTCACATTATTAAAGGGTCCCAACAAAAAAATAAATAAAAGATAAAAACAAACAAAAATAAACCCTTCCCTATTGGTTGGCTTTGATGTTATGTGATATTTGAATTGCTTTTGGCATTATGAACATTTCTTTTTGAACGTATAATATAGATATGCTTTCCCACTGGACCTATATATATATTGTTCATTATTAATCCTTCATTTAGTCATTGAATTTTTATCGTGATCTTCAATGGATTCTGATGCTATCAGTTTCATAAATACAATGAGGATCTTTGTTTCATAATCAATGATGATGAAATATTTATCTTAATAAATTAAAAAATGGTATAGGATTAGTTTTAATTATAGATTATTAATTTTGAATTGTGATTATGTGTTGCAACTGAATTAATTAATTATTTATTTATTTCTACCGTACTATAATTTTCTCTATTTGAAGATGCTTTTAGTGTACAATTGGTTTATCTGCACACTGAATTGATAGTAGCCACATAGCATTTTTGCTTCACGTCTCTTCATAGTTGTGTGTATTAGCTGTTTCCATCAATATTCTAGCAGACATATGATAAATTAATGAACTGAACATTTTTTCACACCTTGCACTCACTGAGGACAAGTCGGTGTCTTTCGCTTAGCATGGCTCTTTCTGAGATGTTCTCACTATGTATCATCTTGTCTTCAAATTATTTAGGCGACCAAGCAAATGAATGAGAGGACTCACGTGCTACTACTACCCCTATGCCCTATGGTGATAAGGTTTCCCAACAAAGATAGTTGATGCCATGAGCAGGGCAAGTGGCTTGGACAACTATGGCGTTGTTGGTCTTCAAAGACAAAAAATGGAAGGCAAGTTGTTGTAACTTCTTTAGAATCATTTTTTAAAAATATTTTATTTGGCTTCTATATCATGGATTCTTATGCCTTGGAAGCAGAACAAGATGAGGGCTTTGAGAAATTGCAGGAGACGGTGATAAGCACTAAACATATTGCTTTCTTTCTTTAATTCTTGAATCCTAACAAACAATATCAAACAATACCTTTGAGTTCAAAATGTCATAAACTTAGTCGGAAAAAGGTGTTCGGGGGTTATGTTGAAAGGCAAGTTGTTGTAACTACTTAATGCCTATTTTATATATTTTGGTAGTACAATTGTGCAAATTTCTCTTAAACTAGCAACATGTATGTACACCTATGTCCGTTTCTGATTTTATTTCTAAGAAGATGTAGTGATGTTGAATGAACTTATGTAGGGGTTGTTTTGTTGAAAGAAGCCCTCATCTAATTAAGTGAGTACGTTTCCACACACCCAGTCTATTTTATATATGTTTTGTTTAATCACTAATATGTATATATTAATCTATGTTGTATGTACTCAGATTGAACATCAAATAGAGCAACTAGATTCATTTGTTTGAATTTTTGCTTATTATTAGGATTACTTGTATATAATTCTTAACATATCTTTCTTATATAACTTATTTTTAAGGTGAGATAGTTCCACTTGAAGGGAGCTTATGTACTGAGTGAGTTCAATTACGATGGTAATGAACTGGAAATTTGATCTGTGCTATCCAATGGATACTTAAAGTTAGTTGTCTGCTTTTGTGTCCATTTTGTTTATGATAAGCTACAGAAACCAAGAATCATTGATCTTGCATTGTCTTAACACATAGTTGCATAAAATATCTGATTTGGGTGATGCCACCTAGGCCTCACCTAGCTGTGACATGTTTGGTGGCTCTTCAAGTCTGGGTGTTGGTATGATGAATGATGGTCAGATGGATATCACCAATCCCATTCTTTAGTAATACTCACCTAGTTACTTATTTATTTATCCCTGATCCCATTCTTTAGTTATTTATTTTATTCGATGCAACATACATTGCATTAGAGGTTCAGAATTACTAATCCCCAACTTATCTATGCTCTTCAAGTTGTATGTATATTTTTTTTTTATAATTGTAAATGCAATGTTATTTAATAAAATATTAATGGATATTATGTTTTTGTTACAGATTGATGATGTTGGCATGGATACAGTGATGTTTTTGGGCCAGATTGATAATGTTTGCTTGGGCGCAATTTACATTATATTTTTGTTTATGGAAAACATGCACACCTAATATGTTTTGTTATTAAGAATTTTTTTAATTTGGATTTTAATTATTGGTTTGGATAGTATATGTATTTGTTGGATTATAATATGTTTATGGATTCTTATTTTCTTTGATATGTATGGTTAATAGTTAAGTTTTGTATATGGCTGAAAATTGAATGCTACAGGTTGTGGAGAAATAATTTTATTGAATGGTTGAAAATTGAATGAATGAATGAATAATTTTGTATATGCACAGGTTACAGGTGGCGTAAAAAATATTACAAAAGAAATTATAAAAACTAAATGAGACATTTTGGTGATTAAACAAATATCACATGTTAGCTTTTGACTACTAAAATTTTAGTCGCCAATTGTCAAAAAGTGAAAATTTTGGCTACTAAATATTTAGTCACCAATTGTAAAAAGGAAATTTTTGGCTACTAAATTTTTAGTCGCCAATTCTCAAAAAGTGAAACTTTTGGCTACCAAATAGTTAGTCACCAAACATACATGCTCAAATTGGCTACTAAATAATTTAGTCACTAAAAGTAAAAAATAAATATATTTAATTATTTTTAAAAAATATATGGCAACTAAAGTTTTAGTCGCCAATAGGTCACTTTTGGCTACCAAAAAAAATTTTAGTCGTCGATTGTTTCCCCGACAAACTGTTGGCGACCAAACGGGTGACTAAATATATTAGTCGCCAAAAGTAATTGGCGACTAAAAACAAGGCTTTTGGATACTAAAGTTTTAGTCGCCAAAAGTGAAATTTCTTGTAGTGTTTACATTTGTGGAATTCGTCAAATTTAAAATGTTTTTGTGCGCTACCTTATGCCATGAGATGATACTCATGTCACTCGTTAGCAACCAAGTCCTTAGTTTCATTTTATGGGTGTATTGAATTAGTTATTTTATATAGGATCATGCATGTGTATATAGCATATTACTTTGGGCTCGCCATAGATAAATGCCAAGTGAGCACTTACTATTTAGCATCCCAGTTGGGTATGTTATTTTATTATATCTAGCATCCTACCATGTGACTATGTGCTTCAGTGATATACCTCTCTGACTGCCCATGGATGAAAGTTGTGTTGCTTATATTGGAATGACGTTGATAGATATACATGTAAGCTCAATTTTTTTATTTTTTATTTTTTTTTTTTTGAGTTGTAAATTTATTCAAAATCCTTTCAAAATGCATGAAATCAAAGCATAACCAAAATGAATGACACAATCTATAATTGCTTACTCCACATAGTATTGTTAGCATTATTAAAATAGGAATATGAACATATGAAGACTATAAAACTCACATCATGACTTAGTAGAGGCTAATCTTTTGATCGGGTGAGCGGGGATACTCAATTCATAACATTTCCCCTTCATATCTAAGTTCTCAAACCAAGACACTTTGGTTATGACGGACAGTAGCCTTTGGCATGAGTCATGAGCTTTCTTCTTCTTCGAAAAGATTAGGTGGCAACTCTGAAATCTGGTGACGTAGTCCATTTTTGGGAAGGTTTTGCGATAAAATGGACTTTCTTTACAATTGTCGGATCTGGACTTTTATTTATGTTTCACATTGCATTTGTGAGATTGGATCAGGAGATCAGGAGTCGAAACTGCTGGGCGTGCTCAGGTATCCCCCAAAAGCATCCCACAATACTAGGGCAACAATTAGGCTATGAAAGGGAATGAATGAATGGGTTTCAACGGTGATGGTGGCAAAGCATCATAGTAATGGTGGGGTGGTTGTGGATAGGTAGTGTGTATTGAGAAATAGAGTGGATTTACTTGAGGGACAAAAATGTAATTTGATTATGGAATAAAAATGTAATTAAAAAGATTAGAGTGATAGTGTGTACTGAGAGAAGTATTGGTGTGCAAATAGAATTTTCCAAAACATAGAGGTGGTGACATTAAGAAGAAAGATAGAATCAAATAGCAATACTTTTTTTTTTCTTTTTCGTTTTTAAATATCAAGTGTAAATGTTTTAGATTGCTTCATGCAATTTTTCTTAATATAAAGGTGTTAGTATGATTTACCTTTTGGGCATGTTTGATTGAGTAAATTACAATATAGGACTGAGATATCTATATAACTTACATTCCGATGTTTGATTACATTATTTGAATTAGATTTTGACGAATATTCTATCTAGCAAAGTTGACATTTTATTTTTATTTTTATTTTTATTTTTTTAACAATAATCAATTCTACACTAATTGTATGAATTAAAAATTCCACTATTAATGCTACTAACTGACATTTGTTTTATGTTTTATGTTTTTTGGGAAAATTACACTAACACCTCTTGAATTTGTCTTAAATCATATTGTCACCTCCTTATTCCTTAAAATCACATGGACACCCCCTTACTTTAAAATTTTGTGTGATAAATGAACCCATATGTGAGTCAACCATTATTTAACCTCATAAAATTTGTTGATGTCAGCAAAATATCACCCTTTAATGCCTACTTTACTGTCACGATCCTAACTTGCCCTTAAAGGTTGGAGTGGTAACTGACCAGTAATCATAGATTACATGGCCTCTAACAAAAACCAAAAAAAAAAAAATTTATTTAATAATTGGGCCTAAAGCCGAAGCAAAATAAAAATAACATTGTCTATTGAGCAATGCATACATGATTTGACAATCATATATTTATATTTTACATACACATAATAAATATATTACATTCAAAGCAAACATTCATATTACAAGTTTTAAACTCAAGACTTCTCAAAAACATTCCAAAGAAGGCAACAAGGGCCTCGGCTCGGGTGTCATACATGATATGACAATCATATATTTATATTTATATTGAGTAGTGCATACATGATATGACAATCATATATTTATATTTTACATACACATAACAAATATATTACATGAAAAGCAAACATTCATATTACAAGTTCCAAACTGAAGACTTCTCAAAAACATTCCAAAGGAGGCAACAAGGGCCTCGGCTCCGGTGTCACTTCCAAAAGCTTCACAAAAGTTGACTAAAGCAAAACTCTAAACTTGATCTCCCAAATGCTCACCTACATATATATAGGGGAAGGCGGTGAGCTAAAACCCAATGAGTAACACCAATATAAAGGGTTTAATGAATGAAGTCCAATGTCACGCCCCACTTTTTATTATCCGGTTAACATTACCAACTCTATCATTATAGTCCATTTCATTAATACAATACGGAAAGGAAATCCACTGATATCCATAAATACATAAAGGTTCCCTCAATTTCATTTACAAATTGAAATGTAACATGAATTACAATTAAATAAATTGCCCGTAGGCTTACACTACTACATAAAAGAGAAAGGGTTCAACCCTTTTTACATCAACGGCATTTCGCCAACAAATAAGGGCCCCATGGCCAACACATAAGGAAGATCACCGATCTTGTATCATTTATAAACTTATACTTAAAAAAAGGATTAACAAAATGGGATGAGCATAAAGTTCAGTAGGGATCCCAACAGGATTCTAAACAATAACAACATATTAATGGCTATGATCATGAATGCTTCATATCATGCAATATAAATAATGGTTCATAATCAAGGTATACTTATATATATGGTTTTCCAAAAATTCGTCCAATTTGCTCAACAGTGCATAACGTTCTCTTTTCCTTCTCTTACATTATCCATTTAAAAAAGAACATAAATTAACAACGCAGGAGAGATCAAGGAAGTAAATGAAGTTGGTGGATGGTTTCTAGAGAAAGATGAGAGAAAAGAGAGTGATAGTTAATGTAGAGAGAGAGAGAGAGAGAGTGAAGTGAAAAGTGAAAGAAAAATGTGTAAGGGCTCAACTTTTGAGTGATTGGACACATTTTTCAGAGCAGACTACTAACAGACCGCTCAAGTGACCAAACCTGCGCTTGAGCGAACAATTCAAACTCCCCGAATCTCCCTCATTCTTGCAAAAAACTGCTCAAGCGATGAAAACTTTAGCTCGAGTGAAGAATACAAACTCCTAGAAGTTCAGACTGCAAAACTAGGTAATGAGAGGTCGACATTACTGCTCAAGCTACGAAAGGACCGCTTGAGCGGTCTCAACTTGAAAGTGAAACAAAACCACCTCAAAACATTTCCACTATTTTCCCTGATTTCACTCCCACACCTAAAGTACAAAATGACATCTTGGAATACTTCATGAGTAATCATAAGGAAGAATAGATAACAATATGGGACTCAAACGGCTTAGTAGTGACGAAGACAACTAAAGGAGACAGAAATTACAGATTATTATTCTCAAATTGTTTGGAAGAGACTCGAGACATCACAATTACTTAGCGAATCCACGCTTGAATTGAACCGATCTTGATGTGTCTCTTCCACCACCGTCTTTACCTCAAAATTGTCTTGCCTAATGTTGAATCCAGAACGCTGATGTCGAATCGGCAATGATGAGCCACTCCAGAATCCACCAAAGCTTCAGGCCCAAATTCCTCGAAATCCACTGAAGAACTACTCTCTCTTTTGTGAATAAAAGAAAACAAACAAACCCTTGATAATATTCATATGACGTTCATGGATCCATTGATCACTCTTAAATTAGCAAGGAAACACTTATAAAGCACTTTCTAATATAAAACACTTTGGCTCTATTTGGTTTGACTGATTCCAAGGGCACACCTTTTAAAACACTTTTCAAAATTCATAACCAAACCCACAACTAAAAATTACACAAAACTCAATTCAAAAATTAATTTCAAAACTTATAACCAAACACACAACACAAAACTTAATTCAAAACTCTTTTCAAAACTCTTTTGGTGATATAGTGTTAAAGATGGTTAGTGATGAGATTGTTAAATTATTTTTATAAAAAATCTCAAAAAATAATTTCTATATTTAAAAAATATCTAAAACAAATATATATATTCAAATAATAGGTTGCAATTGCAAAAAAAAGAAAAATAAAAAATTCACTGTTTCGGTCAACCAGCCGGATGTTCGGGAGAATGTCCGGGTAAACCCAATCTGTTCTTTTTAAAATTCAAAATTCAAAAACCACTTTCAAAACACTTTTCAAAACTTTCTTCAAAACTTATAACCAAACAAATTTTCTCTTTTCAAAACTCAACTCACAATTCTACACTCAAATCACAACTCCAAAAAGAGAATCACAATTCCAAAACTAAACCAAATGCAACCTTTGTTTTTTCTTCCTCTCTGAAAATCTGGACGACTCAAACCCTAAAATGAGTAAACAATGCACTTTATAGTAAACTAGATTGCGAAGATCACTCGAGCGATGTGAGTAAAGGCGGTGCAAAACATATAAGTTGACTGCTAGAGTGCAACATTCACCGCTCGAGCGATAAAACTTGATTCCCAAAAGTTCAGATGCTCTGCAAAAATACTAGATGACCCTTTTCTCCGCTCGAGCACACAAATGACCGCTAGAGTGATCAAATAACTTCAACTGCATTTTTGATTTTGGTTTAGGGGCGCTGCCCCTTGGACCCTCGCTAGCTGACCGGGCAAGCTCAATCCCTGTACATAGTCAGCGAAGTGGCAAAGTTGAAAGCCTGAAGATCACAAACTCCTCTTCATAGGCACAATTGGGGTTGGATTCACATCTAAACACTCACATCCTTACTAAAACAAAAGAGCGAATAAAATCACAATTGAAAGGAGTTTTGGCAAACGGGATTGCTAATTACAAAAATCTAACATATGTGTTATTCTGATTGAGTCACTTTGACAACTACCAATCGTATCATAGTTTAGATTTCGAATCAAAATTGAAAAAAAAAAATTGCGTAGTAATTATAGAATAAATAATGATTTATTCACAATTATTCATCATCATAATCATCAGAACGCATATTACTAAATCATAAGAATAATATTAAGACATGACAAATATTAGCGCAATTCATATTTCATGTCATATAAAAATACATACTTTTTTATCTCATCAAATCACTCATAAAAATCAAACTTATACGTAATAGTGGTCATAACATCATAGTAAAATAATTTTTAGACATTACGGTTAGATTCATAAATAGTAATAAGCTTGGTACTGTAAAGATTACAATAAAATTTTAATGTATTTTTCCACAATAAAATTTGACAACACAATTTAGAAAAACATGAATAACAACAATTCATTATGTAATATGTTTACGTATTATTTAAATTTTACAAACACTAGATTAAACAATATAGGGATCATCACCCACTAAGTCTTTTCTCATAATAAAGACAATTAAATCATGCAAAATATTCAATTATTCAAATATTAATTTATTCAATTTATCTGAAAATAATAATTTAACATAATCTTTACCACCAATATAGATGATCATGGAAGTGTCACTAATCAAAAGTGTTCCACAAACCGATGGATAACATAACTTTATCAAAATAATGGGTGAAATTATAAAGTATGCATTGTAGAGTCATAAATATTATTCATTGAATATATATACACAATAAAATCATAATCAAACTTGACCACAATTTCGAAATCGTAATCCATTCGAATCACGTCTCACAATTAATATTAATATACAAACAATCAATGACGGACATAAATTGAATTCATTAATTTTATTTAATAAAAAATCATGATATTTTCTGACCAATGCTCTGGTACCACTTGTAAATAATTTGATGGTGTTATGCATATAATAACCTTTATAGTCCAAAATCGTGAATTATCATGATTTTCACAAATAAAACATAATGCGGAAAATAAATAACATACTTGGATCAATTATGTGAAACTTTCGAGTGATCCAAAATTGATTGAACATAAACCTAATATCAATATTAATGGAAAAAAAGTTTCTCTCTCTTGACCCTATTTAGAATACGTTATATTTAGAATAATTGATGGGTGATCTAAATATACTTTTGTAGGTAGAGAGAGAACCAGTTTCCTCAATCAATTTTATTCCATTTGCGCATCAAAGCAGGAAACTATTCCATCTATCGACCAATTATGTTATGGTTTAAAATATGAAATTATAATCTTATTAAATTTATAATTCATGTTACCATATTATATGGATTGCCATAATAACTAAATAATTAAATTTATTCTTACCACTTGCTTTTTCTTCAGTTATGCCTTTCTTTTATAATGTTTTACTATTATTATAAACTATTACTTTTTGCTCATTAAAAAAAAAAAAAATACAATTGCCTCAACCATGTATATGAAGATTTAGAAATCATCATCTAATTCATGATCCATCAACTTCCAAGAGCCATCCGTCTATTGAACCATACCCTTGTTCTTCTCACACCACCATGATATCGGTATACAATATTCATCCTTCAAGGCATCAATTCCTTTGTTGGCAAGCGCAATGTCACGTTTAACATCCAACTTGAATCCTCCTTTTGATCCTTGTGTGCCTGCAACTCCATGCAGGTAAGCCTCCAAGTTATGCCAATTCTCCAAATTTCTAGGGCTCTTCAAATACTCGGATTTGGTAGTGTCAATACCCAATTCTTCGTCCACATCTGAGTATCCTATCAATGGATAGTTTGGAACAATATCTAGGGCATTATGGATTTGTAGTACTCGAAGATCTTTTGACTCAGAAAAGACCTTTTTGAAGCCCAAATCTCTAACTCTAGGACTAGCAATCACAAAGGCGGTCACGGGACACGCCTTGTTTGGTTGGTCTCCAGGCTTGTTTAATCCATTAACAACTATGTCAACTGTGTTTAGTGTTGCAATAGCGGCACCCAAACTATGGCCAGTTATAGTAATGCTAATTTCTTCATTCTTATAATCTCCCACAAGTCTTTTAACCTCACCAAGAACCTAAAACATAATACAAGAAAAACTATGTTATCTTCATTATTGTCTCCAAAGATATTGTTAACTTTAAGATTTTTTTTTTCTTTTTGAAAAAAAAAAATGAAGAAGAAGAAGAAAGTATAAGCTTTACATGTAAATGGTATTTAAATTAAGTTACCTGGTCTCTGGCACTGACCTTATTGAATGGCGATCTTGGATCATCTGAAGTGTAGATGGAGTACCAACCCTGATGCACACTAGGATCATTTTTTTCTCCAAGTATTTTTGAAGCAGAGACCAAAACAAATTCCAAGTCATTAACCCATTCCAAGGCCTGGATTGTGCCTCTCCAAGCAATCACAATATCTCTTCTCCCTAGAGCTGCCTTCCCTTCATCTGTGGCCACCGCGACATACCCCATCCAATTCGATTCCTTGCTCCATGCTTCCCTCGACAAAGACTTTAATATAAATGCATCAGGGAGCGGGATTGATGATGTCGCGTACAAGTACTTGGTCATGCGATACTTGAATGGAATCCCTTGCCCACATTAGCAAAGAGACCCTTCCTTGCATATTGACTACATCCTGCATATTTTGATAGTTTCTCAGAGATAAAGGTGTCATAAGTTACTTGAGCCATTACTCCATAATGAATGATGTACCGTCGAAGATCGATGTCTAGAGGATCTAACAAGCCCTTCCAGTTATCCTCACCACTGAGAAGCCTTCATCTTTTTTAGCGATGCCTATGGTCCTCTTGTTATCCATCTTTTTGCTATTTTTCTTCCTGAAACAATTCATATACCAGTTTCTTTTTCCATATCAAACTTAAATTGGATATGGGACTGTTGCATGCTTTGTATACTGTGCTTTGAGAGGGGTTAATCTGATTTAATTTTCTCATATTTGTCTTTTCTTGTAACGACAGTTAGGTATCTTGTTCTTCATTGGAAATTATTACAAAGTCATAAGTACTTCTCTTGTCGAAAATTGAACATCTGACGATTGAACCTTTAAACCTATGAAAAGATAACGTGTCTTCCATCTCGATCGTGAAGGACATAAATCTATACATATTTATAATCAATTTTTGTTATCATCAGACGCAAAGATAACAAGTTCCAGGTATATTTATTAACTCAAAAAGTGTAAATGCGGTGCATTTGTATTTTATTTTCTATTTTTTGAGGAACCAACAAACCAGAGAGCAAAAGATGCTACCACAACATCAGACTTAGATGAAAAATACACAAAAAAGAAGAGATTAGCAACAGAGACTAACAGGTAATCAAACTTGAAGACAACAACACAAACAGAAACACAAAATAGCAGAACAACACCAAAGTCCAGAAATAAGCTCCGTTTGGCAAGGAGGTTTGGGGCTAATTTAGCCACAAACGACAAAATAGGCTATTTTAGCCACAACAAACAAAACATCACATCCAATCCATAATCATTACACTCTTCTCTCACAAAAAAAGCCAAAAAAGCCAAAAAGCCCTTCCCAAACCAAGCTTTTTAGCCCAGGCTAAAATAGCCAAAAAGCCAACCCACTTCCCAAACGGAGGCAAAGAGAAGTAAAAATTTCAATACACCAAGTCTAGCCTTGTGTATATAGAAATATAACCTTTACTTTACTTTACTCTATATATGATATATATATAATAATAATAGTATGAAGAGATACATACATTAGCAGCTTCTTTTTTGGCATCAATGGTCCCTTAGGTAGACCAGCGGTGGATGTTAGTGTGAATGGTGGTTTCAATTTCAGAAAGCAACGTAGTCCGGAGGCTGTCAACACCAAAGAGAGTCAAGAAGGAGCCTTTGACATACTTGTGAATGCGACCAACAGCGTTAAGCCTGGCTTCACCATCTAGTCGAAATACCTTCTGGAATGTGTCCAAATACCACAGCTCTACTTCCTTCCCTTCTTGTTGAAACAAGTAATTGTTCAGCTTTGGATCTGCTGTCATCACCATTGGCCTTCCCACCAAGTTTGTTGAAAACACTATCCCATACCTGTTTGTTTGTTTGTGTCCAAGTACAAATTCACAACAACCATCATAAATAATAATATATTCAAATAAAATACTACTAAATAAATAAAACAACAAAACAAACTAGTACACATAAAAGCTTATTACTGTATTGTACTTTTCAATTCTCTTCTTAATGAAGGGATGGAGATCCAAGGAGTGGTTGGGAATAAGAAGTTGAAGTGTCTCTCCAATGAATGGGAGACCCATAGATCCTGGAGGCAGAACTCCATTGGACTTTGGGTTCCTCCACTTGCCAAGCCATTGACTTATCAATATGGCAACCACAGCTACTACACACAACCCAACTTGCCACATTTCTTACACTCACTGTTTGTTGAAAGAGAGTGAGTGTGTGTGTGTGTGTGTGTTTGTATGAAGAACTCGAATAGCCAGTATGCCTTTCTCGGTGCAGATAAATAATTGTTTACATACTGGGAAAGCTTGGTCAGATATATATATAGAGAAAAAAGTGCACCTTTTTTGTTGGAGGACCTCCGCAATCTCAAAATGATCACACCACTCATGATGTGTGGGACCCACATCATGAGTGGTGTGGATCACTTTGGGAGTTGTAGGGGTCCTCCAAAACAAGAGTCTCTATCATTGTTGATATATAGATCAGCGAGGGAATCAAACAAAAATAATTGTTTACATACTTTAAAGATAATTGGGGAAGCTTGTTCAAATAAATTATTGTTTAATACCATTTAAATATTTTATCAAAAGTTTTCATTCTTATATCTTTTCATGTGGCATGATGATTTGCAAATTTGTGATAAAATGAGGAAAAAAAAAAAAAAGAAGCGACAGCTTCTCTTTAGTCCAAATCAAACTGAAGGGTACTGTTAGGTTTTCGTATGCCTATTACGGAACTCACATCGATAATCCGAACTGTTCAATGTGTAGGTATTGTTGAGCATTTCATCCCTGCAAAAAATACATTAATCGGATATCGATAGTCACTTGATCAGATCACATTTGTGTCAATGGAATGTATGATTTGCAAAATAAATTATACAAATGTGATCTGATCAAGTGGCTATCGATATCCGATCAATGTGATTTTTTGCATGGATGAAATCCTTGATGAGTTCTATACATTGAACAAGTCAGATTATCGATACGGGCTTTGTGGTGGGCCCCCGAAGGCCCAACAGCACCCTCTAATTGGGTATCCCAATTGGAGAGAGCATCTCCCCAAAAAATAAAATAAAATAAAACTGTAGGAGGTAATGTTATGAGTGTGTACCGTACAAATGACACAATTCAATATTAGAGGAGTCATGATTTAAAAAAAAAAAAAAAAAAATATTGAGTTATAAACAAATATCGCATAAGGTATAACATTGTACTTGTGAATCATAACCAAAACAATATCATAACTAAACATCTCAATAAGTTATAACTATTATAATCAAAAATACAAAAGTCGTAAGTAAAGGTGTGTATGTATACCATATAATTTTCTAAACAATAGATATAATATTTTTGGTGTAATTCTGACGCATACGAAGGACTTGTATTACGCACAAAAAAAGACTTGTACTATACACATAAAATTTACACCACTACAAAAATATAAATATTTTTTTTAATATTCCATTAATTTGTAATTTTCCCATATTTTTAAAGTTCATCCAAAAATACATGAATGAACAGTTTAATGAAGGGACAACTATACTTCTGAGTGATTTTTCTTAAATTACTAATTAATTAAAAAAGTTTATCACTTCATATCACACTTTCATAATCGTGAAGTTTATTATTAATTTATAAATATATATTTTTAAATATACACTGGCATAGAATATCACCTTTAGGCTTCGTTTTGGAAGTAGAGTTGGGCTATTTTATCCATAAAAAGACAAAATAGGCTTTTTAGTCTAATAAGACAAAACTTCACGTCCAACCAACTAGGCCTAGCCTAGTTGGCCACCATGCCTTCTTTTGGGCTTAGTCCCAAGGAGGTCATGGGTTCAATTCCCCTTAGGGGGTTGAATTAAGGAGTGTAAGCACTTTGGTGTTTTGCCAAGGGTAGGGAGATTTTCTCCCGTAGGTGCTAATTTAACAACTAACAACTAACATTTGTCGATAAAAAAAAAAAAAAAAAAAAAAGGACAAAACATTACATCCAACCCATAATCATTACATTCTTCTCTCACAAAAAGTCAAACAAGCCAAAAAAAACCCTTCCCAAACAAGACTTTTTAGCCCCATGCTAAAATATTCAAAAAACCAAAAAATTAAAAAGCCAACCCACTTGCCAAACGAACCAACTTTAGTCCTTCAAATTTTAATTTTATCAATTTCATCCCTAAAATTTTGAATGTAAGTCAAATTGGTCCAATTTTAAACAACCATTTAGATCATTAACGAAATAATGATAAATTTTAATTATTGTTCCTAAACTATATGTTTTGTGCAATTTGGTCCCTCAAGTTTTAATTTGTCAATTTCATCCATTAGTATTGTATTATATCTCGGATGTGCAAGTGCACATCATATGCACCTTATGCAAAAAGTATAACTTCTCTCACCAAAAGTTTAATTTTTCCTACAATGTACAGGTACACATTGTAACCTCTCCCTTATATTTCATCTTTATCATCAATGTTTTTGGACTAACTTGACATAATTAAAATCTCAAGCACCAAACTGATATGAAATGAAACACATATTCTAGGAAGTGTTTTTTTTTTATTATGTTCAAAATAGTAAGCTCGATTCACCACCTATCATCTCTTACCATCTAAAGAGATCAGGAGAATTCATGAACCTTCATTACTATTCGAATGCAGGTTGAAAAAAACAAAGTTGAAGAGGAGTCTCTGGAATGAAGATTGAAGAAACTCTTGGACTGAGGAGTTCAATTACAATTTGATTAGTTGCTTTTTTTTTTTCTTTTTTTTTCCATTTGTTCAGATTGTTTGTTTACATTGTGAGATTAGTCTATATATGGATTAAGTGGTTAGTTATTTGGTAAGAGTGTGGACGAAAGAAAAATAAGAGAGAGAGAGAGAGAGAGAGAGAGAGAGAGAGAGAGATTTGTAATATATGCACTTTTTTTTTTAACCAAAAAAAAAAAATTGAGTGAATTTAAATTGAGTTTGGTTTACTATTAATTCTCTCTTTGTGAATCACAACAAGTGATGTACACCCCACTCCCACTAACATGTGGTATCAGAGCCAAGGAGGTCAAGAATTACAGAATTTCTACAAAATAGAGGAAGAATAGGCAATTTTTAAAATTGCCCAGAAATCAAAGTTGTCGAAATTGACTTTTGATCATACTGGTGTGTGGGTCTCATCGAGACAATCATTCTGGGGGGAAAAAAAAAAAAAACCCACGTAAGAAGCGGAGCTATACGGGCCGGTCAAAGTTTCCTAGAAATGTCAACTTTGTTGGAGAAGACAACCGCTGCTGACATCATCATCGTCAATTGCCAATGTCATCATCATCAAAGCAAATGAGCTGAACCACAAGCTAAATTGAGCTGCTGACATCATGCTAACGCCAGCCTGACGTACGCAGACCGAAGATTCTATCTGGTACTTCGCGGCACACATTTTGTAGCAGACTTGAACTGTCAAGTCTATTTTGGCTAAAACTAAGCCATTCGAAGTCCAGTTACAACGATCCAATAGTGTTTTCCAACTATTTTGAATATTCCAGACGCATCTGTACGGTCAAATTTTGCAAATTAGTAATCAAAATTTGCAAATATTTTTTTTGAAGATTGAAATCAACCAATGGCCAACGAAAGCGCTCAAGCTCTTATTCCAAAGCTTACGGAGGACAACTATGACAATTGGTGCATTCAAATGAGAGCACTACTAGGTGCTCGAGAGGTCATGGACGTTGTGGGAGATAGATATGTAGAATCTGCCTCAAAAGAAGAAAAATGTGTCTTGCCCGAAGTAGAAAAAATAACTCTTTGAGCCGAACGAAAGAAGGATTGCAAAGAAAAATCCATCATATATCAAGGTCTGGATGCATCCACATTCGAGATCATCGCCTCCTCCAAAATAGCAAAAGAAATTTGGGAAACTCTCCACATGACTTATAAAGGTACAGATAAACTTAAAAGGATTTGCCTCCAAACTCTATGAGGTGAATTTGAATATCTATGCATGAAGTCTTCAGAATCTATTTCTGAATACCATTCAAGAGTAATGGTGGTTGCAAACCAATTAAAGCGGAATGGAGATACTGATATGAGATATCTGAGAAAATTTTGCGATTCTTGGATCCAAAATTTGGTTATATTGTTGTTGCTCTTGAATAAACCAAAGCTCTTGAGATTGTGTCCATAGAAGAACTTGTGGATTCATTACAAGCCCATGAGCAAAAAGTGATGAAAAGAAATAAAGACAAAGGATTGGAACAAGCCCTACAGTCAAAGTTGTCCTTCACCGGAGAGAGATCCGAGCAAGGGGGGACGTCGCAAAGAGGACGAGGATGTGGTCAAACCTATCATGGAAGAAGTTCTAGAAATTCTTATTCCGAAGGAAGAGAAGGAAGAGATTCTTCTAAAGGAGGACGAGGACAACAAAACTATGTCACGAGAGAAAAAGGACCAGTTTTACCATTGCCACAAGTGTGGTCACTACAGCAACTAGTGTAGAAGTAAACAATCATCCAATGAAGTTAGTGAAAGAACTAACTATGCAGAGAAAGAGTCTGTTGACAAAGATTCATTGAGCCTGATGGTACACAATGCAACTGAACACAAAGAAGATGTTTCGTTCCTAAACTCTAGAGCTAGTCATCGTATGACTAGCAGCAAGAGCTTATTCACTAAACTTGATAAGGAAGTTCATGGAGAAATCTCATTCGACGACTTCTCTAAAGTCCCAATTCAAGGAAGAGGTGATATTTTGATCAAGAGAAAGAATGGAGATCATGCTTTCATCTCCAATGTCTATTATGTTTCAGACATAAAGACCAATATATTGAGTCTGAGACAACTCCTGGAAAGAGGCTATCAAATTAGCCTGAAAGATATGTTGCTTGTAATTCTAGACACTCGAGGGAAGGTGGTCACTCGAGTAAAAATGACAAAGAACAAAATGTTTCCTCTCACCATTCATCATGACACACCAAAGTATCTAAGCGCAATGATCAATGACACAGATTGGATGTGGCATCTCAGATTCGGACATCTTAATTTTGAAAGCTTGAAACAGTTCGGAAACAAAAACATGGCGAAAGGTATGCCTAACATTCACCAACCAATTGAGATGTGTGAAACCTATTTTATTAGCAAGCAATACAGGAACAACTTCAAAAAATAAGTAAATTGGAGAACAACCAAGCCACTTGAACTAGTTCACACAGATGTGTGTGGTCAGTTGAAACCAATATCAAATGGATAGAATAGATACTTCCTCACTTTCATTGTTGATTACAATAGGAAGACTTGGATGTATTTCCTCAAGAGGAAGTCAGAAGTGTATGAAAAGTTCAAAGAGTTCAAAACGTTTATGGAGAAGCAAAGCGGTTATTATATCCAGACATTACGATCAGATCAAAGTGGAGAATACAAGACGGATGAGTTTGAAGAATTCCTTATGCGGCAAGGAATCAAGCGACAATTTATACCAGCTTATACTCCCCAATTGAATGGAGTAGCTAAATGAAAGAATCACACGATTCTAAACATGATCAGAAGCATGTTACAAGACAAGAATATACCCAAGAGTTTTGGGGCTGAAGAAGTTTTGTGTGCAATCTATTTGTTGAATAGATGTCCCACAAAATCCTTGACAATGAAGACACTGCATGAAGCATGGAGTACTCACAAGTTGAGCGTAAGTCATCTCAGAGTCGTTGGCAGCATTACTTATGCCAAAAACCCATAAGCAAGAAGAACAAAGCTTGAAGATAAAAGAGAGAAGTGTATCTTTGTTGGATATGTTGACAGTACAATGGGGTACAAACTATTCAATACCATCGCAAAGAAAATGTTTTTCAACTGAGATGTCATCTTTGAAGAAAATGAGTCCTAGAAATGGGACGAGACTAAATCCTTCACAAATACAGAGCTGACAATTGAAGATGAAGAATCAAATCAACCAAGAGAAGCGGCTAGGGAGCCACCATCATCTAGAGAGCAAGAGATATCTCCTCGTTTTTTTTCCTTCACCACAGAAAAATGAAACTCAATCACCAATAGAACGAGAAATTTCAAACATGAGGCCTAGAAGGATTCACAATCTTCAAGATCTATATGAAAATACAGAAGTCATGGATGAAGAAACCAATCTATTTTGTCTACTGATAAGCAGCGATCCAGTTAGCTTTGAGGAAAATAACAATGAAGATAAATGGAAGATTGCGATGGATGAAGAAATCAAGTCCATTGAGAAGAAAAAGACTTGGGAGTTAACTACTCTCTCGAAGGGCCGCAAAAGTATTGGAGTGAAATAGGTCTACAAGACCAAAAGAAATGCTCAAGGAGAAGTTCAACGATACAAGGCAAGACTTGTTGCAAAAGGCTCCAAGCATAAAGAAGGAATTGACTATGGAGAGGTCTTTGCCCCTGTTGCTAGATTAAAGACCATCAGGTTGCTAATATTATTAGCAGTACAAGAGAGTTGGAAGATTTACCAACTGGATGTCAAGTCAGCATTTCTAAATGGATTTCTTGAAGAAGAAATCTATGTAGACTAGGAAAACAAGGTGTGCAAGCTCAAGAAGGCCTCGTATGGATTAAAGCAAGGTCCCCGTGCATGGAACATGAGGATTGATGATTATTTCCAAGAGAATGGATTCGAGAAGTGTCCCTACGAGCAAACACTTTATTTGAAGAAGGAAACTGATGAAAGCTTGTTGTATGCATGCCTCTACGTTGATGATTTGATATTCATTGGGAACAATCCAACAATGTTTGAATCTTTCAAGAAGTGTATGGTCTGAGAGTTTGAAATAACAAATATTGGATTGATGTGTCATTTCCTTGGCATTGAAGTAGTTCAAAGCAACGATAGAATCTTCATCTCACAGAGTAATTATACAAAGGATATTCTCAAGAGATTTGGCATGCATAACTGTAACTCTGTCTCAACACCTGTTGAAACAGGATTGGAGTTAAGGAAGAATGAGCAAAGAGATGTTGATCCTACATATTTCAAGAGTTTGATTGGAAGCTTGAGATACCTAACCTGTACTAAGCTAGATATACTCTACGGAGTTGGACTTATCAGCAGGTACATGGACACCCTTGACCAGTCTCATCTAAATGCAGCAAAAAGAATACTTCGGTACATGGGTACTGTAGACACCCCATTTTTGACCGACCTTAAGACTCAGATGTCACCGATTGAGCGCTCGGTGATATTGCCTACTGTGCTCGTTCAGAAGTCTCAGAGTCGCGGCCGTGCGCCCTGCCTCCGGACTTCCGAACTCTCTTCTGTGCCTTGTCTCGGTTTGCGAACCAGGCTCGGTTTTCTCTGTTTTCTTTCCTGAGGGGAGGGAGTGGTCCCGTAGACTATCTCTCAGTGGCCGTAGGCTACGTTTTGTGGCCGTAAGCCATTTTGCCCATTTCGGAGCCCGGTTCCCGATTTTCGGGACCGTCAGGCCGTGTGCCTCGGTTCGGGACCGCCCAACCATCTCCGATTTCTCCGATTTTTGGTAAGTGCCTCTGTTTTAGCATAACGAGGGACACTGGGGTCTCTGATACCCACTTCGCAGCTGAACACCACTTCCGGTGCCCGGCAGCCCATTTTCGGGACCCCGAACTTCGCGGTTTAGGCCCCGAGCATTCATTTTGCATCGATGTCTGTTCATTTTTGGCAGACACCTCTGTTTGGTCCTTCTGAGGGACACTGGGGTCTCTGATACCCACTTCGCAGCTGAACACCACTTCCGGTGCCCGGCAGCCCATTTTCGGGACCCCGAACTTCGCGGTTTAGGCCCCGAGCATTCATTTTGCATCGATGTCTGTTCATTTTTGGCAGACACCTCTGTTTGGTCCTTCCGAGGGACACTGGGGTCTCTGAGACCCACTTCGCAGCCGAACACCACTTCCGGTGCCTACAGCCCATTTTCGGGACCCCGCGCGGTTTTGGTCCCCGAGCTTTCGTTTTGCATTAGTTTTTGTTCAATTTTGGCAGGTACCTCTGTTTCATCATTCCGAGGGACACTGCGGTCTCAGATGCCCACTTCGTGGCCGAACAAAATCTTTTTTTTTTGCCCTCAAAATATCTAGATATTTTGCCCTCAAAATATCTAGATATTTGGGGAAAGATATTTCCACCTTTTTGGCCATAAAAACCAGCAGCTTCCAGCTGGTGGAAGGGTGGAAAAAAACCCTTTGAGAGCTCCATACACACCTCTCCTCTCCCTCTCCATTTCCAAGCTTCAAACATCCAAGTTTGCTTCCATTCCTTCATCAACTCCAAGCTCTACCTCCACCATCTCCATTTCAGCAACAAAGGGAGCTTCTTCAAGGCCTAAGGATCAGTAAATTGAGGCTACAAGGCAGCAAAAGAATTGTCTTCAAGGGTAAGCATTCAAATCCCTTTTTCTTGCATAATCTTGAGTCAAATATTTACTTTATTTCCTTTTAGTTTTTGGCTTTGACACCTACTGTTTTTGTGCTCATTTTGAGCCCCTCTACAACATTGTAGAAGGGCTCAACTTCATTTTGTGTCTCCATGATAGACCTCTTTCAATATCCCTCCTTAGGCCACTAATTTGCATGCTTTGCTAGACTCATTTGGCTCCGGATTTTGGCCTTCATCAGGCCTAGATAAAGCCTTATTTTTGTCTCCTTGTCATGTTTTGTTTAGGGTCTTAAGACATTTGGTGTATATTTTTGGTACTTCCTTTGAAATTCTTTCATTTTACCGTAAATTTGCATGCTTTGTTAGACCTGTTTAGCTACTGTTTTGAGCCTCCATCAGGCTTAGAGAGTGTCTTGTTTTGGTCTATTCTACACTTTTTGTCAAGGGTCTTAAGTGGTTTGGTCATTGCTCATGATACCTCTCTTTATAGCCCCTTTTTGCATGCTATGTTTAGCATATATACATACTGATTTAGAGGTTGTCATCTCTTGCATTTGTGCATATTTTTGTTCCATCTTCAATGTTGTAGAACTGATTTTTTGGGTTTGAGCATTGTACATATCACTTGCTTTGTAATTGCCCTCTTTTACCGTTTTTTTTGCAAGCTTTTGTTTCCATACTTGTGAGCATTATTTGGCCTTGCTTTGTGCTGATAAAATGCTAGTTTAGGGGCTGCCTTGCCACTGTTTTGCATTCCATGTCCATATTCTGTATGTTTAATAGGGCTGTAGGCCATTTCGGGTGCATTTCATCGCATTTTGGGCATCGGTTGCAATTTTATCATAATTTGGGGGCTGTTTTTGCATTATTTTAGTTGCTGAATTTTGCATCTTCCTTATGCCATTCGCCACATCTCATTCGCATGTCATTTTGGTGCTTTAGAGCCTCGCCTCGGTTTGCGTGCCCGTGTGCGCGCATTTCGAGGCAGCCTCGTTTTATCCGCCGGCAGCCTATGTGAGTGTGGTTGAGGCCCTCTCATGTTGACGTAAGCCCAATTTGCATTTTCATGCTTGTATGCCATTGCCTCGGTTTGCGTGCCCGTGTGTGCGCATTTCGAGGCAGCCTCGTTTTATCCGCCGGCAGCCTATGTGAGTGTGGTTGAGGCCCTCTCATGTTGACGTAAGCCCAATTTGCATTTTGATGCTTGTATGCCATTGCCTCGGTTTGTGTGCCCGTGTGCACGCATTTCGAGGCACTTTATTTTTTATCCGTCGGCATCTTATGTGAGTGCGGCTGAGGCCCTCTCATGTTGGTATAAGCCCAATTTGCATTTCGCATGTCATTCCGCATCGCCTCGGTTTGCGTACCCGTGTGCACGCATTTCGAGGCAGCTCTTTTTTAATCCGACGGCATCTTATGTGAGTGCGGCTGAGGCCCTCTCATGTTGGTATAAGCCCAATTTGCATTTCGCATGTCATTCCGCATCGCCTCGGTTTGCGTACCCGTGTGCACGCATTTCGAGGCAGCTCTTTTTTAATCCGAAGGCAGCTTATGTGAGGGTGGCTGAGGTCCTCTCATGTTGGCGTAAGCCCAATTTGCATTCCGTATGCCATTTCATTCCATTTCATCATCGCCTCGGTTTGCGTGCCCGTGAGCACGCATTTCGAGGCACTTCGGTTTTATCCGATTTACATTTCGTATCATCGCCTCGGTTTGCGTGCCCGTGTGCACGCATTTCGAGGCACTTTGGTTTTATTCGATTTGCATTTCACATCATCGCCTCGGTTTGCGTGCCCGTGAGCACGCATTTCGAGGCACTTCGGTTTTATTCGATTTGCATTTCACATCATCGCTTCGGTTTGCGTGCCTATGGGCGCGCATTTCGAGGCACTTCGATTTTATCCGATTCTCATTTCATCATCGCCTCGGTTTGCGTGCCCGTGTGCACGCATTTCGAGGCATCTTCATTTTCATCCGCATTGTGCATATTAGGTTGTATCTTAGTTGCATTTCATGCATATCATGCATATTGCACGGGAAACGAGGCGCGTTTTGTACTCCGAGTACCGAAACGGGTCTCAATTCCCAAGTCACCGACACTCCGGATTACCCATGATGGAGTTAGGTTTTTGTTGTAGCATTCATCTGCATTCATCCTATATTGAGGTGTGCAATTCGGCTCCTCGGCCATCATGCATCGAGATGCGTGATTGGTGGCACGAGGATCGAGGCATGCATATATTTGTGAAATACATTGCTATGCCCCTTTCCTGCTCTCTGTTGCAGCAAAATGAAGGATCAGCAACTTTTCGGAGTCTGGCACGCATTTCGAGAAACATTGCGAACAGAGGCTAAATCGGGGCATCCCAGTGGATTTCCGCGCCAGGCAGCCCAACATGCATCATCCATCAGAAGCAAGGCAGTCCCTGGCTTGCATGCCAGTTTTACAGTTTTCTTAGTTTAATTTGTTAATTAATTAGAAATCTGTATTATTCTTTTATTCGGACTGTATTATTTATTCGGACCCTCTGTGCGAGGGCATAATTGTAATAAGGGTGTGTGAGTGTGATGTATGTCTTCCAACCCCACGTCTTTCTCCCTTTTATTTATCAGCTTACAATGGTTAGATATAGGGCATATTTCAATTAGCATACAGCATGACAGCATATTTGCATCATTCATCTGTTTTGCATGCACCGGGCTCGGCGCATCATACAAACTGCATTTGTATTTCAATTCCAAATTGGATACTTGATAGCTGTAGCATTTCATATGCCATGTTTAGAATAGCCGAGCCTGCTATAATTGCATCTTTGCATGTGTTGCATTAGGCATTTCAGCATATTTAGGATCATGCATGATTTCTAATGTAGTTTCTGTTTTGGCTTGGAGTACTCGGTAAGTTTTATGTTTTAGCATCCTTGCATGCGTGTGAGTGTTGCCATGATAGCATGCTTGCCATGAAGCTATTTGCTTATGTGATATAACTGCCTTGAATGCCTGTGGGTGGAGGTTGAGTTATTTGAATTGGGACAATGCATTGACTGTTTGTTTTAAGCCCACTAGATAGTGGCAAAATCACTGTTTTCTAAGCCCACCTGAGGGTGGCAAATCCGCATTTTAGCCTACCTGCGGGTAGCACCTTCACACCATTTTCAAACAAACAAACATGAAATGTTTTGTTCCAATTCAGATGGCCCAGTCTATACTTGTTTGCTGCGAGCATCACATAGTAATCTAGGCTAATAACCGGAATAAGAACACACAATGTTTTCAAAAACAGATATCATGGTTAGTAGAGACCGGTCTTTGACCGGGCGAGCGGGGGTGCTCACGATGTGACCTTCCCCAATCGTACCCAAGTTCCCGAGCCGAGGCAACTTTGATGATGACGGACACGTGGCCTTTGGCACCGAGTCAGGGTTTCCTAAATTTCCCATTTTAAAAATATTTAGGTGGCGACTCTGTTATCTGGCAAATCAGTCCATGTTTGGCACTTCTTTCAAAAAATCTGTTTTTCTTCAAAACGATTTGCCAGAGTTGGACTCTTTGGTTCAGATTTAGAACCGCAACAAAATCGAGTCTGAACTGTAGCGGGGTCCCTCGCGGGCTTGTTACAGGTACCATCAATGATGGTCTATTCTATACAAAGATTGAAGATTTTAAACTTATTGGCTATTCAGATAGCGACCGAGGAAGAGACTTGGACGAAAGAAAGAGCACAACTGGATTTACTTTTTTTATGGGAGATATAGCTTTTACACGGTCATCAAAGAAGCAAGCTATTGTGATATTGTCATCTTGTGAAGGTGAGTATGTTGCTGTCAGTTCAGCTGTCTACCATTGTATATAGATTAGGAATGTATTAAAGTATTTGGGATTTCCACAAACTGATCCCACAGAAATCTACATCGACAATCGGTCAGCAATTGCTCTAGCAAAGAATCCAGTATTTCATGAAAGAAGTAAGCATATTGATATTTGATATCATTTCATCAGAGAACATGTGAAGAACAACGAAGTGGAGCTTATTTCTTGCAAAACATATGACCAAATTGCGGACATCTTTATAAACAAGATTTGTTTGCCAGATTGAAAGCAGTGCTTGGAATGAAGCAACGTGGAGAATCAAGCTTAAAGAGGGATGTTGAAAATAGTTAGCTCGATTCACCACCAATCATCTCTCACCATCTAAAGAGATTAGGAGAATTTATGAACCTTCATTACAGTTTGAATGGAGGTTGAAAAAAACAAAGTTGAAGAGGAATCTCTGGAATGAAGATTGAAGAAACTCCTAGACTGAAGAGTTCAATTTGAATTTGATTAGCTGCTACTGCTTCTTTTCTTTTCTTTTTTTTGTTTGTTCAAATTGTTTGTTTACATAGTGAGATTAGCCTATAAAGAGATTGACTGGTTAGTTGTTTTATAAGAGTGTGGGAGAAAAAAGAAAGGGTAAATTACATTGACACCCCCTGAGGTTTATGTTTATTATAGTTCCCTCCCTCACCTTTTGGAAATTAGATCCTCCTCCCTGAGGTTTAAAGTTTCATTACAGATGGCTCCCTCCAGCAATTTAATTTTTTAAATACCAATTTTTCCCTCACTGGGTAAATTACATTGACACCCCTCACATTTTAGAAATTACAATCCTCTCCCAAGGTTTTAATTAGCATTAACAATTGCCCCATCAGTTAGTATTAGTTGAAAAAAAAATTAATTGAACAAAAAAACATATTTGAAAAAAAAAAATTTGTTACTTAAATTTTTAAATTTCTGTTTAAAAACCAACGTAAACTCATTTGTTGAATTTACATAGTTTCCTCAAATTTACAAACTGAGACAACCATTTATAAACAAAAAAATTATACTACATAACAAACTTGTGGATGGGTGGCTACTTTCTAACTCCCAACCACATCGACAAGGTTTCATTTTGCATATCTATATACAACAACAATGGGTTAAATCCTACAAATCAAGGACAAGCATGCAAAGTACAAGAAAATGAAGAGGACAATCAACTCAATGTATGGGTGGCTATATCCTAGTTCTCCCCACATTCATGAGTACTTATCACATGATTTACAACATGTTAACAATGAAATATAGAGCTTATAGATGAAGAATGAAAGAGAGAAGATGAAAAACATTCAAAGATTCACCTTTTGAAAGAGGGTGAGCTTCTTGGTTGTCAAACCCCTTTCTTAGCACCCTCAAGATCTCTTAGTATGGCTTTGGATCTTCAGGAAGAAGCTTAAAGTTAAGCTCTAATGGTGTTTGAAAAATGAAGGTTGTAGGAGAGGTAGGACGATGAGCTCTTAAAAACAAGTCTCTTGACCTTTGAAAATTTTGTAACCCTTGAGAAAGAAGTTTGGTCAGGTATTTGTAGACTTTAGGGGTCACAATATCTAAGATATTTGTAGAAAATTCACAAAAAAAAAAAAAAAAGCAAAAACAAAAACAAAAACAAAAACAAAAACAAAAACAAAATTATCGAAATTGCTCTGTACCCGAACATTTCAGCCAGCCGTATCAATATTCATCCGGCAGACTATATTTTCATCCGGCCATGAGTTATTGTATGACCAGAAGAAAAATACACCGTTAGATCAATAGGGTAAAGCTAGCATGATTTGAAAGGAGAAAAAAGTATTTCTGAGGATTTCACCATTTCTATTCATCACATGATTTACAACAAGTTAACAATGAAATATAGAGCTTGTAGATGAAGAAAGAAAGAGTGAAGATGAAAAACGTTCAAAGCTTCACCTCTTGGAAGAGGGTGAACTTCTTGGTTGTCAAACCCCTTTCATAGCACCCTCAAGATCTCTTAGTATGGCTTAGGATCTTCAGTAAGAAGCTTAAAGTTAAGCTCTAATGGTGTTTGAGAAATGGAGGTTGGAGGAGAGGTAAGGTGATGAGCTCTCAAAAACAAGTCTCTTGACCCTTGAAAATTTTGTAACCCTTGAGAAAGAAGTTTGGTCATGTATTTGTAGACTTTAGGGGTCACAATATCTAAGATATTTGTAGAAAATTCACCAAAAAAAAAAAAAAAAGGTCAAAATTATCGAAAATGCTCTGTACCCGAACATTTCAGCCAGCCATACTATTGTTCATCCGACCGACTATATTTTTCATCCAGCCATGAGTTGTTGTATGGCCAGATGAAAAATATACCGTTAGATCAATAAGGTAAAGCTAGCATGATTTGAAAGAAGAAACAAGTATTTCAGAGGATTTCACCATTTCTATTCATTCCCACTATATCCTTCACTCGATCTACACAAAAAGAAAATGTTTATAGTTTGAAAAGGCATGTCTAGGGACATTATAGAAATATTTGGTCTAAAATGTTTTGGCTAAAACGGGTGGAAGGTTGGAATTAAAGCCTAAGTTCGAACATCTTGCTGAAGAATTCGTGAGATTAGCACATCTTGACTTTCATCATCGGGTGTTCGAAAAAGAGCACACCGGTCAAAATGGGATGTCGACAAGGACCTATGACCAATATGGTCACAGTTCCACCCCTAGTGATCCCTTTCCTTGCCTCAAATTCCCCACTGCAACCCCCATAATCCCTAGCCAGCTACTTTTCCAAGACTACCAACCAATGTTTTACTGTTGAGCAGACTAGAAAAAGAACCGGGTCAAGGGTCAGTGGTTCAACCATTGTGTTAACCGAAATTAAATTATGATATCATATTTACGTTAAAAAAATATTAATAATTATGCGTAAATGAAATATAGCTATTAAAATTAAAAAAAAAAATACTTGTGTTATCAATTTGATTTTAATTCAAGATTTAAAATGTTAATAACATAAAAACAATGATGTAAATAATATATGTCTCCAAGGTTTGAAGAGAAGAAAACCCATATCTAAGGTTTGAAGAGAAAAAGAAGAAGAAGAGAAAGTTGGGGGTGGAAATATAGAGAAAGAGAAGATAGTTACAGATAAGAAGCGCCAAAGGGTTGAAGAGGGGCAACGAGGGTGGAGCTTGTAGGCAATTATGACGAAGAAAAGTATAGAAATGAAGTAAGTTGTTGTGGAAGTAGATGGAATCAACAGGAGGGCACAACGGCGGGAGGAGATTAAGAGAGGCGACGGTAGCAATTTCTGATGTGGTGACAATGGCAGTAGTGGTGAAGTTAGGGTTAAGGTTGGGGTTGGAATTGGAAAAAATATGGATATTTTGGATATTTGAAATTGATGGTTTACATTGAGCAAAAAGCAAAATTGTGTGGTGTGTATTGAGGTAATTTGTGGTTTGTAAATAGAATTGCCCTTTTTTTTTTTCTTTTCTTTTTTTTTTTTTTTCAAGTTTACTCTAACGTAAAATTTCATTTTACCCCCATCCCTAACCTCTCTAACCCTAATTTTCTAAACTCGAACCCCACCTTCACTCCATTATCATTTTACTGACCATCACCATTAACTCAGGTCAGTACAACCACTCCATTCCCATCTCAAACCACACCTTTTCGGGGTCCTTCCTACTACCCCCAATCGACAGTTTTTCTTCTCACATCTATAATTTCCTATCATTAACCGCCAACATCGGCCAATACGCTCAACCACGACTATGAATGAGAAAGGACAACAGATAGAGAATGGTGAAGTGACATTTGCAATGAAGAGGATCACTGAAGGGGGAGGGTAAATAGATTTAAACACTCATTTTCACTGTCTATAATTGTTGGCCCTACTTGGAAAACGCTACCCTATGATGAACTCAAGAGTGATCGAGAACTTTTGATTTGCCAGCTTAAATCCACTAAGATTGACTTTAGTCTATCAAAGCATCCCTAACAAACCATTCTTAGCCAATTTGAACCACATTGGACCGTCAAGGTTCAATTCTTTTCTATTCTTTCTTAACTTGTACATGCTATTCTTCTAGGAAAAGAAAAAAAATTACAATTTTCTTATGTAACTTATCACACATACATCCCATAACTCATATTAAATAAATAGTAGTAAACCCTTACCTTAAACAAGAATATGAAGAAAAATTTACTAAAAGATTAGATGCAACTAAAAAGTTTAAAAAAAAAAAATTAACTAAAATATGAAAAAAAAAAAAACCCATTAAAAACAAACGAAAGCATTCCGAGAAGGTTTTCCTGAAGTGGATAAAATGACAACATTTCTAGAAGGTTTTCTCATCTTTTTACTCGTTCCAACTTTCTACACTTGTTTCTTTTGAAATAGATCAACATTTTAGAAAACACAAAGTAAGAAATTGATGAAAGGGAAAATTTCACTAACAGACCATATAGTTTGGTGCACATGTCACTTTGGTCCACGAGTTTTCAATTGTGATACATTTGACCCTGAATTTTGAATCTTATTCCAAATAAGGATAATTGAAGACCATTGCTTAATTTTAAAGGCAAAATCGTCAATTTGATAAAATATAAACTAATTTGACAAAAATAAATGTCAAAAAAAAATATTTTTGAATTTTTAAAAATTATTTCTACCCACCAAAGATAAATTTATGTAAAATTGATAAATTTATTACGCATTTATTTATTTATTTTACCAAATTAAATTTTATTATGTGTTTGGATGATGATCATATAATGGGTGGTTGTTGGACTTTTAATGTGTAATTAATATATTTAATATATGAAATGTTTTTAGTTTTGGATTTTTTGATTTAATGGATTGGTTTAATAATGATATGAAAGTTATCGCCATATTTGACTTTTGGAAACATAGAAACTAATTTAATTGAAGTAAAAATAATCACCCATTACATGATCATTATCCAAACACATAATAAAAATTAATTTGGTAGAAAACATAAATAAATAAATGTGTAAGAGATTTATCAATTTTACATAAGTTTATCTTTGGTGGGTAGAAATAATTTTTAAAAATTCAAAAATATTTTTTTTAAGATTTATTTTTGCCAAATTAGTTTATATTTTATCAAATTAACGATTTTGCCCTTGAAATTGAGCAATGGTATCTTCAATTGTCCTTATTTGGAACAAGATTCAAAATTTAGAGTCAAATGTGTCACAATTGAAAAATCAGAGATCAAAGTAACACAAGTCCCAAACTATAGGGACCATTAATGTAATTTGCCCCCGATAAAATGCTTGAGAAGGTCTCTCTAACCTTTAGAAAAATATTTTGAAAATTTAGAATACTATTTTGGCTAAAAATGGGAGAGTAAAATAGTGGCCTTTCTCATCTGAGGCTTATACTTGAGCTGAGATAGTGCAATCTTTATTTCAAAGTTTTTCAGAGAGCACCCAAGTCTTAAAGCTAATAAAAAATGAGGTGTCTACAAGGTCCACAAGATGAGACCCGAGACCGACCCAACCACTCCAACACCTCTGTGAATCCAGCTGCACCCATGAATCCACTGTCTACTGATTTTCATCATAAACCATGTGAAATTCATTAAATAATTTAAAATCTAATACAAAGGACGAAGAGCTAGATATTCTTTCTTTATTTAAAGGATAAAAGACAAAGACATTAATCAACTTATTTAAATAATACATAAACAAGCATAAGTTCTCTCCAGTTCAGTGCTGGCCATCATAGTTTCTATAAACTTTAACACAAACACGAATACGAACACCAAATAAGAAAAATAAATACTGCATTTGAATACCGGTGGTGTTCCATAATTATGCATGTTTCTTAGAGACCTTGATATACATGCCATCATGAAATTGTAACATAGGTGTTCGAGCTACATCTCCTCCCTTAATTTTCGTCCACCTATCAGAATCAAAAACAGAAATGAAAAAACACATTAAGACTTTTTTTAAATGAAAAAATAAAAAAATTGTAAAAATCTTATTAACATGTTATCTTAATTTTCAGATTCATCCATTTTTTTTTCCTTGTGAAAGTAATACACTACAACAAAACTAACTATTTACGGCATTATGTTTGCGGCATGCATTAAATGCATGTCGTAATTAGTACATTCTATGACATTTTTTTTTTGCAAGCCGTTAATATTTTGTCAATAACGGCATACATACCATGTAAGTCGTTAATTCATATATTTATGGCATGCAAAAGTATGCCCTAAAAAATGTATGTTTTTATGACTTACAAAAATATGTCGTAAAATATTTGCACTTAAGATGACATATATTTCATGTTGTAAAATGTTATAACTTTACACAGCATGCTAACGAATGTCGTGAAAGCTTCTACCAAAAGAAAAAAAAAAAAAAAAATTCAATCCGATTTTTTTTTTTTTTATGACATGCAAAAGTATGCCGTAAAAAACGTATATTTTCACGGCATACAAAAATATGTTATAAAATATTTGCACTTAAGACAACATACATTTCATGCCATAAAATATTAAATTTTATATTTTTTTTGAATTTAGTGATTTTTTTTTAAGAAAATTAAAAAATATTTTCCTTCTAACAATATGTAAATTATTTGAATTTAATAAAAAAAAATTATTTAAAAACTTACGCCACACTCTCTCTCATTCTAGATCCATACCTGTTTTTGTCCCAAACCCTCTCATTCTCTAGAGAAATTATATTTTAATTATAAATAATAATAAAAAAATTCTAGATGTTCTTAAATATTTATAAATTTCTAGTAGATCAAAATTAACTATTTACAGCTTTATGTTTACGGCATACATCAAATGGTTGTCGTAGTTATTGTATTCTACGACATTTTTTTTTTCTCAAGCCATTAATACTTTATCAATAACGGTATACATGCTATGTAAGTTGTTGATTAATATATTTACGGCATGCAAAAATATGCCGTAGAAAAAGTATACTTTTACGGCTTGCAAGAATCGTTGTGCAATATTTATACTTAAAATGACATGCATTTCACACCGTAATACATCATAATTTCATACGACATACATTTGCATGTCATGAAAACTTTAACTAGAAAAATTAAATTTAACACCAAATCAAATAACATTTATCACCAAATAGTAACCCACCAAATATAATAATCCACTTTTGTAGAATACGAGCATCCTCAAAATATTGGAAGTCAGCGTTTTTGGTATTCTTTTCATTTTCTATTTACTATTTTCCAAAAAAAAAAAGGGAAAAAATTTTGCTCAAAATAACCTGCTAAAAATAAAAAGTTTTATTTTTGGCAAAAAATAAAAAAATAATAATAATAAAAAATTGTAAACAATAAAATGAAGAAAATAAAAAAAAATGTATATTTTTTTTATGGCAAAAATAGTAGTTAACATGCCTAAATATTCAATTCATATTCTCCAAGATATGATTTAACAATTCAAACATTATTTATTTTTTTAAATTAAAAAATCACTAAAGATGAAATAAAATTAACGAAAAAAATATTACAAAAATCAATCCCAAATACTCACTTAATCATCATCACATTATTGGGTTAAGTTGGAGTAGGTAATTTAAGCCAGTACCAAGGCAATGAGAGATATAACCACCCTATTTAGGCACAGTGAGAGGTAGTTAGGCCTCCTCTCTCACCCATAACAAACAAAACAAATCAACTAGTATTTAGATAGTGCTCCATCTTTGTCTCCGTCAATTATTTAGATAGTGCTCCATCTCTGTTTCCGTCTCCTTCTCTATCTCTATCTCTGTCGCCAATTAGGTCTCTCTCGCTCTAGATTCAGGTTCGTTCTTTCATTCTCCGATCCTTGCTCTCTCTGTCTCTGTCCGTATTTCTCTCTCTATCTCTCCCTCTCTCTTTCCCGATCTCTCTCCCCCATCGAAGACATTTGCGAAGTCTCGACCTTCATATTCTCAAGGTAATTTCTATATCTATTCTTTCTTCTTCATCGATTGAAATTTTGGAAATCGAAACCCTAGTTTCGAGTTTTTCTATGACTAGAATTTTTCTATATCTGTTATTTGCTTACTTTGATCGATTTCATATATACGGTTAATTTTATTTAGATAATTTTGATTGATTTAGTCAGTTATCTCTGTATAATTATTAGTTAAGATTCATGATTTGCAGTAGTATTCTTAAGATCTGATTAGGGTCTCCAATTCAACTTAACTTGTAGGCACGATGTTGTGTAGTGTAATAGTTAATTCCCCTGTTTTCTAATTAGCATATTCCTTATCAGTTGACTGAATGGGGAATTGAAGCTAATCCTTCTAGTTTATTTTGACATTTTTGTATAGGATATTAAAAATAATATTATGGATTTACTCCAGATATTTGTTCATGTTTCTAAGGTGCTTACATAGATTTTCACTAGTTACTTTTTTTTCATTGATTCTGAAACCATGAAATTGACTTGATGATTTTATTTTTTTACAAGGCAAAAACGCATATGTTAGTAGAAATGTGTAATGATACATCTAGGACAAGATGATTCAAGTAGCCTCTGAGTATAGTATAAAACCAAAAAATGGCTTTGAATATAGTCAGGCCTTTCAATTTTTTAATGAACTTGTTCTTTTTATTTTGTTCCAATGAACTCATTTCTGCTAATAATTTTTTTTAATTAATTTTTTTATATTTCAAATATGCCAATTTGATGTAACCGATTCTAAATATTTTTATGTTTTCTCCCACTATATTAACATTTTAGTTTCTCAATGAACAGGTATCAGGACCAGTTGTTGCAGATGGAATGGCAGGGACTGCTATGTATGAATTGGTACATGTCGGACATGACAAACTTATTGGGGAAATTATTCGCCTGGAAGGAGATTTTGCAACAATCCAAGGTAATCATTTTAGATATGTCCTCAAAATATTGATTATAGAAAATGTAGGGTGGTAATTCATTCTACAACCCCTCTTTATATATATATATATTACTTGTGAATGTGTACCAGTTGCATCCCCTTGATGCTTATTAATGATAGCGTATATATATGTATATAAATTCTACAAATATTGTTAAGAGCTTTTTAACCTAGGCCTTAATTAATCCCTATAGGTCTTTAATGCACATCATCATCTTTCTTGATTTAATGTGTCTCATTCCTTACTGTCGCTCTCCCTTTGCACCAAGTTTCTTGTAGCTATAGTTATCATCTTGTACATGGTGGAACTAAAACAGCTTAATATTGACAATAATTTGTTGTCTATATATCATCTCAGTGTATGAAGAAACAGCTGGGTTGACGGTTGATGATCCTGTTTTACGAACACACAAGGTAATCTTGTTATGTTTTTTACAATATTATTGTTAGAATTTTTGAGTTGTTATAGATCAAACATTAAGGCCATGTTTGATTCACAAGACTAATAGTGAAGGTATTAATAATCCCATCAAATTAGTGTAGGATTTTACTATCCAATTGGATCAGTAGGATAAATTATTCCTTTGTCCATTTTCTGATTTGCATTGGATAAGAAAACATATGAAGGTAAAAGAGTCTTTTTATTTTATTTCCCAACTTAGGATATATAATCTCACTCCTACCCCATTACTAATATTCCTACAAATTTGTTGGATTAATTATCTATTGGATTAATAATCTCAATCCCATGCTCTAATCCTGTCAATCAAACATACTCTAAATGCACTAACATTTATCTTGTCCATTGATATTACAGCCTCTGTCCGTGGAGTTAGGTCTTGGAATCTTGGGGAATATATTTGATGGTATTCAGGTTTGTGAAATATATGCTTCTTCATATTGCCCAACTTGAATGTTGTCTAAACAAAAACTTTTTGCAACTGGGTCTTTTATTATTAGCCTAGCTTAAGGAGGACATTTACCCACTGACAATCCATTTATTCTTTAAAAATAATGCAGAGGTCTCTAAAGACCATCGCAAAGCGATCTAGTGATGTGTATATCCCTCATGGTATCTCTGTCCTGGCCGTTAACTAGGATACCCTTTGGGAATTCTAGCCTAAAAAAATAGGTAATCAAAGAGCATTTTACTTTAGTCGTTTAGAGACAATTGTTATGGCTTTTGTTCACATTAGAGAGCTAGAAAAACTTGATGCTCTATAGTTTAACGTCATCTGTTGGTGGCAGGTGAGGGAGATCTTATAACGGGGGGAGACTTATATGCTGTAAGTTTAACAATGCTTTACTTAGTTTACAGAAGTTTAAAGTCCTTTCATATTCGTCTGGCATTTTTATTTTGTTGTTCTTTATCTAAGGTTGACATGGTTAAATCATTATGCGTATTGTCTTTGAGAACAGTTTAGTGCAGCACCATGTTGCACTTCCTCCTGATTCTATGGGAAAGATAACCTACATTGCACCAGCTAGTCAATATTCATTGAAGGTTTGTCTAATTTATATTTTGATTTTGTAATTCAGCGTTGGGTATTCTTTGTATGACATCCTTAAGGTCAAGTCAGTAATCTTTTGAACTATGTTTTTGTAATAACCCGACCCTCGTATGTGTTATTGTGCAAAATTTTAGTCCCTTATTCTGTGCATTTAAATGCTTAATGTAAGATTTCATGAGAAATTAAGTTTAAGTACATGGATCTTATGATTAGAAATCTAGATCTGTTTGGTAAAAAGAGCATCTGTTACAATTAAAATGTTTTGGATATGAAATTGAGAGTCTTAGAGGCTTGATAATCTGAAATTGATTCCATATTTGTGATCAGCATAATTTTTAAGTCATAATAGGTATTTTTGTAGAAATTTAATTTGAAATGATTAAAGCAATTGAATTTTGTCTTATCCAACTATTTTATATTATGTATCTATATATATATATCTCTTGGACCATTGATATGAAGGCAACCCAAAAATATCTCCTGGGTGCAAATTGGAAGGGGAAAGTTGGAGAGATAGAAAGGAAGTCTAGCAAGAGAGGAAGGTTGGATAAATTAAGAGGGTCTTCAGAGATTTTAAGCTCGAGGTATGAATTCCCTACTTTTGCTAAGCCTCTTGAAGATTGATTGTGTAAGTTTCTACAATATTAAGTTGAGGTTGTCATTGAAATCAAGAGTGTGAATGTATTCTTGTCTAATTGTATATGTGGTGGTAGTAGTAATCTCAAGGTTGTGTTAGGACTCTTATCCTTTCCCCTTGATCTTACTTATTGTGTAGAATTTATGTATCTACCTAAATAATTATATGGTATGTATATCTATATACATAATTGGAACCAAACATGATTAATTTTGAAAAGTGTGGGTGTGCATGTGTAAGAACAAGTGGTGATCTTGATTTCACTCATCATGCATGTTATAGTGATATTAAACTATCATATGACCCTAAATTTATTTACCTTGAGCCTTGCCTTAATTGTACCAAGTGAGAGTTCTTGTTGAATTTCGGACTGCATTTTCAGGGGAATCGCCGCACGTGCGAGGGTCATGGCCACATGTGTGGGAAGCACTGCCGCACGTGCGGGGGTCATGGCCGCACGTGCGGGAATTGGCAAAATTTAGCGACTTGGCTACTGTCTAAAAGGCACGTGCGGGGCATCACTGCTGCACGTGCGGGAACCCTTGCCGCACGTGCGGGGCTCACAGCCGCACGTGCGGCCCATGCTGAGAAAAACGATTTGCGCCGTTTTGCGTGCTTGACCCTCAGATATTTTTAGAATTTGTATTTTATGCCTACTGATGTTTGTAAAATTCATTTAAAGCGAAATGAATCAGGAAATAATTCAACAAAGGGAGATGAACTAATTTGCAAGTTATGAATGTGTGCAGGACACACTCTGGGAGGAACTAGCACGTCGTCACAAAACTATGAGTAGTAGTACTGCCATAGTACGCTTTACTTACAGCTAATGATTGCCATTAGGATTCCGTTATCTCATGTTAATTTTGTAATTACGTGATTGAGTCAAAGAATGTATGATGGAAAGAATGTGGATACCTTAATATGACTTTGAAATTCTGTTAGACTCCGAAACTAGCCTCTGATGATATTTGGGCCTATGGCCAATCTGTATTTTCTGGTATGAAACAAAGTGCTATACGGAACTAAGAGCTACAATGTGAGTCATCTCTAGAATCCGTGCAAGACACCTCTTGAGTTCATACATGCATAAAAAGGGCTGAATGCCACTCTGTTCAAGGGCTTAATGCCAATCTGTTTAAGGGCTTAATGCCAATCTGTTTAAGGGCTTAACGCCACTCCGTTCAAGGGCTTAAAGCCATTATGTTTAAAAGTTGGGCCTAGGGCCGTTCTGAAATTAGTACAGAATCAAATTAACCACGTGATCTCAGCATTTATACACGCATTGATATGTATTATATTTTAAGTTGAACATCAAATTGTTTAAGTACTGTTATTCACTGAGCCTGTCTCACTCTTTGTTATGTCTGCTTCTGTAGGTAACCAACCGGGAGGTTAGTCCTAACCCATGACGCCCGTTCTCTTTTGTCAACCTCTGTGTGTCCAGGCCCTAGATCAAGCCACTCATATTTTTGTGAAGTTTGATGAACTTTTGGCATTGCACTCTAATTATTGGCCTAAGGTTGAAATGTGTATAACACTTTCTTCTACAATGTTTTTTTTTTTTTTTTTTTGTTATACGCCCAATCATAGGGCTGGGTCTGTATATGTGCATGTATATAACCGATACTCAGGTGCATGTTTCTGTATATTATTTACCTGTTATGAAGTTTGTGATCTTGGCATAGTAGTGGTAGCTCAATGGAAATTGGGTTCTATTATTTTCTGGTATTTGAGGCTTCCGTTCAGGCCCCGTATGTTATGTATATCAGGTTAAATGTCTGTTTCTGAGTAGGTTATGCCCAAACTTTTAGGGGCAAGTTTGGGGTGTGACAGTTTTATTTGCATTTACCATGCACTTGGACAATTTTGTATCGCCCTCAAAATAATAACATTAAACTCAACAATATTGACATGCATTGATATATAAAAGATCAACATCCTTCTATTCATCAGAGTATTTCCTTACAAAAAATATTACATGTTGACAACAAAAGTAAACGCCCCATGGGCTTACAACTTTCCAAGCCAACACTTGGTTACAAGAAATGAGTACTAACTCATATACACATTAAGCCCTAGGCTTCAATTTACATATAATACATCAAAAGGAAAATGACATCCAAAAAGTCTGACAGCCTCTAGCCTTCCAAGCTATGTCCTTGGAGGTGGCATACTACCTGTACCTGAAAATGATGTTCCCATATAGGGTGAGCCATAGCCCAGTAGAAATACACTAAACCAGCTATGAACAATGACTAAAAGATTAGCAAATGATAGATGGTCAGCACTGATACATCCACTTATATCATATTACAATTACATGACTTATAAGTCTATGTTACTTTTCCCCTTTTTCCATTTTCAGTAGGTAAGCATACTAGCTAAATCAATACATCAACAGATAAGCATATTAGCTATATCAACATTTCAACAGATAAGTATAAGAACTATATCATACAACCAAAGATAAGCATATGAGCTATATCTATACTTCTCAAAGATAAGCATATGAGCTGTATCTACGGAGTTCATCCCCTATCTCCTCCCAACACTATCCGGTTTAGAGGTCCGTCCCCCATCTTCCCCTAAATCGCGGAGTACATCCCTCATCTCCTCCTCTACACACAATGCATATAAACACAAAGGTTCTATATACAATCAACTAATACATAAAGTTAATGTATTCTATCAACCGTCAAGCTCCATGACACATTCCATTGATTAGCTTTCGTTTGCCTAATCATCATGCATTGTCTACAACAATCAAGACTATCCTCCACCGATAGCCCAAAGCAGTTATTTCTAAACAGGAAATAAATACATCAAATGGATATAAAATCAACATTTCAATTTGGTGAGTGATAACTAATCCAACTACACCCTTTAATCCCATACATTCCAAATCCCAACATTTCCAATTCAATTCCTCATTTCTCAAATTAATTATTCAAATTAATTTATTAAACCAATTAGGGCAATTTCCCATAATTAACAAAACAACCCTAAGGTTCCATTTTCATCCATAATCTATCATCTATCTCACTTTTCTATGCCAAACTTGCATATAGGTTTATTATAAACAAAACCCCATCTTTTGTGAAATTACACAAAAGACCCAAACTTTTGTAAAATTGCACAACAATACCCAACATATCAAAAAGCTAAAATTGAAAGACAAAGTCCATAAGAAGGAGTAGGGTATCCCTACCTCAAAGTTTGAGCTCCAACGGAGATGAAAACCAAAAACCAAAATGCTCCAAATCGCCAAATTTTCAGATTAAATCAAAGCTCTCAACGCCCTCTACCTTTTTAACAAAGAGCTTAGGGTAGATTCACACTAGAAAGGGATGAAAATTTAGAGAGAAGGCAAGTCTAGAGAGAAAGGGTCTCAGATCTAGCGTTTTAAAATGGAAAGTGATGAAAATGTTATGTTTAAAACCGCTGCTGTCTGCTGATATAAAACAGGCTCGCTCGAGCGAAGACTTGGTCGCTCGAGCGACCAGACACAGAAAACCTCGCTCGAGCCAAGAAAGTCTCGCTTGAGCCAACAACCCAGAATCTCGCTCGAGCGACAAAATGCTCGCTCGAGCCAACAACTCGAACCTACAGTTCTGCAACCAGACGCACGCTCGAGCGACGGAATGCTCGCTCGAGCGAAGAAAAACCAGATTGCTCGAGCGAAGAAAATCTCGCTCGAGCCAAGAAATGCAACTCTCAGGTCCAGAACCAGACGCAATCGCTCGCTCGAGCGAAGTCACTCTGGCTCGACCCACCAGACACAAAACACACCTCTCGCTCGAGCGACCAAACCCTGGCTTGAGAGAAGGACCAAAACAAAGAGCTCACTCGAGCGACAAACTTCTCGCTCGAGCGAAGGTCCAGAATCCTGGGCAGCAACACTTAGCTCCCAGACACAACCAACCTGTAACAAACCTGCCCAACACATCCTATAACTCAAAACAAAGTGTGAAAGGATGTAAACAAGAGAATAACAACTACTAATGTCCACGGACTCAAGCCCGGACCACTGTACAACAAGGGAAAAAACCTGGGATCGCTATAACCTCTCCCCCTTAAAGAATTTAGTCCCCGAAATTAAGTGCAAGCTTTTCAAAAACAGGTCTTTCTCCATTTTAAACAATGTTACATTTCAACATTAAACAACTTGACCCATTACCGGTCATTCCATCTCTTATCAAGAGGCATTTCACATCATATACATTACAATATGCATTTCCTTTCCATTTTAATAGTTTTCAACACACATGATTCGTATTTCTATATCATATTCAGTTTTCATGATATAACTCCATTTCTATAATATAGCCAACATATGCAATATTATAATCAACTTCCATTTCAAGGCAAGTTTCCACAATATATCCATAAACCAAAACATTCACAATGTTTTACAACTTAAGACATATACATAATGTTCTTAAAGTTCATTAAAATTACAAAATCTCAATACATGACTACACATCAACAAACAAGTCCGGATATTTCTCGCGGACTTCCAACTCACGTTCCCAAGTGGCTTCCTCCACTCCGTGATGTTTCCACAAAACCTTCACCAAAGGAATGGTCTTGCTACGCAGGACTTGATCCCGCCTATCCAAGACCCGAACCGGTCTCTCCTCATACGAGGCATCCTCATCTACCTCTAAGTCGGTCCAATCCAGTACATGTGATGGATCCGGCTCATACTTCCAAAGCATACTCACATGAAACACGTCATGAACTCCGGACAACTGTGGCGGCAAAGCCAAACAATAGGTAACCTCGCCAATCCTCTCAAGGATCTCAAAAAGACCAATAAACCGAGGGGATAACTTCCCACTCTTCCCAAACCTCATCAATCCCCGCCTAGGTGATATCTTTAGAAAGACATGATCACCTACCTCAAACACCAAAGGTCTCCTCCTACGGTCGGCATAAGATTTCTGACGACTCTGAGCTGTAACAAGCCTCCTACGGATAAGCTCAACCTTCTCCGTCGTTTCCCTCACCAATTCCGGACCCAACAAAGGTGCATCACCCACCTCGGCCCAACAAACAGGAGACCTACACGGTCGGCCATACAAGGCCTCAAACGGTGCCATACCGATGCTAGACTGAAAACTGTTGTTGTAGGCGAACTCCACCAAGGGAAAGTGCCTCTCCCACGTCCCACTAAAGTCCAGGACACAACCTCGAAGCATATCCTCAAGGATCTGAATAGTACGCTCGGACTGCCCGTCAGTCTGAGGATGATAAGCTGTACTAAAGGTCAACTTAGTGCCCAAGGCACTCTGCAAACACTGCCACAACCTAGTAGTAAAACGAGGGTCTCTATCTGAGACGATCGTCACTGGGACCCCGTGCAATCTCACTATGTCCCGAATATACAAGTCGGCAAGATGATCTACCGAATCTCTCACGCGCATAGGAATGAAGTGCGCCGACTTAGTCAACCGGTCTACAACCACCCAAATGGCATCACTACCCCGCTGAGTCCTTGGAAGACCAACAACGAAGTCCATAGTGACATGCTCCCACTTCCACTCGGCAATCGGCAAGGGTTGTAACAAACCCGCTGGCCTCTGATGTTCAGCCTTCACTTGCTGACAAGTAAGGCACTTAGACACAAAGATTGCTACATCTCTCTTCATGCCCCGCCACCAAAACTGGCGACCTAAATCCTGATACATCTTAGTACCTCCCGGATGCACCGCAAGGCGCGAATGATGAAACTCTCGGAGTACCTCCTCTCGGCAAGACTCCGGCACAAACAAACGGTCTCGGTATCTCACACTCAGGTCGGGATACGCCGCCAAACCCTTCTCAACTTTCCCACTAGAGATCTTCTCCCGGAGGGACTCTACCTCAAGGTCACCTCTCTGTGCCTCTAACACTCGAGTCACAAGTGTAGGCTGTGCAACAACAGAAAACAAGGCCGCAGCCTCAACAAATTCACCCAGATGCAAATCAAACTCGCTAAGTGCCCCCAACATCTCCCACTCCCGGATGGCTACACAAGCTACATCACTAATGGATTTTCTTCTAAGGGCATCGGCCACAACATTGGCCTTTCCCGGATGATAATGCAACTCGAAGTCGTAATCCTCAATAAACTCCATCCACCTCCTCTGCCTCAAATTTAAGTCTTTCTGTGTAAACAGGTACTTCAAACTCTTATGATCCGAGAACACCTCGAATCTCTTGCCATAAAGGTAGTGCCTCCAGATTTTCAAGGCAAAGATCACTGCTGCTAACTCTAGGTCATGTGTAGGGTACTTCTTCTCGTGAATTTTCAACTGACGCAAGCCATAGGCAAATACTTTCCCCTCTTGCATTAACACACAACCCAAACCCTCTCGTGAGGCATCACAATAAACTGTATAACCCAACCCCCTCTCCGGAATAATCAAAACTGGAGCGGTGGTCAATCTAACTTTCAGCTCTTGGAACGACTTTTCACAGGTCTCAGTCCATACAAATTTGACTCCCTTCCGAGTCAGTCTAGTCAACGGTGAAGCTAACCTGGAAAAATCTTTCACAAACCGGCGATAATACCCTGCTAATCCCAGAAAACTGCGGATCTCAAACACACTTGTAGGCCGTGCCCAATCTTGCAATGCCTCAGTCTTGGATGTATCAACCGACACCCCTTCACCTGATACAACATGGCCTAAGAACTTGACTTCCCCTAGCCAGAACTCATACTTCCCAAACTTGGCATACAGCCTATGGGCTCTAAGCAACTCGAGCACCACTCTCAAGTGTGCCTCATGCTCCTCCTCTGAATGTGAATAGATCAAAATGTCGTCCACGAAGACGACTACAAAACGATCCAAGAATTCCCGGAAGATCCGGTTCATCAAGTCCATAAAGACTGCCGGTGCATTGGTAAGCCCAAATGGCATCGCCAAAAACTCATAATGGCCATACCGCGTACGGAATGCCGTCTTCGGAATATCCTCCTCCCTGACCCTCAACTGGTGATAACCCGATCTCAAGTCTATCTTAGAGAAACAACGGGAACCCTTCAAATGGTCAAACAAATCATCTATACGGGGCATAGGATACTTATTCTTAACCGTAGCCCGATTCAACTTTCGGTAATCGATACACAATCTCAAGGCACCATCTTTCTTTTTAGCAAAGAGGGCCGGTGCTCCCCACGGCGAAACACTAGGGCGAATGAAGCCCTTATCTAGCGATTCCTGGAGCTGAACTTTCAACTCAACCAACTTTGCTGGGACAAAACGATAAGGTGCCATAGAAATCGGCGCCGTGCCGGGCACTAAATCAATAGAGAACTCTATCTATCGGTGAGGTGGCAAATTAACAAGATCCTCGGGAAAAACATCCGAATACTCACAAACCACCCTCGGCAACACAATCTGGGTCTCGTCACACTCACCACTCATAAAGCTAGCAAGTAGACCACTAAGCTCACTCCGCCCTCGCGGATCATACCCCGGTGGCAAAACACTACCAACCCGGTCCCCCAAGAAATGGAAACACTCCCCGCTCACGGTACAACAAGTGACCCTCTGGCGATAGCAATCAATAACTGCCCGGTATGACGATAACTAGTCCATACCCAAAATAACATCAAAGCCCTTCATGGGCATAACTACAAAAGGAAACGGAAGCCTATGATCGGCGACCTCTATATCACAACCTCTACATCCGTGTTTCAAAATCAACTCACCCCCAATAGGCGACACAACACAAATAGGAGATGCTAACAGTGCCAACTCCAACTCCAACATAGATGCAAATGCAGCAGATACAAAAGAATGAGACACACCCGTATCAATCAATACACTAGCAACCGAGTTGCAAAACAGAAAGGTACCTCTCACTACTGATGGAGCCGGTATTAAGTCCTGCGCAGTGACAGCATACACGCGCCCTGTAGGCCCCTGATCCACCTGCTCACCTCTAGGAGCAAACGACTGATGCACAGACTGGGAAGACGAAGCTCCCGGATTGGCCCTCGAGGCCTGCACAGACTGAGCTGACTGATAACTCTGCGTCTGTCTAGAACTAGACGCCCCTGAAGTGGCACTCAACTGTGGGCAAAACCTCTTTAGGTGCCCAGGCTGTCCAGATTGATAACAAGACAAGGGCTGGCCCCTACCCTGACTCTGGCCCTAAGGTCTAGCTGAAGAAGAAGTAGCTCGCTGACCCCCTCCCTTCTGCGGGCAAACCGAAGACTTGTGACCCAGCTGGCCACATGTAAAACAAGTCAAGCCTCCCTGATTACCTCTCCCAGATCCTGCACTCGGCACTGGAAAGGTCGATCTAGCCAAACCACCCTGAGACTGCTGAGGGTTATAACCCCTCTGTCTCCTGCCATCACCCTGGCCATCTTGGCTCCTCTTGGAGCCTCTATTCTTCTCCTCCTCCTCCTCCTGCATCAAGAGCTCCATATGAGCTGCAGCATCCACCAGATGTCTATACTCTCGTATGAAAGATCCACCAACCCTCAACTTGAGGCTACGCCTCAACTTCCGCTCAAACTCATAGCAACGGCGTTCCTCGGACGCCACAAGTTCAGGTGCAAACCTGGACAAGCTAGTAAATGTAGCCTCAAACTCGGCCACAGACAAACCCTGCTGGTTAAGCCGGGAAAATTGATCCCTCAGCTTCTCCCTAGCAGCTGAAGATAAAAATCTCTCCTGGAAAGCATCTACAAAAGCCTCCCATGCACCACCAACACGAACCTTCTCGTACTTCCACCATTGACCCGCATCTCCCTTCAATTGGAAGGATGCCAAGGTCACTTTCAGTGCTCCGTCCTCAATGCCAAGCATCTCGAACGTCTTACTCATTTGTTCCAACCACTCATCTGCCTTAAGTGGCTGCTTTGGATCCCCAACAAACTCGTCCGGGTTAGACTGGAAGAACTCCCTCTTCAAGAAAGAAGGCCCTGCCTCAGCAACCTGATTCCCTGCTCTGAGAATACCCAAAGCTCCTGCCATCTCTCGGGCCAAGGCACTCATAGCTTGCTGACCCGCTGGCTCGGCCACATTGGCCTGACCAACTCCCTCCTGCACTGCCGGAATCTCATCCGGTATAGGCACTTCCTGCCTCCTAGGCCTACCACGCCTACCACCTCTTCCTCGTCCAGACATCCTAATAAAGGAAACGAAGAACATTAGGACATTCATAAATGTGCCGAAACTAAACACTCACGTCCTAATGCGTGGACAACTGTAATTCACTCCACGTAAGCACATAAACACATAAGCACTTACGAATTTCATTTCTGGATAATGATAGTCCCGAGGCGTTACTAGAGTTTCGGTTAGAAACAGCATTGATCAAGTGCTTTTCCAACAAGACTCACAGAAACCCAAGGATCCAATCGACATCCTAAAAATTAAATCCTATACCCAAATAATCACATAGACATGTTATCACATAAGCACATAGCATATGACACTACACCTAAGTCTCTATCAAACGAGACAAACCCATTGTGATCCTAATCACTTCCCACGTACCCAAAGTATTCGAACCCGGTACGCTCTGATACCAAGTTGTAACGCCCTCGAAATAATAACATTAAACTTAACAATATTGACATGCATTGATATATAAAAGATCAACATCCTTCTATTCATCAGAGTATTTCCTTACAAAAAATATTACATGTTGGCAACAAAAGTAAACGCCCCATGGGCTTACAACTTTCCAAGCCAACACTTGGTTACAAGAAATGAGTACTAACTCATATACACATTAAGCCCTAGGCTTGAATTTACATATAATACATCAAAAGGAAAATGACATCCAAAAAGTCTGACAGCCTCTAGCCTCCCAAGCTATGTCCTTGGAGGTAGCATGCTACCTGTACCTGAAAATGATGTTCCCATATAGGGTGAGCCACAGCCCAGTAGAAATACACTAAACCAGCTATGAACAATGACTAAAAGATTAGCAAATGATAGATGGTCAACACTGATACATCCACTTATATCATATTACAATTACATGACTTATAAGTCTATGTTACTTTTCCCCTTTTTCCATTTTCAGTAGGTAAGCATACTAGCTAAATCAATACATCAACAGATAAGCATATTAGCTATATCAACATTTCAACAGATAAGTATAAGAACTATATCATACAACCAAACATAAGCATATGAGCTATATCTACACTTCTCAAAGATAAGCATATGAGTTGTATCTACGGAGTTCATCCCCTATCGCCTCCCAACACTATCCGATTTAGAGGTCCATCCCCCATCTTCCCCTAAACCGCGGAGAACATCCCCCATCTCTTCCTCTACACACAATGCATATAAACACAAAGGTTCTATATACAATCAACTAATACATAAAGTTAATGTATTCTATCAACCGTCAAGCTCCATGACACATTCCATTGATTAGTTTTCGTTTACCTAATCATCATGCATTGTCTACAACAATCAAGACTATCCTCCACCGATAGCCCAAAGCAGTTATTTCTAAACAGGAAATAAATACATCAAATGGATATAAAATCAACATTTCAATTTGGTGAGTGATAACTAATCCAACTACACCTTTTAATCCCATACATTCCAAATCCCAACATTTCCAATTCAATTCCTCATTTCTCAAATTGATTATTCAAATTAATTTATCAAACCAATTAGGGCAATTTCCCATAATTAACAAAACAACCCTAAGGTTCCATTTTCATCCATAATCTATCATCTATCTCACTTTTCTATGCCAAACTTGCATATAGGTTTATTATAAACAAAACCCCATCTTTTGTGAAATTACACAAAAGACCCAAGCTTTTGTAAAATTACACAACAATACCCAACATATCAAAAAGCTAAAATTGAAAGACAAAGTCCATAAGGAGGAGTAGGGTATCCCTACCTCAAAGTTTGAGCTCCAACAGAGATGAAGACCAAAAACCAAAATGCTCCAAATCGCCAAATTTTCAGATTAAATCAAAGCTCTCAACGCCCTCTACCTTTTTCACAAAGAGCTTAGGGTAGATTCACACTAGAAATGGATGAAAATTTAGAGAGAAGGCAAGCCTAGAGAGAGAGGGTCTCAGATCTAGGGTTTTAAAATGGAAAGTGATGAAAATGTTATGTTTAAAACCGCTGCTGTCTGTTGATATAAAACAGGCTCGCTTGAGCAAAGACTTGGTCGCTCGAGCGACCAGCCACAAAAAACCTCGCTCGAGCCAAGAAAGTCTCGCTCGAGCCGACAACCCAGAATCTCGCTCGAGCGACAAAATGCTCGCTCGAGCCAACAACTCGAACCTACAGGTCTGCAACCAGACGCACACTCGAGCGACGGAACGCTCGCTCGAGCGAAGAAAAACCAGATCGCTCGAGCGAAGAAAATCTCGCTCGAGCCAAGAAATGCAACTCTCAGGTCCAGAACCAGACGCAATCGCTCGCTCGAGCGAAGTCACTCTGGCTCGACCCACCAGACACAAAACACACCTCTCGCTCGAGCGACCAAACCCTGGCTCGAGCGAAGGACCAAAACAAAGAGCTCGCTCGAGAGTTGCATTTCTTGGGCAGCAACACTTAGCTCCCAGACACAACCAACCTGTAACAAACCTGCCCAACACATCCTATAACTCAAAACAAAGTGTGAAAGGATGTAAACACGAGAATAACAACTGCTAATGTCCACGGACTGAAGCCCGGACCACTGTACAATAAGGGGAAAAACCCGGGATCGCTATAATTTTGACTTAAATATATATGGTAGGAGTTCGTCTCAGGCACATTTCCTCCCCATTATCGTGTCATGACACATTTAAAGTAATATTTGGGTCAATCTCTAACTTTGACATGCTAGTGGTGATACATATTGTCTCATAAAAATCACTTACTATCACCTCAATTCTACTAGTAAAACACACTGCTGATATTCATGGAACTAATTGGTATAAAAATTTTGCCATTTTGCCCAATAATATTCATTGAAGGTTTCCATTTTTGTGCAAATCATTAAGTGTTCCTTCATTGCTTGGTTTGCTGTATACGTGTAATTTTAATCTGGATTTTTAAGATACTTTAACATTGCTTCTTTTAATTTGAAGTTATAGTGCATAATGTGATGAATTGATAGCAATCTTTTGTAAATTTTTTTTTTTTGTTTTTCTTTTTGAGATTAACTTTTATCCGTATAATTTAGTCCCACAACAATTGACAAAAATTGGGTTATTCAGGTTACTTGTTAATGCTTGACATCATTTTTTTTTTTTTTTTTTAATCTTTAGCAGCGAGAAAATGAACTCCTTGGAGTTGATGGCAAGTATGTCGAATGTCAAGTTTTCAAGGGACACAATCAGGTCATATTGAACCTATGGAATTCAATTTCCTGACCATGCAAAATTTGAATTCTCCTTCAGGAGACTCCAAATATTTGACTAATTGATTTACGATTTGTAGTTATGTTTTTTGGATGTTTAAAGTCGTATTTTAGAGATTAGTGAATCTTATGATTTGGATGCTTTTCTTGGTTTGTATGTTTGAAGTTGTTATCAACTTGATATTATAGAAGAAGTTATTATCAACTTGATATGATAGAAGTTGAGGATGGAAGTTAGTATGTAGGTTGTTTGGTGTATGGATATTAAATTTTTTTGCTTACTTCATAGTTGCTGCTTCTGCTTGGTTTGTTCACAGGTTGCATTTTATAAGCTACTGTCTACATACTATTAGGCAAGGTTAAATTCTTGTATATATATTATATATTAAAAATAACCTTCTACGGTATATAAAATTGTGTCATAAAAAGTGTAATGATTTATGACATGTAAGAAAATGCCGTAAAAGATTATATACAGCATACAAAGTATGTCATAAATATATTAAAAATGACCTTTTACGGCATACAAAATTATGTTGTGAAAAGTGTGATGATTTATGACATGCAAGAAAATGTCGTAAAATATTATATACGGCATACAAGGTATGTCATAAATATATTAAAAATAACCTTCTACGGCATGCAAAATTATGTCATGGAAAGTATGATGATTTATGGCATGATAAAAATGTCGTAAAAAATTATATACAACATACAAAGTATGTCATTAATGTTTAATTTATTACTTTTTATAACTTTACCTGCATGCCGTAAATGATGCTCAACTTTCCATGGCATGTCATATAACGGCATTTGTGTGCATGCTGTGAAAGAGTTTTTATGGCATGCATTGCAAGCCGTAAAAATTCAATTTTGTTGTATAAATTCGTCATGAAGATATATCCTCTTAACTAACTGCATACTAAGAATTGAATTTTATTAAGTTTTTCCATTTTCTTCATTTTGGGTCATATTTGTCACTATAATTGAAACAACATGAACAACCATGAAATGTAAAACAAATTTTAAAAGGACAATATTAGTAGTAGTACATACTTGTATTCACTGACTAAAACATGTAGGAAGGTGGCAAAAAATGCCTTGGAGAACTCTGCACCTGCGCATTGTCTTACCCCTCCACCAAAAGGCATAAAATTCTTTGATGCGGTTTGCGGATCAATGTCCTATTTTCATCAATGAATCAAAGATTGGGTCATATATATAATGTTTTTATGTCTCAATGCACTATCAATAATATTAGATTATGTGAGAATTTTGGGAAACTAAAATTTCAACACATGATCTAATGAATGAAAATGCATATTTGGACAATGGATCTATGACCAACAGTATTATATCATTAATTCTTTGTTTTAAGAGAGAGAGAAAGAAGATAAAATTAACCTTCCAACGTCTCGGATTGAATGCAAGTGGATCCTTAAATACTTTGGGATTTAGTTGAAGAGTACAAGTGACAATCATAATGGCCCAACCTGCTGGAATTGTATAACCTGGAGATTGGAATTAGACAGTTGTTATTAAACTCTGAGATGATTTAAGTTTGAGATGTGCAACCCTAAGCGTCATGTCACAAATTATTTAATAGGTCGGAATTATAAAACATGTGGTGTTCTTTCCTAATAGGAGACGAAGGAATACATGACCATTTGACAAAGGGAACCACACAGGGAGTAGCTCCTCTCAATAGTTCGTTTTCTCCATAATTCTCAAGAATTCATTTTTTGGTTTCCGTAGGGCCTCACGACGGTGATCCGAACCATTTATTTCATAAGCCTCGAAGAGAAAAACATATATACAAAAGATCAACTTGATTGAAAATCAATATATACACTCACTAATTGTGTTTTGTTTTATGAAATTGATGGTAAATATTAGTTTAAACCAAAACTGTTCATTTTATAAAACAAAATATGATAGTTAGTATGATTATCGATATTCGATTAAGCTAATTCTTTACATATATATTCTTCTCTTCTAGGTCTATGAGATAAACACTTTAGATTATGGTGGTTAGGGGTCATCAATGGGCCTGGCCGGGCTTACCTAGCCCGTAACTATATTGTCCAAATTCCATATTTTAATGGATTTTTTGAGTTTTGACCAATCAATGGGCTGGTATGGGCCGAGTCTATTTAAAAAATTAAAATCACATTCCACCCACAAGCCAAAATCTTACTGGCCAAAATCAAACCAAATCGGGCTACACATTCACTTATATTATTAATTTCTACACATTTTTCATTCACATATCCTTAATATTTTCATTAGTTATTTTTCTTATTTACTTTCCAACATAATTCAAGTATTTTGATTTCTTTCTTCTTCTTCTTTTCTTACATCCCATATAGTAATAAAATAAATAAATCAAGAAACATATTATACCCACAAGTGGAGGGGCAAAAAATGGAAAGAAAAAAAAAAAAAAAAAGCTTTAAACATGAGAACAAAAAAAAAAATATAAATAATCAAACTAAACATTAGACCAAAAAAACTCATACTAAATATAAGACTTACCCATGCGGGCTCTAACAGGCTGAGTTTATGAGCAAACTCAGGTTACAAACTTTTGTCTAAAATCCTAAATCATCTTTTATGAGTTGGGATGGGATGAACACTAAAGTGAGTTGGGACGGACCATGGGATGGGTTGGTCAAGTTGGGTAATATCGAGTTTTTTTAATCACAAGCCATTTGGAAACCCTTAATCGTGGTGGAACACCACGAAACCCACAAAGTAGAGTCTAGAAAGTTGTAGAGGAAATAAAGTCTTGAGAGGAGCTGCTCTTCCACAACACAAAGCCCGTTTATTTTGAGAGATAGAGGAGGGGATTGAATTAGGATAAATGTGAAACCCACTATAATGGTATTTGTTTGCAAAATAGGAAAGGAGATTCACATTCCCTTAGGACTATGATAGGTCTTAATGGAAGGGATTAACAAAGACCTCTAAGGGTTGGATTTCAAAACTAGTGAGGGGATTAGTCTTAAAAAAAAAAAGCAAAACAAAACAAAAAAAACTATTTTGCCCATATTATGTGTTGTGTATTTGTGTGGGCCTTTTTGTTGTTGTTGTTGTTGTTGTTGTTGTTGTTGTTATGTGTGTGGGTATTATGTCATTATATATATATATATTAAAAGAATATAGTATAGAAAAATATTTTTAAAATATGATTTTTTCATATTAAAATATATCAAAAGCACCCAAGAAGGGTGTTTATGGTATTTTATATAGTTAATCCCCTTACTAAAATATATGACAAACAAACACAATTTTTCTTAATCCCCTCACTAACAATCCCCCACACTAATAGTCTCCTCAGTAACAATCTCATCCAACCTAACTCTGAAAACATAGGGGCCCATAGATCATGAATTTACTTAGATGCAAACATTTATTTAGTGATTTATTACCATTATAATTGATATCTTTCAGTGTTCTTCTTAGTATCCCAAGAGAAACATTTCCCAATCTCAGCACTTCATTGATAACCTGCAGTTTTGGCATACCAACACAAGATAATGACGCAATGTGCCAATTAATTTCAAAAAGAGAATATACAAATATACATGGTTTAGAGTGTGAAACTCACATGTATGGTAATAGTAACAGGATCTCGATTCGGGTTTGTTAGGTATGATTGTCCTGTAGCAGCAGATATGGCTCTGCAAAAAGCCAATGGACTTTGGTGTGATGACAAAGCACTAAAAGTTAAAATGGTTGAGTATCGGAAGAAATATGATAAAAAGGAAAGAGAGGTACCTCCAGTGCAACAGTGGAGGAAAAGGGAAGGTAATCGATCTACAAATGTCCCCTATCAAAGGAATAAGTCCTACGTTGATGTGGTCAAAGGCAGGGTTCTCCAACCCAGTTTAGTTCGCACTGTGAAGGTTTAGATAGGAGGGAATGGATGGCTGTCTGAAAGTGCAGTAGCAAGGGTAAAAATTGATCTCTCGGCTGCTGATCTGAAGGATGAAATACACAGACGTGGGTATGGTGACATCAAAGTTCGAATAGGAGGTGGTAGGCAAATAATCCTATCCTTTCAATCAGTGGAAACGATGGGGGAGAATTTATTGCTAATGAAGGAATGGCTTAACGATTGGTGTGATTCGGTAGAGGAGTGGGAAGAAGGCATGGTCTTTGAACAAGTGAGGTAGGTGTGGATCAGTTGTTTTGGGGTGCCTTTGATCCTGTGGAATAATAACACTTTTTGCAACATTGGGTGAGAATGGGGTGAAGTTCTTGAAATGGATGAGGACACAATTAATCTGTCAACTTTCCATTGCGGGAAAGTAAAGATAGAGACACGATGTATGGACACCATTAACCACACAATCAACCTGGAGTGCAATGGTGTTTTTTATCCAGTAAGTATTTGTGAGGAACAAATCATATTTTCAAAAGTTGTGAAAGAACATTGCATCTATCAATCCTTTATGAGGAAAAATGAAGTTAGTTCTAGCTTTGAGGAAGATGAAAACACTGTTGTAGATAGAGGTAGCAGACAGGAGGAAGAAGAAGATGATGTGGCAGTACATGTGGGTAATGAGGTGGCTAAGGGTTGTGTAGTGGCAGAAGGGGATAAGCAGATACCTCATGTTTGCAGTAATGACACGGATGAGGAAGCTAGATTAAGGGAGCTCTCGGTGGTGGAGGAGTCAGATTTGATGATGGGTGGGTCAGAGGAAGGCACTGTTCGTGAGGATGGTTTTGTCAGGAGGCTTTGTCTAGGGGAGCTAGAGGGAGGTGGCGCACGCAATGAGGATAGCTGTAGAGGTGATGATGAGGTTTTCAAATCTAGTTTGATAAAAAGTTTAAGTGGGTCTGTTGGGCTATAGCAGGGGATAAATGTAGAAGTGGATTTAAATAGTATAGTGATCCCGAGTTTTACCCCTTGTTGTACAGTGATCCGGACTAGGTTCCGTAGATGTTAGCAGTTGTTTAAACCTTGTTTACATCCTTTCATACCTTGCATTTGAGTTATAGGATGTGTTGGGAAGGTTTGTTACAGGTTGGTTGAACTTAGGAACCAAAACTAGTTGCCCAGATTTTGGCCTGTCCGCTCGAGCGGAGCTTTTGGCGCTCGAGCGGGGAGCTTGTTGTTGCTTGACCGCTCGAGCGGGGGTTTTGGCGCTCGAGCGGGGAATACACCCATCCAGTTTTTCCTGTGTAGTGTTGGACGCTCGAGCGGGGGATTTGCCGCTCGAGCGGGAGGTTGTGAGTGACGCTCGAGCGGGGAGTTGGGCGCTCGATCGGGAGGCCTGTCTGCAAAAGTGCTGGGAGTGTGCATCCGGTGCTCGAGCGGGGGATTGGCCGCTCGAGCGGGAGTCTGTGAGTGCCGCTCGAGCGGGGGTTTGGCCGCTCGAGCGGGGCGACTGGGTTTAAGTCCGTGTTTTGGACATTTTGAATCACTTTTTCACTTTTCCTTCTCTCTCTTACTTTTCCAAAAACACTATTGTTGAGCTTCTCACTCTAGAGCTCTACCGTCTCTCTAGGTATTGATCTAGTGAGAGTGATTTGCTCACCTTTGGCCTTTACAAAAAAGTTGTTGATCGTCAAGGGCTATCTTTTGATCCGAGAAATTCGTGGTTTGGAGCATTTTCGTTTTCTTCACCTTCTTGGTTGGGAGTCATCTTTTGAGGTAGGGATACCCTACTCCTCTCTATGGGTTTTGTCTTTAAATTTTAGTGTTTTGAGATGTTGGGGTTGGTTTGGTAAGTGTGTGAAAGTTTGGGGCTTTTGTGTAATTCTACAAAGGTTGGGGGTTAGTTTATAATAAACCTAGATGCATGTTTGGCATAGAGAAATGGCATAAAATGTTGGAACATTGATGAAAATGGATCCTAAGGGTTGTAATGTTAATTAAGGAAAATACCCTAATTACGTTGGTTGATTAATTTGTATAATTAATTGTGAGAAGTGAGGAATTGAAGTAGAAATGTTGAGTTTGGGAGTATGAGGGATTAAAGGGTGTAGTTGAATTACTAATCACTCACCGAATTGAAATGTTGATTAAATATCCATTTGTGCATTTATTTCCTGTATAGAAATAACTATTTTGGGCTATCGGTGGAGGATAGTCTTGATTGTTGTAGACAATGCATGATGATTAGGCAAACTAAAACTAATCGATTGAATGTGTCATAGAGTATGACGGTGGATTGAATACATTTACTTTATGTATTGAGTGATTGTGTATAGAACCTTTGTGTTTATATGCATTATGTGTAGAGGAGGAGATGGGGGATGTACTCCGCGGTTTAGGGGAAGATGGGGGATGGACCTCTAAACCGGATAGTGTTGGGAGAAGATGGGGGATGAACTCCGTAGATACAGCTCATATGCTTGTCTAGAGAAGTGAAGATAGAGCTCATATGCTTATCTTTGAGAAGTGTAGATACAGCTCTTATGCTTGTCTAGTGAAGTGTGGATATAGCTTATATGCTTATCTGTGAATGTGGGATATAGTTTTTATACTTATCTGTTGTGATGTTGATAGAGCTCATATGCTTATCTATTGAAAAGGCGAAAATGAACAGTAAATTGGACTTATGAGTCGTATGATTGAAATGTGATTTATGTGGATGTATCAGTGTTGGCCATCTATCAATTGCTAAATTTTTAGTCATTGTTCATGGTTGGTTTAGTGTATTTCTACTGGGCTGTGGCTCACTCTATATGGGAATATCATTTTTAGGTACAGGTAGCATGCCACCTCCAAGGACATAGCTTGGGAGGCTAGAGGAGGGCAGACTTTTGTTATTTAGTTTCTTTTGATGTATTACATGTATATTCAAGCCAAGGGCCTAATGTGTAAATGAGTTAGCACTCCCTTTTTGTAACCAAGTGTTAACTTGGAAAGCTGTAAGCCCTTAGGGCATTTGCTTTTATTGTTAACATGTAATACTTTTTGTAATGAAACTCTGTTGAACAGAAGGATGTGGAACTTTTATATATCAATGCATGTCTATATTGATGGGTTTAAATGTTGTTTTTTTGAGGGCGTTACAACTTGGTATCAGAGCGTACCGGGTTCGAATACTTTGGGTACGTGGGAAGTGATTAGGATCACAATGGGTTTGTCTCGCTTGATAGAGACTTAGGTGTAGAGTCATATGCTATGTGTTTAAATTGATAACATGCTTATGTGACTATATGGGTATGGGATTTAATTTCTAGGATGTTGATTGGATCCTTGGGTTTCTGGGAGTCTTGTTGGAAAAGCACTTGATCAATGCTGTTTCTAACCAGAACTCTATTAACGCCTCGGGACTATCATTATCCTGAAATGAAATTCGTAAGTGCTTATGTATTTATGTGCTTATGTGGAGTGAATTACAGTTGACCATGCATTAGGACGCGAGTGTTTAGTTTCGGCACATTTATGAATGTCCTAATGTTCTTCGTTTCCTTTACTAGGATGTCAGGACGAGGAAGAGGCGGTAGGCGTGGTAGGCCTAGGAGGCAGGAAGTGCCTATACCGGATGAGATTCCGGCAGTATAGGAGGGAGTTGGTCAGGCCAATGTGGCCGAGCCAGCGGGTCAGCAAGCTATGAGTGCTTTGGCCCGAGAGATAGCAGGAGCTTTGGGTATTCTCAGGGCTGGGAATCAGGCAGTTGAGGCAGGGCCTTCTTTCTTGAAGAGGGAGTTCTTCCGGTCTAACCCGAAGGAGTTTGTTGGGGATCCTAAGGAACCGCTTAAGGCAGACGAGTGGTTGGAGCAAATGAGTAAGATGTTCGAGATGCTTGGCATCGAGGACGGAGCACTGAAAGTGACCTTGGCATCCTTCCAGCTGAAGGGAGACGCGGCTCAATGGTGGAAGTATGAGAAAGTCCGTGTTGGTGGTACTTGGGAGGCGTTTGTAAATACTTTCCAGGAGAGGTTCTTATCTGCAGTTGCCAGGGAGAAGCTGAGGGATCAGTTTAGCCAGCTCAACACAGGAGGGTTTGTCTTTGGCCGAGTTCGATGCTACATTTACTAGCTTGTCCAGGTTTGCACCTGAACTTGTGGCGACCGAGGAACGCCGTTGCTATGAGTTTTAGCGGAAGTTGAGGCGTGGCCTCAAGTTGAGGGTTGGTGGATCTTACATCCGGGAGTATAGGCATTTGGTGGATGCTGCAGCTCATATGGAGCTGATGATGCAGGAGGAAGAGGAGGAGAAACATAGAGGCTCCAAGAGGGGCCAAGAGGGCCAGGGTGATGGCAGGAGACAGAGGGGTTATAACCCTCAGCCGTCTCAGGGTGGTTTGGCTAGGTCGACTTTCCCAGTACCGAGTGCAGGCTCCGGGAGGGGCAATCAGGGAGAGTTCACCTGTTACAAGTGTGGCCAACTGGGTCACAAGGCTTCGGTTTGCCCGCAGAAGGGCGGAGGTCAGAGAGCTGCTTCTTCTTCAGCTAGACCGCAGAGTCAGAGTTTGGGCAGGGGGCAGCCCTTGTCTTGTTATCAGTGTGGACAGCCTGGGCACCTGAAAAGGTTTTGCCCACAGTTGAGTGCCACTTCAGGGGCGTCTGGTTCTAGGCAGACGCAAAGTTATCAGCCAGCTCAGTCTGTGTAGGCCTCGAGGGCCAATCCGGGAGCATCGTCATCCCAGACTGTGCAGCAGTCGTATGCTCCTAGAGGTGAGCAGGTGGATCAGGGGCCTACAGGGCACGTGTATGCTGTTACCGCGCAAGACCTAGTACCGGCTCCATCAGTAGTGAGAGGTACCTTTCTGTTTTGCAACTCGGTTGCTAGTGTGTTGATTGATACGGGTGCATCTCATTCTTTTGTATCTGCTGCATTTGCATCTGTGTTGGAGTTGGAGTTGGCACTATTAGCATCTCCTATTTGTGTTGTGTCACCTGTTGGGGGTGAGTTGATCTTGAAACACGGATGTAGAGGTTGTGATATAGAGGTCGCCGACCATAGGCTTCTGTTTCCTTTTGTAGTTATGCCCATGAAGGGCTTTGATGTTATTTTGGGTATGGACTGGTTATCGTCATACCGGGCAGTTATTGATTGCTACCGCCAGAGGGTATCTTGTTGTACCGTGAGCGGGGAGTGTTTCCATTTCTTGGGGGACCGGGTTGGTAGTGTTTTGCCACCGGGGTATGATCCGCGAGGGCGGAGTGAGCTTAGTGGTCTACTTGCTAGCTTTATGAGTAGTGAGTGTGACGAGACCCAGATTGTGTTGCCGAGGGTGGTTTGTGAGTATTCGGATGTTTTTACCCAGGATCTTGTTGATTTGCCACCTCACCGAGAGATAGAGTTCTCTATTGATTTAGTGCCCGGCACGGCGCCGATTTCTATGGCACCTTATCGTTTTGCCCCAGCAGAGTTGGTTGAGTTGAAAGTTCAGCTCCAGGAATTGCTAGATAAGGGCTTCATTCGCCCTAGTGTTTCGCCGTAGGGAGCACCGGCCTCTTTGCTAAAAAGAAAGATGGTGCCTTGAGATTGTGTATCGACTACCGAAAGTTGAATCGGGCTACGGTTAAGAATAAGTACCATATGCCCCGTATAGATGATCTATTTGACCAGTTGAAGGGTTCCCGTTGTTTCTCTAAGATAGACTTGAGATCGGGTTACCACCAGTTGAGGGTCAGGGAGGAGGATATTCCGAAGACGGCATTCCGTACGCGGTATGGCCATTACGAGTTTCTGGTGATGCCATTTGGGCTTACCAATGCACTGGCAGTCTTTATGGACTTGATGAACAGGATTTTCCGGGAATTCTTAGATCGATTTGTGGTTGTCTTCGTGGACGACATTCTTATCTATTCACCTTCTGAGGAGGAGCACGAGGAACACTTGAGAGTGGTGCTTGAGTTGCTTAGAGCCCATAGGCTGTATGCCAAGTTTGGGAAGTGTGAGTTCTGGCTAGGAGAAGTCAAGTTCTTAGGCCATGTGGTTTCTAGGGAAGGGGTATCTGTTGATACGTCCAAAATTGAGGCAGTGCAAGATTGGGCACAGCCTAAGAGTGTGTTTGAGATCCGCAGTTTTCTGGGATTAGCTGGGTATTACCGCCGGTTTGTGAAGGATTTCTCCAGGTTAGCGTCACCGTTGACTAGGTTGACTCGAAAGGGGGTCAAGTTTGTGTGGAATGAGACTTTTGAAAAGTTGTTCCAAGAGTTGAAAGTTAGATTGACCACCGCTCCGGTGTTGATTATTCCGGAGAGAGGTTTGGGTTATGCAGTCTATTGTGATGCCTCACGAGAGGGTTTGGGTTGTGTGTTGATGCAAGAGGGGAAAGTGGTAGCTTATGGCTCACGTCAGTTGAAAATTCATGAGAAGAATTACCCTACACATGACCTAGAGTTAGCGGCCGTGATCTTTGCCTTGAAAATCTGGAGGCACTACCTTTATGGTGAGAGGTTCGAGGTGTTCTCGGATCATAAGAGTCTGAAGTATCTGTTTACACAGAAAGACTTGAATTTGAGGCAGAGGAGGTGGATGGAGTTTATTGAGGATTATGACTTCGAGTTGCATTATCATCCGGGGAAGGCCAATGTTGTGGCCGATGCCCTTAGCAGGAAATCCGTTAGTGATGTAGCTAGTATAGCCATCCGAGAGTGGGAGATGTTGGGGGCACTTGGCGAGTTTGATTTGCTTCTGGGCGAATCTGTTGAGGCTGCGGCCTTGTTTTCTGTTGTTGCGCAGCCTACACTTGTGACACGAGTGTTAGAGGCACAGAGAGGTGACCTTGAGGTAGAATCCCTCCGAGAGAAGATCTCCAGTGGGAAGGTTGAGAAGGGTTTGGCAGAGTATCCCGACCAGAGTGTGAGATACCGAGACCGTTTGTTTGTGCCGGAGTCTTGCCGAGAGGAAGTACTCCGAGAGTTTCATCATTCGCACATTGCGGTGCATCCGGGAGGTACTAAGATGTACCAGGATTTGGGCCGCCAGTTTTGGTGGCGGGGTATGAAGAGAGATGTGGCAGTTTTCGTGTCTAAGTGCCTTACTTGTCAACAAGTGAAGGCCGAACATCAGAGGCCAGCGGGTTTGTTGCAACCCTTGCCTATTGCCGAGTGGAAGTGGGAGCATGTCGCTATGGACTTCGTTGTAGGTCTTCCGAGGACTCAGTGGGGTAGTGATGCTATTTGGGTGGTTGTAGACTGGTTGACTAAGTCGGCGCACTTCATTCCTATGCGCGTGAGAGATTCGGTAGATCATCTTGCCGACTTGTATATTCGGGACATAGTGAGGTTGCACGGGGTCCCAGTGACGATCGTCTCAGATAGAGATCCTCGTTTTACTGCTAGGTTGTGGCAGAGTTTGCAGAGTGCCTTGGGTACTAAGTTGACCTTCAGTACGGCTTATCACCCTCAGACTAACGGGCAGTCTGAGCGTACTATTCAGATCCTTGAGGATATACTTCGGGGTTGTGTCCTTGACTTCAGTGGGACGTGGGAGAGGCACCTACCATTGGTGGAGTTTGCCTACAACAACAGTTTTCAGTCTAGTATCGGCATGGCACCATTTGAGGCCTTGTATGGCCGACCTTGTAGGTCTCCGGTTTGTTGGGCCGAGGTGGGTGATGCACCTCTGTTGGGTCCGAAGTTAGTTAAGGAGACGACTGAGAAAGCGGAGCTTATCCGTAGGAGGCTTGTTACAGCCCAGAGTCGCCAAAAGAGTTATGCCGACCGTAGGAGGAGGCCTTTGGTGTTTGACGTAGGTGATCATGTCTTCCTGAAGATATCACCTAGGCGAGGTTTGATGAGGTTTGGGAAGAGAGGGAAGTTATCCCATCGGTTTATTGGTCCTTTTGAGATCCTTGAGAGGATTGGCGAGGTTGCTTATCGTTTAGCTTTACCGCCACAGTTGGCCGGAGTTCATGACGTGTTTCATGTGAGTATGCTTCGGAAGTATGAGCTGGATCCATCGCACGTGTTGGATTGGACCGACTTAGAGGTAGATGAGGATGCCTCGTATGAGGAGAGACCGGTTCGGGTCTTGGATAGGCGGGACCAAGTCCTGCATGGCAAGACCATCCCTTTAGTGAAGGTTTTGTGGAAACATCACGGAGTGGAGGAGGCCACTTGGGAACGTGAGTTGGAAGTCCGCGAGAAATATCCGGACTTGTTTGTTGATGTGTAATCATGTATTGAGAATTTTGTTGCAAAATTGAACCTTAAGAATATCGAATATGTCTTGGGTTGTAAAACATTGTGAATGTTTTTGGTTATGAAAGTATTGTAGGACTTACCTTGATATGGAAGTCGATTATGATATTGCATATGTTGGCTATATTGTAGAAATGGAATTGTATCATGTATATTGATTATGATATGAACTGTGAACTATGTATGTTGGAAATGGAAGAGGAATGCATGTTAAAGATGCACTTATATTATATTTGTGAAATGCCTCTTGATAAGAGATGGAATGACCGGTAATGGGTCGAATTGTTGAATGTTGTAATATAACATTGTTTAAAATGGAGAAAAACTTGCTTTTGAAAATATACACTAAATTTCGGGGACGAAATTTTTTAAGGGGGGGAGGTTATAGCGATCCCGGGTTTTACCCCTTGTTGTACAGTGATCCGGACTAGGTTCCGTAGATATTAGCAGTTGTTTAAACCTTGTTTACATCCTTTCATACCTTGCATTTGAGTTATAGGATGTGTTGGGAAGGTTTGTTACAGGTTGGTTGAACTTAGGAACCAAAACTAGTTGCCCAGATTTTGGCCTGTCCGCTCGAGCGGAGCTTTTGGCGCTCGAGCGGGGAGCTTGTTGTTGCTTGGCCGCTCGAGCGGGGGTTTTGGCGCTCGAGCGGGAAATACACCCATCCAGTTTTTCCTGTGTAGTGTTGGACGCTCGAGCGGGGGATTTGCCGCTCGAGCGGGAGGTTGTGAGTGACGCTCGAGCGGGGAGTTGGGCGCTCGAGCGGGAGGCCTGTCTGCAAAAGTGCTGGGAGTGTGCATCCGGCGCTCGAGCGGGGGATTGGCCGCTCGAGCGGGAGTCTGTGAGTGCCGCTCGAGCGGGGGTTTGGCCGCTCGAGCGGGGCGACTGGGTTTAAGTCCGTGTTTTGGACATTTTGAATCACTTTTTCACTTTTCCTTCTCTCTCTTACTTTTCCAAAAACACTATTGTTGAGCTTCTCACTCTAGAGCTCTACCGTCTCTCTAGGTATTGATCTAGTGAGAGTGATTTGCTCACCTTTGGCCTTTACAAAAAAGTTGTTGATCGTCAAGGGCTATCTTTTGATCCGAGAAATTCGTGGTTTGGAGCATTTTCGTTTTCTTCACCTTCTTGGTTGGGAGTCATCTTTTGAGGTAGGGATACCTTACTCCTCTCTATGGGTTTTGTCTTTAAATTTTAGTATTTTGAGATGTTGGGGTTGGTTTGGTAAGTGTGTGAAAGTTTGGGGCTTTTGTGTAATTCTACAAAGGTTGGGGGTTAGTTTATAATAAACCTAGATGCATGTTTGGCATAGAGAAATGGCATAAAATGTTGGAACATTGATGAAAATGGATCCTAAGGGTTGTAATGTTAATTAAGGAAAATACCCTAATTACGTTGGTTGATTAATTTGTATAATTAATTGTGAGAAGTGAGGAATTGAAGTAGAAATGTTGAGTTTGGGAGTATGAGGGATTAAAGGGTGTAGTTGAATTACTAATCACTCACCGAATTGAAATGTTGATTAAATATCCATTTGTGCATTTATTTTCTGTATAGAAATAACTATTTTGGGCTATCGGTGGAGGATAGTCTTGATTGTTGTAGACAATGCATGATGATTAGGCAAACTAAAACTAATCGATTGAATGTGTCATAGAGTATGACGGTGGATTGAATACATTTACTTTATGTATTGAGTGATTGTGTATAGAACCTTTGTGTTTATATGCATTATGTGTAGAGGAGGAGATGGGGGATGTACTCCGCGGTTTAGGGGAAGATGGGGGATGGACCTCTAAACCGGATAGTGTTGGGAGAAGATGGGGGATGAACTCCGTAGATACAGCTCATATGCTTGTCTAGAGAAGTGAAGATAGAGCTCATATGCTTATCTTTGAGAAGTGTAGATACAGCTCTTATGCTTGTCTAGTGAAGTGTGGATATAGCTTATATGCTTATCTGTGAATGTGGGATATAGTTTTTATACTTATCTGTTGTGATGTTGATAGAGCTCATATGCTTATCTATTGAAAAGGGGAAAATGAACAGTAAATTGGACTTATGAGTCATATGATTGAAATGTGATTTATGTGGATGTATCAGTGTTGGCCATCTATCAATTGCTAAATTTTTAGTCATTGTTCATGGTTGGTTTAGTGTATTTCTACTGGGCTGTGGCTCACTCTATATGGGAATATCATTTTCAGGTACAAGTAACATGCCACCTCCAAGGACATAGCTTGGGAGGCTAAAGGAGGGCAGACTTTTGTTATTTAGTTTCTTTTGATGTATTACATGTATATTCAAGCCAAGGGCTTAATGTGTAAATGAGTTAGCACTCCCTTTTTGTAACCAAGTGTTAACTTGGAAAGCTGTAAGCCCTTAGGGCATTTGCTTTTATTGTTAACATGTAATACTTTTTGTAATGAAACTCTATTGAACAGAAGGATGTGGAACTTTTATATATCAATGCATGTCTATATTGATGGGTTTAAATGTTGTTTTTTTGAGGGCGTTACAAATAGGGTCCACTTGGAGTCAAGCAAGGAGGGGTCGGCCCAATGGGCTGAAAACTCAAGTAATGGGGCTAACCATAGCCTTCACTCTATTACTAAGCAGTTTAACAGGGTAGAGCAGCCCAAAGCATTGCAAAATAAGGTGAACTCAGTCCCTATTCGAAGGAATAAGCTAAAGGAGATAGGCGAGGCAAGCAGAAGTCAGAAAACTCTGAAGTAGTGGAAGCACAAAGAGGGAAAGAGATTTCTAAAGTCTACTATGAATTTACGGAAAGGGGCAGTTTTCAGAGCTACAGCAGCTGCTCTTTCACTATCCATGGCCAGCAAGTCTAGTAGATGATGTCTACGGATATCAGAGGCAGAAGTATCAATTGAAATTGGAAAAGTTTTAGGGGTAGACTATGATGGAAATGAGGGGGAGGTGATGAGTAAGCTAGAGGAATTGGAGGCCTCAGATAAAAGAAAAAAGGTGAGTAGGGGAGGTGAAGAAAATTGTGTAGTGAGGCTCTAGGAGTTATGAGGGGTAAACAATTTTGTTATGAAGATACAATCATGGAATGTTAGAGGCCTTAGAAGACCGGAGAAAAGGAGAAAGATCAAAAGTAGTTTGGCAAAGAGGCAAATTAGTTTAGTGATGATACAAGAAACTAAGAGATCAAACATCACAACCGAAGTAGTAAAATCCATCTGGTACGAAGATCAATTCGAGTATATGGCAGTAGATGCGGAAGGCAGAGCAGGTGGGTTGCTTTGTGTATGGAATCCAACGGAGTTTCAAATTCATGAGTGTTGTGGCAACCGGAATTTCATCCTAATGTCAGGTACTTTGTTTTCCTCGTTTAATTGTGTGATAGTTAATGTCTATGGCCCAACAGATGTGGCCAAAAGGCAAGTAGTTTGGGCAAATTTTGGCTTGGTTGAAGGCTTTTTTCTTGGGGCCATGGTGTATAAGGGGTGATTTCAATGAAATAAGGAATACTGATGAACGAATTGGGTGCCCTAGAAGAGACCGAGGAATGAGGGACTTTAACTCTATGGTAAAACAGCTAGAATTGATTGACCTACCAATGCTTGGGAGGAAATTTACCTGGTGCAATCCACAAACACATGAGAAATGGAGTAGAATTGACAGATTTCTTCTAAATTTTGAGTGGCTCCCCAAAATTTCAATTTTAAGTTATGGGGCCTTCCTAGGTTGGTATCTGATCATTGTCCTATAATATTGATGGAGGATGATAGGGATTGGGGTCCTAGACCATTTAGATTTCTGAATGCTTGGGCCAGCCATCCTAATTTTGTAGCTTTAGTGAAGCAAACATGGTTAGAATCTCAAGTGGAAGGGTGGGCAGGTTACAGATGTCTCATGAAGCTCAAAGCCTTGAAACAAAAATTGAAATTGTGGAACTCTGCTGTGTTTGGTAAGGTTGAATCTTAGCTTAAGGTAGTTGAGGAGGAATCCCATGCCATTGAATTAATTGTGGAAGAAAGAGCTCTTCTAGGCAATGAACAAGCTAGAAGGCAGGAATTAATGGGTGAAATCTAGAGGTTAAACAAATTGCTGGAACAGATCTGGTTGCAAAAGTCTAGAATCAATTGGGCCACACAAGGGGACAGAAATACAAGGTATTTTCATATAAAGGCATGTAGCAGAAACAACAGAAACTCTTTGTGCTCTATTCAGGTGAATGGCTCAATAGTGGAGGAGCCTCTGGTAGTCAAGCATGAGGTGAAGAAGCACTTCAGGAACTCAAAACAGTCCTAAGGCAGGTCAAAACAATGCCAAAACATGTATGTAGTAGAGCTAACACATGTTAGAATGGGAGGCATAAAGCATGACGCAACAAGGCCAATGAGTGGGATTACACTACACATACCAAAACCAAGCATGAGGTGACTTCACCAACAAAAATCAGAGTTGTAACATGGTAAAATAACACCAAAAACATGCTGAGATGGTAGCCCCAAAGGCTTAGGCAAGCATGCATACATATTGGCTCATAAGTGAAGCATAAGGCTCAACCCTTAAACACAACAAAGGGATGATAAATGTGAGAATATGGCAGAGGTATATGGTCTGAAATAACATGCCAAATGATGCCATGCCATGCAAAAAGCTCAAATACGACATGCTAGATGTCTCAAAGCTTAAGGCCAGAAAAGCCAAATGCACTGTAGCTATGCAAAGCCAAGCATGCATGACCAAGACCACTCAAATTAGACCTAAAGCATGTTTAATCAAGGCTAAAAATGTACTGGAGTAAAGCATACACATGCTAGATCAATAGGCTAAAACACCAAACAAGCTTGCACTATAAGTGCATAAACCATGCAAGAGGTGACCTTGTCGACCAAAATTAGAGCTAAGGCATGCCAAAATATGACTAAAAGCCTGCTGGAGTGGAGCCAAAAACATGCTAAAATGGTGGTCCAAAGCATAGAGCATGTTAGGCTAACTAAGAAGATTACACTACAAGTACATGAAGCATGTAAGAAGCAACCAAACTAACCCAAAACAGACTTATATCATGTTAGAATAAGGCCTAAAACATGCTAAGATAGAGCCTTATGAAGGTAGAAAAACATGCCAAGGGGTTAAGCCAACAACACATGCAAACAAAACACAAGAGGGGGGGACCACCCCCATCCATTTTGGGTCTCAAAACCCACTTTCCACCACTGAAATTCGCCTGGAATTCAGTGGTTAAAAGGCCAAAACAAGGTGGTTTGAAAGGCCTTAAGAGATAGAACAAAGCAAAGGAAAATAAGCTACCAAAGGGGGTAAACCATCCCTAACTCAAACAAAGCCTCAGACAAACATTTCAAACACTTAAAAACAAGAGTTTTTGCAGTTGAAAGTAAGGCGTAAAAGAGCTGCAAGAATGGCCAAACAAGCAATTAAAATAAAGCTTTGAAGAGGATATAGGTCTCACCCTTGAAGAATAGCAAAACCAGCAGCTTTTCTGAGCCAAAACCAACTTTAGGATGTCCACACAAGTCCTATGGAATCTCAGCTCCAAGGTCAAGAGGTTTGGCTAAGGGGTTGTAGGCAAAATGTGTGAAGTGCACTCACTTCCAAGCAATATATATATATATATAGCGAGAGAGAGAGAGAGAGAGAGAGAGAGAGAGAGAGATATTTTTTGTCTCTAAATTTTCTGAACCTTGAACAAAGGGGAGGAAGCTCCCCTTATATAGAGCAATGCAAGCACAAGCTTGCTTGAGAAGCTTCAACCTGCCTCCATCCCTCCATACACGTGTATGGAGGATGGCTGAGGGAGCTACAGCTGGCCAAAATATCTAAAAAAAACTAACTGTTGAAACTAGGTGGCCGGCCGGCCATCAGTGGTGTCCGGATGGTGTCCGGCAGTGCACCATTGATGGCCAGCAGGCCTCATCAATGGCCGGCAGGGCTTAACCCATGGTCGACAGTGCACTAAAACAAGCAATAAGGAGGGACCAGAGCATGGTCTAAAGATGGGGCAGAAATGAAACAGGGTTTGGAAAGCTCAAACCTATGACGTCCCACTGCGAAGTTCGAGTGCTCGGTGAACAACCACACTTGTTGCTGGATGTACCTGCAAGCACAACCAAGTCTTGAGGACGGTAAAAAATGGGGTGTCTACAGTTGCCCCTCTTTGATAGAAGTCGAAAGTCACAAAGTGATAGGAGTGAATGTCAAAGTCGAGAGACGACCCATTTTTGACAAGGCCGAAGACTCAGGCAAACATTCAATATAATCATAGAGAGATGCGCCTGCAGGCTGGGGTAAAATGCAAATGACATGCATGATGCAAGAGCATAACTTATGATTATGCAAAGAAAGCTATAATGAAGCATTTATGCAAATAAATACAAGAATTTAAGCAAACCGACAAGTTGCAGAAGTCTCACACATTTCAACAGAAAGCATGTAAGAAAATTACGCAATCTTAACTACACATCACGCGAGGAAGACCAAAAGTGACTACCAGGGAACACCCAAAGTCTTAAACGAAACACCTCTTAGCGTATCACACGCGGGAGAGGGAAGGAAACATCTCTCAGCATATCACACGTGAGAGAGGGAAAGGTAAACACCTCTCAGCGTATCACACACGAGAGAGGGAAAGGCAACACCTCTCGGCGTATCACACGCGAGAGAGGGAAAGGCAACACCTCTCCGCATATCACACGCGAGAGAGGGAAAGGTAACACCTCTCAGCGTATCACACGCGAGAGAGGGAAAGGCAACACCTCTCAGCGTATCACACGCGAGAGAGGGAAAGGTAAACACCTCTTAGCGTATCACACACGAGAGAGGGAAAGACAATAGCCCAAATGCTTCCAACACGGTGTTAATGTAAACACCAGGCGCACCTGGGTGTTTCTAAACAACCGGGGAAGGGAGAGGAATGGTGTTACCCAGAATTCCTCCGAATGAACCGTATGTACAATACCATGCATGTATGAGAGAGAAACCTGAAAGGTCCGATGCAATACAATACATATCTCATGCGAGACGAAGGATGACAACATGATGCCAAGGCGTACTCAATGCTTAACATGCAAGAAACGGAACTGAAGCGTGTTCTATGAGAGATAGTCAATGATGCATATTCAATGCAAGATAATCAATTATGCATATTCAATACATGATACTCAACAATGCATGTTGAATATAATGTGCAAATTCTATGTGACAACAAAAGCATGCTCGATAAAGTCAACTCGAAGGCAACTTCCAGTTTACCTCCCAGAAGAGTTGGAATGTATTTAAAAAGTATACACCTCGTGTGTGTTGATGGGTGGCGACCACCGCACACTGAGAACACGATTCTGGGCTTCCGCAGAGGCATTTTGAGTGAAACTTTGAGCACACCTTGCATTTCTTGGAACCCAAGGACACATATCAAGGTAAAAGAGGCAGGGGAATCTGGTGGAGGCATGCCGGCCACCAGGGGATACCGCCGGCCCTCTGCCGGCCATCAATAAAGGGGTGCCAGCCACCGATGAGGGGGTGTCGGTCACCGATGGCAGATTTGGCCACTTTGGTCTTTTGACCCGTGGCTCTTTAAGTAGAGGCAAAGATGGTTCATTTCCTTGCAAACACTTGCACAAAAAACATTTCTTTTGCTCTCTAAGTGTGCCTTCTCTCTAGATCCGTGCATTCTACACGTTTCCCAACACCCTAGAAATAATTTGTTCGCAAAAACCCTTTCATTCTCTTCGATTTGAACCAATCAGAATTTGATTTCGACGACTCTCCCGTCATTTCCACCATTCAAGGTTGATTTCCCTCGAGTTTCTCCCAAGGCTTGTGTACTTTTCCCTGGTTTTCAGTTTTATTTGAATTTTTCTCTCTCCTAGGGTTTGATTTGTTCGAAGCTTCACCCTTTTCCCCATTTTTGCTCATTTTTGCATCTATTTCAGATGGCTAACGATGTCCCTCATGACGGGCGCCTCCCCGCACTTCCTCTAGTAAAGTTGGCAGCGGACTTCACGGCCGAGCTGGGGGTCGAGCCTCAGCCTTTACTGCCTAGTATCCGCCCTTTTGGCATGGTGAGCTATCACCCTGAGACCCATATGGTACTAGTTGCGGGAGGCATCCACGCATTCACTGATTTTGATGAGGACATACCAGACGACCTCCTACTGAGAGAGCCTGCGTCTCACTTATCAACCATTGCTGTAGAGGTAGAAACTCTGCTTTTCTGCAGTACAACTTTTAACTATTTGCATTTTTTTGCACTGTTCTGATCTGATTGCATCACATGCCTTGATCTGACTGTGTTTCATACATTGCTACTTTGCATTCAATTGTATTTCACACATCACTGCTCTGTATACAACTGTACTTCGCACATCACTTCTCTGCATGCAACTGTACTTTCAATACATCACTGATCTGTATTCAACTGTACTTTTGTCGCTTGATCTGATTACATCACATTCCACAAGACGAATCTCGCTCTTTCCAAGGCTACGGTGCAACGACGGCTCGAGATTGGTATGATGAGTTTCTTACGCCGGTCCGTGCGATCATTGATGGGACCGGCTTCGGTTTATTCTGCTCCAGCTTGACATGGGTGATAGCGAGTCACACTCTCCTAGGGGCTCTTGTAGAGAGGTGGTGGGACACCACCAACTCTTTCCACTTCTCCTTGACGGGAGAGATGACGATGACTCCCTTCGACTTCGCCATGATCACTGTCCTAGGCGTAGGGGGTGATCCGATTCCTCTTGATCCCGACATGGGAGCGTGGGTGGCCACATGGGACACACTACTTGGGGCGCGCCCACCAATACTTCGATCAGGCATGGTCAGGTATACTTGCTTCGAGGAGCATTACAGAGGGGAGGATCTCGAGACTTTTGAGGAGGTGGAGCAGTATGCCAGGGGTTTCCTCCTATTCTTTTTTGGTACCACCTTGTTTTCGAACAAGTGGAATACCGTGGGTTTATATTTCCTGGGCGCACTGGTGGTACTCCTGTGGGTCCAGTTCTATTATTGGGGTGCAGCCGGCCTTACCACCTTATATGGGTACATGAGCTCGATCTCTCGGATGTGCGGGACCCTGATCGGCGGCTACTGGCGAGCTTGGGAGGTACGCAGCTTAGTTCCCTCTTTTCATTGTTTGCTTAGCATTTTCTGCTTTACACTTGTTCAACACTTGTGTTTTTTGCATTCTCTGTATCTGCTCTTGCACTGTATGTTTTCTGCATTATATTTTCTATAAACCATACATGCTGCACACTGTATACCATACACTGCACACACAAAGCCTAATCTCTGCTCTGGACTTACACTCCTTATGCATTGTATTGCGTTCTGCTTTCTGCATTTTCCATGCTCTGTTCATACGCTGTATTGATCACATTTTCCTTACAGCTGTGGGTGTACGCATACTTTCCGACACTTGCTCCTGAGCCTGTAGAGGAGACACTAGTGACAGTCCCATTCTCTGATGTATACGATGGCCAGCTCCGTCGTAGGACCCGAGGGAGCTTTATGTTCTTCCGGCAGTACTTCGACACGGTCACGGCGCGCGAAGTAATTCCACAACGAAGTTATTTCAATGGATGCACCCACATTAGTTAATTGACAACAACTAATTATCTTGTTCATTCTCTTTTCCTTAGATCACATGGCAGTCGTGGGATGCGATACCGACAGGGTTCCGAGATTAGTACAACGCTACCAGGATTGTCTCCTGCTACCACATCCTCTTCGAGGGTCTGATTTGTCGCCCTTGGTTCTTGAGTGAGTGCTTCGTACGCCAGACCTTGGGATTGCCTGCTCTATTTGTACTGACGGCACCTCCACCATCGACGAGGGAGACACATAGGTTGTCTGTCGAGCAGGTGATTCAGTTCATGGTAGGACCGGAGACGGATTATTTCCGTGCTGAGGGCAACTACGAGGCCTTTATTCAGACTCACCTAGTGCCACCTTTGTCCGGTGTCTGGGGAGGAGAGAGAGCGAGGGCTCCAGCTGCGAGGGGGAGAGATAGGAGGGGCAAAGCGTCCAGAGCTCGTGGTAGGAGAGATCTTGAGGTGGGGCAGGAGATGGGATGGCCAGAGCTGCCTACCTCATTGACTTATCAGAGACGTTCTGGGGAGACTTATCAGATCCCCATTGTGCCTGCATCAGCTGGGCGTGCACTGGCCGGGATTCAAGGCCCGACTTCGGTATGTATTAAACTCCACATTTTGCCTATTTACATCATTTCAATTGTCCTTCATCGGATACTGATCTTTTTGACGCACTCGCAAGCGCCCATAGAGTACACAAGGAAGGCCATTGATCTAGTGGCCTCTCTGACAGAGATGATAGAGACGAGTCTGGATCTACTCAGCCTCTACAGGATCTTGGTGAGTTCTTTCAAACTACACTTCATGCCACAAAGTCTTTTCTTGACACACTAGCATTTGCACAGTTCCGCACTGCACTGATTTGATATATTGCTCCCATACACTGCTCATGGTATACATACACTGCAAATCATTCACTGTTCACAGCACATTATTCTTTGCGTCTAATACATCTCGTTACTAATGCATTTTGGCGAACTGCCTTTTTCAGATTCCCTTCCTGATGCCAGGCCCATCAGATGCCCCAGCAGGAGCAGTGGCGGGTCCTTCAGTACCTCCCCCATCAGCAGAGAGGAGAAGGAGATAGGCTTAGAAACACGGCCGAGGTAGAGGCAGAGGCACCCACAGCGAGAGTGACCCTTCAGAGCCCGTGCCGAGTGATGATGATGACGAGATGAGAGGGGAGGCTGAGGCAGCGAGTTCGCAGTCCGAGTCATCTGAGGGTGAAGATGATGACGCTGGCTCAGATTCTGCTGGTGGAGAGGCTGGAGAGGCTGAGGAGGGTTCTGGTTCACCTTCAGATCCAGCTTCAGATAGCGGTGCCAATGGCGAAGGTGCTGCAGAGTCTGTTCCGCCGAGGAAGAGGACGAAGAGGGCCTCTGAGTCCCAGAGCTAGTTGGCACTGATGTAGACGCTTTTGCTTTATTTCTCTTTTTGCTAGCAATATTGACATAGTGTACAACCTTAGGCAGTTTTATTTTCTTTAAAACTTGTACTTTTATAAAGAGAAACCATGATGGGAATGAAAACAGCTCTTTTTTTTTTTAAAAAAAATGTTGTATTTTGTATTCAGAACATCGCATAACATCGCACAGCATGAAAACGAGATTGATTTTTTTTGAAAACTGTACAGCAAAATGCATTGCCTTGATAAGGTAGTGAACCAACTAACAACTGAAAGGACAAAACAACTCGATAAACAAAACAAGACCTTGACAGGCTAAACACAGTAAGTACAACTCGATAAACAAAATTGCAACTACTCGATAAACAGAATACGTACAACTTGATAAGCAACAAAAGCAACTTAACTAACAAAAACCGAATGATTACAACTTAAACAGGCATGCTCAAGCCCGAAAAGAACCAAAACAAGACCCCGAAAGGTGCCGATAACAGAATACAACTGCTGAAAACAACTGGATCTTCACACAAGAGGTCCCTGAGCATGAAAGGAGGCTGCCGACCATAAGGAATGGCTTGCCGGCCATGGGGAATCGCCTGCCGGCCATTGATGACCCCATGTCGGCCATTAATGACACCCTGCTGGCCATCAATGTGCTGCTGCCAGCCATCGATGGCAGAACCTCCGAAACGTCGACATCTGTTCTTCACTTATTGCCTTATCTTCTATAAAGGTTCCAGCCTCGTGGTTTCTTCATTACAACTCCATTTTTGCCACAAATGGAACCATTTCTTGCCCAAAACCATACAAATTGGATTGCAAGTTTGGATGGCTCGGAAAAGTTGAATTTTCGGGGTTTCGGAATGAATGCACTATTCACGCTGAGCCATACCCCGTTGCGTTTTCCATTCCTCCACGCCGCGACTAGGTGTTGGAATCCAGTAACTCATGTTTTTAGCTTTGGCAGTCAAGAGATGTGTCCCACTTTTGAAGATTTCCAAGCTTTGATGGAGTCTCGATGCGAGGAAGAGATGTTGTCCCAATTCCGTCTTGGCCACGTCCAAGATCTAGGATGGATGTGTGGGCTTACTTCGCATGACGCTCGGTTTTTGAGTCGTGACGGGGAGTTGGATATCCCAAGCTTGATTCATCGGTTTTCTGATGCCGGTGACCACGGCGACCATCACTGGCAGGGTTTTCGGCGACACGCCCTCTGTTTATGCATATTGTCTCATTTCTTGCTTGCCCCCGGCTCTGGAGGGTCTAGCGTCCGTTTGATTGAGGTTGCCCAAGGTTTAAAAGAGGGCAAGAGCTGTATTACCATGACACTAGCTGAGACACTGATGCGTCTGGATGTTTTCTGCCGCTGGGAGATGACTAGATTCGCGGGGGCTCCACTACTGCTGCAGGTAATGTTTCCCACCCTATCTCACATATATTTCTCACATCACTCGGCACTCAGGCTCGGTTTTTCTCTCAAAACCCTTTTCTCACTTTTCTCTCCACGTACACCTCTCTATTCTTTAATCTCTCATTTTTCATCTCTCCCCAGATATGGTTAATGGATAAGTTTAAGGTTGTGGACTCATGCCCAGCATATTCAGCTCGCGGTTATTTCTTCCGATGACGCCTAGTTGATGCCCTAGATGAGGGATGGCCTTGCGAATGGATGTGCAGCCTATCCGCTGTCAACATTGCTTGGTGCTGCCCCTGGCTTAACCTGTCGACGATCAGCTACAGCATGTCCCGACAACCGGTCATTCAGCTAATTGGCCTGACACACCGTGTCTTTTACTTCCCGTTTCGATTCCGACACCAGTTCGGGCATAATCAGACTTGTCCGGAAGAGGGGATAGAATACCCTACTGCATTTCCGGTCTGAGGCGCACAGCTAGCTCGGTATGCCACAGCATGGAGGAGGAGAGAGCTTCTGGCCCCTGCTCCCACTTTCAGTTGTGCCCTTTCTGACAAGTGTATAGCTTGGCTCGATGAAGAGGCGTAGGTTGGGCCTACTTTGGCATCAAAGGCTTCCACAAGCTCTGGGAGGGGGCACAGGAACACTTGACTATGCCCCGAGTTTATTTGCTTTATCAGCACTTTCAAGTTTTCTTTTTGAATGTAATAAAAAGCAACTTCAATTTGTATTCAAGAGTAGGAGAACTCTGTACTGAAATCAATGTAATTGAAGGTTGTGGGTACTGAAAATTTTCTGTTTGGTCCAAAAATGGTCTAAGTTGTAAAAGATTAATTTGAACAAAATCAACTTTTATTAAAACTTTTGAAAACCATTTTCGATATAGATCACAACTGGACACCCGAGATCTATCACTGAGATGTACAACCTCAGATCCACTCAACTGGAAAGTTGCCCCTAGTCTGAACAACATTGCACTGGAGATCACAACCGAGCTCTTGGATGCAGAATAGACAAAGATGACCAACATGATCACATGGACAAAGTTGATTGGGAAGTGCTTATGGCTGGACTTCAGAATGAAGTTGCCTACGTATCCCGAAGATGGGAATCAAGCCTTACGTAGTTCGGTTCAGGTTCACTCGTGTATTAACACTCTCCTTTTGTACTCTAACTTTTGCCAAGGCTGCCCTTTCTAGGTTTTCAACCTTGCGAGCTCAGTTTTTATTATTTCAAATTTTTTCATGCTCTAACTTTTGCCTGGGTCGCCCTTTCGGGTTTTCGGCTTAGCGAGCCACGCAGGGATAGTATTTCTTCAACTTGTCCATGTTGATCGGCTGGGAGAACTCTAGGCCATCTAGGTCCATCAGAACGACAGCTCCACCCCACCAGATAGACTTGATGATGTAAGGGCCAGTCCAATTGGGTCTGAACTTGCCCCTATGGTCGTGGATAAGAGCTCGGTTGTCTTTGAGCACTAGATCCCCCTCTTTCAAATTCCTGGACTTAACCTTCTTGTTGAAAGCCCTAGCAATTTTTCATTGATAACCCTGGACGTGATACAGTGCTTTCAGCCTTTTTTCATCAAAGAGGATGAGTTCTTCGAACCTGCTTTGCTGCCAATCTGCCTCGGCTATCTGGCACTCAGCCAATTCCCGTAATGACGGAACCTCAACGATAGGCAGAACAACCTCCATCCCATAAACCAAGGAGTACGGAGTTGCCCCAGTAAAAGTTCGAATTGAAGTCCAGTAGCCCCAAAGAGCAAATGGCAGCTTATCTGGCCAATCCCTATAGCTTTCCACCATCTTCTGCAGAATGTGCTTGATGTTCTTGTTGGCGGCCTCAACAGCTCCATTGGTTTGCGGCTGATATGTAGATGACTTATGAAAAGCCACGTTGTATTTCTCCAACAAGTCGATCACCTCCTTCTTGAAGTAGGAACCATTATCTGAAATAATCTCATTCGGGACCCCGTAGCGACAGATAATGTTGTTCCTGATGAACTTAGCAACGTGCGATGCCTTTAGTACAGCATAAGATTGGGCCTCAACCCACTTCGTAAAGTAGTCTATTGCTACAAGAATGTAGTCATGCCCGTTGGACCCCTTCGGAGTGACAGCCCCAATTACATCAATCCCCCAGACTGAAAAATGCCATGGCGAAGTCATATTGTACAGCTTCGACGGGCGGAATATTCATGCGGTTTGTATAGATCTGGCATTTGTGGCATCGCCGAACAAAGCCAATACAATCCTCCTCCATGGTTGACCAATAATAGCCCTGTCTAAGGATCTTCCGAGCTAGCATCACCCCACTCATGTGTGCTCCGCACTCTCCCCCATGGATGGCCTCCATCAGGTGCTTGGATTCTTCAGCATTAACGCATAGCCTATGCATCCCGAGATGACCCCTCTTGTGCAATTTACCCCCACAGACGATGAACTGAGCAGCTATTCTTCAAATTGCCTTCTTATCTTTGGCATTTGCCCCTAGTGGATATGCCTCCTTTTCCAAGAAGTTCCAGATGTCGTAATACCAGGGGTTTTGATCTTGTACCTCATCTATGGCAGCAATCAGCTCGTAGGTCGGCACGAATTTCTGTTCAATGATGATCGGACGCATCCGGACTCCAAAAGGGATGTCTATCATAGAAGATAGAGTTGCTAATGAATCAGCGAACCTGTTGTTCTCTCTTAATAGATAAGCGAAGTTCAGTTTTTCAAACCGAGGAATCAGAACGTCCAAGGTTTGGTGATAGATTCTCATCTTTTCTTCTTTAACTTTCTAATCTCCTTTAGCTTGAGATACAACAAGGTTCAAGTCCCCGATGACGTCCAACCGTTTTACCCCTAGTTCCAGGGCAGCTTACAGTCCACCAATACATGCCTCATACTCTGCCTCATTGTTTGATACTTTGAACCGGAGTTTGAATGCTAAAGGTATACAGGAATTGTCGGGTGCTATCAGCAACACCCCTATCCCATACCCCGTACTGGTTTGACGCCCTGTCAAAGTACATCGTCCAAGTCTCTTTTTTGACATGCAGAATGGCCTCGTTTGGGAACAGATATTCAACTGCTTCATCCCCTTCAACTGGGTGGTCGGCTAGGAACTCTGCTACCGCTCTCCCTTTCACTGACTTGCGCGTCATGTACTTCAGATCAAATTCGGAATGCAGAAGCAACCAACGGGCTAGCCTACCCGTAAGTGCTGGTTTCTCAAAGAGATATTTCATGGGATCTAATCTCGAAACCAGTATTACAGAGTGAGCTAACAGGTAGTGCCTCAACTTCCTGGTAGCCCATACCAAGGCCAGGCAAGCTTTCTCCAGCGGAGTGTAGTGGGTCTCGTAGTCCAACATTTTCTTACTCAGGTAGTAGATAGCTTTCTCCACTTTGTCCTCAAATTCCTGGGCAAGCATGCAGCCTATTGTCGTTTCGGTCACATAGGTACAGAATCAATGTTTTTCCCGGCTCAGGTGGTGACAACACAGGTGGTTTCTGTAAATATTGCTTGATCTGCTCGAAAGCAACTTGGCATCGGTCATTCCATTGGAACTTCTTTCCTTTCTTGAGGAGACCAAACATTGGTTCACAAGTCAAGGTTAATTTTGCAATAAACCGTCGTATGAATTGCACTTTACCCAGAAAGCCTCGCACCTTCTTTTCAGTCCTCGGTGGTGGCATTTCTAAGATGGCCTTGATTTTAGAAGGATCGACCTCGATACCCCTTTGTGTGATCAAGAACCCCAGCATTTTCCCTGCTGTAACACAAAATGTACATTTCTAAGGATTCAGCTACAACCGATACTCTCTGATCCGTTGGAAGAACTTCTGCAAGGCGGTGCAGTGGCCCTCTCTTTCCTTGGACTTGACAATCATGTCGTCCACGTACACCTCAATCTCTTTATGGATCATATCGTGCAAAATCATGGTCGCAGCCCGTTGATACGTAGCCCCAGCGTTCTTCAAACCGAACGGCATCACCCTATAACAGTATGTTCCCCATGGAGTGGTGAAAGCAGTCTTCTCCTTGCGTTCGGGTGCCATCAAAATCTGATTGTAGCTTGAAAACCCATCCATGAACGAGAGTAGCGCATGCCCAGCAGTGAAGTCCACTAATTCATCGATATGCGGCAGAGGAAACTCGTCCTTCGGACTGGCTTTGTTCAAATCCTTGAAGTCCACACATACCTGAATTCCGCCGTCCTTCTTCGGCACCGGAACTATATTGGCCAACCAAGTTGGATACTCAGATACTAACAGCAACCCTGCGTCGATCTACTTGGTGACCTCTTCTTTGATTTTCAGAGCCCAGTCCGGGCGGATCCTTCGGAGCTTCTGCTTAACAAGTCGGGCCTCTGGGTTAAGAGGGATCCGGTGCTGTACAATCTCAGGATCGATTCCAGGCATGTCTTCGTAGGACCATGCGAAAACATCTTTGAAATCTTTTAATAAAGTGACTAAGCGCTCGCGCTCATTCGAAGACAATATGGACTCGATCTAGACCAGCCGCGGGTCCTGCTCAGTACCAACATTAATTGTGGTGATTTCATCAACCAAAGGTTTTACAAAGCTCTCCTGCTCTTGATCAATCAAACGTTGTAAAACCGGAGGAATTTCTTCCTCGTCGTTTTCATCAAAATTTTGAAAGTCCTGATTAATGCAATAAATTAAAGGCACAGAAAAGTACTCGAAAGCCACAGCCGTACCATTCTCATTAATAACATCCAGTCTGTCCGATTCCTCTATTACAACAGACTCAAAGGAAAAAGAAAAAGACGACCTGGACAGGACAGTGGCATCCGGGTTATCACCCCCAAGAATACCAGACTCGGACTCAGACTCAGAAGAGCTGCAATCTGATTCCGACTCCACTGACTCAGTGGAATTAGATTCCGGCTCACTACCTGACCCAGAACTGCTCGATAAAAAGCCCCCCTCGTATTGCCAGACGAGGGAGGGTGTGATGGATGCATCGAGAATGCCTGAAGATGGCCCACGGCCGCTTCATCCCCGATCATGGAAACTGAGAAGTTATCCCCCAACCACTCCGGTACGATCTGAGGATCTGAGAAGAGACAAGCTAGTGCTACCCCCATCTCAATTTCTGTGCTCTTGGAATCCTCTTCCTTGCACTGCTCAGCCTCAGTTGGTGGGTCTGTCTGCTCTTCGGCAACTTCATCCCCGGACAACTGAAGATCAAAAAAGATTTCAAAGCCGGGCAAGTGCCACGTCTCTGCATTTAGCCATGGCTCTGGAAAGCCGCAGAACGGGAAGTCTTCTCCCTCTCGGACAAAGTGTCCATTCAGGCTCCCTTAGATAGGTTGGTGCACCAACTCATAATGCTTCCCGGCTTGCTTTGCCCTGGCTCTTCCAGCCATCTCTCTTCCTTTCCTCGCCCAATCCTCTTTAGTAGGCAGATAACCTAGGCCAAAGGTATATGGGTTGTGCAGCACTTCAGCCGATGCTGCAACGCCCTTCCGGCCACTTCGCCCTAATCCCATTCCGGGCATGTGTTGAAGTTTGTCCATAAGGTAGACAGACTGTGCACTGACATATAGCCCCTCATCAACAGCTAGCATATTCTATATAACTCGGGCCTCAACTAGGGTAAATCCTGACCAAAAATACATCCTCTGTGCCATGCTCAATCTCCAGAACTGGTGTAGAAACCTCTGGCAACAGATGTATTGAAGAATTTCCAAAAACGATCGCTACCCCCTTCCTGTGGGGTTACTTCAGCATTTGGTGTAAGGTGGAAGAGATAGCTTTCACTTGGTGCAGCCACGGCTGCCCAAGGAGTAGATTGAAGGTTGCAGGAACATCCAAGACATGGAACTCAATGTCCTGCTGTCCCGGACCAACCTGAGTCTTAATCCATACGGTTCCTATCACCTCTCGGTTGGTATTATCATACGCCCAAATCACCTGGGCTGTAGGCACAAAATCCATGGGCTTCAACCCGATAGCATACGCCGTTCTCGATGGACATACGTTGATTGCAGACCCCGTGTCGACCAAAACCACCGGTATCCACTTTTCTCTACACTCTACAGAGATGTAGAGTAGTTTGTTCTGATCTGAGCCCTCGGGCGGTAGTTCCTTGTCGGTGAAGGTCAAGGTCGAGGAAGCTCCTCCCGGGAAAACCAACCCTACCAACTGCTCGGGTGTGGTATCAATTGAAAGTTTCACCTTGTCCATGGCAGAAAGGACAGCTTGTCTGTGAACTCTCGAGGCCATAAGCAGTCCCCAGATGGAGATGTCTGCTTGAATCTTCTTTAGCTGTTTCAGTACAGCCTCCTCCTCTAGCAGCTTTTCTTTCTGCCTCTCTGCCTCTTTGTCTTTCCCGGACGCCTCTGGTTGGTCTAGGTGTGGGGGCTTGAAATACCGCCCACTCCTGGTCATATGATCAACCTCCTCAACATACCAGGTGTCATCTGGTTGGTTTTGCCCCAATCTTCGTCAGTATGGGCAAGACGAAAGTCGTCGTCTTCCCATCACATGCCATCGGTAACCGACAGACAGCTGTCCGGCTCCGTTGTCACTGTTTCTGTGCTCACAGCACATTTCGTCCCCGCAGGGGCTTTGGCCTTCCTAGGCCTCTCAAGATCCTTGATCTTTTCTTGGTCAAGTCGCTTTAATGCAACCTGCTGTTCAGTGTCTGCCATACACAATTTGCCCAAGTCCCAAGCAAAATTCTTCGCACCGGTGCTCTTCGGTGATTCTTCCTGATTCTCGGCCATTTCGGCCACTACTGATGTTCTCGTTCCTGACGGTCCCTGTTCTGGCTGAGATTCTTTAACAACATCTGGCTGGTCACTGAGCCTCCCCGTATTCTCTGCCGATCCATCCAAGTCGAACCAGTTGATGTTCACATCCCCTGAGTCCTGCTCATTGAAGAACTGCAGATTGTCAATATCCTCTTCCAGCTCTGCTAGGTCATCTAGCCTCTGACCAGGTCTATCCTCCCAGACCACACTCATTTCTGCGCCAGTTGGCAACTCTGCCCTCGGCTTAACCTGATCTGTTGACACGATATAACCACACGGGTTGTATGCTTCCTCAGTAAAGCTCCCAGATCCCTCAAAAGTCATCCCGGTTCTGTCTTCGCCAGTCACCACCACTGGTTCAGGTTGGGTTTGGGAGATGCTCAACATGCACAAGTCCGTGCTGTCTGGGATGAACACTTCAGGCTTGGGTATGTGGGAGGGCGTGATGTATATGCTTGGGTCATATGGAATGGTCGCGGTTTGGATCAGGTTGATGTGCTTGGGTGGTGGAGCTTGGTTATGTGGTGGGAGTGGGTTGGTGGTGACATTTGGTTTGTCGGGAGGTACAACCACCTTGTTGTCAATGAGATCTTGAATCTCATGACGCAGTTTGAAGCACTGGTTGGTGTCGTGACCGTGTTGTTGGTGAAAGGCACAATATTTGGTTGGGTTATGGGTTGGTGGGAGGTTATTTGGTAGTGGGCGCGGTTCCAGAGGCTTCAGATACCCCTTTCTAATTAGAACCCCGAGAGCTTTGGACAAAGGCATATACAACGGGGTAAAAGTCTTCTAGCCCCGGGGTGGGTATTTGGCTGTTTGTGAGCTGGTACCGGACGCACCGGTGAAGGGTGTAGTTGTAGCTATTTTTGGAGTGGTGGTGGTGACCATGCCCACATCAAAAGTTCTGGCAACTGCAACACTACTCGTGCCTGCATTCGAACTGCGTGTAAATGCCCTCTTAGGCTATTCCCTATCTTGGTCGATCAGACCCTGCTTCATAGCATCCTTAATCTACACCCCAATCTCGTGTAAGTCTGCAAAGGTAGGGGGGTAAGATGATCATTTTTTGCATCAGCTTGGGTTGAAGGTTGCGCACAACCATCCTTGTCTGATCCTTCTCCAATGGCCGAGTTGTCATCATGGAGGCCTTGGCCCTCCATCGAGTGACAAAGTCAGAAAAGCCTTCTTTCGGCTCTTGCCTGGTCGCCTTAAGATCACGGATTGTGACCTCAATCTGGGTGTTGTATGAATATTGTGCGACGAAGGCCTCGGCCATTTCATCATAGCTCCTTTTCACTGAGTCCTCTAGCTTGGCGTACCAAATGACCGCAATACCCGATAGGGTCTGGCCAAAGAGTGATAGTATTTGGAGTCTCGTCAAGCCCATCGCGCTCAAAATATCCGAGAACAGCTTCAAATGAACCATAGGGTCGCCTGAGCCGTCAAAACGGTCTATGTGGGGCATCTTGAACCTGTCCGGCAATGTTACCACCGAATCAGTGTAACCATCCTCTATGTCTGGAATGGAATTGACCCCCTGGGCTCGTTTAAACAGCTTTTCAAGCTTACTCATCTTCAGAGCGGTTGGGTCCATCTCAGATTCAAACGGTGTATCTGTTGAGAAGGCCGGTGTCTTTGAGTCTGTGGTAGAACTGGTGGCGGGACTGGCCCTGTTGGAGCATCCGTATCTTCCTAGACGTTTGCAATATCCCCGAGTGTTGGAACTCTAGGTGGAGGCGGGGGTGGATGCGAAACAGATGCTCCGACTTGTTGCAGTTGTTGCTATTGCTAGAGCCTGGCAATCAATTCTGCCTGTTGAGCCACAATCTCTACCTGACACGCGGCAACCTCTGCCTGGTGGGCAGCATCCTGCTGCATGGCTTGCATGGTCTCTTGGAGCTGACGCATCATGTCCTCCATACTTGCCATAAAATGCTGATTTAACTGAACAGGTGTATCTCTCTGTGGTAGAAACGGAGACCTCAGCCTGACTACTCACTGGTGGGGTGGACAATGATCGCTGAACCAACGAATGCTGTACCGATACTCTCTGCCTAACTGTCCTCCGTCTTGTAACCGGGGGTAATGAAAAAAACACTGCTTGTCTGTTAGCTAGATCCTCGGATCGATGAAGCCTTCTACCTCTAACCTAGAGTGCTCTAGGGGAAACTGCCTCTTCAGAAGCAATGATGTTATACTACCTTGCAAAAAGATAAATAAAGCACAATAAGGAAACAACAAGAAGAAAAATGGACAGCATTTTGGCTTAAATAAACACAACACACAGTTGATATTGTAAGCTGAGCACACTGTTCTCAACACTGATCACTGCCCCCAAATCACTGCCTCAAATCTGATACTCCAAATACTGATGTCCTCAGACTGATACCCAGACTTGCAAACTGATACATACAACCCTGTAGAGACACACTCTGACAGCACATATCAAACAAGTAAGAGCCAAAACAGCCCTATGTTGGGGTAGGGTTTCCCTGTCCTATTTTATCAGGAGCTAGGGTTTCATTACGCACGTAGCGGTTTCAAACAACCTACAATCGGGTAAACAACTTGTCCTAGTTTGGAATGGTCTTTACGGCTTCCGATATGCACTAGGTCAAATGGTCAAAAAGGGTGCCTCGGTAAAAATTGAGGTTTGTGTTCCCATCATGGCAGAGCCCGTAACCGGTCAGCCTTATGGCATGCTTTTCCAAGCAAGCCTTTGGCAAACCATTCAGGAATAGTAGACGGCAAACATGGTGTCCTAGGCGCACCAATGCAAATGCAATGCAATGAAACAAATAAGTGTAGATAAAACAACGTATCATGAGTTCGAGTCAAGTTCTCTAAATCCCCAGCAGAGTTGCCAGAAACTGTAGACCGCCTGAACTCGCTCCGCGCGCCCCCCTTTTGGAAGGGGCGCGGATTGTGTTCATAGCTACTACAGTTTGGACTCCTGTCACGATTCTGAATCAAATTTCACAAAGTTCAATGCAAGATTGATAAATCACCAAGGAGTCCAAATCTGGCAAATTGTTTTAGAAAATCGATTTTAATCAAAAAGCGCCAAACATGGACTGCTTTGCCAGATTTCAAAGTCGCCACCTAAATATTTTATTTTGTAAAATTTAGGAAACCCTGACTCGTGCCAAAGGCCACGTGTCCGTCATCACCAAAGTTGCCTCGACTCGGGAACTTGGCTACAAGAGGGGAAGGTCACGAAATGAGCACCCCCGCTCACCCGATCAAAGGATCAGCCTCTACTAAGCATGATATGTTGTTTTGAAAATACATGTGTTCTTATTCTGGTTATTAGCCAACTTTACTATGTGATGCGCATAGCATACAAGTATAGACTAGATCACTCGAATTGAAACAAAACATCTCATGTTTGTTTTTGAAAATGGTTTGAAAGTGCTACTCGCAAGTAGGCTAAAGCACGGATTTGCCACCCTCAAGTGGGCTTAGAAAACATGATTTGCCACAAAAAAGTGGGCTTCAAACGCACATTTTGATGAATTGTTCCAATTCAAGCAATGAAGCCTTCAACCACAGGCATTCATGCAGCTATAGCAATTAAGCAAATACCCTCATGGCAAGCATGCTATCATGGCAGTCACTTACACACATGCAAGGATGCTAAAGCGAAAACACTTATAGTGTACTCCGAGCCAAAATAGAAAACTAGTTAGAAATCAATGCATGATCCTAATTATGCTACAATGCCTACTGCAACACATGCAATAATGCAATGAGATAGGCTCGGCTACCTAAGATGGCATATGAATGCAACACTTGATAACATGCTTCGGAACACGTATTCAAGTAAGTGTATTGAAATACAATGCAGTTTGTATGATGCGCCGAGCCCGATGCATGCAAGACAAATGAATGATGCACGCATGCAAAGCATAAGGTATGCTAATCGAAAAAATGCCCTAAAACTAACCATCGAAAGCTGATAAGTAAAAGGGAGAAAGAAGTGGGGTTGGAAGACATGCATCACACACATGCACGCTTATTACAACAATACGCCCTCGCGAAGGATGGTCCGAATGAATTTAGCTAACTAGCTACGCTAATTAAACTAATTATTACAAACCAACTAATTAACTATGCTAAGCTAATTAATTATTACAAAACTTTAACTAATTAAACAAATTAATTAAGTTATAAAGCCAATTAAACTTAACAAATAAAGCTTTAAAATATGCTGCCACAGCTCTGTTTGGAAAATGAACATGCATGCACTCGGTTTCTCGCCCCGAAAAGCTCTTCGGATGCTCTTTAGAGGCTCTGTTTGTAGGGTGTCTTCCAGTTCTTGCTGTTGAAACTTACCAAAACAGTGCTGGGGAGTGCACCAGTGGCCTGCTGGCCATGAATGGTGGCTGTCGACCCCCATGCCGGCCAAGGATGAACACTACCAGCCACAGATGAGAGGGTGCCGGCCACCGGTGTGCTGTGACACCAAGCTACAATAGAGCACAAAATAGAGAAAATGGAGGGTTTTCCTAGAACATGTATGTACTATGGCCTTCCATATAATCTCAAAACATCCAGGGAGAGGCAAAATTGGATCCAAGACCATCAATCAAGCATCGCAATGCGTGATGGCCAAAGATCCAATTTGTACAAACTCAATTAATGCATGACAAACAAGACACTTAGACCATCTCCTTATCATGAGAGATCAAAGGCAATGGAGACCAAGGGAGATTGGCTCATTTCATCACTTCAAGTATGAAATGAACCAATCTTCCTCGTGTTCAATACGTCATTCGATTGAACACAATGAAAAGCAACATGCTCACCTACCAATGCTAAGGTGGCATGCACAAGACTCTATCATGGAAGCAATGCATGCAAGACATATTATAGAGCCAAGAACACTAAAGCAAGTGAAGGGCATTACACATGAGATATGCACTGTCAATCTCGAAAGTGAAGGGCATTACACATGAGGTATGCACTGTCAATCTCAAATGGTCAAACTAGCTATGGATAGACCTGCACCATGCCTAACAGTGGCAAAATCATGCTGAAAATGAAGCACCAAAAGCTACCACAACATGCTCATGCAATGGCTCGCAAGCTAGGCATTCAACACAACTCTCAAACACAATCAAAGAGTGATATGCATGAGAATATGGAAATGCTATATGCCCTGAAATCAAGTGTTAAATGATGCCAAATCACATAAACACCACAAATAAGGCATGCTAGAAGGTTCAAAACTCAGGACTAGCTAAGGCATTTGTACCATAGCCATATCAAGCAAGCCCCAAAGGGCCAAGATGACTCAAAATAGTCCCAAGGCAGGTCAAAACAATGCCAAAACATGCATGGAGTAGTGCTAACACATCTTAGAATGGGAGGCATAAAGCATGACGCATGCAAGGCCAATGAGTGGGATTAGACTACACATACCAAAACCAAGCATGAGGTGACTTCACCAACAAAAATCAGAGTTGTAACATGGTAAAATAACACCAAAAACATGCTGAGATGGTAGCCCCAAAGGCTTAGGCAAGCATGCATACATATTGGCTCATAAGTGAAGCATAAGGCTCAACCCTCAAACACAACAAAGGGATGATAAATGCAAGAATAT
>CM069909.1:103562141-103816294 GCA_036172215.1 Camellia granthamiana
AATATCTAAAAAAAAACTAACTGTTGAAACTAGGTTGCCGGCCGACCATCAGTGGTGGCCGGCGGTGCACCATTGATGGCCGGAAGGCCTCATCAATGGTCGGCAGGGTTTAACCCATGGCCGGCAGTGCACTAAAACAAGCAATAGGGAGGGACCCAGAGCATGGTCCAAAGATAGGGCAGAAATGAAACAAGGTTTGGAAAGCTCAAACCTGTGACGTCCCGCTGCGAAGTTCGAGTGCTCGGTGAACAACCAAACTTGTTGCTAGATGTACCTGCAAGCACAACCAAGTCTTGAGGACGGTAAAAAATGGGGTGTCTACAACACTGTGCTTTCCACCAACTACCCAGACATGACACAGACCGTTGCTTTCGTCTCTGTCATGAGATCCAAGATCTCACAAACAATAAAGTCATAGCTCCCCCATAACCACCAAAACCCAACGTCACTACTAACTCGTTGCCATCCCATGAGAGAGTTCCACTACCTTCTCATCTTAACCTCATCCATACACTTTTATCCACCTTTAACCCCAGTATCTATATCACACCCACCCATTTACCAAAACCTAAGGTATATATTCCTGAAGGCACCGAGTTATATATGATGGATGCACCTGCAACCCAGCCAAAACCCAAAATCCCTATGGTGGTAGCAAACAAACTATCAGAGAAAAAGTATAATCCTAGCCGGTATATTGTTCCCAGTGGTCAACTAAAGCTTGAGGTTGATCCGCCTGACTCATTTTCTATCAATGTTCTCAGAGAGGATGTACTTGAACAGGGGTTGGACGACTTGGCTGACCTACAGGAGGACTTGGCTAATCTTCATTTCTTTGAAGAATTAGACCTTGTGAATGTACAGATGGGATGGTGGGAACCGAAGAATTGCAGTCACAGCTGGTCAAGTGGTGACGAAGCTTCTGATGAAGAAACTGAAAGAAAAGGGGATGAATTGCGACTTGATTTCGAAAAACCTGTTGAATGTGGTAAAGGAAAGAGTTCTAGAGAAAAAGAAGAAGAACCAAAAAGCCATTCAGAGCATACTGTGGGAATGATTCAAGTAGCGCTAGATAATTGCCTTTCGGTCAACGAAGGTGAATGGTGGGATGATAATGATCTATAGCTCGCCCACACTGATGATGAATGGGCAAGCAATGTGCCGAATGAGACTTGGTATACAGATGAAATTGATCATTTGACCAGGAGTGGACGCTACTTCAAGCCTCCATATCTAGACCAAGCCCTCTGGCAAAGATAAAGAGGCAGAGAAAGAGAAAGAGGTAGAAGAAGACCTGTTCTAAAACAACTGAAAAAGATCCAGGCAAACATTTCCATTTGGGGTCTTCTCATGACTTCCTGAGAACACCGACAAGCAATGTTGTTAGCCTTAAACAATGCCAAGCTATCCATTGAGACAACGCCGGATCGGTTAGTATCTTTCATCACACCTAGAGACACGACCCCTATGTTATCATTTACTGACAAAGAGTTACCACCTGAGGGGGTTGACCACAACAAGCCTTTGTATGTGGCCTTGGAGTGTAAAAAGAAGTGGTTTCCAGTAGTTTTGGTTGATACCAGTTCAGCTATTAATGTGTGCCCAGCAAGGACTGCTTATGCAATGGGGTTAAAGCCAGTTGACTTCACGCCAACAAGCCAAGTTATTCGGGCATATGACAACACCAACAAGAATGTTATGGGGACTTTCAAGGTCTAGATATTAGTTGGTCCCTCTGAGCATGAGGCAAGATTCCATGTCATGGATGTCCCGACAACTTTCAACCTATTGTTGGGCAGGCCTTGGTTGTATAAGATGAGAGCAGTGTCTTCAACCGTACACCAGTTGGTGAAGTATCCACACAATGGAGGGATTGCCACAGTTTTTGGCAATTCTACGATCCACCCTCTTCCAGAAGTCACAACGCCAGTACTAGAAGTACAACATGGGAGAGTGAAGATGCTTTTCTCTTGGGTTTTACATTGGCAGAAGAACGGGTAGTGCAGAAAATCATGGCAAAAGAGGAGGGTACACATCTGAGTGCTCAGTTAGTCTATATGATGAACAAGCTAGGATACATCCCAAGATCTGTATTGGGAAGAAGTGGCCAACAAGGCACCACAGAGACAACTGAGGTAATTCACAACCCACATGCATTTGGGTTGGGATATGAACCAACAGTAGAAGACTGGGAGAAGAAAGGGAAGGAAATAAGAGAGAGAATCAATGCAAAGAAGACAAGAAAGAAGTATGAGCTGGTTTATAGGCCAATCCATGAGACCTTGAACGGACACTCTGTCTGCCAAGGAGAAGACTTCCCTTTTTGTGGTTTTCCTGAGCCCTAGATTGTTCAAGTGGAGAGAAAGAGATACCCTGGGTTTGAGATCTTCTTCGATCATCAGCTCTCCGACAGTGACGTGGAATGGGTAGATCCTAGTATCGACATCGGACAAGACAGAGAAGTCAGCCCGGAAAGTAGCGTAGAGGAAGTCCTAGGTCTAACATTGGATGATTTACTGACAGAATCACGTACTAGCGCTGAACCGATGAATTTGGGGGATATGACCATTGCCATGATCGGGGAAGAGGTACCTGCTGACTGCTCAAGCCTTATCATGGATGCAGTGAATGGCTCACAAATAAATTGGCATTTTGAAAAGAGTTGTATTGAGAGTTCTGAATTGGCTGTTGAGTCTGAGTCTGGTGGGCCTGTGGGGTTGGAGGCAGATTTAATTTTTTCTAAAATGTCTGAGTCTTCTTTTTCTTTCTCTTTTGAGTCTGTTGCAACTTGTGAGCCCGAGGCTTTGAATGAAGATGTGATTTTTGCTTACTTTGCTGTGCCCATAGTTCATAACATTGACCAAAATTTGTAATATTTTGATAAAAAGAAAGAGGAAGAAATTTCTCGGGCTTTGAAAAATTTAATCGACTGAGAGGAAAAAATGCATGCTAAGCTATTAGTGGATGAAATTGTTTCTGTAAATATGGGTACTGAAAAAGATCCTCGCTTGATCCAAATTGGTACTACATTGTCTTTAGAGGAACGTGAACAATTAGTTGCTTTATTAACAAAATTTAAAGATGTTTTTGCATGGTCCTACGAAGACATGCCAGGAATTGATCCTGAGTTTGTACAGCATAGGATCCCTCTCGACCCTGAGGCCTGACTTGTCAAGCAGAAGCTTCGCAGATTTCGTCCTAATTGGGCCATGAAAATTAAAGAAGAGGTTACCAAGCAAATCAATGCTGGGTTTTTGCTCGTATCAGAATATCCTACTTGGTTAGCCAATATTATGCCAATTCCAAAGAAAGATGGTAGAATCCGAGTTTGTGTTGATTTCCGGGATTTGAACAAGGCTAGTCCAAAGGATGATTTCCCATTGCCACATATTGACGAATTGGTAGACTCTACTGCAGGGCATGCCTTACTGTTATTCATGGATGGTTTTTCGGGATATAACCAGATCCTTATAGCCCCAGACGACAAAGAAAAGACTGCATTTACCACACCATGGGGGACATACTGCTACAGAGTTCTGCCATTCGGTTTGAAGAATGTCGAGGCCACTTATCAGAGAGTCGCTACCACTCTTTTGCATGATATAATCCACAAGGAAGTTGATGTGCATATAGACGACATGATTGTCAAGTCCAAAGATCCAGAAAGCCATTACACTGCATTGAAGAAATTCTTTGAGAAAATTAGGGAATACAAGCTAAGGCTAAATCCACAGAAATGCACCTTTGGGGTAAGTGCTGTCAAGATGTTGGGATTTCTGATCACACAATGGGGAATCGAAGTTGATCCATCTAAAATTAAGGCCATCTTAGAAATGCCGCTACCAATAACTGAAAAGGAGGTGCGGGGTTTTCTGGGAAAGGTGCAATTCATAAGGAGGTTTATTTCAAAGCTAACATTGACTTGTGAACTACTGTTTGGTCTCCTAAAGAAAGGGAAGAAGTTCCAATGGGATAATCGAGGTTAGTTTGTGTTCGAGCAAGTCAAGCAGTATTTGCGGAATCCACCTATGTTATCACCGCCTGAACTAGGGAAACCGCTGATCCTGTACTTATCAGTGACCGAATCAACTATGGGATGTATTCTTGCACAAGAGTCGGATGAGAAAGTGGAGAAGGCCATCTACCACTTAAGTAAAAAGATGCTTGAATATGAGACCCGCTACACTCCTTTGGAAAAAGCTTGCTTAGCTTTGGTATGGGCCACCAGGAAATTGAGACACTACCTGTTAGCTTACTCGGTAATTTTGGTTTCAAGATTAGACCCAATCAAATATCTCTTTGAGAAACCAGAACTTACCGGTAGGCTAGCTCGTTGGTTGCTTTTGCTTTCCGAATTTGACATTAAGTATGTCACTTGTAAACCTGTCAAAGGAAGGGTCGTAGCAGAATTTTTGGCTGATCACCCAATTGAAGGAGGAGAAGATGTGGAGTACTCATTCCTAGATGAAGAGGTCATGCAGATGGAAGAAGACACTTGGAAGTTGTACTTTGATGGAGCGTCCAATCAATTTGGCCATAGGATAGGCGTGTTGCTCATAGCGTCGGATGATTCCCATATTCCCTTAGCTTTCAAACTCCAATTCAGGGTATCCAACAACCAAGCAGAGTATGAGGCGTGCATTGCCAAATTGGAAGTAGCCCTGGAACTAGGGGCAATAAGGTTGGATGTGATTGGGGACTCGAACTTGGTCGTCTCTTAAGCCAACGGAGATTGGAAAGTTAAAGAGGAAAAAATGAAAGTCTACCATCAGACCTTAGACATGTTGATCTCGAGGTTCAAAAAACAAACTTTTACACACCTGGTAAGAGAGAACAACCGATTTGCTAATATGTTGGCAACCCTGGCATCAATGATAGATATACCGGTCAGGATCAAGATGTGCCCAATCCTTATAGAACAAAGGCACGCCCCCACGTATGAAATGATAGCCGCAACGAAAGAAGTTCAAGATGAAAACCCTTGGTACTTTGATATTTGGAATTTTCTGGAAAGTGGTACATACCCACAAGGGGCAAACACCAAAGACAAAAGAGGGATACGACGTTTGGCCACTCAGTTCGTCATTTGTGGAGATAAGCTATACAAGAGAGGGCATCTGGGAATGCACAAGTTGTGTGTAGAGGAAGAAGAGGCAAAGCGTATCATGGAAGCAATCCATGGAGGAGAGTGCGGAGCCCATATGAACGGTATAATGCTAGCCAGAAAAATCCTTAGACAAGGATACTACTGGTTAACCATGGAGAGTGATTGTATCAACTTTGTTAGTCGATGCCACAAATGCCAAATCCATGCCAATCGCATGAACATCCCACCATCAAAACTCTACAACATGACTTCGCCTTGGCCTTTCTCAGTTTGGGGCATAGATGTCATCGAGGCAGTCACACCGAAAGGTTCAAATGGGCATCAGTTCTTCTCGGGTGCCATTGACTATTTTACCAAGTGTGTTGAAACATAGTCGTATTCAGTATTGAAAGCATCACACGTGGCCAAATTTATCAGGAACAACATTATCTGCAGATACGAGGTGCCAAACAAATTAATTTCAGACAATGGCTCACATTTCAAAGGAGAAGTGGCAATTCTACTTGAGAAGTATAATGTGGCTTTTCACAAGTCATCAACCTACAGGCCACAAACCAATGGAGCCATTGAAGCTGCAAATGAGAACGTCAAGAACATCCTGTGTAAGACGGTAGAAACTTATAGAGATTGGCCAAATAAGTTGCCTTCTGCACCTTGGGGATATAGGATATCAATCCGAACGTCTACAGGGACAACCCCTTTCTCTTTGGTATATGGAATGGAGGTTGTTTTGCCGATTGAGTTGGAAATGCCTTCATTGAGGATTATGGCTGAATGTTAGATAACAGAATCTGATTGGCAACAGAATCGATTTGAGGAGCTGATGCTATTTGATGAGCAAAGATTGAAGGTGTTATACCACATTCAGGGGTATCAACGCAGGATTGCCAGAGCATTCAACAAAAAGGTTAGATCTAGGAATTTGAGGGAAGGGGACTTAGTGTTGAAAGACAACCAAGCTCCTATTCACGACCCCAGGGGCAAGTTTAGACCCCATCGGACGAGGCCCTACATCATTAAATCAATCTGGTCAGGATGAGCAATCATTCTCATGGATTTGGATGGTTTGGGGTTCTCACAACCAATCAACATGGACAAGCTGAAGAAGTACTACCCTTGAGAGGCTCGCTGGACCGAAAACTTGAAAGGGCGACCCAGGTAAAAGTTAAAGCAAAAAATAAATAAATAAATAAATAAATAAATAATAGAAAATAAAAAAAATGATGACAAAAAAAAAATGAAAAATGAAAAAATGAAAAGCTCGCAAGGTTGAAAACCCGAAAGGGCGGCTTTGGCAAAAGTCAGAGCACAAAAGGAGAGTGTCAATACTCGAGTGAACCTTAACCAGAACTACGTATGGCCTGATTCCTATCTTTGGGATACGTACGTAGCTTCATCTTGAAGTTCGGCCTTAATCATTTTTCAACTCACTCATCCCGTCCATGTTTGATTGGTGTATCTTTATTCGACTCAACATTTGATTGACTCGTCCCCATTTGATTCAGTTGTCCTATTTCTCCTTCATGACGGATTCAATCACAAGACGAATTCAGTTGTACATCTCAAGGGTTGATTTCATGTTGATCGAGTAGTGGTCATTTGCAAAAATAGATTTTGAGGACTTTTAATGAAGTTGGCTGATTTTCTAAAAAATTATTTCATTTTTGCAAAACTCAGACCATTCTTTGGGACAAAAAGAGAAAATTTTCAGTGCTCATAATTTGGCTCATATGATTTCAAGATAGAAAATGGAACAAGTGTGCTAATTTACCTCTCATGTTGTAACAACCCTCACTTTGATTTAGTCATACTTGCATACATTCATGTATGATCTTGTCTTGTTATGTTGTTTTGCAAGTCTTACCTTGTCTTGTTTTGTTTAAGTATTGCTTGCGTGGTTTTGTTCCTTGCTTGGTGTGTAGCCGAGGTCATCTTGAGCCTAGTTCACCTTTGAACCTTTGTGCCTAGAGCTACCTTGGAACCACTTTGGTTGACCTCCACCTTCACCCTGGCATATTAGCCGAGATGTCACTATCTGGGCCGAGATGTGTATCATCTGGGCCGAGATGTTTATCCTTGCACTTAAGCGATTTTGTACCCGGATAGGTATGACCTAGACCGAGGTGTGGCACATCTAGGCCGAGGTGTGGCACAGCTTAGTCCAGTGTCGCCCTTCCAAGCCGATGTCTTTGCTCCCCTTACTTGCCGAAGTTTTGTCTTTAGCCGATATCATTGCTTGCCGATGTGTCTTGCCATCTAGCTTGTTGAATACGCTTTGTCATAGACTTGTCTTATCAATCAGTCACCTTTTTGAGTTGAACCAACCCGGTAGTGCCACGTGTCCGAGCTGAGTGTTAAGACAGCCAGCAGACCTAGAAACAAATCATTTTTGTCTCAAATCTTTGCCTTTAGAGAGAGAAGCTCTAGAGGAAGAAGGAGGAATTCTTGAGTGAGAATAGATCTTCCAAGCTTGATCTTTGGAGTTTGAGCCGTTAGATTCATGTCTTGAGGTTAGAATCTTAACCTACTCTTGTGGTTCTTATTGATCATCTAGCTGCATTGCATGATCGAATCTGTTTTGCATGTCATGCATCGATTTGAAGTTGGTTTTGGAAGAGAAAAATAGTATTCATGTGTTCTTGAAGAAAAGTCTCGTTTTGATCCGAAAGTTTGGAACAAGAACCATGTTTTTGTGTTTGTTCTTGCATGATCTTCTTGTATGGATACCCAGGTCCATGTTTTTGAGCTCATGGCATGAAATCTCAGATTTTGTAACAAGTTATGATCTTTGCATTCATCTTCTTCATGATTATGTTCATCATGTTCTTCATGTTCTTCAAAGGGAAACCCAGGTTTTCCCGACTTTGCTTTTGAATGTAGCCATCGGGACCACACCTCGGCAAGGAGGTATGGGACCTGGGCAAAGACCTGGTTGGTACCCAGTGTATTTTCATGAGACGAAAAGCAGTGTTTAAACTCCCAGCATGTTTTGCTTTGTTATTGACTTGGATCTGGTGAGAATGCCGGGATCATTTGCATGCTTGTAAAGCTTGTTTTGAGAATGTGATTGCCATGTGATTGTAGGTCCTTGATCTTCGCTTTGAGCCTACACCCGAGAAGAACTAAGTGAGTGGTATTTTTAATAAAGCTATGTTATAAGTTTTGATAAAGCTTGCTTTGTTTTGTTTTGATAAAAGTATTTGTTTGAGCATGAGCGAATATCCTTATTTTGTATATCAAGTGTAAGCCTTGTTTTGATGACCTTCTTGGAAAGTCCCTTGTGCTGGAGGACTCTAAACTTTCGCAGCACTAAATATGAAAGTCCCTTGTACTGGAGGACTCTAAATTTGTGCAGTACCATTGTGTTAAAGCGGGCTACGGGCCTAAGTAACACCAGGCTCTCGTGTTAAAGCGGGCTACGGGCCTAAGTAACACATGTCTCTCGTGTTAAAGAGGGCTACGGGCCTAAGTAACACCAGTCTCTCGTGTTAAAAAGGGCTACGGGCCTAAGTAACACAAGTCCCTCGTGTTGGAGGACTCTAAATTTTCGCAGCACCCTTGTCTAATCGATTACGGATCGGTCATTCCCTTGTTTTGCCACTGACGATTTACCGCGTGGGTTTGTTTGTTCGGAATGCTATCGTTTTGTACCTTGCCGATGCTAGTAAGCATCCCTTGGAGCTTGTAAGGCTTGTTAGATGAATACGGTTCATCCCTTGATTTGTAAAGTTTGACATGTTTCGTTTTGAAAGGACTTCTGCTATTGTTCATGCAAAACCTTTATTATTTGTACCATTCACTGAGTATCCAAGTTCACCCTCTCTATATATATATATGTAGGTGATGAACAGGACGACGGTGACGCCTAGATGTGTTTGCAAGCTTGTTTTGGATTCAAGATTATGTCGGCTTTGTTTTGTATTCATGTCGGCTTGACTCGTTTCTTTTATGTCGGCATTTTGTGTTTACGTCGGCAATCTTGAAGATTATGCTTCTTGGCTTGTATTCATTGTATTTGTGCATGTCGGCTGAGAAGCCTTTTGATCAAGATGTAATATGTACTCCATTTTGCATATATTCAAGTTGTAAAACTGTGATTAAGAGATATGTCATTTCATTTGATCTATGCACAGCTCTTGGGGACCACTTGTACTTTAAGTTATTGCTTCCGCATTTGTAAGCCCCCTATGTATACTCTGTTTGTGTGTGGTTTTTTTGGAAGTTGGCCTTCGGTAATCTCGGATTACTGGCCATCATGGCACCATCCTACTAGGGGCGGGTTGGGGTCGTGACACATGTTGATCAAAATCGCTTTAGCAAAAAGGAAAAACAAAAAAGGGCAAAGTGATGAACTAGGGGCATAGTTGAGTCAGGTTTTCTATCTTTTACCCACACTATCGAGTTCTCATCACCTTAATTAAGCAATCGCCAGAAAATGCACAGTAGTTGTCGCCGGCGATGCTTTTCCATCGGGCGGTCGATCGGTGTTGCTCTGTTTTGCGTTCATTTTGCTCCGAGAAGCGCAAAGGGGTGTGTTTTCTGATGGGTTTTGCTTCATTTTCATTTCATTAAGTTGTGTTTTGTGTTTTGGTCAGTGATAGGCTCAATATTCAGTTTAGAATTCACTAAAATGTAGCCATTTTCAAGTTCAAAATTCAAAACAAAATAATTTTTATGTTCAGTGTTGTGCTATTCATGCCATCCAGATTTGCAGAACAAACTCGTTTTTATTAATGCCAGGGATCAACCCCAATCAAAGTTGCACAAATAGGAGTTGAAGCTATAGGTGCCCACTCCAAACAAAAAAACAAAAAAAAAAAAAAAAAAAAAACAACAAAACAACAAAAATACAACAAAAACAAAAACAAAAACAAAAAAAATAAAAATAAAAATAAAAGAGAGAGTAGCATTTTCTCAATTTTCCAGCAACAGCTCGGCGGTGAAGATTACAACCGGCTTCATTTGCACACAGCTTCGTTGCCAACTTTGCCATCAGCTGCCTCGCTTCATCTTTACTCCTTTGAAGCTCTTGAAGACTCTACCTCAACCTTGGCAGAGCTTTAGAAGGAGATTATTCCTTGCCGGCCATCAAATTGGTTATGCGAAGGAACTCCGAATCGGGCCGCAGAGGTGGCCTGTCGTTTCAATTCTTTGTTCTATTTTTTCAGTGCACTAATTTCTACTGGAGAGTCCTTGTACATACGTTGGAGTAGAGAGAGTTGTGCAGTTAAGTGATGTACATTAAACATCCTGTTCTGCAATCGACGGAACAAGTTGGAGACCGCAGTCACGGCCTCCACACATGACCTCAGCGTATACGAGTTTGCTTCGATGTCAGACTACGCCGCCATTATTTGCTCAATTGACATCGCTGGAAAGCTGAAAACAGGGGAAGAAGGAGGAGCCTGCGGTTGAGGTTTAGGTCAGTCAGAGTTAGTCAGCTCTATCGTAGACTCGTTCTGGTCTAGAAAAAGAGTGGGAGAACCATGTGAAGAGGCCACGGTAGAGGAGAGTAATACAAAAGAAAGGGGTTGCAAAGTGGTCACAGAGAAAGTTTGCAGGCTTTTGCTCTGCCTCTCTCTCGCAGGCCTCAATGAGCAAAGAAGAAGAATACAAAGAGGAGAAACATTGGGATAAGGCGTTGAAGAATTGGGGCAGCCTGTCAGTCAGGCGTCGCGATTGTAGAAATCGCGCGCAAGACACGACGCTCAAAGAAGATGAAGAAAGAGAGAGTGAGACAAAAACAAGGGAGGACAGAGAGATATGTATATGTATATGTATGTGTACGTGTATATGTGTGTGTATATATATTATGTACGTACATGTAAATATTTATATATTTTGCCTATATATGTATATGTCTACATCTGTACATGTATATAGTTTGACTGCGTGTATATGTATACGCATGTAATACGTATTTTGCATATCATCACATCCCACCTTTGTTCCTTTCACGTGAAATGTGTTAGGATTTGAAGTTTACCTGGTTAAAACCTTCACCCTTTCCGTATGAGATACGATTAGATACGTCTATTGGTTACACCACTTTTGCACCTTTGACATGAAACGTGTTAGGATTTGATGTTTACCTGGTTAAAACCTTCCCCCTTTTCATATGAGATACGGTTAGGTACGTCTGTTGGTTGCATCACCTTTGCACCTTTCATGTGAAACGTGCTAGGATTTGATGTTTACCTGGTTAAAACCTTCTCCCTTTCCGTATGAGATACGGTTAGGTACGTCTGTTGGGTACACCACCTATGCACCTTTCACGTGAAATGTGTTAGGATTTGATGTTTACCTGGTTAAAACCTTCCCCCTTTCTGTATGAGATACGGTTAGGTACGTTTGTTGGTTACACCACCTTTGTAGTTTTCACGTGAAGCGTGTTAGGATTTGATGTTTACCTGGTTAAAACCTTCCCCCTTTCCGTATGAGATACGGTTAGGTACGTCTGTTGGTTACACCACCTTTGTTCCTTTCACATGAAACGTGTTAGGATTTGATGTTTACCTAGTTAAAACCTTCCCTCTTTCTGTATGAGATACGGTTATTTACGTCTGTTGGTTACACCACCTTTGTTTTTTTCACGTGAAGCGTGTTAGGATTTGATGTTTACCTGGTTAAAACCTTCCCCCTTTCCATATGAGATACGGTTAGGTATGTCTGTTGGTTACACCACCTTTGCATCTTTCCCGTGAAGCGTGTTAGGATTTGATGTTTACCTGGTTAAAACCTTCCCTATTTCCATATGAGATACGGTTAAATACGTCTGTTGGTTATACCACCTTTGTTCCTTTCACGTGAAACGTATTCGGATTTGATGTTTACCCGATTAAAACCTTCCCCCTCTCCTTATGAGATACGGTTAGGTACGCTGTTGGTTTCACCACCTTTGTTCCTTTCACCTGAAATGTGCTAGGAGTTGATGTTTACCTTTCTCCTCTCCGTATGAAATACGGCTAGGAACATCTGTTGATTACACCACTATACCTCATTCTGCGTGAAACGCATTTGGATTTCGAGTTCATTATTTTCTCTTCTCGCGTAAGACATGTTTGGATTTCGAGTTCACCTATCATTTGTGTTGTGGCACATTTGTATGTGATCTTATGGCACATTTAATACGATGCACCCCCTGTTATGTTTTATATCATTCCTCTCATGTTGTCATCTTTATATCTTTATCATCACTCCATGACATTGCATTGCATTGCATAATCATGAATTTTTAAACAACTGGCTTCACGAAGCGTGTAAGTTCAATTTTCAAACTGCATTTTGAGCATGTCATTTTGCATGATGCCCATGAACTACACAGGTTTGATTCCTCACAAAGGGATACGTAGGCAACCTTCTGGTTCAACCACTTGCATTGCATATTGTTTGTTTGCCCAAGTCTTACCACCTTGTCAAAAGGGTCGTCTTCGGGCTTTGACATTCACTCAAGTCATGAAATGACTTCGAGCTCTATCAAAAAGGGGTAACTGTAGACACCGCATTTTGATCAGCCCCAAGACTTGGGCGCTTTCTTCTGAACACCCAATGATGAAAATTATAATGTGCTATTTTATGAATTTCTCAACAAAAAAATCAGATTTAAGCTTCAATCCCAATTTTACACCCATTTTGGTCAAATTAGTTGACACCTATTCAAAAATCTTTTTCTGCATTTTTTTCTCTTATCCAAAGAATTTAGCAGTTTGAAACAGTAGGTCTTCCAAAAAACTAAATGAATTTTGACTATTCACAATTGGCCTTTCAAACAAATAAAATGAGTTTTGACTATTCACAATTGGCTTTTCAAACAACTAAATGGATTTTGACTATTCACAATTGGCCTTTCAAACAAATGAATGGGTTTTGACTATTCACAATTGGCCTTTGAAAACATGAATAGGTTTTGGCTCTTCAAAATTGGCCCTTCAGAACATGAAAGAGTCTTGGTTTTTGGCTTATATATAGAAGACCATTAGAACTATGAGAGGTGGTGAAAATTTTTGATGAGAGAGAGGTCTAAACTTTGATCAAAGAAAGAGTTTATTTTATTCCAATTGAGTGAAAATATTTTTAGAGAGAGGTCTAAACTTTGATCAAATAAAGAGTTTATTTTGTTACCACCCAAAACTTCACCAAAGCTAAAACTTGAACTTTCTTGCTGAGATTTCAACAACATACTCCACAACTTGAGGGTGATCAAGAGGAAGTTTGGAAATTAAGAAGTTCAATCTTTCTTTGGAAGGTGAATTTCTAGTCTTTCATTTTTTTATATTTTCTATCTCATATTTATTTTCTTGCTTCTTATTTCATAGCGTTTTGTTATAATCCAAGTGGTTTGTTTATCTCATATTTATTTTCTTACTTTATATTTGATAGTGTGTTGTTGTAATCTAAGTGGTTTGTTTAGCTCATAATTATTTATTTATTTATTTGTATTTATTCACTTGCTTTAATTTCATTTTAGTTTTGTTGTAATCTTGCATGTCATGCCTCATATTTGCTTTCTTATTTTAAGTTCATGTTGTAATCTTGCTTATTCTATCTGATATTTGCTTTCTTGTTTTAGTTTCATAATAATTGTGTTGTAATCTTGCATTTCCTAGCTTATATTTTTCTTGTTTTAAGTCTCATATTAGTTTTGTTGTAATTTTACATTTTCTACCTCATATTTGCATCTTTTTTTTTTTTTTTTTTTTTTTTTTTTTTTTAGGTTCATGTTAGTTTTGTTGTAATTTTGCATGTTCTATCTTATATTTGTTTTCTTTTTTTAGTTACATAGTAATTATGTTATAATCTTGCATTTCCTAGCTTATATTTTTCTTGTACTAAGTCTCTTATTAGTTTTGTTGTAATCTTGCATGTTCTACCTCATATTTGCTTTCTTTCTTTTTTTTCATTTATTATTTTAGGTTCATGTTAGTTTTGTTATAATCTTGCATGTTCTATCTTATATTTGTTTTCTTGTTTTAGTTTCATAGTAATTATGTTGTACTCTTACATTTCCTAGCTTATATTTTTCTTGTATTGGTCTCATATTAGTTTTGTTGTAATCTTGCATGCTCTACCTCATTTTTTTTTTTTTGTTTCAGGTTCATGTTAGTTTTGTTGTAATCTTGTATGTTCTATCTTATATTTGTTTTCTTGTTTTAGTTTCATAGTAATTATATTGTAATCTTGCATGTTCTACCTCATATTTGTTTTCTTGTTTTAAGTTTATGTTAGTTTTGTTGTAAGTTTGCATTTTTTTTTATTATTTTATATTTGCTTTCTTTTTTTAATCTAACTGGTAGTAGTTAGTTGAGCCACCTACATATTTCTTGTTTGTTCATTTTCTTGGTTTCGTAATAAGACAGGTTTTGCTAGGCCTAGTTGGCCGCCGGTTAGCTTCTTTTGGACAAGACAGTGTTGTCTTCCGATGTTAACCAACTTCCGGTGGTTTCCAAGGCACATGAAACTCTTCTTCTTCTTTTTTTTCTTTTTTTTTTCTTTTGTTTATTTTATTTTGAGTGTGTTGTGAGGTTTTGATTTTGTTGTAATATTCTCCTCATTCCTTCTAATTTGTTTTGTAATAATTTATTCAAAATGTTGTAATAATTTCCCGCCCCATTTCTTTTTATCCCGTTCTTTTACTTGCTTTCCTTATTTGTAAATATGCATCATGTTTATTTTATTTTATTTTATTTTCGTTATATCCATACTTTGCATCTATATTTCATGCATCTTTATTCGGCAAAGTTTGCATTTGTAGATTTAATCAATTCCTATGTGATTAGGTGTGCTACCTCATGTTCTTGAGATGATTCACATGTCATATCTTAGAAGTCGAATCTTTAGTAGCATCTCATGAGTGAATTGCATTAGAATTTTGTATATAAGATCATGCATGCATGTTTTACTAACTTTGTTTTGTAGTTGTTCGAGGGGCGTCAATAAATATGTAAGTTTTTATGCTTTAACATTCCGTTTGTGTGCGTTTTTCTTATTATGTTTAAGCATCCTACCATGTGGCTACTTGCTTACTTGATATAACTGTATGAATGCCATTAGATAGAGGTTGTGTTGCTTAATTTGGAATAGTGTTGATTTTCATATTTGTAAACTCAATTTATTTGGGTTGTACATCTCCAAAACTCTTTCAAAACTACATGAAATCAAATTATTCCAAAATAAATGACATAGTCTATATTTGTATGCTTCACATAGTAATATTTTGGATTTATTAAATAATCGAAATATGAACATATAAAATAAATAAAATTCATATCATCGTTTAGTAAAGGCCGATCTTTTGATCAGGTGACTGGGGATGCTCAATTAATGACATTCCCCTCTCATACCTAAGGTTCCGAACCGAGACAACTTTGGTTATGATGAACAGTGGCTTTGGCACAAGTTATGGGTTTCCTAATTTTCCAAAAATATTAGGTGGTGACTCTGAAATCTGATGACGCAGTCCATTTCTAGCAAAAGGTTTTGCAATAAAATGGATTTTCTAAAAGTTGCCAAATCTGGATTTTCATCTATATTTCATATTGCACTAGTGAGACTAGATCAAAGAGACCGAGGGCCCGAACTGTTTAACATGCATGGGTACCCTCCAGGCATGTTACAGTTTCTGGCAACTCTGTTGGGGGTTTTGTGAAACCTTGACTCAAATTCCATGATATGACTTTTGTTTTCAATTATATGTTTATTGTATTGCATGCATTGGTGCACTTAAAGTTCTTGTGTTGCCCAGATACTGGTGGGTGCATAGGCACACTTTTTGTGACATTACACCTATCTCTACGTTACTTTGGAGGCCTTGTGTTATAATCTTTTGAGATCTAAAGGTTCTCAGACTTTGAAAAGAGGCTATTTTGACTCTTCTAATTTCCTAAGATCTTCATTGGTTATGACCCAAATGACTCTTTGGTAACGTCACCTTGACTTCAACCCTTAGAGTAGAGCTAACCTTGTGCATATAATGAGCTATAGTACCTTCCAAAATTAGGACAAGATGCTCTTCCATTTCTAGGATGTATAATGCCGCTTGTTTGAATAGTGAAACCCTAGATCATTTCAAAGTTAGGACAGGGTAACCCTAGCCCCCATGGGGGTGTTTGTTCTCTTTCCTACTATGTGTTATGTGCAATGCATGGGAATTCTCAGATTCAGATAAGTGGTTCGGTCATTTCAATTTGTGGGGTTGAGTTCAATTTTTCAACATGAGTTAGCAGTAATCAATTGAGATAGGATGCTAATGAAATTCTGATTGGGGATCCTGTTTTGTTTCAGCAAGGTAGTCGAGCACGATAGCTTCCGAAAGGTCTGATATCTCCCAAGTTCTGTGGACTCGCATTGGTAGAATTTGCAAAAGTGTAGATTTGGTTCAGGGTCAGCCAGTGTTAGTTTCTTTGCCACCGGTTACACAAAGAAAAGCAAAAGCTTCATCAACTATCCAAAATACCCCTTCTTCACCTACTAGATCATTACCACTCAACTCACCAGAATCAGTAATGGCTCAAATTCCAAAAAATATAGCAGGCATACTATTGGCCCTTCAACGGAGCATGGATGCCATTGCCACTATAGTTGCTACCCCAAGGCACTGCTCATGCTGCTCAAGGCAATACTCTTGCTAAATTGCAATGCTCATCTATGGCGTCCATTACTCAACCACCTCCGATGACTCATCCAGTTCCACCTCCACCTCCACCAGCTGACGAGTTTCCCAAACTTAACTCACCAGAAGATTTGAGGGTTCCTACACAAAGTCTCAATTCGAGGAAGAGTTGATATTTTGATCAAGGGAAAGAATGGAGATCATGCTTTCATCTCCAATGTCTATTATGTTCTGGACATAAAGACTAATATATTGAGTCTTAGACAACTCCTGGAAAGAGGCTATCAAATTAGCTTGAAAGATATGCTTCTCATAAATCTAGACACTCGAGGGAAGGTAGTCACTCGAGTAAAGATGGCAAAAAACAAAATGTTTCTTCTCACCATTCATCATGACACACCAAAGTGTCTAAGTGCGATGATCAATGACAAAGATTGGATGTGGCATCTCAGATTCAGACATCTCAATTTTGAAAGCTTGAAACAGTTGGAAAACAAAAACATGGCGAAAGGTATGCCCAACATTCACCAATCAGCTGAGTTGTGTGAAACTTGTACTATTAGCAAGCAATACAGGAACAACTTCAAAAAATAAGCAAATTGGAGAACAACCAAGCCACTTGAACTAGTTCACATAGATGTGTGTGGTCAGTTGAAACCAATATCAAATGGATAGAATAGATACTTCCTCACTTTCATTGTTGATTACAATAGGAAGACTTGGATGTATTTCCTCAAGAGGAAGTTAGAAGTGTATGAAAAGTTCAAATAGTTCAAAATGTTTGTGGAGAAGCAAAGCGGTTATTATATCCAGACATTACGATTAGATCAAAGTGGAGAATAGAAGACGGATGAGTTTGAAGAATTCCTTATGCGGCAAGGAATCAAGCGACAGTTTATACCAGCTTATACTCCCCAATTGAATGGAGTAGCTAAACGAAAGAATCACACGATCCTAAACATGATCAGAAGCATGTTACAAGACAAGAATATGCCCAAGAGTTTTGGGGCTGAAGCAGTTTCGTGTGCAATCTATTTGTTGAATAGATGTCCCACAAAATCCTTGACAATGAAGACATTGCATGAAGCATGGAGCACTCACAAGCTGAGCGTAAATCATCTCAGAATCTTTGGCAGCATTGCCTACGCCAAAAACCTATAAGCAAGAAGAACAAAGCTTGAAGATAAAAGAGAGAAGTGTATCTTTGTTGGATATGTTGACAGTACAATGGGGTACAAACTATTCAACCCCATCACAAAGAAAATGTTTATCAACTGAGATGTCATCTTTGAAGAAAATGAGTCCTGAAAATGGAACGACACTAAATCCTTCACAAATACAGAGCTGACAATTGAAGATGAAGAATCAAATCAACCAAGAGAAGTGGCTAGGGAGCCACCATCATCTAGAGAGCAAGAGATATCTTCTCTTTTTTTTTTTTCCTTCACCACAGAAAAATGAAACTCAATCACCAATAGAACGAGAAATTTCAAACATAAGGCCTAGAAGGATTCACAATCTTCAAGATCTATATGAAAATACATAAATCATGGATAAAGAAACCAATCTGTTTTGTCTACTGGTAAGCAGCGATCCAGTTAGCTTTGAGAAAATAACAATAAAGATAAATGGAAGATTGCGATGGATAAAGAAATCAAGTCCATTGAGAAGAAAAAGACTTGGGAGTTAACTACTCTCCTGAAAGGCCGCAAAAGTATTGGAGTTAAATAGGTCTACAAAACCAAAAGAAATGCTCAAGGAGAAGTTCAACGATACAATGCAAGATTTGTTGCAAAAGGCTACAAACACAAAGAAGGAATTGACTATGGAGAAGTCTTTGCCCTTGTTGCCAGATTAAAGACCATCAGGTTGCTAATATTATTAGCAGTACAAGAGAGTTGGAAGATTTACCAACTGGATGTCAAGTCAGGATTTCTAAATGGATTTCTTGAAGAAGAAATCTATGTAGACTAGCCACCTGGGTATGTGAAGAAAGACTAGGAAAACAAGGCATGCAGGCTCAAGAAGGTCTTGTATGGATTAAAGCAAGGTCCTCGTGCATGGAACATGAGGATTGATGATTATTTCCAAGAGAATGGATTAGAGAAGTGTCCCTACGAGCAAGCACTTTATTTGAAGAAGGAAACTGATGGAAGCTTGTTGTATGCATGCCTCTACGTTGATGATTTGATATTCACTGGGAACAATCCAACAATGTTTGAATCCTTCAAGAAGTGTATGGTCTGAGAGTTTGAAATAAAAAATATTGGATTGATGTGTCATTTCCTTGGCATCGAAGTAGTTCAAAGCAACGATAGAATCTTCATCTCACAAAGTAATTATGCAAAGGATATTCTCAAGAGATTTGGCATGCATAACTGTAACTCTGTCTCAACACCTGTTGAAATAGGATTGGAGTTAATGAAGAATGAGCAAAGAGATGTTGATCCTACATATTTCAAGAGTTTGATTGGAAGCTTGAGATACCTAACATGTACTAAACTAGATATACTCTACGAAGTTGGACTTGTCAGCAGGTACATGGAGATCCTTGGCCAGTCTCATCTAAATGCAGCAAAAAGAATACTTCGGTACATCAAGGGTACCATCAATGATGGTCTATTCTATACAAAGATTGAAGATTTCAAACTTATTGGCTATTTAGATAACAACTGAGGAAGAGACTTCAATGAAAGAAAGAGCACAACTGGATTTACATTTTTTATGGGAGATACAGCTTTTACACGGTCATCAAAGAAGCAAGCTATTGTGATATTGTCATCTTGTGAAACTGAGTATGTTGCTGTGAGTTCAACTGTCTACCATTGTATATAGATTAGGAATGTGTTGAAGTGTTTGGGATTTCCACAAACTAATCCCATAGAAATCTACATCGACAATTGGTCAGCAATTGCTCTAGCAAAGAATCCAGTATATCATGAAAGAAGTAAGCATATTGATATTCGATATCATTTCATCAGAGAGCATGTGAAGAACAACGAAGTGGAGCTTATTTCTTGCAAAACATATGACCAGATTGCGGACATCTTTATAAACAAGATTTGTTTGCCAGATTGAAAGCAGTGCTTGGAATAAAGCAACGTGGAGAATCAAGCTTAAAGGGGGATCTTGAAAATAGTAAGCTCGATTCACCACCAATCATCTCTCACCATCTGAAGAGATTAGGAGAATTCATGAACCTTCATTACAATTTGAATGGAGGTTGAAAAAAACAAAGTTGAAGAGGAATCTCTGGAATGAAGATTGAAGAAACTCCTAGGCTGAAGAGTTCAATTTGAATTTGATTAGCTGCTCCCTGAAGTTTATGTTTATTACAGTTCCCTCCCTCACCTTTTGGAAATGACATCCCCCTCCCTGAGGTTTAAAGTTTCATTAAAAATTGCTCCATTCAGCAATTTAATTTTTTTAAATACCAATTTTTCCCTCACTGGGTAAATTACATTAACGCCCCTCACATTTTAGAAATTACAATCCCCTCCTCAAGATTTTAATTAGCATTACTAATTGCCCCCTCGGTTAGTATTAGTTGAAAAAAAAAATTAATTGCAAAAAAACAATTAATTGAAAAAAAAATATTTGAAAAAAAAAATTTGTTAGTCAAATTTTTAAATTTCTATTTAAAAAACTAAAGTAAACTCATTTTTTGAATTTATGTTGTTTCCTTAAATTTATAAACTGAGACAACCATTTATAAACTAAAAAAATTATCAAAATTACACTGTGTTGCACTCCAATTGTGTTGCACTCCAACGTAAGATAAAAATTACACTGACACTCCCTGAGGTTTATGTTTATTACACTCGAAAGATTAAAATTATATAAAAATGATAATTATTTTTTATTTTTTATTTCTTAACCAAATTAATTTTTAATTTAAAAAAAAAATCTCAAAGTCAAACCATACATATCCTAAGAATCTTTTGATAAGTCATTTTTTATGTTGGTAACTTATTTAATTATTTGTTAATTTTACAACATTTTTACCATCTGAGGCTTGTTTGGTAACCATTTCATTTTCAGTTTTCAATTTATATTTACAAAAATTTTAAAAACTGTCATAAAAACTTGTTTGATAATTTTTTTGGTTTATAAATAGTAATCTCAGTTTGTAAATTTGAGAAAACAATGTAAATTTTAAAAATGAGTTTACGTTTGTTTTTAAACAGAAATTTAAAAATTTGACTAATAAAAATTTTTTTCAATTAATTTTGTTTTCAAATAATTTTTTTTACAATTAATTTTTTTTTTCAATGAATTTTTTTTTTTTTTTTTTAACTAATACTAACTAAGGGGGCAATTGGTAATGCTACTTTAAACCTTGGAGGGGATTGTAATTTCTAAAATGTGAGGGGTGTCAATGTAATTTACCTAGCGAGGGAAAAATTGGTATTTAAAAAAATTAAATTGCTGGAGGGAGCAATTTGTAATGAAACTTTAAACCTCAGGGAGGGGGATGTAATTTCCAAAAAATGAGGGAAGGAACTGTAATAAACATATACCTCAAGGGGTGTCAATGTAATTTACCCAAAAAGAAATAAGAGAGAGAGGAAGTGAGAGAGAGTGATTTGCAATATATACTCTGTTTGTTTTTTAAAGTTTTTTTAGTCAATTTAAATTGAGTTTGGTTCAGTTTTAATTTATCTCTTTGTGAATCACAACAAGTGATTTACACCCCACTCCCACCAACAATTTAGACAGTCCGTTTAAAATTGGATCTAATTAAAATTTCAAGAACAAACTTAACAAAATAAAAATTTAAAAGACCAAAATTACACACATATTTTAAAAATTATACTTATAAGTGTATTTTATTTTTTTATATCACCATCTAATTAGATGTTTACGATAGTTTTGTTACCATATTTCAAAAATATATATATATATATAAGATATGTAATGGAATAAAATGACAATAAAAATCCATACACCACTACAAAAATTTCAGTTTTTGCGATGGTACCTGCAGTCGCTAATACTCTTTATGCCGTCTCAAAAAAGTTTTGGCGACGGCAAATGGCGGGTCACAACAGAGGGCTTTGCAAAAACCTTTTAGCGACGGCATCATGTCATCGCCTTTTTTTAGCGACAGCAATTGTTGTCTTTTGCGACGGCAATTTGCTGTCGACTATAATATGTAAAAAAGTTAAACTTTTTGCGACAGCACCATTTTACCATCGCTAAAAGTTTTATTTGAGATGGCAAAAAATGCTGTCACGAATGGATCTATTTTTTTGCAACAGCATGACCACTGTCGCCAATGGTCCTAATATTTTTTGCGATGGCATGGTGCTGTCAAAAAAAAAAAAACTGTTATATAATTATTAAAATTATCTATTTTTTGCAACGGTGTGGTGCCGTCGAAAATTATCAAAAATATTAAAATTACTTGTTTTTTGCGACGGTGTCGTGCCGTCGAAAAAATTTTTTTTATTAAAAATATTAAAATTACTTGTATTAAATGAAAAACAATTGAAAAAGAAACCAATAATTGTATAATAATATCAAAATTCCTGTATAGAAAAAAAATAATTTATCCATAATAAAAATATTCTTGCATTCATAACTACACATCAACAAAATTGCCCCACTACATAACATTCCATAATACATATATAATGTTTAAATACATAGTGTTCTTCATAATTCAAAATAACATAAACCAAAATTACAAGTTTTACTCATCATTCTCCATGGGTAACAAAAACAAAAATTAGTCGTATTCTTCACAGACATGCATTCCATAAGAAGCAAAACTCCTACTCGGGAAATATCTGAAAACAAAAAATAAATATAATTATAGCGACCCCGGTCTTTTCCCATTTGATTATTGTATCTGGACTTATGTTCCGTGGATTCCGTTGTCATATTATTGTTGTTGTCATCCTTTAACGTCATTGTTTGAGTCTTAGGGTGTGTTAGACTTGTTTCGAGTGGGTGGTTTGAGTCTGGGATCAAACCCCAGATTTTTGAAGTTTCGGCCGTTCCGCTCGAGCGGACCTTCTTGCGCTCGAGCGGAGATTGCACACTTCCAGTATTTTTGAACCCTGCAAAACTTCTGCAGGTGTGATATCTACGCTCGAGCGGGATTTCTGAGCTCGAGCGGTATTGTTGACGCTCGAGCGGGTAGTGTGTTCTTCGCGTGGGTTCTGGAATGGGGGAATCTACGCTCGAGCGGTTATTATTGCGCTCGAGCGGACCTTGTTTTTGTTCTTTACGCTCGAGCGGTGTGTTGTACGCTCGAGCGGGCCTGTCAAGTTTAAATACGCAGCAGCGTGTTTCAGATCAGTTTTTCAGCCCCTTTCAGTTTATAAAACCCTAGGTTACGAGTTTTCTCTCTCCCAACTCATCTTCTCTCCTAGGTTTCATCTATTTAGGGTGAGTATCTAACCTAGTTCCTTCATTAAAAAGGTAGAGTGGGTCGAGGGCTTCCATTTAATCTGAACGGTTGCTGATTTGGAGCACTTTGGAGTTTGGGCTATCATCTCCGTCTTCTTCTTTTCGGGTTCTTGCTTCGAGGTAGGGATTTCCTACTCCATTTATACGCTTTAATCCTAAGTGTTGGTATTTTGGTATGTGGGGGTAGTTTGGTAATTTTGGGAGAAACCTTAGGGTTTTGGCTTAGATTAATTTGTATAATTAATTTAAGGGAAAAATGTGGAATTGGGTTTAATTCATGAGATTGGGGAATTTAGTGGTTTAATGATGTAGTTGGTTAGTTTAAATACTTACCTTTGAGAATGATGAAATTTCATTGTATTGTTATATTTATTTCTTGTTTAGAAATAATTGTTTTGGGCTATCGGTGGAGGATAGCCATTGATTGTTGTAGACCATGCATGCGGCTTAGGTATAACTGAAATTGAGTCATTTATTTGACTGTTGAGTTAATACAGAACATTCGTGTGTTCACTATGCGTTGTATATGGCAATTGTATGTTTCATTGCATATGCATGTTGTTTGGAGAAGATAGGGGATGAACTCCACGGTTTAGGGGAAGATAGGGGATGGACCTCTAAACCGGATTTGTTGGGAGGAGATAGGGGATGGACTCCAGTAGCATCACATATGTGTGTGCTTGTTGATAATAGAAATATTTCTATTTGTTGTTGATATGATACATCACCACCATGTGTATCAGTTGGGAAGTATGGAAGTGGATTTGATTGAGATTGTTATAACACCAGCATGTGTGTTTATTTTGTTATAAGAAAGGTTTAACCTGATTTGTTACCCTTGTTGAGTTGTTTGGCCAGGTTCTGAGCCATGTCTGTATAAATGGAAAGTGTATTGTGTCATAGACAATACGTCATAGACAACGTAGACATTAGTGTCATGAAACTGGAAATTGATTATCTTGTGTTAACCACGTATCGAATGCTAATGCTTTAGTTAATTCTTATGCTTGGTTTAGTATTTTTCTACTGGGCTGTGGCTCACCCTATATGGGAACTTCATTTTCAGGTTCAGGTGGTTCACTACCTCCAAGGACTTAGCTTGTGAGGATTTGGATTCGAAGACTTGCTTTATTTTATTTGTTTTATTTGAATAATTTGTAAACTTTCAAGCCTAGGGCTTTATTTGTTTTTGAGTTAGAACTCATGGAATTGTGTCCAAGTGTTGGCTTGGCAAGATGTAAGCCCATAGGGCATTTATTATGATGTTTTTATTTTACGGTACTCTGATGAATGAAATAAGATACTTTATTTCCTTATAATTCCGCATGTTAATATTATGTATTATGGGTTTATTTTTGAGGGCGTTACAACTTGGTATCAGAAGCGTACCGGGTTCGAATACTTTTGGTACGTGGGAAGTGATTAGAATCACAATGGGTTCGTCCTCGTTTGATAGAGACTTAGTGTAATGTTATATGCTTATGTGATAACATGTTTATGTGACTATGTGGGTATGGAATGTAGTTTCTAGGATGTTGACTGGACCCTTGAGTCTCTGAAAGTCTTGTTGGAAAGGCACTTGATCAATGTTGTTTCCAACCGGAACTTTAGTGGCGCCTCAGGACTATCATTATCCAGGAATGAAATTCGTAGGTGCTTATGTGATTATGTGCTTACGTGGTGTGATTTATTGTTGTCCAATGTATTAGGACGTGAGTGTTATAATTTTGGCACATTATTTAGAGTGCTAACGTCTTTATTTCCTTTATTAGGATGTCAGGACGAGGACGAGGTCGTGGTAGGCGTGGTAGGCAGGCCAGGCAGGAAGTGCCTATACCGGAGGAAATTCCGGCAGTTCAGGAGGGTGTTGCCAGGCCAATGTGGCCGAGCCAGTAGGACAGCAGTTTATGGGCGCTTTGGCCCAAGGGATAGCAGGGGCATTTCAGGCGTCAGTTGACATTCTGAGGGCTGCGAATCCAGCCCAGGCTGTTGTTGCTGCAGATACAGGACCTTCTTTTCTGGAGAGGGAATTCTTCCGGTCTCACCCGGACGAATTTTTAGGTGATCCTAGCGAGCCGCTTAAGGCAAACGAATGGCTCGAACAGACAACGAAAACGTTTGAGATGCTAGGCATCGAAGACGAGGCACTGAAGGTGACCTTGGCATCCTTCAGCTGAAGGGGGATGCGGGTCAGTGGTGGAAGTTCATCAAGGGTCGTATTGGGGGTACCTGGAAGGCTTTTGTTGATGCTTTTCAGGAGAAGTACTTGTCTCCAGCTGTTCAGGAGAAGTTGAGAGATCAGTTCCGCCATCTTGAGCAGAACAGTTTATCAGTGGCCGAGTTTGAGGCTGCATTCACTAGTTTGTCCAGGTTTGCACCTGAGTTGGTGGCGACTGAGGAACGCCGTTGCATTGAGTTTGAGAAGAAGTTGAGGCGTGGCCTCATGCTGAGAGTTGTTGGGTCTATGATTCGGGATTTTGGGCGCTTGGTTGATGCAGCAGCCCATACTGAGATTATGATGCAGGAAGAGGGGGAAAGGCAGAAAGGCTCCAAGAGGAGTCAGGATGGCCAGAGTGATGGCAGGAGGCAGAGAGGTTTCACTCCTCAGCAGCCTCAGAGTAGTTTTTCTAGATCCACTTTTCCAGTGCCGAGTGCTAGTTCTGGAAGGGCAGTCAGGGAGACATTACCTGTTTCAAGTGTGGCCAGCTGGGTCACAAGTCTCCAGTTTGTCCTCAGAGGGGAGGAGTTCAGAGAGCAACATCTTCTTCGGCTCGATCTCAGAGCCAGAGTCAGGGCAGAGGCCCACTCTCTTGTTTTCAGTGCGGTCAGCCGGGGCACCTGAAGAGGTTTTGCCGCAGTTGAGTGGCACACCTGGTGCATCGGGTTTGAGGCAGACTCAGAGTAGTCAGCCAACTCAGTCCGTTCAGGCCTCGAGGGCCAATCAGGGGGCTTCATCGTCCCAGTCTGTGCAGCAATCTTATGCTCCGAGGGGTGAGCAGGTTGATCAGAGGTCGTCTGGGCGTGTGTATGCTGTTACCGCACAGGATCTTGTACCGGCCCCGTCGGTTGTGAGAGGTACCTTCTTGTTTTGCAATTCAGTTGCTAGTGTTTTGATTGATACGGGTGCATCTCATTCCTTTGTGTCTGCTGCATTTGCATCTATTTTGGAGTTGGAGTTAGCACAGTTAGCATCTCCTATTTGTGTAGTGTCACCTCTTGGGGGTGAATTGATCTTGAAACAAGGTGTTAGGGGTTGTGATATAGAGGTCGATGATCATAGAATCCCTTTTTGTTTTGTGGTTATGCCCATGAAGGGCTTCGATGTTATTTTGGGTATGGACTGGTTATCGTCATACCGGGCATTTATTGATTGCTACCGTCAGAGGGTCACTTGTTGTACCGTTAGCGGAGAACGTTTTCATTTTCTGGGGGACCGGGTTGGTAGTGTGTTACCATCGGGGTATGATCCGCGAGGGCGGAGTGAGTTGGGTGGTCTACTTGCTAGCCTTGAGAGTAGTCAGTGTGATGAGACTCAGACTGTGTTGCCGAGAGTGGTATGTGAGTACTCGGACGTGTTTCCCGAGGATCTTGTTAGTTTGCCACCTCATCGAGAGATTGAGTTCTCTATTGATCTAGTGCCCGGCACAGCGCCGATTTCTATGGCACCTTACCGTTTTGCCCCAGCCGAGTTAGTTGAGTTGAAAGTTCAGCTCCAAGAGTTGCTAGATAAGGGCTATATTCGTCTTAGTGTTTCGCCGTGGGGAGCACCGGCCCTCTTTGCTAAGAAGAAAGGTGGTGCGTTGAGATTGTGTATCGATTATCAGAAATTGAATCGGGCTACGGTTAAGAATAAGTACCCTATGCCTCGTATAGATGATCTGTTTGACCAGTTGAAGGGTTCCCGTTGTTTCTCTAAAATAGACTTGAGATCGGGTTACCACCAGTTGAGAGTCAGGGAGGAGGATATTCCGAAGACGGCATTCCGTACGCGGTATGGCCACTATGAGTTCCTGGTGATGCCGTTTGGGCTCACCAATGCACCGGCAGTGTTTATGGATTTGATGAACCGGATCTTCCGGGAATTTTTAGATCGTTTTGTGGTCGTCTTTGTGGACGACATTCTTATCTACTCACCTTCAGAGGAGGAGCACGAGGAACACTTGAGAGTGGTGCTTGAGTTACTTAGAGCCCATAAGCTTTATGCTAAGTTTGGGAAGTGTGAGTTCTGGCTAAAAGAGGTGAAGTTCTTAGGCCATGTAGTTTCTGGGGAAGGGGTGTCTGTTGATACGTCCAAGACAGAGGCAGTGCAAGATTGGGCACAGCCTAAGAGTGTGTTTGAGATCCGCAGTTTTCTAGGATTAGCTGGGTATTACCGTCGGTTTGTGAAAGATTTCTCCAGGTTAGCTTCACCTTTGACTAGACTGACTCGGAAGGGAGTCAATTTTGTTTGGAGTGAGACTTGTGAAAAGTCGTTTCAGGAGCTGAAGGTTAGATTGACCACCGCTCCGGTCTTGATTATTCCGGAGAGAGGGTTGGGTTATGCAGTCTATTGTGACGCCTCACGAGAGGGTCTAGGTTGTGTGTTGATGCAAGAGGGGAAAGTGGTTGCCTATGGCTCACGTCAGTTGAAAATTCATGAGAAGAATTACCCTACGCATGATTTAGAATTAGCAGCTGTGATTTTTGCCTTGAAGATTTGGAGGCATTATCTATATGGTGAGAAATTTGAGGTATTCTCCGATCATAAGAGTCTGAAATATCTGTTTACACAGAAAGACTTGAATTTGAGGCAGAGGAGGTGGATGGAATTTATTGAGGATTATGACTTCGAGTTGCACTATCATCCGGGGAAGGCCAATGTTGTGGCCGATGCCCTTAGCAGGAAATCTGTTGGTGACATAGCTAGTATAGCCATCCGAGAGTGGGAGATGTTGGGTGCACTTGGGGAGTTTGATTTGCTTTTGGGTGAATCCGTTGAGGCTGCGGCCTTGTTTTCCGTTGTTGCACAGCCTACACTTGTGACTCGAGTGTTAGAGGCTCAGAGGGGTGATCTTGAGGTAGAATCGCTCTGAGAAAAGGTTTCCAGTGGGAAGGTTGAGAAGGGTTTGACGGTGTATCCCGACCTGAGTGTGAGATACCGAGACCATCTGTTTGTGCCGGAGTCTTGCCGAGAGGAGGTACTTCGAGAGTTTCATCATTCGCGCCTTGCGGTGCATCCGGGAGGCACTAAAATGTATCGGGATTTGGGTTGCCAATTTTGGTGGCAAGGTATGAAGAGAGATGTGGCAGCTTTCGTGTCTAAGTGCCTTACTTGTCAGCAAGTGAAGGCCGAGCATCAGAGGCCTGCGGGTTTGTTGCAACCCTTGCCTATTGCCGAGTGGAAGTGGGAACATGTCACTATGGACTTCGTTGTGGGTCTTCCGAGAACTCAGCGGGGTAGTGATGCTATTTGGGTGGTTGTAGACCGGTTGACTAAGTCGGCGCACTTCATTCCTATGCACGTTAGAGATTCAGTAGATCATCTTGCCGATTTGTACATTCGGGACATAGTGAGGTTGCACGGGGTCCCAGTGACGATCGTCTCAGATAGAGATCCTCGTTTCACTGCCAGGTTATGGCAGAGTTTGCAGAGTGCTTTAGGCACCAAGTTGACATTTAGCACGGCTTATCATCCTCAGACTGACGGGCAGTCCGAGCGTACTATTCAGATCCTTGAGGATATGCTTCGGGGTTGTGTTCTCGACTTTAGTGGGTCGTGGGAGAGGCACTTGCCTTTGGTGGAGTTTGCCTACAACAACAGTTTTCAGTCTAGTATCGGTATGGCACCGTTTGAGGCCTTGTATGGCCGACCGTGTAGGTCTCCAGTTTGTTGGGCCGAGGTGGGTGATGCACCTTTGTTGGGTCCGGAGTTAGTGAGGGAAACGACGGAGAAGGTTGAGCTTATCCGTAGGAGGCTTGTTACAGCCCAGAGTCGTCAGAAATCTTATGCCGACCGTAGGAGGAGACCTTTGGTGTTTGCGGTAGGTGATCATGTCTTTCTGAAGATATCACCTAGGCGAGGTTTGATGAGGTTTGGGAAGAGCGGGAAGTTGTCTCCTCGATTTATTGGTCCTTTTGAGATCCTTGAGAGAATTGGTGAGGCTGCCTATCGTTTAGCTTTGCCACCGCAGTTGTCCGGAGTTCATGACGTGTTTCATGTTAGTATGCTTCGGAAGTATGAGCCGGATCCATCACATGTGTTGGATTGGACCGACTTAGTTGTTGACGAGGATATTTCGTATGAGGAGAGACCGATTCGAGTCTTGGATAGGCGGGATCAAGTCCTGCGTGGCAAGACCATCCCTTTAGTAAAGGTTTTGTGGAAGCATCACGGAGTGGAGGAGGCCACTTGGGAACGTGAATTGGAAGTTCGCGGGAAATATCCGGACTTGTTTGTGGATTTGTAATCTTGTATTTAGATTTTATAGTATTGTTGAACTTGAGAATTTGATATATGTCTTAAGTTGGAAAACATTGAGAATGTTTTGGATTTAATGTTAGCATTTTGAACTTGCCTTTCTTGGAAGTGGAATATAACATTTATACATGGAATGTGTTGTTTATATCATGAGATTGAATATGATATGGAAATTGTTAACATTGAAAGGAATAATGCATAATAATGATGCAGGTTGAAATATATGTTGATTTATACATATTGTGGGATGCCTCTTGATAAGAGATGAAGTGACCGGGATTGAGTCAAGTTATTGTTTATTGTTTTATAATATCATTGGGAATTGAGGAAACGTGTTTTTGAAAACTTATGCTTAATTTCGGGGACGAAATTCTTTTAAGGGGGGGAGGTTATAGCGACCCCGGTCTTTTCCCATTTGATTATTGTATCTGGACTTATGTTCCGTGGATTCCGTTGTCATATTATTGTTGTTGTCATCCTTTAACGTCATTGTTTGAGTCTTAGGGTGTGTTAGACTTGTTTCGAGTGGGTGGTTTGAGTTTGGGATCAAACCCCAGATTTTTGAAGTTTCGGCCGTTCCGCTCGAGCGGACCTTCTTGCGCTCGAGCGGAGATTGCACACTTCCAGTATTTTTGAACCCTGCAAAACTTCTGCAGGTGTGATATCTACGCTCGAGCGGGATTTCTGAGCTCGAGCGGGTTGAGCTCGAGCGGTATTGTTGACGCTCGAGCGGGTAGTGTGTTCTTCGCATGGGTTCTGGAATGGGGGAATCTACGCTCAAGCGGTTATTATTGCGCTCGAGCGGGCCTTGTTTTTGTTCTTTACGCTCGAGCGGTGTGTTGTACACTCGAGCGGGCCTGTCAAGTTTAAATACGCAGCAGCGTGTTTCAGATCAGTTTTTCAGCCCCTTTCAGTTTATAAAACCCTAGGTTACGAGTTTTCTCTCTCCCAACTCATCTTCTCTCCTAGGTTTCATCTATTTAGGGTGAGTATCTAACCTAGTTCCTTCATTAAAAAGGTAGAGTGGGTCGAGGGCTTCCATTTAATCTGAACGGTTGCTGATTTGGAGCACTTTGGAGTTTGGGCTATCATCTCCGTCTTCTTCTTTTCGGGTTCTTGCTTCGAGGTAGGGATTTCCTACTCCATTTATACGCTTTAATCCTAAGTGTTGATATTTTGGTATGTGGGGGTAGTTTGGTAATTTTGGGAGAAACCTTAGGGTTTTGGCTTAGATTAATTTGTATAATTAATTTAAGGGAAAAATGTGGAATTGGGTTTAATTCATGAGATTGGGGAATTTAGTGGTTTAATGATGTAGTTGGTTAGTTTAAATACTTACCTTTGAGAATGATGAAATTTCATTGTATTGTTATATTTATTTCTTGTTTAGAAATAATTGTTTTGGGCTATCGGTGGAGGATAGCCATTGATTGTTGTAGACCATGCATGCAGCTTAGGTATAACTGAAATTGAGTCATTTATTTGACTGTTGAGTTAATACAGAACATTCGTGTGTTGACTATGCGTTGTATATGGCAATTGTATGTTTCATTGCATATGCATGTTGTTTGGAGAAGATAGGGGATGAACTCCACGGTTTAGGGGAAGATAGGGGATGGACCTCTAAACCGGATTTGTTGGGAGGAGATAGGGGATGGACTCCAGTAGCATCACATATGTGTGTGCTTGTTGATAATAGAAATATTTCTATTTGTTGTTGATATGATACATCACCACCATGTGTATCAGTTGGGAAGTATGGAAGTGGATTTGATTGAGATTGTTATAACACCAGCATGTGTGTTTATTTTGTTATAAGAAAGGTTTAACCTGATTTGTTACCCTTGTTGAGTTGTTTGGCCAGGTTCTGAGCCATGTCTGTATAAATGGAAAGTGTATTGTGTCATAGACAATACGTCATAGACAACGTAGACATTAGTGTCATGAAACTGGAAATTGATTATCTTGTGTTAACCACGTATCGAATGCTAATGCTTTAGTTAATTCTTATGCTTGGTTTAGTATTTTTCTACTGGGCTGTGGCTCACCCTATATGGGAACTTCATTTTCAGGTTCAGGTGGTTCACTACCTCCAAGGACTTAGCTTGTGAGGATTTGGATTCGAAGACTTGCTTTATTTTATTTGTTTTATTTGAATAATTTGTAAACTTTCAAGTCTAGGGCTTTATTTGTTTTTGAGTTAGAACTCATGGAATTGTGTCCAAGTGTTGGCTTGGCAAGATGTAAGCCCATAGGGCATTTATTATGATGTTTTTATTTTACGGTACTCTGATGAATGAAATAAGATACTTTATTTCCTTATAATTCCGCATGTTAATATTATGTATTATGGGTTTATTTTTGAGGGCGTTACAATAATTAATGACAATATAATTATGTGTTAATATGTTAATTACAAAAAAACATAAAAATGTAACTACTATACAATTACAAAGATAATTAAGCAAATAATTTTGCCTAGAACGAAATCCGACTCTAACTCCCAAATCGGAAACCCGATTCGAGTCCCGTTTTCTCCCACAAGTCTCTCGTTCCTAGGCAGTCGTTTGTGCCAAGCTTTGTGCTACTCCAACGCCATTTGGTGATTTTGGGATGCTAACACCTCGAATTCTAAGTTTCTTAAGAAACTAGTTTGCTTAGAGTGAAATCCGGCCCTAACTCCCAAACTGGGAACCCGATTCGAGTCTCCTCTTCTCCCATAAGTCTCTCATGCCCAGGTGGTCGTGTGTGCCAAGTTTTGTGCTACTGCAACTCCATTTGTTGATTTTGGGGAATTAGCACCTCAAATTCTAAGTTTCTTAAGAAACTACTTTGTTTCTTAAAAGTAAAATCCGGCTCTAACTCTCAAACCGGGAACCTGATTTGAGTCCCGTCTTCTCCCACAAGTCTCTCGTGCCTAGGTGGTCATGTGTGCCAAGTTTCGTGCTACTCTGACGCCGTTTGGTGATTTTGGGGCGTTAACACCGCGAATTCTAAGTTTCTTAAGAAACTAGTTTGCCTAGAGTGAAATCCAGGCCTAACTCCCAAACCGGGAACCCAATTCAAGTCTCGTCTTCTCCCACAAGTCTCTTGTGCCTAGGCGGTCATGTGTGCCAAGTTTCGTGCTACTCCAAAGCCGTTTGGTGATTTTGGGGCGTTATCACCTCAAATTCTAAGTTTCTTAAGAAACTAGTTTGTTTCTTAAGTGTGAAATCCGACTCTAACTCCCAAACCGAGAATCCGATTCGAGTCTCGTCTTCTCCCACAAGTCTCTCATGCCTAGGCGGTCGTCTGTACCAAGTTTCGTGCTACTTCGACGCCATTTGGTGATTTTGGGGCATTAACACCTCAAATTCTAAGTTTCTTAAGAAACAAGTTTGTTTCTTAAGAGTGAAATCCGGGTCTAACTCCCATACCGAGAATCCGATTTGAGTCCCATCTTCTCCCACAAGTCTCTCGTGCCTAGGCGGTCGTGTGTGCCAAGTTTTGTGCTACTCCGACGATGTTTGGTGATTTTGGGGCATTAACACCTCAAATTCTAAGTTTCTTAAGAAACTAGTTTGTTCTTAAGAGTGAAATCCGGCTCTAACTCCCAAACCGGGAATCCGATTCGAGTCCCATCTTTTCCCACAAATCTTTTGTGCCTAGGCGGTCATGTGTGCCGAATTTCGTGCTACTCCAACGTTGTTTTGTGATTTTGGGGTATTAACACCTCAAATTCTAAGTTTCTTAAAAGTAAAATCCGGCTCTAACTCTCAAACCGGGAACCTGATTTGAGTCCCGTCTTCTCCCACAAGTCTCTCGTGCCTAGGTGGTCGTGTGTGCCAAGTTTCGTGCTACTCCGACACCGTTTGATGATTTTGGGGCATTAACACCTCAAATTCTAAGTTTCTTAAGAAACTTGTTTGTTTCTTAAGAGTGAAATACGGTTTTAACTCCCAAACAGGGAATCCGATTCGAGTCCTGTCTTCTCCTATAAGTCTCTCGTGCCTAGGCAATCATGTGTGCTAAGTTTCATGATACTTCGTCGCCGTTTGGTGATTTTAGGGCATTAACACCTCAAATTCTAAGTTTCTTAAGAATTGTTTCTTAAGAGTGAAATCCGGGTCTAACTCCCATACCGAGAATCCGATTTGAGTCCCGTCTTCTCCCACAAGTCCCTCGTGCCTAGGCGGTCGTGTGTGCTAAGTTTTGTGCTACTCCGACGCTGTTTAGTGATTTTGGGGCATTAACACCTCAAATTCTAAGTTTCTTAAGAAACTAGTTTGTTCTTAAGAGTGAAATCCGGCTCTAACTCCCAAACCGGGAAGCCGATTCGAGTCCCATCTTTTCCCACAAATCTCTCCTGCCTAGGCAGTCATGTGTGCCGAATTTCGTGCTACTCCAATGTTGTTTTGTGATTTTGGGGTATTAACACCTCAAATTCTAAGTTTCTTAAGAAACTAGTTTGTTTCTTAAAAGTGAAATCCGGCTCTAACTCCCAAACCGGGAACCCGATTTGAGTCCCGTCTTCTCCCACAAGTCTCTCGTGCCTAGGCGGTCGTGTGTGCCAAGTTTCGTGCTACTCCGACTCCGTTTGTTGATTTTGGGACGTTAACACCTCGAATTCCAAGTTTTTTAAGAAACTGGTTTGCCTAGAGTGAAATCCGACCCTAACTCAAAAATCGGGAACCCGATTTAAGTCCCCGTCTTCTCCCACAAGTCTCTCGTGCCTAGGCGGTCGTGTGTGCCAAGTTTCGTGTGGAAAATCCTTTGTCTTTCTTTCTAATTATGGAATTAGCCTCAATCATTTTGGGCTGTGTACAGTTAATGTACAGTTGTTCTTAGCTTAGAATACAAAGATACATTTTGTACCTGATCTTCTGGTGGTGGTGTATATGGAGTCTCATCTCCTGCAGATTCTCTAAATACCCAATGGCCACTCGATGCATCAGCAGCCTATGATAGTCAATACATAATGTGTTAATCATATTCTAATTTTACGATATATATGTGTATATATGTTGTGTGAAAATTTAGCTATCAAACAATTTAATTTATATCGAACCTATCTGTTGGGATCCACACTCGCCCCCTGTGACATAAAGGCCATCATATCAGCTCTCATCTGTTGTAAATGTGTAGAAAACTCTGCTCGTATCTCCTCACTCAGCTCCTCCCTTGACTCATCCTTTAGCTCTGCACGAACCTGCTAGGTAATCTGAGCAATAGTCGATGGCTGGGGTGTTGATTGTGATGGCCCAGCACCATCTTTATGCACCGCGCTACGAGGCACAGTTCTCCCATAAGTGCGACAATATCCATGTCCGTCATGACCTATCAACTCATAGAAAATGGCATTCCTAGCCTCTAAAGTGTAACAATCCTCAAGTAGCATGAAAAGTTGACGATTAAACTCATCTTGTATTGAATAAGACATACAAGTATATGTCAAATTAAGATGGTTGACACAAAAAATAAAAAATAAAATTTAAATTCAATGTTAGGTGTTTGGAAACTACCAAGGTCTGGATAACCTCAGGGTCATCTGCTCTACGTGTCATAAGCCAAACATTCATCTTATCAGTAGACTCCCCCTTGCTGGTTATCTAGAATTTTTTAGAAATATGAAAATTAGAATCCGAATAATTTTCAAATATATAAAAAAATGAAAACAATAAAATATAAACCTCATGCCAGATTTGAGCGAAAGTAGTACGCCCTGTGGTATGAGATATGCCGTGAGCTCGTCGATTTTTAGCGTTCCTAGTTGCAATTTTCTGTAAGAGATTCAACAAATGGCATTTCATAAATATGATTTGTATGTTTACATATCATACATATAACTTATTTGTATACCTCAGCATCGGAAGTACTCCAATACTCCACAAGTTCTTCCTACTGGCTTGGCACAATGTGCAAAGGAACATCTTCCTTCAGATTGGGATCAGAACTTCTACGCTTGAAATACTTGGTCTTAATCTTATTCTTGTGATCCTTCCATATGTTGTTGTAGATTTTCATGTAGATTGGCTTATACTCCTTTGGACATACATTCAAATTGTCCTACAAAACACAATTTGAAGGTTTAAATAATAATAACACAATTTTGAAATTTGAATTTTTGGACAAAAATATACTTTTACCTTTATATCCTTCCAAATAGCATCAATAATATCGTTAGGCACAGTGATCCAGTCAAGAAAAGTAAGAGGAACAATGTTACCATTGCGCACAATAATGCCAAGTTCAGTAGTTAACTTAGACACATTATCCCTTATTGGGTAGTGTTTTTCGTCAAATTGTATGTCCAAGTTTGTACCAGTACCCCACTCCTTAATGCCCTTGGCACATCCTCTACCACGCCTAATCGAGGTTAATGAAGAACTAACATGACCTGCGATATACAATAAGAATAAACAATATACAATGATAATAAACAAATGCAAATTTAAAAAATGTTAATACAAATCAAATTCTTATACCTAAGGTAGGCTGTAAAGAAGTCGAAGGGTCTGGAAAATACAATGACAATAAACAAGGTATATAGAATGAGAATAAATAAATGTATATTTAAATCATTTTCATACAAATCAAAGCAAATTTATATACTTGCAGTTGGCTGTGAAGATGATGACTCTAGTCGGGATAATAGCTGCTGCGGTGCAACTAATGGTGAACACATCGATGGTAAGCGTGGAGGCTGAGTAGATGATAGCTGCTATGGTGCCACTGATTGTGGTCGATGCGGTGGCACTAATGGCCCCTTTGATGGTGGTCGCTGGGATGCCTTCTCTAATGGTGGTGCCACTAATAGTGGTCGTTGCGGTAGCTGGTCAGATGGTGGTGGCATTAATGGCCCCTCCAATGGTGGTCAATGTGATGTCTCCTCTGATGGTGGTGCTACTGACGTCCTCTTATGTACCACATCGGACATCATGCACAAGGGATGATCAGGCTTCCTCTTCCTTCCCATAATAATCTGCAAGCAATATAACATTAATTGACATTAGAAACATAGAGAATGGTTTTGAATCAACTATAATATGACATTAATTGAACTAATACAATTACAAAGACAAAGTAAATTAAGAAACTGATGATTAACTACAACCTTGGCCTTAATTCAATTACTGATGTTAATTAAATATCAGTCTATTTCAACGTCAATTGTTTCTCCTTCTGCGGTTTCCCTCACCCAACCAACTTCTTCATCACGGAGCATTATATTTTCTTCCAATTGTTGGCTCATATATGGCTCGATTTCTGGATCAGTCGAATTCATATCAAATAAACCTCTTTGAGACATCTTCACCACCACTTGCCAGTCTGGTTCAAACGGGTCTACAACATACCAAACTTGCTCTGCTTGGGATGCCAAGATGAAAGGTTCATTGGTAATTCGATCATCTCGGTACAATAAATGATTGAGGTTGACCAACGTGAAATTGAAGACATCTTCTTCCTTCCCGTGAATGTTGTCAATTCAATCACACTTAAACAACACATGTTTCTTCTCATTGGAATATTGAATCTCAACAATATCTGTCAATTGTCCATAATAGTACACAGACCCCACACGAGGATTCTTATCTTTCCGACTAGCATAACTTATGGTATCTGCCTTCAAAGCTGCATCACAATTTTGTGTGGCTCGACGGTCATCCATGGCCTTTACTCAATACCGAAACCCATTCATTAGATACCTGTTGAATCACCTTGCCAGGTTATGAGGACCATTTGCCAATAGAATAATCTCTTCAGAAAATGTGACATCAGTAGTCCTTCGCAAAGTTTGGACCTATTTAAAACAAAAATGTGAAATTTAAAATGTAGTTCGACTTAGGTAACTAGAATTTGTAGATTTAAATACATACATGTTCCTTGAACCAAATGTGAGAAGTTTCAAAATGTTCACGCCGAAGTTGATGATCGTCGACACGAGGCATTTTGAGCTTAAGTACTTCAAGGTGTTTGCTATGTAGATTAAAAATTTATCAATACAAAAAATTTGGTTCAAAATTCAATAAAACATAATAAAATATTGAGTGAGTGACATAACCTACTTTATGAATGGTTAAACCGCGCTTGTATTGAATAAGACATACTGATGAGCTTGTACCCAAGAAGTATTATCAAGATAAAAGCTTGTGTTTTCACCAACAGCATGACCCAGATTATCATCACCACTGTAGTTCCTCACGAGTCGACTAGATTTGATTTCCACATCATTGAGATATTGTGCACAAAAATTCATGCATTCTTCCATAAGATATCCTTTAGCAATTGAACCTTCTGGATGAGCTCTATTTTGCACATATTGCTTCAAAGTAAGAAGGTACCTCTCAATTGGATACATCCATCGAATTGAATTGCTCCAGCCAATAATGCTTCGTCAGCTAGATGTATAGGCAAGTGCTCCATTATATCAAAAGAAGTCGGAGGAAATATTTTCTCTAGATGACAAAGTGTTAGGGCAATATGATCTTGAATATATTGCAAATCTGTCGCACGATTCACTTTGGAACACAATTGTCTAAAGAAATTGCTAAATTCAATCAAGGGTTCAATTACATTCTTCGGTAATGATCTTCGAATAGCCAATGGAATAAGTTTTTGCATCAGAATATGACTATCGTGGCTCTTAAGACCCCTAATACTTCTATCATGTGAGCGCACACGACGCGGTATATTGGATGAATACTCGTCGGGAATTCTAACTTCCTTCAACACTTTCAAGAACAAATCTTTCTCATCCTTGGTCATCGTGAATTGTGCTGGTGGTAAATAAGCTTTATTCGACCCTCTTAACTGCAAATGTAGGGGTTTTCTAAGCGAACATTAACACCATCCTTCAATTTTCCTACAACCCCTAATATTCTCCACGACACATTGTCACAAACATTCTTCTCTATATGCATCACATCGAGGTCGTGTCTTATTAGATTGTGCTCCCAATATGGCAGTTCATAAAAGATACTCTTTTTCTTCCAGCTATGGGTGCGATGTCCAGCTTTCTCCTTCTCTACTTGTCTCATATGCCTCTCCTTAAGGTCATCCCTCCTATGTCGGGTTAAAATACCCTCAGATTCTAATTGCAGCAGCATCTTAGTTCCAGATAACAATTTTGGTTTGAGTCTGACTTCCCAACTACCATCAAATGATACTTTATCCTTTCGGCATTTATGGCCACGAGGTAAAAATCTACGATGACCCAAGTATGATTGTTTCCTACAATGCTTCAACCAACACGATGTAGTTTCCTTATTGCAACAAGGACATGCATATTCGCCTTTAGTGCTCCATCCTGACAAGTTTGCATATACAGGAAAATCACTAATTGTCCACAGTAAAGCTGCATGCATTTGAAACATTTGATTTGTTAATGCATCAAATGTGGAGACACCATCATTCCATAGTTCTTTCAACTCCTCAATCAACGGCTGCATATATACATCAATCTTGTCACCAGGTCCTTTTGGGCCGTCAATAAGCACAGATAAAATTAGAAATGGTTGCTTCATGCACATCCATGGCGGCAAGTTGTATGGAATGAGTACAACAGGCCAAGCGCAATGAACTATGTTCATCATCCTGAATGGGTTAAAACCATCAGATGCTAAGCTAAGCCTTACACTTCGGCAATCATTACTAAAGTCAATATTCCGACGGTCAAAATCTTTCCATGCAAGGGAGTCTACAGGATGCCTAAAGACACTGTCATCAATTCGTTCCTCTGCATGCCATCTCATTAACTTGGCTATCTTGGATGACATAAACAACCTCTGCAACCTTGGCTTTAAAGGAAAATACCTCATTTGTTTTGCAGCTATTCATTTGCCACCTTTGTTAGGACCATTTGAACCACCATCACTATTTGATTTTCATCTAGAACTGTTGCATATGACACATTTATCAAGATTGGTGTCCTCATTTCAAAACAACATGCAACTGTAGGGACATGCATCCCACGTCTCATACGTGAAGCCCAAATCTGTTGTGACCTTTTGAGCTTTATAATATGAGTCCGGGAGTTTCACACCCAACGAGAACGCCTCGTTCAATAACTCAAGCAAGATGTCAACAGACTTGTCTGTCCACTGATTAAGCACCTTCAAATGTAGAAGTCGAACAATGAATGACAAAGTTGTGAACTTCTGACAACCCGGATACAATTCACTCTGTGCATCTTGAAGAAGTTTGAAATACTTTGCAGTCTCTGCATTTGGACCGAGCTGGGGTTTAGATGCATGGGGATTAGGCCCCTGTGGTTCATTACCCTCAACACTTGTACCGACATGTCGATTTCCCATAGCCCCTTGTATCATTCCAACCATATCATCCCCAATGTCTAAATTAGCCAATGTTTCATTCTCTCGATTACCATGCAGAGATACGTAAGATTCCCCATGATTAATCCATTTTTTGTACCTTTTTAAAAAAGCATTCAAAATCAGATACTCCTATACACCCTCTTGTACAAGATGGCATCGATTCTTACATTTCCTACACGGACAACTAACCATCAAACCTTCAACCTTATTGGTGTAGGCAAACACAAGGAATTGATCAATCCCATTAATGTATTCCTTCGACATCCTATTTGGCAAATCAATCCAACTCTTATCCATTATCTGTACTTCCCTCAAATGCACACTTCACTTCTTTTGTAATCTTCTCAACAATATATATAAATATATTTAAATGCCAATCATTTTCCACATGCATATGTGTTCCCCACCATTAGTTTACTTTAGGAAAACTTACTGGGAGATTTAAATCTCACACAAAAATGCCCTAAAGAAAAATATAATTACAACAAATGTAAGGGACATAGTGATATAGGATTATGAGGGAGGCAGATAGAGAAAGAATGGAAAAATTAGTCATATTTACAACAAATATGCCCTGGAGAAAAATATAATTACAACAAATTACTCATTAGCTGACAAAAGTGTTAAACTTATTTATGTTTGCTATGAAGATTATTTTTTTATTTTTGGGCTTGTACCATGAAGATTATAAAAAAATTGACTTTGTAACCCCATGAATGATTAGGAAATAAATGATTACTTGATTATGTATAGTAAGAAAAACAATTTTAATAGCATTTCAATAAAGCTATTCTGCATTCCCATCTAAAAATTAAATAAAAATAAACTATTATGCATCATTTTGAACATCTAATAATTCATTGGTCATTTATAAATCAAAATGATAAAATGTTTGTATATAACTCTCAATGATAGAATAACAATTCTAGGTCATAGGTGCGCTATTCCTTGAATTTGAGAGGTTATTGGTTGGTTTTAGGATATCGTCACATGATGTGTTAATGGTATTGCGATTGATGGAAGGAATGAAGCTGACGAATTTGTATTGAGTGATTAAGAAATATAAAAAAAAAATATGATTAATTGTGATTGGTGTGGGATATGACCACATGATACCTCAAGACCAACAAATAATTTTTCCTTGGTTGCAATTGCTCACATAAGTATTAGAGTGTTTATTGATTAAACATCTTAGTTAGAAAGTGCTCACTTTATTTATGATTACAAGTGCTTATAGTGACATTAGACTTCATGATCATCTTCACAGACCACTACGATCAGATTTGTTTTCGCACAGAGCAATGAGGAGACAGTTAGAGGGACTTAGATGTGCCTCTTTCTTCTCTTTCCTTGAAACACCAAACAAACAAAAAGAAAAAACAAGAAAAAAGAAAAAAAGAAGAAGGAAACAACCAATCAAAGGGAATGTTATAAAATCAAACGTAACTTACAAATTTATTTCAAACAATAAAACTTCATTATTGTCTACAACATTAGTTTGCAAGGAGAATTTAGAAGAAAAAAAAATTCTCCTGATTTGCGTCGCAAGGTCCTAATGATTGGTAATGTTATTATTATATCTCATTAAGAAAAAAAAAAATCATGAAACATTTTTCATCTAAACCAGCAACACCAAAAACATTTTCAATTGAATTTCATTTTCCTATCCAAAAAAAAAAAGAAAGAAAAAGACAGAGATTTGCATTTTTCTCCTTTTTCAGGTCACATGAAAAACATTCCATTGGCAAACAGACCCAGCTAGATGAAGAGGTTTAGGACCACATCATCACCACATATGCCCCATGGTTCAGGCTCATGATTTGAGGGTTTTTTGAACCAGAGCTCTCGAACCCCTCTATCATTCTCCAAAGGGAGAGGGCTATTGTTGTGAATTTGGAACATATTAAAGCGATTATAACTGCGAATGAAGTTCTGCGATTATGACTCTGTGTGTGTGTGTGAGAGAGAGAGAGAGCATACTGACTGAGCTCGCGCGAGAGAGAGAGATCGTAATACGCCGTCGTCGCACCACCGCTAGCCGTCGTCAAGAGCGATTGAGACTACTAGCCGTCGTCACTCGTCGAGGGAGAGATCGTCGGTGAACACTCGCCGTCGTTGCTCATCAAGAACCTACTGTCAAAGTTTTAGGGATTTTGGGGGTTTTAAGGGAGAATGCTCTTAGGGATTTTGGGGATGAAAATATTTTGGGGGTTTTGATCAAGCGCCAATTGGGCTAAAGGAGAGGGAGATGAATATATTTCATTACTTTTTGCGACGGTATAGATAAACCGTCACAAATGATAAAATCCAATTATTAAAATGACGCCGTTTTAATAAGGGTTTTTTTTGCGACGGAGAATTGCCGTCAAAAAATGTCCACTATTTGTGACAATAAATTTCCCCCGTCTCAAAAAATTTCTTTTTGCGACGGTACACAATGCATCGCGAATACTTCCGTATTTAAGACACTTTTTCTTGTATGCTTATTAGCGACGGGGTAACTACCATCGCAGAAGATATTTATTTGCGAAGGTTTCAAATGTCGTCGCAAAAGATCACTTTTTGCGACGAGATACATGCCGTCACAAAAAGTTTCGTGTTTTATAGGGACTTTTCTTGTAGTGCACTATTCTTTATTCTCTCATGAACTCTTGTGTATTATATGTATTTTATTACATATTTTTGTGGTGGATGTTATGCATTTTTATAACAAATGTTTCCTAATTTTTTGATAAAGTTACGACAATTTATGATTTGTAAATGAGGTTATGCATTTTTATGATAATATTACATATTGTTAGTTACTCTTACATAGTCTTAGTATCGAAAAAATGCTTATTGGAACAACACATTCATTACTGAAGAATTAGGGAAGTAAAGTAGGTGACACGTCATTTTCCTAATTTTCTTTCACCCAAAAATCCAGTAAACTAACTTGAAGCAAAAGGAGATTGAATATTGTTGTTGATACAAAGTTTCCACGAAATAAATTCATTGCCATTTCCAGAGATGAAGAAAATGATGGTCAAAACACCCCAAATTAGTTTCAAAAGCCTCCTCAAACTTGCAAGCATATCTTTGCTTAGTCCATACTTTCTGTTTTCTCCACATGACAAAAGGAAACTTCAAAGCAAAGACTTTTCTATTTGAGGAACTACTCTTTTTCCCATTTTTCTTTTTTTCTTTTTTAATGTTTATGAGCCTACAAGAAAAATTCTTTGGCCACTATGGTGTATACGGAACATTTCTGTCAGCATCACACGTAGAGTTGATAAGCTTATGCATGAACCAAATAATAATTTTATTTGCACAAATTTCATTGGTAGTCTTTATATTTTTTTCTTTTTTGGTATTATTTTGATTCTTACAATTTTAATTGGTTTAATTTTAAACCTTCATTTTCAATTTTGTATCAATATGGTTTATTGATAATGTTGTTAGGGTATTTGACAAAAAATAATCACTGAGTTGATTAAGTATACAATTTTTTTTTTTTCTAAAAAACATAACAAATGCTGATCATGTGTACATTTTTTTAGTAATGAAAATGTTAGCAATTATAATCAATTGAACTAAATTGAGACAAAATTATAAATTCAAGATAAAAATTGAGTCAATTGATATTATAGGGACCAAAATAAAACGATGACCAAAATGTAAGGACTATTGCTATAATTTACACATTTTATTTACACAAAAAAATTACTTAGAAAAGAAAAATTATGAGTTTGACTCAAATCTCATCAATTTTTAATCTATATTATACACCTCACTTTCAAAATAATTTTTGTGTTACAAATTCTAGGTATATAGCATTTTTTCAATCAAATGTGTAGTTTCTTGTAAATGAATGTCAACTACAAAGATGACATATTCCACCCTATGAGATAATGTCCACACATAAGGGGTAGTTTGATAACCTCATTCATAAAATTAAATATATTAAGTGCTAATTAATTAAATTCATTTGATGACTATAATTAATATCACTTAAAAAAAATGTCTCTTCAAATGAAGGCTGAAATTTAAGAAAATTTTAAATCATATGAAACTTACTTAATTCTGACTGAATTTATAACTATTATGCATAAGCATCGATATACATTATTATAAACTCACTACCACTACAACCACCACAACACCACTATCATGTCACTGCCACTACTACCGCCACCACCACTACCACCATTGATACTACCGCCGCCGCCGCCGCCACTACCATGTCACAACCACCACTACTACTACTGCTACCGTTACAACCACACCACCACCATGCCACATCCACCACAACCACCGCTACTACTACCATGCCACAACTACTACTACCACTATCACTACCACTATCATGCCACCACCACCACCACCACTACCACCACCACTTTTATCACTATTATCATTGTTGTCATAAGCAATACCATTATTTTACTACTACTATCATTGCTACCGACATTATCACCATGCCACTACCACTGCTACCATCATCAACGCTACCGCTACCACCACCATCACAATATAAAAATTGAGATATACAATTTCAAAATAATAAATTTTAAATTTGAACTGATATATATTAAACAATTTATTTTTAGTTTAGCATTTAAATTTTTATCAAATTGCTTTTCAAGTTAAAAAAAAAATTTCATTTAATTTTCAATACTTAATTTTTAGCCTTCAATTTTCAATTTTATCAAATACCACCAAATTCATGTGCTTAATTCAATTCTGATGTAGCATGCACCCCGTGATCCAAAAAGTAGCTTCCTTATATTTTATTGCCATATTTTTATTTTTAGTCATTGCCTTATATTTCTTTATATTTTTGGTAATTTCCTTATCTTTCCAAACCTAGTTGTTTCTTAGTTAAGTTAGGTCTATATTTTGCTTATAAATAATGGGTGTAAGCCTTAGGGCTGTTCAGCTTTTGAGCATTAATATATTTTGAGTTTTATACTCCTTTGTTCCAACTTTGGTTATTCTTTGTGAATCAACTATTGTTGAGCCTTTATTCTCGGCATTCTTTGTGAATCACCGAGTCTAGAGAGGAATCTTACTTCCGGTATTCTTGTGTGAATCAATGGATTTTAAGATTATTCTTATTATGCGTTTCTCGCTGCATCAGTTGGTATCAGAGCATAGGCTACAATGGCACCAAGGAGGCGGCCCATGGACGACATTTATGAAGTTGACACCGCAAGGATGCAACAACAAATTGATGCCCTGATCGAACAACTCACGGCGTTGCAACAACAGCAGCAGCGCCAACCACATCCAAACCCACGGTTTATGGAGGACGAAGAAAGTATGGATGAGGCAGACGATAACCCTTTTGCTGGAAATTTCTATAGAGAAAGGGTTCGACAAGGTATGGAAGCGAAATCACGTCGGTGGGAAGCAGGTCTGAAAATTGACATCCCTGAATTTCAAGTCAGTGTTCAACCCGAAGAATTCTTGGACTGGCTTTTTGATGTCGAAGAGGTTCTTGACTTCAAGGAGGTTCCAGAAAACAAACGAGCCTCCTTGGTAGCCACACGCTTCAGGGGAAGAGCAGCAGCTTGGTGGCAACAAATAAAGTTAACTCAAACCAGACAACGAAAGAGTAAAATTGCTTCTTGGGAAAAGATAAAGAAACATATGTGTATGGCATTCCTTCCTCATAACTATGCACGCATGATGTACCAACAATTGCAGAATTTACGACAAGGGACGAAGACGATAGATGAGTATACCACTAAGTTCTATCAACTGGTGTCATGTAATGACCTTGCTGAAAACGAAGACCAACTTGTTTCCAGGTACATCGGGGGATTGCAAGAACAATATCAAGATACCCTGAATTTATTTGATCCCTATTCTATTTCTGAAGCGCACCAGAGGGCTATACAATTAGAGAAAAGGTCAAAGTGTTGCTCAGGAGGTACTAGATGGTCAAGTGGAAACACTAGTGGTAACCGTAATCTGCCCCCAATGAACCGAAATACAAGTACGAATCTATTAGGGGCAAGATGAGGCACCACGCGATCTGATACGACTGGTAAACCATCAGGAGGACAGTCAAACAGGAACCCTGTTACTAGTGGTGGTATGCGTTGCTTCAAGTGCGGGGAAGTTGGTCATCGCGCTGCAGATTGCAGAAAAAGTGATCGGGTTGGCAAAGGCTTATTTATAGATAGTGAAGAGATTGTTGAAGACGGGACTAAAGAAAGTCTGCAAGATCTTACCAACAATCCCGAGGCTAGTATTTATGACAAGGAAGAACGAGTTGCTGGCGATGATGGTCCTCTATTGGTTGTGCACAGGGCCTACTTTACGCCCCGAGAAGTTGAAGGGAATGGGTGGTTACGAAACAACATCTTCCAATCCATGTGTACCATTAGTGGAAAGGTGTGCAAGTTTTTAATTGACTCCAGAAGTTGCGAGAATGTCATTGCAGAGGACGCTGTCGCAAAATTGGGAATAAGTACAAGCCAACATCCTAACCCATACAAACTTTCATGGCTTCAAAAAGGCAAAGAGGTAACGGTCTCCAAGCGTTGTTTAGTCTCATTATATATTGGTTCTAACTACAGGGACAAGGTAAGGTGTGATGTGGTTCAGATGGATGCTTGTCATTTTTTGTTAGGAAGGCCTTGGCAATTTGACCGCGACGTGTTACACGATGGATGAAGGAACACTTACTCATTTATCTTTAACAAGATCCACATTGTTCTTGAACCTCATAGAGAAGAAGCACCAAAGCTAGCCACTGAGAAAAATTCTAGCCTATTGTCTATGCACCGGTTCTTGGAGGAAGTGGCTGAAACAGGAATGATGTTTGTGCTAGTAGGAAAAGACAGTGCTATAGAAAGTGAGATCCCTGAACCTGTGAAGGGTCTAATTGCAGAGTTCCATGATGTATTTCCCAAGGAGTTACCCCAAATGTTACCGCCCATGAGAGACATACAACATCAAATTGACTTGATTCCAGGATTGAATTTGCCAAATAGATCCCACTACCGTATGAGTCCAAAAGACCATGAAGAACTTCGCCGACAAGTGGAGGAATTGCAAGCCAAGGGACATATCCGAGAAAGCCTCAGTCCATGTGCCATGCCAGCACTACTAACCCCCAAGAAAGATGGTTTGTGGCGTATGTGCGTCGATAGTAGGGCAATTAATAAGATCACTATCCGATATAGGTTCCCCATACCTCAGTTGGATGACTTATTAGATCAGTTGAGTGGAGCAACCGTGTTTAGCAAATTGGATCTGAAAAGTGGTTACCACCAGATTCGGATTCGGGAAGGTGATGAATGGAAGACAGCCTTCAAAACTCAAGAGGGACTTTATGAGTGGCTAGTCATGCCGTTTGGTTTATCAAACGCTCCCAGTACTTTTATACGTGTGATGAACCAACTATTTTGGCTTTTTATAAGGAAGTTTGTTGTTGTTTATTTTGATGATATTTTGGTTTATAGCGCTAATAATGAAATGCACCTCCAGCACTTGCGCCAGGTTCTTTCAGTGCTGTAAGAAGCAAAATTTTATGCTGGTACCAACAAGTGTTCATTCTTAACAGATACTATTTTGTTCCTCGGTTATGTCATATCTAAAGACGGCACCTCAGTTGATGAAAGCAAAGTAAATGCAGTTCGTGACTGGCCAATACCAAAAAACATTCATGACTTACGAAGCTTTCATGGGTTGGCTTCGTTCTATCGGAGGTTCATTCCCCATTTCAGTAGCATCATGGCCCCAATTACGGACTGCGTGAAGGCTGACCAATTTTGTTGGACAGAAACAGTGACAGAAACACTCCAGCAAATCAAACAAAAATTGACTTCAGCACCAGTCCTCATCTTACCAGATTTTTCTAAACCCTTTGAGCTACACTGTGACGCATCTAAAGTGGGCATTGGGGCCGTTTTGAGCGAAGGGCGTCGCCCGATTGCATATTTTAGTGAGAAGCTTAGCAATTCTAAAGACAACTACAACACTTATGATGTGGAATTTTACTCCATTGTCCAAGCCCTGAAGCACTGGTATTCTTATCTATCCCAAAGTGAATTCATTTTATTTTCTGACCATGATGCTTTAAAGCACATCAATAGCCAAGACAAGCTTTCATCGAGGCACGCCAATTGGGCAGCATATCTACAACAATTCACCTTTGTTATTAAACACAAATTAGGGACCTTAAACAAAGTGGCTAATGCACTTAGCCGCCGTTCCTTTGTACTTACTACTATGAGCAATACGGTACTTGGATTCAACTCCTTTCAAAAACTATTGTCTGTTGATCCCTATTTCTCTTGTATTGTTGCGGAAGTTAAATCAGGTCAAAAGTTGGACTTTCTTCTCCATGACGGATTCCTCTTCAAAGGAAACCAATTGTGTGTGCCTGCCTCAAGCCTTCAATTGAGAATTATCAAGGAGTTGCATGAAGAAGGCCATGTTGGGCGCGACAAGATTCTGCAGCTTGTGGCTGGTTCTTATTTTTGGCCTTCTATGAGGAAAAAAATTTCCAAGCTTGTGGACAGGTGTCACATCTGCCAAGTATCCAAGGGATCAGCAACAAACGCAGGCTTATACCTGCTGTTACCCGTGCCCAGTCAACCATGGACTGATGTTAGTATGGACTTTGTTTTGGGACTTCCACGTACTCAGCGAGGTTGTGACTCCATCTACGTAGTCGTGGACAGGTTTTCAAAAATGGCCCATTTCATTGCTTGCAAAAAGACTACGGATGCTGTAAATGTGGCCCAATTGTATTTTCGAGAAATCTATCGTTTGCATGGGCTCCCTCAGTCCATTGTCTTTGACAGAGACACCCGATTTCTTAGTCATTTTTGGAGATGTTTATGGCGCTTGGCTAATACAAAGCTTGATTTCAGTAGCGCCTATCACCCTCAAACTAATGGCCAGACAGAAGTTGTCAATCGTTCTTTGGGAAACTTGTTACGGTGTTTAGTAACGGATCATTTGAAATCATGGGATCACAAATTGCACCAAGCAGAGTTTGCTTTCAATCGCTCAGTAAATCGAAGTTCCGGTTTTAGTCGTTTCTATATCAATTATGGCTACCAACCACGGGCCCCACTGGATTTAGTACCTGTGCCAGATTTAAAGTGCATTAATGGGAAAGCCAAAGATCTGATTCACAACCTTCAGGAGGTGCACAAATTGACCCAGTCCAATTTACAACAATCAGTAGCCAAGTATAAGCGAACTGCTGACAAGAAACGTCGATTGGTCGAATTTGAAGTTGGCGATTTTGTATGGGCAGTTCTTACAAAAGACAGGTTTTCAACAAGTGAATATAATAAGTTGGCAGCACGAAAAATTGGGCCCCTTGCAATTTTAGAGAAGATCAATTCCAATGCCTACCGTTTGAAGTTGCCTAGTCATATTCGTACTTCCGATGTGTTCAACGTTAGATACCTTATTCCTTATCAAGGTGACAACTCCAACGAAAAGGCTGCGAATTCGATGGCGAATTCTCTCCATCTAGGGGAGGATGATGTAGCATGCACCCCGTGATCCAAAAAGTAGCTTCCTTATATTTTATTGCCATATATTTATTTTTAGTCATTGCCTTATATTTCTTTATATTTTTGGTAATTTCCTTATCTTTCCAAATCTGGTTGTTTCTTAGTTAAGTTAGGTTTATATTTTGCTTATAAATAATGGGTGTAAGCCTTAGGGCTGTTCAATTTTTGAGCATTAATATATTTTGAGTTTTATACTCCTTTGTTCCAACTTTGGTTATTCTTTGTGAATAAACTATTGTTGAGCCTTTATTCTCGGTATTCTTTGTGAATCACCAAGTCTAGAAAGGAATCTTACTTCCGGTATTCTTGTGTGAATCAACGGATTTTAAGATTATTCTTATTATGCGTTTCTCGCTGCATCAAATTCCGTCCAACTCATTGTGATTGAGGCAAACAAGTTATTATTGTGATTGGCCACTTTTGGACCAATACATATGGTTTACTTGTATTATTAATTATAGATAAATTATAAGGTATACTTTCTAGGGTTAGGCACAAAAGACGTTGCCGTGGGGAGGTTTTCCATCATATATATATATATGATTGTTAATCATATTGTTTAATTTTGATGATGTCTAAAATATTATTTGCCAAAATTTAGATTTTTTAATATACATATTATTTGACACAAAATATTATCTGTTTAAAATATATATTGTATGATACATTTAAATATTATTTAAATGGAAATATTTTGAAAACTTTACTATTCACTTTTTAAAAAAAATTAGATTGATCACTATTCATCTTTTAACAAATTGATTGGTTGTATTATTTTGACAAATTTGGTATTGATGAGTTGTCTTCTTTTGACAAAATTGATATGGCATGGAAGGATATATTTAGTTTGAAATCTCTACAACATATACAATAATTTAAAGAGGGCATATATTTTCAGATCTATCATAAATATTATTTAAAGAGATTTTTTTTTTTTTTTTGGTATGCAAATATGTGATTAGAATATTATATATATATACATGATATTATATTCAAAAATGTTGATGAAATTATATATTCAAAACCTTGATGATTTGCCTATAATGTTTGACAAAGAAAAAGTGGACAAATAAAATATAATGTTTGACGAAGAAAAAGTGGACAAAGAAAATATAAGGTTTGACAAAGAAAAAAATGGACAAAGGAAATACAATTTTTGACAAAAGAAAAGGGTGCCATATGATTTTAGATGCCTTTTGTCTATCAAGGAGCGTGCCCATGTAATCCATGACGTCAGCAAAGAGTGTTCTACCTCCAACGGGTATATTTTTGTGTATAAATAGAAGTGTTGTGTGTGGAGAAAAATCAAGAACTAGAAGAGAAAAATCTCTATGTGCTCAAAATTTTTGAGTATATTGTATTATGCTCTTTCACTTTTAGATCTAAGTGTAGCCTTTGTTCTTACACTTTCATATCTACTCTTTGTAAGAGAATTATTGTAAAAGAGGGCTTAAGTATCACTTATTTTTATTCATTATTTTTGTGAGAGGTTTTGTAAGGGTAAGACATTTATTGTTGAGTGAGACTCAATAGATAATAGTAAGTCCTGTGCCAAATCCACAAGCTTGGTGGTGTATTTATCCAGTTCATAGTAAAGAAATTCTCAATGGGGTTCCTTGGGGAGTAGACATAGGCTTGGCGTGCCGAACCACTATAAATCTCAGTATTTGATTTTCTCTCCCTATCTCTTTTACTTTTATATTGATAATTATTATTCTGTTTTTTTTTTAAATTCTGAATATTGTGTTAATTTTAAATAAAATTTTTTAATAACCCAATTCACCACCCCTCTTGGGTTGCCTACCTCAGATAACAATGATAACATCTAATTTATTTAATTAAAAAAATTATTGGGCAACTCACACAATTTCTTTATTTTCCTAGCAATCACACACACACACACACACACACACACACACACACACACACACACACACACATATCTATTTGTACACAATTCATTTTGTGTGAATAAGCACATGTCACATATTTTCTAATGTCCGAATTGTCCCTATTTAGTTCAAGTTTCTCATTTGAAATTTTATTTCTTTTCCCCATCTACATTCATATATATATATATATGTATGTATGTATTATTTTTTTCCCTGATGAAAATTACGGCCGAATCCATTACCTCTTAGTATTGATGTAGTTGCATATGAGAAAGTCCGAATTTTTTATGGGACATGAGACTCTTTTTTAGTAATTGAGAATTAGTGATTATATTGTTGGTACATTGGAGGGAAAGGTAAAATCCATTACCTCATAGTGATTATTAAATCTGTCATGAGATACACAATATTGGAGTGGACTAATTCTAATGTTTAACTAAATTACAAAATTTCAAAATTACATCCATACCAAACTGAGATGATGATTTTAAATGATATAGCGGATATCTAGAGATAGATTCATGAATAATTTACTCTTTGGTTTATGTAATCCAAATTCCTATTTGGGAAAATTATGCAAATAGTCCATGTACTTTACACGATGTGTCAATTTGGTTCCTGTAATTTCAATATGCTCGATTTTGCCCCTTAATTTAATAGATTGTGTCATTTTAATCCAATAAATAACGATTGTTAAGTTAATTTAACGGAAAGTCAAACAATGTGTCAATTTGGTCCCTGTATTTTCTATAATGTGCCAATTTAGTCCTTGTCAAAATCGAGAAAAATGAAACTACAGGGACCAAATTAACACATTGTGTAAAGTATAGGGACCAAATTGACACATTATTTAACCTTCCGTTAAATTAATTTAACAACCATTATTTATTGGACTAAATGACACAATCCGTTAAATTAAGGGGCAAAATCGAGCAAATTGAAACTACAGGGACCAAATTGACACATCGTGTAAAGTGCAGGGACTATTGGCATAATTTACCCTTCCTATTTTAAAATTTTTTTTTTTTTCAATTTTTATTTAAAAAGAAAAAAGAAATTAATGAAGATAACAATATCTTTGGAGACAATAATGAAGATAACATAGTTTTCTTGTATTATGTTTTAGGTTCTTGTTGAGGTTAAAAGACTTGTGGAAGAGTACAAGAATGAAGCAATTAGCATTACTAGAGCTGGCCATAGTTTGGGTGCTACTATTGCAACACTAAACGCAGTTGACATAGTTGTTAATGGATTAAACAAGCCTAGAGACCAACCAAACAAGGCGTGTCCTGTGACAGCCTTTGTGATTGCTAGTCCTAGAGTTGGAGATTCAGGCTTCAAAAAGGTCTTTTCTGAGTCAAAAGATCTTCGAGCACTACGCATCCATAATTCCCTAGATATTGTTCCAAACCATCCATTGATAGGATACTCATATGTGGGCGAAGAATTGGGTATTGACACTACCAAATCCGAGTATTTGAAGAGCCCTAGAAATTTTGAGGATTGGCATAACTTGGAGGCTTACCTACATGGAGTTGCAGGAACACAAGGAACAAAAGGAGGATACATTTTTTTTTTTTTTTGATCGGCAAAAGAAATCTTTATTGATGAAAACATACAAAGTATGATAAGATAAATCAATAAAGAGGAGGTTGGAGCTAGCACAAGCTCCAAGCTCCAGTTTGTGAGAAACCAACAGACAAAGCAAAGCAACAAAATAGCCAATAGCCACTGCTAAGCACAAACAGACCAACAAAAGTAGCCAGCTTCTACTCAATGGTAGACTAACACCAAGACTATTAGTAGACTAATAGATCAGCAAGACTATTAGCAGACTAGCAGACTAGCAGACTATTAGCACACTAATAGCTTCAACCCTCAGACCCTCTTTTTAGCAGACTAGTAGTCACAGAACTTTTACATTTTTTTTTTTTTTTTTATCAACATAGCAGAGCAACACTACAACAGGGCAAACAGATCAGCAGAACAGAGCTGAGTGGCAACAGAAATCCATAACATAGTTAAGCAACCAAACAGATCAATAGAACAACATGATAACCCCTCTAGTTATCGAAACAGATCAGCACAAAAATAGGACAACCAACTACACCCAGCTTGACAGTTTGTTCACTACTCCTATTACCAAGTATGGAACTCAATGGCAGCCCCTGATTTGCCTCCAATTGAGAACAACATCATTGACAGAGAAATGGAAGTCCTTGAGAGAGGCTTTGAGCCAAAAAGCTAATCTGACCTTGATGAGTTCCCACAGGTCAACCGAGTTAGGATAGACATTAGAGAAACACACTCATTCGTATGCTTCCAAAGAGGCCAAAGGACAACTAGGGGAATGGCTCTCCAAAATTTTCTGAGTAAACACTTATAATTTACCTCCATCCACCAGTTGAGCAAACTTGCACAAATATTGGGATACACCATTGAAGACCCCATTCATGAAGCACAGAGGACCAAATGGTCCAAGAGAAAGTGCAATGTAGCAACACATGATGAGCAGATTCTGGAACAAAGTTGCAGAATATGCAAGAGGTGGAATAGTTGTTGCCTATGCCAAGATTGTGCAAGAATTCAGATGTTTTAGTTCTGTTTTTCTAGGCCAACCAACCAAAGAAGTGGACTTTGGGGGGTAAGGTGCTGCTCCAAATAAACTTGCTCATGCTGAGAGGAGGCCCAAGAAGAGATGTGCTAAAGGAATATAAAGAAGACATAGTGAAGGTACTAGAACTAGCAGCTGCCGCAACCCAAGCCAGACTGTCGGCACACTTAAGACTCATTGAAAGAGCAGAGGATAACAAAGCACACAGTCTAACTTCATCAGCCAATTCCCAAGCATTCAGAAGGAGGATACATTATGCTTGTCAACAAAAGAACTGATGCCTTGAAGGATGAATATTGTATACCAATATCATGGTGGTGTAAAAAGAACAAGGGTATGGTTCAACAGACGGATGGCTCTTGAAAGTTGATGGATCATAAATTAGATAATGATTTCTAAATCTTCATATTCATGGTTGAGACAATTGTATTTTCTTTTCTTTTTTATGAGCAAAAAGTAATAGTTTATAATAATAGTAAAACATTATAAAAGAAAGGCATGACTAAGAAAAAGCAACATGTAAGATTAAATTTAATTATTTAGTCATTATGATGACCTATATAATATAGTAATATGAATTGTAGATTTAATAAAATTATAATTTCATATCGTAAACCATAAGATAATTGGTCAATAGATGGAGTAGTTTCCAAGTCTCCTGCTTTGATGGGCAAATTGAATAAAATTGAATGAAGAAACTGGTTGTCTCTCTACCTATAAAAGTATATTTAGATCACCCATCAATTATTCTGAATATAACATATTCTAAAGAGGGTCAAGAGAGAGAAACCTTTTTTCCATTAATATTGATATTAGGTTTATGTTCAATCAATTTTGGATCACTCGAAGGTTTCACATAATTGATCCAGGTATGTTATTTATTTTTTGCATTATGTTATTATTTGTGAAAATCATGATAATTCACGATTTTAGACTATGAAGGTTATTATATGCATAACACTATAAAATTATTTCCATGTGGCATCAGAGCATTGGTTAGAAAATACCATGGTTTTTTATTAAATAAAATTAATGATTTCAATTTATGTCCGTCATTGATTGTTTGTATATTATTATTAATTGTGAGACATGATTCGAATGGATTACGATTTTGAAATTGTGATCAAGTTTGATTATGATTTTATTGTGTATATATATTCCATGAATAATGTTTATGACTCTACAATGCACACTTTATAATTACACCCATTATTTTGATAAAGTTATGCTCTCCATCGGTTTGTGGCACACTTTTGATTGATGACACATCTATGATTATCTATATTGGTGGTAAAGATTATGTTAAATTATTATTTTTAGATAAATTGAATAAATTAATATTTGAATAATTGAATATTTTGCATGATTTAATTGTCTTTATTATGAGAAAAGACTTAGTGGCTGATGATCACTGTATTGTTTAATTTAGTGTTTGTAAAATTTAAATAATACCTAAAGATATTTAGGCCTTGTTTGGGAACAAACTATTTTAGTAATTTTTTGATTTTTTGACTAATATATGAGGTAAAATAAACTAATATGTTTGAAATGACTTTTTAATTTTTTACGAAACGATGTGCAAAAAAGTAGAGATAAAAGAGATTTTTTGACATTTTGGTATAGGCTATAGACTTTTTGATTTTTTTTTTAAATTAATTTTTTGACTTTTAGGCTAAAAGTGTTGCATGCCAAACGAGCCCTCAGTATTACATAATGAATTGTTGTTATTCATGTTTTTCTAAATTGTGTTGTCAAATTTTATTGTGGAAAAATACATTAAAATTTTATTGTAATCTTTATAGTACCAAGCATATTATTATTTATGAATCTAACTGTAATCTCTACAAATTATTTCAATATGATGTTATGACCACCATTATGTATAGGTTTGATTTTTATGGGTGATTTGATGAGATACAGAAGTATGTATTTTTACATGACATGAAATATGAAATGAGCTAATATTTGTTATGTCTTAATAATATTCTTATGATTTAGTAATATGCCTTATGATGATTATGATGATGAATAATTGTGAATAAGTCATTATTTATTCTATAATGGCAATGCAAAGTTTTTTTATTATTATTTTGATTCGAAATCTAAATTATGATACAATTGGTAGTTGTCAAAGAGACCCAATCGAAATAACACATATGTTGGGTTTTTGTAATTGGCAATCCCGTTTGACAAAACTCCTTTCAATTGTAATTTTATTTGCTCTTTTGTTTCAGCAAGGATGTGAGTGTTTAGATGTGAATTCAACCCAAATTATGCCTATGAAGAGGAGTTTGTGATATTGAGGCTTTCATCTTTGCCACTTCGCTGACTATGTACGGGGATTGAGCTGCCCGGTCAACTCGCGGGGGTCCAAGGGGCAGCACTCCATGGCAGGTCTGGGGTAGTGTCTCCGAAACAAAATTAAAAATGCAGTCGAAGTTGTTTGATCGCTCGAGCTGTCATTTGCATGCTCAAGCAAAGAAAATGATCCTCCAATATTTTTGCAAAGCATCTGAACTTCCGGAACACAAGTTTTATCGCTCAAGCGGTGAATGTTGTGCTCGAGCAATCATCTTATATGTTTTGCACCGCCTTTACTCACACCACTCGAGCAGTATTCGCAATCCAATTTACTATAAAGTGCATTGTTTGCTCATTTTAGGGTTTGAGCCATCCAGATTTTCAGAGAGGAAGAAAAAATAAAGGTTATGTTAGGTTTAGTTTTGGAATTGTGATTCACTTTTTGGAGTTGTGATTTGAGTGTGAAATTGTGAGTTGAGTGTGAAATTGTGAGTTGAGTTTTGAAAATAGAAAATTTGTTTGGTTATAAGTTTTGAAGAAAATTTTGAAACGTGTTTTGAAAGTTGTTTTTGAATTTTGAATTTTGAAAAGAGCGGATTGGGTTTACCCAATCATCCGTTCGGACATCCTCCCAGACGTCTGGCCGGTTGACCGACACAGTGAACTTTTTATTTTATTATTATTATTATTATTATTATTATTATTATTATTATTATTATTTGCAATTTTAACCTATTATTTGAAAAAAAAAATTTGTTTTAGATATTTTTTAAATATAGAAATTATTTTTTGATGATTTTTTTATAAAAATAATTTAACAATCCCATCACTAACCATTTTTAACACTATGTGGGTGTTTGGAAAGTTGCTATTTTAGTAAGCTAAAATTTTTTTGTTTGGAAAGATAGTTGGATTTTTGTGTAGTTGAATGTTATGTTTGTGAGAGAAAAATTGAAATAATTATGAGTTTGATGTGACATTTTGTCTTATTGGCTATTTTAGCCTATTTTGTCACTTTGTGGATTTTAGCCCAAAAAAAAAAAAAAAAAACCTTTGCTAAACACCCCCTATATCATCAAAAGAGTTTTGAATTGAGTTTTGTATTGCATGTTTGGTTATAAGTTTTGAAATTAATTTTTGAATTGAGTTTTCTGTAATTTTTAGTTGTGTGTTTGGTTATGAATTTTGAAAAGTGTTTTGAAAGGTGTGTCTTTGGAACCATGATTCCAAAGGCAAACCAAATGGAGCCAAAGTGTTTTATATTGGAGGGTGCTTTATGAGTGTTTCCTTGATGATTTAAGAGTAATCAATGGATCCGTGAACTTCATATCAACATTATCAAGGGTTTCATTTTTTCTTTTATTCACAAAAGAGAGTTTTGTTCTTCGATGAATTCCAAGAAATTTGGGCCTGAAGCTTTGGTGGATTCCGAAGTGGCTCATCGTTGTGGATTTGACATCAGCGTTCTAGATTCAACGTTGGGCAAGACAATTCCAAGGTGAAGATGGTGGTAGAAGAGGCACATCGGGGTCAGTTCAATTCTGGCATGGATTCGCAAAGTAATTGTGATGTCTCGAGTCTCTTCCAAACAATTTGAGAATACTAATCTGTAATTTATATCTCCTTTAGCTGTCTTCGTCACTGTTAAGCCGTTTGAGTCCCCGTATTGTTATCTATTCTTCCTTGTGATTATTCATGATATATACATTTCAGTGTATTCCGAGATGTCATTTTGTACTTTGGGTGTGGAAGTGAAATCAGGGAAAATAGTGGAAATGTTTTGAGGTGGTTCTATCTCACTTTCAAGTTGAGACTACTCGAGCGGTCCTTTCGTCGCTCGAGCAATAACGTCAACCTCCCATTATCTAGTTTTGCAATCTAAACTTCTAGGAGTTTGTATTCTTCGCTCGAGCGAAGGTTTTCATCGCTTGAGCAGTCTTTTGCGAGAATGAGGGAGATTCAGGGAGTTTGAATTGTTTGCTTGAGCACAGGTTTGGTCGCTTGAGCGGTCTGTTTGCAATCTACAGTCTGCTCTGAAAAATGTGCCCAATCACTCAAAAGTTGATCCCTTACACATTTTTCAGAAGAGGCACATCGGGGTCAGTTCAGAAGAGGCACATCGGGGTCAGTTCGATATGTTGTTATTGTTTAGAATCTTGTTGGGATCCCTACTGAACTTTATACTCATCCCATGTTGTTAATCATTTTTCAGGTACAAGTTTATAAGTGATACAAGATCGGTGATCTTCCTTACATGTTGGCCACGGGGCCCTTATTTGTTGGCGGAATGTCGTTGATGTAAAGAGGGTTGAACCCTTTCTCTTTTACGTAATAGTGTAAGCCTGTGGGCAATTTATTTAATTGTAATTCATGTTACATTTCAATTTGTAAATGCAACTGAGGGAACCTTTATATATTTATGGATGTCAGTGGATTTGCTTTCCATATTGTATTAATGAAATGGACTATAACGATAGACTTGGTAATGTTAACCGGGTAATAAAAAGTGGGGGCGTGACATTGGACTTCATTCATTGAACCCTTTATATTGATATTACTCATTGGGTTTTAGCTCACCACCTTCCCCTATATATATGTAGATGAGCATTTTGGAGATCAAGTTTAGAGTTTTGCTTTCGTCAACTTTTGTGAAGCTTTTAGAAGTGACACCCGAGCTGAGGCCCTTGTTGCCTCCTTTGGAATGTTTTTGAGAAGTCTTGAGTGTGGAACTTGTAATATGAATGCTTGTTTTTCATGTAATATATTTATTATGTGTATGTAAAATATAAATATGTGATTGTCATATCATGTATGCACTGCTCAATGGACAATATTAATTTTGTTTTGCTTCCGCTTTCGGCCCCATTATTAAATAAATATTTTCTGTTTTTGTTAAAAGGCCATGTAATCTATGATTACTGACCGGTCACCACTCCAACCTTTAAAGGCAAGTTGGGATCGTGACAATAAAGTAGGCATTAAAGGGTGATATTTTGCTGACATCAACAAATTTTATGAGGTTAAATAATGGTTGACTCACATATGGGTTCATTTATCACACAAAATTCTAAAGGGAGGGGGTGTCCATGTGATTTCAAGGAATAAGAAGGTGATAATATGATTTAAGACAAATTCAAGAGGTGTTAACATAAAACAAATGTCAGTTAGTAGCATTAATAGTGGAAATTTTTAATTCATACAATTAGTGTAGAATTGATTATTGCTATAAAAAAAAAAAAAATCATCTTTGATAGATAAAATATTCATCAAAATCTAATTCAAATAATATAATCAAACATAGAACTGTAAGTTATATAGGTATCTTAATCTTATATTATATTTTACTCAATCAAACATGCCTAAAAGGTAAATCACGCTAACACCTTTATATTAAGAAAATCTTCATGAAGGAATCTAAAACATTTACACTTGATATTTAAAAACAAAAAAGTAAAAAAAACAAAAAAAAAATGTCGCTATTTGATTCTATCTTTCTTCTTACCCCACCTCTGGGTTTTGGAAAATTCTATTTGCACACCAATACTTCTCTCAGGACACACTATCACTCTAATCTTTTTAATTACATTTTTATTCCATAATCAAATTACATTTTTGTCCCTCAAGTAAATCCACTCTATTTCTCAATAGACACTACTTATCCACAACCACCCCACCATTACTATGATGCTTTGCCACCATCACCGTTGAAACCCATTCATTCATTCCCTTTCACGGCCTAATTGTTGCCTGAGGACTATGGGATGCTTTTGGGGGATACTTGTGACACCCCAAAATTTAAGGACATCATAATAAGATTTAGAACTTAAAACCAACTTTCTTAATTAAGAACTCCTCATCAATGTTGCCACCAATTTTACCAGCATCCATTAATTAACAACCCAGAAATTAAAAGTTCTTTAATTACAACTCCAATAAAATCTTAAAACTTAGTCTTAGTTCATAAAAAAATAAAAACAAATAAAAAAAACACTTAGAAAAATAGTTCATGGAACTTGGGCACTCTTTAAGCTAACCAAGGCTGGATGTCGCCTTGCAAGGCCTCGGTGTTTCCTTCGGTTTTCTTCGGTACCTGGCATAAAACGCTAGGGCAACGGAAATGCCAATGAGTGACGAGCTCAATAAGATACTACAACCCGAAAATACCCATCCCAATAATAATGCTCACAATTAATGAATACTGTGTAGTAACCGAATAACAAACAACATTTAATAAGCATAGCATGAATGCTATCAGTTGAAATAATAACAATAGATAATAAGAACAATGGCAAGCAGAAACAGTATTTCATCCTAAGAGAAATGCCAACTTTCCTTTTAGATTCACATAGATTTAGTTTATTAGATAAGTTTAAGTAACTCCCCGCGGAGCACTATTTCCACTCAACCACTAAGCAATGGCCACGAGCAATTCTGACTCCCCCTTGGTCAAATATTCAAATGTTACTTGCTGTAACTACCAATGAAGCCCACGCAGCAGGGTTACGTACCCGAGTCGTGACATCATGGTCTGCCCCAACGGAACAGTCTATGTTGTGACACCCACACCACTAACCTTATGTCGCTTATACCGATAAGAGCCGAAAAACCTTCCCATGCCATGTTAGGATTCGCAACTCACTTGCGCAAGACTCTAAACTGGGCTTACCCCATCACTTTTAAACTTTAATGCACCAGTTCAATTTCGTGTTTCTTTACTTGCCGAATTCATAATAATTCAAATTTTCATCACCAATAATGTTATACCAGCTCATTAAAATTCCCAACATAAAATTTTACACATGTCACATAATAATAAATCAATGTACAAAATTTAAATAAACAATTAATTTAAACCATGGTATGAAATAATAATTTAGACACAAAGAAAATAAACCATAATCACACACATGTATGGATTTTTAATTTACAAGATTAGACTAGCACAATATTAAATAAACCACAATACACCCATACATGGATTACTAATTTACAATATTTAATGAATTAGACCAACACAATAATCAATTTTTATCCAAATAATTAATTGAAGCAATGATTTTAAACCTGTCCAGAAATTTTCAGGATATACCTTTGGTAATAAAAATTATAAATAAATTATTTATGCAATTCTAAAATTCGTAAAAATCTACAGAATATTCAATAAACATGTTTAGGTCATTTTTCAAAAAGAATTTCCCAAAAATAATTATAAATAATTCTGTACCCAGAAATTTCATGACACGGATTTATCACATTTTCTTAAATTAACTCCATAATTAAATTCATAAATCAATTCCATAATATAAAAATTTATTATGAAACTAGACTTCTCAAATTTCATTTTTTATTTATAAATTACCAGATTTGGTTTAATATAAAAGTTTTAATAATTTTTCAAACACATAGTAAAATCTGCCTATAGTTCTAGGTTTGGTTAAAATTTTGTATAAATTCGTACAAAACTCAATAATTGTTGAAAAACTTTCTGGATGCAGTAGACATCATTCTAAACAATTTTGGAGTAGAAATCATCTCAAAATTTTGAGTATAAAATTGTCTAAAAATTTGTACAACTTTCTAGCAGATTTAAGGGCCAAATAAAATCTTCAATAATCTTTTTAATGCCATAAACTACACATGCAAGTCCAAATTCCACAATATTATCATGATTTTATGGCTACCAATATCTTCAAATATTTGATATATAAATCATAAATTTGCATAAAACTATAAATAAAATTCTATGTACAAGTTTAGTCATTTTATCATATGAATATAATCTGAAAATTTTAACAATTAAAAAAAAATGAGAGGGTTAAGAGGGTTTTCTTATTTAATAATAGGATGATGAAATGGTAGAAAATTTTAGCTTCATTAATCTCCCACTCTTCTTCTTCTCATACTCAACTTAGTTGTTTCACAGATTTCTTTTTCTTCTTTTCTTTACCGGATGCAAGCATGCATATATATATACAATGCTTGCTGAGCCCACCTCTCTCTCTCTCTCTCTCATCATTCTATCTAGTCATTTCATATATCTTAATTCCAAGAAGCATGATGGAGTTATAGTCCCTATATGGCATGCATGCAAACATGTGGCATTCACTATCACAGAAAATCTGAAATTTCAATTTTTTTTTATTTTATTAAAATTAATACACTAAGGTTTTTAACTAAGTTATTTAACAAAGATAATTATCATGTTGAATCCTTATTAAAACAATTTATAAACAACAAATATTGAACATCCATAAAATTATTATTCTTAATAATGTCTTTTTTAGTGATTGAATTGGGTTAATTTGAAACTAACTTATACACTAATATATATTTTAGATAGAATCCGGGTAAAATTAATTAATCTATCTATTTATTTTCTTTTCAGAATAATTAAATACGGGTTCTCACAATACTTGAGTTCGCCCAACAGTTTGGACTCCTGATCTCCTGATCTAATCTCACAAGTGCAATGTAAAACACAAATGAGAGTCTAGATCCGGCAATTTGTAAAGAAAATCAATTTTATTGCAAAACCTTCGCCAAAAATAGACTACATCACCAGATTTCAGAGTCGCCACCTAATCTTTTAGAAAAACTAGAAAACTCGTGACTCGTGCCAAAGGCCACTATCCGTCATAACCAAAGTATCTCAGTTCAGGAACTTAGGTATGAAAGGGAAATGTTGTGAATTGAGCATTCTTGCTCACCCGATCAAAAGATCAACCTCTACTAAGTCATGATGTGAGTTTTGTAGTCTTCGTATGTTCATATTCCGATTTTAATAATGCTAAGAATACTATATGAAGTATGCAATTATAGATTGTGTCAATCATTTTGGTTATGCTTTGATTTCATGCATTTTGAAAGGATTTTGAATAAATGTACAACTCAAAAAAAAAAAAAAAAAAAAATTTTGAGCTTACATGCATATCTATCAATGTCATTCCAATATAAGCAACACAACTTTCATCCATTGGCAGCCAAAGAGGTATATCACTGAAGCACATAGCCACAAGGTAGGATGCTAGACAAAATAAAATAACACATACAACTAGGATGCTAAAATAGTAAGTGCTCATTTGGCATTTATCTATGGCAAACCCAAAGTAATATGCTATATACACATGCATGATCCTATATAAAATAGCTAATGCAATACACCCACAAAATGCAGCTAAGGACTCGGTTGCTAACGAGTGACATGTATCATCTCATGGCATAAGGTAGCGCAGAAAACATCTTAAATTTGATGAATTCCACAAATGTAAATGCACCGAATTTGTATGCATAAAAATGGATGCACACATGGATATGATAAATAAAACACAGTGCTTTACAACATATATGGAAAGCATAGAAATAAAAGAGCTAGAAAGACATGGGGTTGGGAGTTATTTACAACAATGAATAAATAGAAGACATGGAGTTGGGAGTTATTACAATAGATAAATAAATAGAAGACATGGGATTGGAAGTTATTATAACAATGAATTGACTCAGCCAAATTAAGTTGAATCTAACAAATCACGGGATAAAAGCGAATAAATTATAAACAACAGCCTCATACTCTAGGAGATCATCCTTCAGAAGCTGCTTTGTTCTGCTTAGTTTTGCTTGGAGAAATATTAGTCGACCAAATGAAAGTTTTGTTGGCCAGATGGTTTCTCTGCTGGCCAGATAAATAATTCAAGGGAAATTTTGTTTTGTGCAATAGAGCTAAAATAGAACAACAACAACAACTTCTAAAAGGATTCTCATTCTTTCTACCTCTTCCTCTTACAAACACACTCAAGAAAGAGGTAGAGGGGCCTAACCCATAATTAGCAACACAAAAAGCCACTAATAACATGATATTTACAACAATTCATCAAATGAAATAAAAAAACTGCGGTTGGAAGAAATTCAAACCCAAGAAATGAATGGAAACCTACAATCATCTCTTTGTGAATAGGGGCACATTAATACCCAAATTCATGCTATTTATAGGAGAGAGTAGATTAATGTCCATTATTTCTTGGTGAAAGCCTTGTTTTGAAAGTAAGAGATTCATCAAAGAATGTTAAAAACTCCACTTCTAACCATGGAATAAGGATGTTTTCATCCCTTTCCATGTTCAAGATAGATTGAGAAGAGAGTTCTTAACATATTTGACCAAAAGCCTCTTACTTTACTTCCAAAAGAACAACAAAATGAAAGTCCACAACTCTCCCAACACTAAATCCTAGGACTCACCTAACTAGCTCCATGCCACAATCACAACTACTTATTGGAATTGAAGCATATGAATCAACATGCATGGATGAATAGATAGATAGTGAGAAAGTGAGTGAAAAAGAAAGAAATTACACTACATAATCAAACTTGTGGATGGGTGGCTACTTTCTAACTCCCAACCACATCCACAAGGTTTCATTTCACATATCTATATACAACAACAATGGGTTAAATCCTACAAATCAAGGACAAGCACGCAAAAGTACAAGAAAATAAAGGAGGCAATCAACTCAATGTATGGGTGGCTATATCGTAGTTCTCCTCACATTCATGAGTACTCATCACACGATTTACAACAAGTTAACAATGAAATATAGAGCTTATAGATGAGGAAAGAAAGAGAGAAGATGAAAAACGTTCAAAACTTCACCTCTTGGAAGAGGGTGAGCTTCTTGGTTGTCAAACCCCTTTCTTAGCACCCTCAAGATCTCTTAGTACGGCTTAGGATCTTCAGCAAGAAGCTTAAAGTTAAGTTGTAATGATGTTTGAAAACTAGAGGTTGGAGGAGAGGTAGGGTGATGAGCTCTCAAAAACAAGTCTCTTGACCTTTGAAAATTTTGTAACCCTTGAGAAAGAAGTTTGGTCATGTATTTGTAGACTTTAGGAGTCAAAATATCTAAGATATTTGTAGAAAATTCACAAAAAAAAAAAAAAAAAAAAAAGTCAAAATTATTGAAAATGCTCTGTACCCAAACATTTTAGCCTGCCATACTATTATTCATCCAGCCGACTATATTTTTCATCCGATCATGAGTTGTTGTATGGCCAGATGAAAAATATACCGTTAGATCAATAGGGTAAAGCTAACATGATTTGAAAGAAGAAACAAGTATTTTAGAGAATTTCACAATTTCTATTCATTCCCACTATATCTTTCGCTTGATCTACTCAAAAAGACAATGTTTATAGTTTGAAAATGCAAGTCTCGAGACATTATAGAAATATTTGGAACTGTGCAACTAAATATATTTTGAAAAATATAATTTGGCCAAAACAGGTATAAGGTTGGAATTAAAGCCTGAGTTCGAACTTCTTGCTGAAGAATTCGCAAGATTAGCACATCTTTACTTTCATCATCAGATGTTCGGAAAAGAGCGCGCCGATTAAAATGGGATGTCTACAAGGACCTATGACCAATATGGTCATAGTTCCACCCCTAGTGATCCCTTTCCTTGCCTCAAATTCCCTACTGCAACCCCCATAACCCCTAACCAGCTACGTTTCCAAGACTGCCAACCAATGTTTTGCCATTGAGCAAACTAGAAAAAAAACCGGGTCAAGGGTTAGTGGTTCAACTGTTGTGTTAATCGAAATTAAATTATGATGTCATAATTACGTTAAAAAAATATTAATAATTATGCGTAAATAAAATATAGCTATTAAAATTTAAAAAAAAATACTTGTGTTATCAATTTAATTTTAATTCAATATTTAAAATGTTAATAACATAAAAACAATGATGTAAGTAATATATGTCTCCAATTACGACTTAAGATTAGTTGCCTTGGTAGTAGGAGGTTATCTACTGTGTTTGAATCTCATGTTTAATCCTCGGCAACAACATTTTTTAGCAAAGCATGAGATGTATCAACCTAGCGCCAATTGATGTGAATTGTGCCTTGTTCAACCACACATTTAAGTGCTTTTTTCAAAAAAAAGATCAGTTATTAGGAGCGTCTGGTTTTGAGGGTTGATTCAAATTGAAACCTAGACCTATCATTTAGACCTCCCCTCTCACATTGCGACCCAATTCCTCTACTGTGTGATCCAACTATCGCCTACCCGTACAAGAGAAAGAGACAGAGACAAAACCCAAATATAAGGTTTGAAGAGAAGAAAACCCATATCAAAGGTTTGAAGAGACAAAGAAGAAGAAGAGAAAGTTGGGGGTGGAAATAAAGGGAAAGAGAAGATAGTTACAGATAAGCAGCGCCAAAGGATTGAAGAGGGGCAACAGGGGTGGAGCTTGTAGCAGTTACGACGGGAAAGAGTATAGAAATGAAGTAAGTTGTTGTGGAAGTAGATGGCATTGACAAGAGGGCGCGGCGGCCGGAGGAGATTAAGAGAGGCGACAGTAACAATTTTTGGCATGGCGACAATGGCAGTAGTGATGAAGTTAGGGTTAAGGTTAGGGTTGGAATTGGAAAAAATATGGATATTTTGGATATTTGAAATTGATGGTGTACATTAAGCAAAAATCAAAATTGTGGTGTGTATTGAGGTAATTTGTGTTTTGTAAATAGAATTGCCTTTTTTTTCTTTTTTTCTTTTTTTCAAGTTTACTTTAACATAAAATTTCATTTTACCCCCATCCCTAACCTCTCTAACCCTAATTTTCTAAACTCAAACCCCACCATCACTCCATTCTCATTCTACTAACCATCACCATTACCTCAGGTCATTACAACCACTCTGTTCCCATCTCAAACCACACTTTCTGGGGGTTCTTCCTACCACCCCCAATCAATATCTTTTCTTCTCACCTCTATAATTTCCTAGCCCTTCTCGTTAACCCCTAACATCGGCCAACAAGCTCTTCCACGACTATGAATGAGAGAGGACAACAGATAGAGAATGGTGGAATGATGTTTGCAATGAAGAGGGTCACTGGAGGGGGAGGGTAAATAGATGTAAACACCCATTTTCACTGCCTATAATTGTTGGCCCTACTTGGAAAATGCTACCCTATGATGAACTCAAGAGTGATTGGGAACTTTAGATTTGCCAGCTTAAATCCAAGATTAAATCCACTAAGATTGACTTTAGCCTATCAAAATGTGTGTGTCAATTTCCGACCACACTGCCAAACTGGTACTCAACTGGAGAGCACCGGCAGAATAGATTAAGCCCAAACGACCTACAACAAAAAGAAGAGACTCCGACAGTGGTTCGTCCACCCGGGGGCACTCCGACGATCAAGTCAATTATCTCTCAAAGATAGCAAAGGTGCTTAACTCACTATTCAGAATATTAAAAGCGTACCTTAGACCCATGTGGGTGCCTCTCTTTTATAGCCAACACTTACCTAATCCCAATAGAAGCCTAGCTTCAATGGTCTCTGGATTACTGCTAATCTTGGACTCCCAGTAGGATTGGGATAAACTCTCTAAGAGTCCTATCCTTATCCAAACTAAAGTCCTCGATTATTCTAGGACTCTTCTCCCTTATCCGCTTATCTCGGATTCTGGTATCTTCGCAGATAACCTCGGCCTATCCGGGATGATCTCGGCGTCATGACCAGGACACGTGGCACCTCGGCTGGCACTTCGGTGCCACCTCGGCCATGTGTTGTCACTCAAAAATTATCTCCCCACAACTACCCCCTAGGTTCTATTACCTCAGCTTCCTAAGGTGATGGCACCTATATCGTTTCTTCCATTTAGCACGTCAGCTAAGCTTGCCTTGTCCTTCATTACCGAGGTCACCATTCATCGGCTCAATACCACCAAGACTTAGTCTGTTTTCATCAATGCTTCAGAACCAATAACCAAGTTTGTTCAAATTTCCCAGCCGAGATCGTCCCCCTAGCCGAGGTCCTCCTCCATTAAATCAAGAACTCCAAGAGTTTCAACACGCGTATGAGCTGTCACACACAGTATTTCAACCGTTTTAGCCATGCATCCTTCCCCCACTGAGCCGTGTCTGACATGCGCCATCAAGTCGCATCGCACTCGCATGCGCCGTCTGACAAGCACGTCGTCCTAGGCACCATAATTGCCATTTTGCTGCCATTTCATGTGTTTGATCAAAATCACTTCTCTCTCTCTGTCTTTTCACTTCTTCACCACCGTTTTCGTGCAAGTTCTCTCTCTCTCTACTCTCCCAAATCCGCCATTGTTTCAAGCTCTCAAGCTTTGCAACCACTTCCATTTTTCCCCTCCGGAGAAGCTTTTGCTAATCTTCTCTGATTGCTGCCATCATTTGACTCCGACATACTCAATACCGGCTTCATTTTTCTTCGGTGAGTCACTATTTCCTCCTTTAACAGTCTGTGTTTTTCTTTTTTTTTAAAAAAAACTTCACTGTACTACTCGTTGCCATTGCCATTTTGTTCACATTCTTGATTATAAATCTGTGCGTATGAATTTAATCATGTATCTGAGCATATTTATTTTATGATTTTGCTTTTGCCCAATCCGTTTCTTGAATATACACACACGGTTTACCCATTTGTTCATTTTTGCCACTGTTCTTGGCCTCACACTCATGTACACACTTTGTCACTGTGTTCTTGATAGTGCATCACTATACCTAATTCTGAATCTTCGCTCTTGTTTCTGTTTTCTGTGTTTTCTCGAGATTCCTGACTTCAATTCTTGTCTCCATAGTCTTAGGTTTGGGATTTGTTGTAGAACCCATGAATTTTAGGAAAAAACTGAAACAAACTTCACTTAGATCTTCAAATTTTCTTGCCCCATCATTCTTCTAGGTTTTGTCGAGGTCCCTCTAACCTCTACAAAGCACACCCTTCTGAAATCCAACACCTTCCCCCCAAGCTGACATCATGGGTATGTGGAGGCATAGGGTAGACACCCCAACTAAGTTAGAATACTTTAGGCAGGAGTTTTCCATCCCGGCCGACGTTCACCTTAGGTTGGCTGGGAGGATGATTCCATCATACCCACAGTTGGCTCCATGCCCTTCCCAATTGTAGCTTTCATAGAGTGTGGACTTAGGCTCCCTCTCGACATCCTTTTCCGAGAAGTCCTTCATTACTATAAACTCAACCTAATGCAATTAACCATTAACTCCTACAGAGTCATCAATGGTATCATAGCCCTAGCTAGCCGAGAAAATGCTAGGGTAACTTTAGCTGACATACAATACTGTTACACCATGTATGGCCTTAAGTTAGAAAAAGGCTACATTTACTACCTTAAGCCGAGGTCCACAGAATACAAACTCATTGCTGACTTCCCAGACTCCAACAAGGGAGCTGGGGATGATTACCTCATTGTCTTGGGCAACTGCAAGTTCGCTCCAAACGAGGACCTTCACCTCTACCCTCTTAGCCATACGTTATTCAAAGAGGGAGATGGTAAGAACCAAGTGTTACATTTACTTGCTTTCAAGTCTTTAATACTTTGCTCCTTCTATATGTTCTGACGTCTGTTTTTCTTGCAGTTCTTTCACAGCTACCCAAGGACTTTCGCAAGTCCTTCTTTCCTAGCAAGGACCTCAAAAAGCTGTTAGATCTGCTAGGTGAGCGGCGGAGAGCTCCTTTGCTGCTCAACTTCATCCCGACTTACAAGTCTGTGCTTCCTGACGTCCCGAAGAAGAAGAAAAGCAAGTCGCCCCCTTCTGCCACAACTCCTCCAACAGCTTCATCACCTCAGCCAGATCAGGGATCAACCTCTAATCCAGCAGAGCAACTGTCAACCTCAGCTCCACAACTGATCCCTCCATCCCAACGCGAACGTCGACCTCGAACTGTAATCGCCGCCGAGATGAGTCGCAAGAAAGCTGTTACAGACGACCTCCTTGCCAACATCCCCAACACTGTCACCACACAACCTTCTCCATCCCAGTCTCAGCCAAAACCAAAACCCAAAAGACTGAAGAAGGCCCAACCTAAGGCAACGATGACTCAGATCGACTCTGAGGATACCTTGCCGATCTCCAAAATTACCGAGGCAGAAAAGAGTGCCTCCGCAGCCGAAAAGAGGCCTGCCGAGGCCACACCCTCTGAATCAACCACGTCAAAGAGTCCGAGGTCCGAGTCAGCAACAACCTCGAGCTCTCTGAAGTCCAATGCCCCCTGGGAACCCCCAATCACAATTGAAGACAAGCTAGTCAGAGCTACCGACAGTGCCAATGACATTGAAGTCGTCGTTGCCCTCTCTACCGCCTTGCTCCTTCCCAATGGTCTCAATCGGAACGCCGAGATGAGTGAGTACGAAAAATTTGCTTTGATGTTGCAGCGCTCCATACAGGTAAGCCCTTAACACTTGGTACTTTTTCATTTTCTGCTATTTCATACTTAGAGAGTTTTACTAACTTGTTTTTTCCATTTCTTCTAGGTGATCCAACATGGCCACTCCTTTGCGATGCAAGCCTTTAATATCAAGAAGGAGTTGGCCAACAAGACCAAGGAGGCTGCTGGCTTGCAAAAGACCATCAACAGGGCCAAGGCAAAAATGAAGACCTTGACAGATCAGGCCGAGGCAGCCAAAAAGGCTCAAGACAAGGCCAAGGAAAAGGCTGATGCTGCAGAGGCCATTGCCAAGGTTCTTGCGGCCGAAAAGAAAGAGGCCGATGCGAAGATGGTCGAGGCCCAAAAAGAGCTTCAAGATGCCCTGGCCACGAAAGAGGCCGACATCAAGGAAGATTACAAGAAACAAGTGAAGCAGGAATGCAACAAGGGTTTCTCCCTTGGTTGGATGGCTGATCTAAAAGAGTTGGCTGTCCCCGAGGACCCTCCCCTCAAGAACGCCGGCAACCTCGTCCTATCATTCCCTCCATCTCCAAGCCAATCCGAAGACGAAACTGAGTCTAAGGATCAAGCTGAGGCCGAAAAGAAAGAAGAGGCTGTTGGGGCCAAGTCCCCAACTCTGAATGAGAAAGTCTTGGACTTGACTCAGGATGAGGAAGACGAGGTCTCAAAAGAAGCCACCCCTGAGAAGACAACATCTGACGCGCCTATCGCCGAGAAGAGCATCAACCAGACTCTCCAAGAGATTGATGTTGAGCTTGTGGCTGAGAAGGCTGCCGAGAAGAGTTCTCAGATGTCTTCCGAGCCCCAAACTGATGCTGATGTTGAATAGTCTAGTCTTCATACTTTTCCTTTGTACTTTTTTTTTCTCTGGCTTTTGAAACAATGTAAGCTTTAATTTGGCCGATGTGCCAGTTTTGTAATCTGAACAACTATCCTTCAATGTTAGGCCGAAGTGCCTTCTTTCCTTATCTGAATGCACTCTCAGGTTTCTTCTTTCAATGTGATTGTGTGTCTGTCTTCCTTTTACTGTCTTGTATAATTCTATACTTAGAATAATTTACATGTCTTCAACATACACCTTAACTGTGTAATCTTCTCAGTGTGAAATACTTCGGTTATTCTTGCTAATAGTTTATTTCGGCAAGTACATAGGTACTTCTTTCAATACAACCTTGGCTTAACTTGTAAATTTTTTTTAAAAAAAATTCCAGCAAGTGTTTAAACCAATCTTCCTTTAACATAACCTCGGATTCATTTCAACTTGTAAATTTTTCATAAAATTTCAACAAGTGTTAAACATGATCTTGGTTTAACTTCAACTTGTAAATTTTTCATTAATTTCAACAAGTGTTAAAACCAATTTTAGCTTGTAAATTCCACCTTCCAAGTACCATTCTCCAACTCTCTGCCCCCTAATGTGAACTTAAGTTCCACTTGGGTTCTCATTAAGCATGTGGCTTTGACCTCGTCACTGAGGTGATATTCAAATAAAGACTGGCTGAGGTTACTAACCTTGGTCTCTTTGTTAATCTAACTTAATTTCAACTTAGTTCAACTCTATTATATGCAAGTAGAAACCCTACCATATAATAAGTCTAATTTATTCGTCATGTTTTAATCAGAAACATCACCAACTTAGTTCAACTCTATTATATGCAAGTAGAAACTCTGCCATGTAATAAGTCTAAGTTATTCGTCATGTTTCAATCAGAAACATCGCCAACTTAGTTCAACTCTATTATATGCAAGTAGAAACTCTGCCATATAATAAGTCTAAATTATTCGTCATGTTTCAATCAGAAACATTGCCAAGTTACTGATCAGTCATACTACACAAGTTGAAAAAATCAAGCTAAGACTTTATTATTACTTCGGCTAATAACAAGAAACTTAAAAAACAAAAAATCTAATGATAGAAAAACTTCAGATTGCAAGTATTATAGGGTCTTGGCAACTCTTTGCCTTCGCTATCTTCAAGCCTATATGCCTCATTGCCCAGGACCGAGATGATTCTATAAGGTCCCTCTCAGTTTGGGCCAAGCTTGCCCTCTCTAGGATCCTTCTTGCTGTCGACGACCTTTCTTAGGACGAGGTTCCCGACTTGGAACTCTCGTGGGTTAACCTTTCTGTTGTAAGCCTTGGCAAGCTGCTGCTGGTATGCCCCCTGCTGAATTGCTGCTTTCTCCCTTCTTTCGTCTAGTAGGTCCAGATTTCGGGCTAAGAGTGCATCATTAGTCCCATTCTCCACTCCCTGGGTTCTGATCCCTAGGATGCCAACCTCTAATGGGATTACTGCCTCTGTGCTAAAAGCCATGGCAAATGGGGATTCCCCAGTTGATCTTCTCGGCGTCGTCCAATATGCCCAAAGTACACTGGGCAACTCATCCACCCATTTTCCCTTTGCTGCTTCCAATCTCTTCTTGATCCCATCCAAGATGACCTTGTTGGATGCTTCTGCTTGACCATTACTCTGAGGAAAGCTTGGAGTAGAGTAATAATTCTTGATCTTGTACTTTGCACAGAAGCTCTTGATTAGCTTACTGTCAAATTGTGTACCATTGTCTGCAATTATTGCTCTTGGGATCCCAAATCTGGCGATGTTCTTCCATATGAAGTTCTTGACATCAATGTCCCAAATCTTTGCAAGGGGTTCAGCTTCAACCCACTTGGTGAAGTAATCTATTGACACTAGTAAGTACTTCCTTTGTCTAGTTTCTTAAGGCAGTTGTCCAACAAGATCCATGCCCCATTGGGCAAATGGCCAAGGGCTGGACACTGGGTTTAAGTCTGCTACTGGTTGACGTATCAAAGGTGCAAATCTCAGGCACTTTTCACACTTCTTGACATAAGATTCAGCATCTTTTTGCATATAGGGCCACCAGTACCCCTGAGTAATGGCCATGTGAGCAAGTGACCTGCCCCCAGTGTGGCTTCCACATACTCCTTCATGTATCTCATAAAAGAAGTCTTCAACAAGTGAAGGATGCACACACCTCAAAAAGGGACCAGTAAAAGACCTTCCGTAGAGATGCCCCTCTGCTGTCAGACTGAATCTTGCCGACTTCAGTCTAATCTTGTGTGCTTCTTTATGATCATTTGGCAGTTTTCCTTCTTTAAGGAATGCTATTATTGTATCCATCCAGCTTGGTCCCATCTCCACACACATTGCTTCATGCTCTGTATTCAGTGGTTCTATACTTGGACCTGACAAATAGTCCACCATTATCGTCCTTGCCTCTCCAGGTTTTATTGCACTAGCCAGGTTAGCCAGATCATCAGCATGGCTGTTGTCATCTCGGCTAACTTGCTGTAGCCGGCAATTCTGGAATAAGGCCACTAGTTTGCCCACCTCCTTTACATAGGCCGACATCCTTTCATCTCGGGCTACGTATTCGCCTGTTGCCTGGTTGACGATAAGTTGGGAGTCATAGAAGACTATTACCTCGTCAGCTTCCATTGCTAGTGCTAGTTTTAATCCTGCGATCAGTGCTTCATACTCTGCTTCATTGTTTGAGGCTCTAAACCCCAAATGAATGGATTGTTCCAGTACCTGCCCATCTGGGAATACTAGCACTACTCCTGTCTCCGCTCCTTGTCGGTTTGAACTCCCATCGACAAACAGCCGGAAGGAGTCACCAATGTAAATACTGCATGAGCTGAGTTTCTCTTCTTTCCTCTATTTGGCTATCCCTATCTGGGTTTCTCCTTGTTCACCTCGGCTCAACGGAACCCGATGTGTGATGGCGCCTGGTGTGAACTCGGCCACGAAGTCAGCCAAAACTTGGCCTTTGATTGTTGTTCTAGGTCTGAATTCTAGGTCATATTGGCTCAACACCACTACCCATCTGGCTATTCTGCCTGTCAGATCTCCCTGCTGCAACAGGGATTTCAAGGGATGCTCAGTTAACACCACAATTTTGTGGGCTTAAAAGTAATGATTCAGCTTCTTGGAAGCCATTACTAAAGCCAGTGTTAACTTCTCCAAGGGTAGATATCTGGTCTCTGCATCTGCTAGGGTCTTACTCATGTAGTAAACTGCCCTTTGCTCTCCATTTTCTTCTCTGATTACTACTGCACTCACTGCATGTTCTGAAACTGCCAAGTACAAGAACAGCTCCTCTCCTGGTACTGGATTTGAGAGAACTGGAGCTGTGGTTAAATACTTCTTCAAGTCGTCCAAGGCGACTTCGTGCTCTTCTGTCCATAAGAAGTCTGTGGCTTTTTTCACTAAGCTGAAGAAAGGTTTACATTGTCAGAGCTTCTGCTTATGAATCTATTAAGGGCTGCAGCCCTTCCAGTCAACATCTGTACTTGCTTTGCTGATGTTGGGGGCTCCAACTCCAAAATGGCCTTGATTTGATGGGGGCTAGCCTCAATGCCCCTTCTGGTAACTAAGTATCCTAAGAACTTACCAGACCCGACTCCAAATGCACCCTTTGATGCATTGAGTCAAAGCCGATATGTTCTAAGGATGTCAAAAACTGCCTTTAGGTCGGCCAGATGATTTTCAGGTTCCTTGGTCTTCACGACTATGCCATCTATGTATACCTCCACTGTTCTGCCTACTAGATGCCTGAACATCTTGGTCACCAATCTCTGGTAAGTTGCTCCTGCATTTTTCAACCCAAAAGGCATAACTCTGTAGCAATACAGCCCTTTTGGGGTGATAAATGCAGTCTTCTCCTCATCTGGGGGGTACATAGCTATCTGATGGTACCCTCTGTATGCATCTAGGAAGCTCATCTGTAGCGATCTCGGTCTTTCCCATTTGATTATTGTATTCGGACTTATGTTCCGTGGGTTCCGTTGTCATATTATTGTTGTTGTTGTCCCTTGATTCCTTATTCTTGGGTTATAGGATGTTTTGGGCAGGTTGATTGCAGGTTGGTTGGGCTTAGGAACCAAGTGTTGATGTTCAGTTTTTGGCTTGGTCGCTCGAGCGAGCTTCTCTTCGCTCGAGCGAGGTCTTCCTCTTTGGTTCGTCGCTCGAGCGAGCCTTTCTTGGCTCGAGCGAAGATTGCGTCCAGTACTAGACCTGAACGCAGTGTTTGTTGGCTCGAGCGAGCTTTTCTTCGCTCGAGCGAACTGGTTGTCTTTGGCTCGAGCGAGCTTCCTTCGCTCGAGCGAGCATTCTGTCGCTCGAGCATGCTTCTGGGTTGCAGACCTGAAGCATTACATTCTTCGCTCGAGCGAGATTCTCTTCGCTCGAGCGAGCTTTCCTTGTGTCTGGTCGCTCGAGCGACCATGTCTTCGCTCGAGCGAGCCTGTCCAGTATAAAGTCGCAGTTACGGTTTTTAAAACATTTTTTACACATCTTTCGACCCAAAAACCCTAAGTTCCGAGTTCTCTTCTTCTCTAAACACTTTCTCTCCTAGGTTTGATCTAGTTAGAGTGATTTCCTACCCTAGTTGCTTCATTAAAAAGGTAGAGGAGAGCGAGGGCTTCCATTTAATCTGAGAAATTGTTGATTTGGAGCACTTTGGAGTTTGGGCTTCATCCCGGTTTTCTTCTTTTTGAGTATTTACTTCGAGGTAGGGATTTCCTACTCCATTTATACGCTTTAATCATAAGTATTGGTAATTTGGTATATGGGGGTAGTTTGGTAATTTTGGGAGAAACCCTAGGTTTTGATTTAGATTAATTTGTGTAATTAATTTAAGGGAAGTTTGTGGAATTGTGTTTAATTCATGACATTGGGGTATTATGAGATAAATTGATGTAGTTGGATATTTAATTACTCATCTGTGGAATTGAGATTATATGTATTGTATATTTATTTCTGTTTAGAAATAATTGTTTTGGGCTATCGGTGGAGGATAGCCATTGATTGTTGTAGACCTTGCATGTGGCTTAGGTATAACTGGAATTGAGTCATCTATTTGACTGTTGAATTAATACAGAACATTGCTTGTATTGATTATGTGTTGTATATGGCAAGTATTGGTTATGTTGCATATGCATTTGGTTTTGGAGGAGATAGGGGATGAACTCCCGGTTTAGGGGAAGAAAGGGGATGGACTTCTAAACCGAATTTGTTGGGGTGTTTAGGGGAAGAAAGGGGATGGACCTCTAAACCAGATTTGTTGGGAGGAGAAAGGGGATGGACTCCACTAGCATCACATACATGTGTGCTTATTGTTAATAGAAGTATTTCTATTTATTGTTGACATGATACATTACTACCATGTGTATCAGTTGGGAAGTATGGAAGTGACTGTGGTTATGATTGGAACAATACTAGCATGTGTATTTGTTATGTTATAGAGAGGTTTAACTAAATTTGTTATCCCTGTTACATGATTGTTAATGAGAGATGAAATTCCCGTTGAGTTATTTGGCCAGGTTCTGAGCCACAAGGGGAAGGTAAGATGTGACATAGGCAATGTGTCATAGGCAATATAGATATTCGTGGCATGAAAATTGTAATTGGAATATAGTGTGTTAACCATGTATCAGATGCTAATACTTTAGTTAATTCTTATGCTTGGTTTAGTATTTCTCTACTGGGCTGTGGCTCACCCTATATGGGAACTTCATTTTTCAGGTGCAGATGGTTCACTACCTCCAAGGACTTAGCTTGTGAGGAATTGGAACTCGAAGATTTGTTTTTAGTTATTTGCTTTTATATGTAAACACTCAAGCCTAGGGCTTTATTTGTTTTGAGTTAGAACTCATGAATTTGTGTCCAAGTGTTGGCTTGGCAAGATGTAAGCCCGTAGGGCATTTATTATGATGTTTTATTTCATAATACTCTGATGAATGGAATTATATTCTTGCTTTAACATTATGATGCATGTTAATGTTATTTATTATGGGTTTAAATTTTGAGGGCGTTACAACTTGGTATCAGAGCGTACCGAGTTCGAATACTTTGGGTACGTGGGAAGTGATTAGAATCACAATGGGTTCGTCTCGTTTGATAGAGACTTAGTGTAATATTATGTGCTTATGTGATAACATGCTTATGTGACTATGTGGGTATGGAATGTAGTTTCTAGGATGTTGATTGGACCCTTGAGTTTCTGAAAGTCTTGTTGGAAAGGCACTTGATCAATGTTGTTTCCAACCGGAACTTTAGTGACGCCTCGGGACTATCATTATCCAGGAATGAAATTCGTAGGTGCTTATGTGATTATGTGCTTACGTGGTATGACTTATTGTTATTCAATGTGTTAAGACGCGAGTGTCATAGTTTTGGCATATTATTTAGAGTGCTAACGTCTTTGTTTCCTTTATTAGGATGTCAGGACGAGGACGAGGTCGCGGTAGGCGTGGTAGGCAGGCTAGGCAAGAAGTGCCTATACCGGAGGAAATACCGACAGTTCAGGAGGGTGTTGGCCAGGCCAATGTGGCCGAGCCAGTAGGACAGCAGGGTATGGGCGCTTTGGCCCAAGAAATAGCAGGAGCTTTTAGGGAGTCAGTGGGCATTCTTAGGGCTCAGAATCAGGCTCAGGTAGTTGTGGCAGATGCGGGGCCTTCTTTTCTGAAGAGGGAGTTCTTCCGGTCTCAACCGGACGTGTTTGTGGGTGATCCTAGCGAGCCGCTTAAGGCAGACGAATGGCTCGAACAGACAACGAAAACGTTTGAGATGCTAGGCATCGAAGACGAGGCATTGAAGGTGACCTTGGCATCTTTCCAGCTGAAGGGGGATGCGGGTCAGTGGTGGAAGTTCACCAAGGGTCGTATTGGAGGTACTTGGAAGGCTTTTGTTGATGCTTTTCAGGAGAAGTACTTGTCTCCAGCTATTCAGGAGAAGTTGAGAGATCAGTTCCGCCATCTTGAGCAGAACAGTTTATCAGTGGCCGAGTTTGAGGCGGCATTCACTAGTCTGTCCAGGTTTGCACCTGAGTTGGTGGCGACTGAGGAGCGTCGTTGCATTGAGTTTGAGAAGAAGTTGAGGCGTGGCCTCATGCTGAGAGTTGTCGGGTCTATGATTCGAGATTTTGGGCGTTTGGTTGATGCGGCAGCCCATACTGAGATTATGATGCAGGAAGAGGGGGAAAGGCAGAAAGGCTCCAAGAGGAGTCAGGAGGGCCAGAGTGATGGCAGGAGGCAGAGAGGTTTCACTCCTCAGCAGCCTCAGGGTAGTTTTTCTAGATCCACATTTCCTGTGCCGAGTGCTAGTTCTGGGAAAGGCAGCCAGGGAAATATCACTTGCTTCAAGTGTGGCCAGCTAGGTCACAAGTCGACAGTTTGTCCTCAGAAGGGAGGAGTGCAGAGGGCAGCATCTTCTTCGGCTCGATCTCAGAGCCAGAGTCAGGGTAGAGGCCAGCCGCTATCTTGTTTTCAGTGTGGTCAGCCAGGGCACATGAAGAGGTTTTGCCCACAGTTGGGTGGCACGTCAGGTGTATCTGGTTCGAGGCAGACTCAGAGTCAGCTGCCTGCTCAGTCAGTTCAGGCCTCGAAGGCCAATCAGGGGGCTTCTTCGTCCCAGTCTGTGCAGCAGTCTTATGCTCCTAGGGGTGAGCAGGTTGATCAGAGGTCGTCTGGGCGCGTGTATGCTGTTACCGCGCAGGATCTGGTGCCGGCTCCGTCGGTTGTGAGAGGTACCTTCTTGTTTTGCAATTCAGTTGCTAGTGTTTTGATCGATACGGGTGCATCTCATTCTTTTGTGTCCGCTGCATTCGCATCTATTTTGGAGTTGGAGTTAGCACAGTTAGCATCTCCTATTTGTGTAGTGTCACCTCTTGGGGGTGAATTGATTTTGAAACAAGGTGTTAGGGGTTGTGACATAGAGGTCGATGATCATAGAATTCCCTTTTCTTTTGTGGTTATGCCCATGAAGGGCTTCGATGTTATTTTAGGTATGGACTGGTTATCGTCATACCGGGCATTTATTGATTGCTACCGTCAGAGGGTCACTTGTTGTACCGTTAACGGAGAACGTTTTCATTTTCTGGGGGACAGAGTTGGTAGTGTTTTGCCACCGGGTTATGATCCGCGAGGGCGGAGTGAGCTTAGTAGTTTACTTGCTAATCTTTCGATTAGTGAAGATGTTGAGACCCCGATGGTGTTGCCGAGGGTGGTTTGTGAGTTCTCGGACGTCTTTCCCGAGGATCTTATTAGTTTGCCACCGCATCGAGAGATTGAGTTCTCTATTGACTTAGTGCCCGGCACGGCGCCGATTTCTATGGCACCTTATCGTTTTGCCCCCGCCGAGCTAGTTGAGTTGAAGATTCAGCTCCAGGAGTTGTTAGATAAAGGTTATATCCGTCCTAGTGTTTCGCCGTGGGGAGCGCCAGCCCTTTTTGTTAAAAAGAAAGGTGGTGCTTTGAGACTGTGTATAGATTATCGGAAGTTGAATCGGGCTACGGTTAAGAATAAGTACCCTATGCCTCGTATAGATGATCTGTTTGACCAATTGAAGGGTTCCCGTTGTTTTTCTAAGATAGACTTGAGATCGGGTTACCACCAGTTGAGAGTCAGGGAGGAGGATATTCCTAAGACGGCATTCCGTACACGGTATGGCCACTATGAGTTTCTGGTGATGCCGTTTGGGCTCACCAATGCACCGGCAGTGTTTATGGATTTGATGAACCGGATCTTCCGGGAATTCTTAGATCGCTTTGTGGTCGTCTTCGTGGACGACATCCTGATTTACTCACCTTCAGAAGAAGAGCACGAGGCACACTTGAGAGTGGTGCTAGAGTTACTTAGAGCCCATAAGCTTTATGCTAAGTTTGGGAAGTGTGAGTTTTGGCTAGAAGAGGTGAAGTTCTTAGGCCATGTAGTTTCTGGGAAAGGGGTGTCTATTGATACATCCAAGACTGAGGCAGTGCGAGATTGGGCACAGCCTAAGAGTGTTTTTGAGATCCGCAGTTTTCTGGGATTAGCTGGGTATTATCGTCGGTTTGTGAAGGATTTCTCCAAGTTAGCTTCACCGTTGACGAGATTGACTCAGAAGGGAGTCAAATTTGTATGGAGTGAGACTTGTGAAAAGTCGTTTCAGGAGTTGAAGGTCAGACTGACCACCGCTCCGGTCTTGATTATTCCGGAGAGAGGGTTGGGTTATGCAGTCTATTGTGACGCCTCACGAGAAGGTCTGGGTTGTGTGTTGATGCAAGAGGGGAAAGTGGTTGCTTATGGCTCACGTCAGTTGAAAGTTCATGAGAAGAATTACCCTACGCATGATTTAGAGTTAGCAGCTGTGATATTTGCCTTGAAGATTTGGAGGCATTATCTTTATGGTGAGAGGTTCGAGGTATTCTCGGATCATAAGAGTCTGAAGTATCTGTTTACACAGAAAGACTTGAATTTGAGGCAGAGGAGGTGGATGGAGTTTATTGAGGATTATGATTTCGAGTTGCACTATCATCCGGGGAAGGCCAATGTGGTGGCTGATGCCCTTAGCAGGAAATCTATTGGTGACGTAGCTAGTATAGCCATCCGGGAGTGGGAGATGTTGGGTGCACTTGGGGAGTTTGATTTGCTTTTGGGTGAATCCGTTGAGGCTGCGGCCTTGTTTTCTGTTGTTGCGCAGCCTACACTTGTGACTCGAGTGTTAGAGGCTCAGAGGGATGATCTTGAGGTGGAATCTCTTCGAGAGAAGATTTCCAGTGGGAAGGTTGAGAAGGGTTTGACGGTGTATTCCGACCTGAGTGTGAGATACCGAGACCGTCTGTTTGTGCCGGAGTCTTGCCGAGAGGAGGTACTTCGAGAGTTCCATCATTCGCGCCTTGCGGTGCATCCGGGAGGCACTAAAATGTATAGGGATTTGGGTCGCCAGTTTTGGTGGCGGGGTATGAAGAGAGATGTGGCAGTGTTCGTATCTAAATGCCTTACTTGTCAGCAAGTGAAGGCCGAACATCAGAGACCAGCGGGTTTGTTGCAACCCTTGTCTATTGCCGAGTGGAAGTGGGAGCATGTCACTATGGACTTCGTTGTAGGTCTTCCGAGGACTCAGCGGGGTAGTGATGCTATTTGGGTGGTTGTAGACCGGTTGACGAAGTCAGCGCACTTCATTCCTATGCGTGTTAGAGATTCGGTGGATCATCTTGCCGACTTATATATTCGGGACATAGTGAAGTTGCAAGGGATTCCAGTGACGATTGTCTCAGATAGAGATCCTCGTTTCACTGCCAGGTTGTGGCAGAGTTTGCAGAGTGCTTTAGGCACTAAGTTGACCTTTAGTACAGCTTATCATCCTCAGACTGACGGGCAGTCCGAGCGTACCATTCAGATCCTTGAGGATATGCTTCGGGGTTGTGTTCTCGACTTTAGTGGGTCGTGGGAGAGGCACTTACCATTAGTGGAGTTTGCCTACAACAACAGTTTTCAGTCTAGTATCGGTATGGCACCATTTGAGGCCTTGTATGGCCGACCGTGTAGGTCTCCAGTGTGTTGGGCCGAGGTGGGTGATGCACCTTTGTTGGGTCCAGAGTTAGTGAGGGAAACGACGGAGAAGGTTGAGCTTATCCGTAGGAGACTTGTTACAGCTCAGAGTCGTCAGAAATCTTATGCCGACCGTAGGAGGAGACCTTTGGTGTTTGAGGTAGGTGATCATGTCTTTCTGAAGATATCACCTAGGCGAGGTTTAATGAGATTTGGGAAGAGTGGGAAGTTGTCCCCTCGATTTATTGGTCCTTTTGAGATCCTTGAGAGGATTGGCGAGGCTGCATATCGCTTAGCTTTACCACCGCAGTTATCCGGGGTTCATGACGTGTTTCATGTGAGTATGCTTCGGAAGTATGAGCCGGATCCATCACATGTGTTGGATTGGACCGATTTAGTTGTTGATGAGGATGTTTCGTATGAGGAGAGACCAATTCGAGTCTTGGATAGGCGGGATCAAGTTTTGCGAGGCAAAACCATCCCTTTGGTGAAAGTTCTGTGGAAGCATCACGGAGTGGAGGAAGCCACTTGGGAACGTGAGTTGGAAGTCCGTGAGAAATATCCGGATATGTTTATTGATTTGTAATCTTGTATTTAGATTATATAATATTGTGGAACTTGAGAATTTTATATATATCTTAAGTTGGAAAACATTGAGAATGTTTTGGTTTAATGTTAACATTTTGAAACTTGCCTTTTTATGGAAGTGAAATATAACATTTATATATTGAATGTATTATATATATCATGAGGTTGAATATGATATGGAAATTGTTAACATTGAAAGGAATAATGCATTATATTGATGCAGGTTGAATATATGTTGATTTATACATATTATGAGATGCCTCTTGCTAAGAGATGAAGTGACCAGTATTGGGTCAAGCTGTTTATTATTATGTGTATGTCATTGGGAATTGAGAAAAAAAAAAAAAAAAACTTGTTTTTACAAACTTATGCTTAATTTCGGGGACGAAATTCTTTTAAGGGGGGGAGGTTGTAGCGATCTCGGTCTTTCCCATTTGATTATTGTATTCGGACTTATGTTCCGTGGGTTCCGTTGTCATATTATTGTTGTTGTTGTCCCTTGATTCCTTATTCTTGGGTTATAGGATGTTTTGGGCAGGTTGATTGCAGGTTGGTTGGGCTTAGGAACCAAGTGTTGATGTTCAGTTTTTGGCTTGGTCGCTCGAGCGAGCTTCTCTTCGCTCGAGCGAGGTCTTCCTCTTTGGTCCGTCGCTCGAGCGAGCCTTTCTTGGCTCGAGCGAAGATTGCGTCCAGTACTAGACCTGAACGCAGTGTTTGTTGGCTCGAGCGAGCTTTTCTTCGCTCGAGCGAACTGGTTGTCTTTGGCTCGAGCGAGCTTCCTTCGCTCGAGCGAGCGAGGTGTATGTTTTCGATTCCTTCGCTCGAGCGAGCATTCTGTCGCTCGAGCATGCTTCTGGGTTGCAGACCTGAAGCATTACATTCTTCGCTCGAGCGAGATTCTCTTCGCTCGAGCGAGCTTTCCTTGTGTCTGGTCGCTCGAGCGACCATGTCTTTGCTCGAGCGAGCCTGTCCAGTATAAAGTCGCAGTTACGGTTTTTAAAACATTTTTTACACATCTTTCGACCCAAAAACCCTAAGTTCCGAGTTCTCTTCTTCTCTAAACACTTTCTCTCCTAGGTTTGATCTAGTTAGAGTGATTTCCTACCCTAGTTGCTTCATTAAAAAGGTAGAGGAGAGCGAGGGCTTCCATTTAATCTGAGAAATTGTTGATTTGGAGCACTTTGGAGTTTGGGCTTCATCCCGGTTTTCTTCTTTTTGAGTATTTACTTCGAGGTAGGGATTTCCTACTCCATTTATACGCTTTAATCATAAGTATTGGTAATTTGGTATATGGGGGTAGTTTGGTAATTTTGGGAGAAACCCTAGGTTTTGATTTAGATTAATTTGTGTAATTAATTTAAGGGAAGTTTGTGGAATTGTGTTTAATTCATGACATTGGGGTATTATGAGATAAATTGATGTAGTTGGATATTTAATTACTCATCTGTGGAATTGAGATTATATGTATTGTATATTTATTTCTGTTTAGAAATAATTGTTTTGGGCTATCGGTGGAGGATAGCCATTGATTGTTGTAGACCTTGCATGTGGCTTAGGTATAACTGGAATTGAGTCATCTATTTGACTGTTGAATTAATACAGAACATTGCTTGTATTGATTATGTGTTGTATATGGCAAGTATTGGTTATGTTGCATATGCATTTGGTTTTGGAGGAGATAGGGGATGAACTCCCGGTTTAGGGGAAGAAAGGGGATGGACTTCTAAACCGAATTTGTTGGGGTGTTTAGGGGAAGAAAGGGGATGGACCTCTAAACCAGATTTGTTGGGAGGAGAAAGGGGATGGACTCCACTAGCATCACATACATGTGTGCTTATTGTTAATAGAAGTATTTCTATTTATTGTTGACATGATACATTACTACCATGTGTATCAGTTGGGAAGTATGGAAGTGACTGTGGTTATGATTGGAACAATACCAGCATGTGTATTTGTTATGTTATAGAGAGGTTTAACTAAATTTGTTATCCCTGTTACATGATTGTTAATGAGAGATGAAATTCCCGTTGAGTTATTTGGCCAGGTTCTAAGCCACAAGGGGAAGGTAAGATGTGACATAGGCAATGTGTCATAGGCAATATAGATATTCGTGGCATGAAAATTGTAATTGGAATATAGTGTGTTAACCATGTATCAGATGCTAATACTTTAGTTAATTCTTATGCTTGGTTTAGTATTTCTCTACTGGGCTGTGGCTCACCCTATATGGGAACTTCATTTTTCAGGTGCAGATGGTTCACTACCTCCAAGGACTTAGCTTGTGAGGAATTGGAACTCGAAGATTTGTTTTTAGTTATTTGCTTTTATATGTAAACACTCAAGCCTAGGGCTTTATTTGTTTTGAGTTAGAACTCATGAATTTGTGTCCAAGTGTTGGCTTGGCAAGATGTAAGCCCGTAGGGCATTTATTATGATGTTTTATTTCATAATACTCTGATGAATGGAATTATATTCTTGCTTTAACATTATGATGCATGTTAATGTTATTTACTATGGGTTTAAATTTTGAGGGCGTTACATCATCCTTCCATGTCCTGAAGTGACATCCACCAATTGGTCAATCTTGGGTAGTGAAAAACTGTCTTTGGGACAAGCCTTGTTCAGGCTGGTGAAGTCCACACAGACCCTCCACTTCCCATTCTTTTTCTTCACGACGATAGTGTTTGATAGCCATGTTGGGTAGTTTACCTCTCGAATGGCCCTAGCCTCCAGAAGTTTATCCACTTCTTCTTCTACTGCCGCAACATGTATCAACATCGACCTTCTTGCTCGTTGGATGACAGGTTTAGCTGACCTGTCCACATTCAGTCTATGGCAAGTGACCTCGGGGTCAATGCCAGACATCTCGTATAGTGTCTAGGAAAACACCTTCAGGTTTGCTCGCAGGAATACCTCTAGTTCTTTTTCCTCTTCCTCGGCCACGCCCGAGCCGAGAAGGAAGTAGCGCTCTTCATCCCCTTACTGGACAAGGACTTTCTTCAGGGCTTCCTCACTCTTTTCGGCTGACTTTTTGCCGACGTCCTCCAGAACTTCTATGTCCTCATCTTCAATCTCTGCTGGTTCTGCTTCTCGTATGTTGCAGGTGAATTTCATTGCTGCCATGGAGCAATTCTTTGCCTGTACTTGATCCCCTCTGACCTCCTCAATTCCATGCTCTGTTGGGAATCGCAACAACTAGTGCAATGTTGAGGGAACAACCCCCATTACATGCCGCCATGGCCTTTCCAAGATAGCATTATAAGGGGAGGGAGTGTCAATTACTGTGAACTCCGTTTTTACCTTCTTGGTGCCAGCCTGCACCTCCAAACTAACTGCTCCCAGGGGCCATGTCGGCGTTCCATTGAACCCGACCATTGGGCCATTGGACTGCTCCAGATCATCTTGATGAAGGCCAAGCTCCTTGTAACATCTGACACACATGATGTCACAAGAGCTGCCTTGATCGATCAGAATTCGCTTTACGTGGCATTCTTCAATCTGGAGAGATATTACCAGGGCATCGTTGTGTGGATGCTGCACCATCTCCAGGTCTTCCTCAGTAAAGGACACACTGGTCCCTGGCACTCATCTACTCTAGATCTTTTCTACCTGACTTGGTACATATGTTGCAAGTGTTTCACCTTCTGAGTCTCCCTACGTATTTCATTCTCATTGACCTTTGAGTGAATCACATTGATCACCTAAGGTCCGCCTGTCTGCGGTTGTAGAGCTGGAGGAGGTGGTGCTGCCGGTGCCTGAGGCAGTCTTGCTTGCTCTTCCCTTGTTCTGACCTCGTCTACAAGGTCCCTTAAATGACCTTGTCTTACCAGGTCTTCCAGATGTGCCTTCAGGGCTCTGCACCCCTGAGTCAGATGCCCATCTTCATTGTGGTAAGCATAGTGTTTGCCAAGGATTCTTCCTATAAATTCACCAGGAGCCCTTACTGGTGCGCTGTAATAGGGCTGATTTCGGATTTTCTCCAAGACTTTGTAAATTGGGATTTGGAATATGGTTGTGACTGCTTGTACAGCCCTTAATCCTGTTTCTGGCTTATTGTATCCACCATTACCTCAGCCTCGCTTTGGCGAGCCATTTCCCTTCTCTTGTTTCAACGCCTTTGTCCCCGGCGTGTCTTCCTCAGCCCTTGCATACTTCTCAATTATGGCCATCAGTTCCTCTATACTTTTTGGCCATGCCTTTTCCAATGATTTTCGAAGCAAACAATCATCTTTTAGGCCGTTCTTAAAAAAACATGACCGCCACCTCTTGGTTGCATCCTGGTATCCGGTTGAATACCTCATAGTACCTCTTGGCATAGGCCCTAAGGCTTTCATCCTCACTAATTCTCAGAGCCATCAGGGAGTCCACCCTTAATGGTTGTAGCTTGTTTGTCACAAACCTAGCCACGAACATCTTGGCTAGGCTTTCCCAAGTTTTCACAGTTCCTTTCGGCAACTTGTGAAACCAATTTCCCTGAAGGACGAAGGGAACACCTTGCATAGCAATGGCTCGTTCCCGATGTATAGTGCCACCGAGTTGAGATACAAGCCGACGTGAAAGTTGGGGTTCGACTTACCGTCGTATATCTGGAACCTCAGCATACTGAACCTTTTCGGGGCCTCAAATTTGTCGAACTTTACCGAAAACGGCGTTTTCGGCTTAACCGAGGAGGTTACCTCGGCATTTTGTTGCTTCCTCTGGAGGTAATCCCTCAAATCCTCCTTGGTCCGTCCTGGAGCTTGGCTATCTCTAGATTTCAGCCTTTTCGGTGTGCTACTTCCGGTGTCATTGTGAGTCCTCTTGGACCTCTCTTCGTTAGTTACGTCAAAATAGAGTTAATTCCCTTGATCATGCCGATGTTCTTTGGGGTCAACTTCTTTGGTACGATGCGTCCTCTGTGAATCTCCCTTCATTGATTCTCCTCGCCCGACCTCCCTTGAAGGCCGGTGAGAGTGTTCTTTGGTCCTGGTGTGCTGGGGGGCTATTGGGACTATTTTCTGCGCTCCCTTCTGGATATTGTTCTTGGCTGCTAGAATCGGCGTGTCTTGCAGCGGGAATGGTGGCTGCATGACGTTGTTCTGCATCATGAAATTGATGACCGTTTGCAGGTCTGCCAATTTGTCCGCCATTCCCTTCATCTCTTCGTTCCTCCGCAGGCATCTAACTTTCCATACCTGGAGTTCGTCCTTGTTATAATACCCGCTTCGGTCTTATTTCTTAGGTACGTCGCCTTCCTGGCCGACATCTTTTTCCCCGTGATTCTTATCACGAGTCTCTTCATTGCAGTTGTCTTCTTCGACATCAAGGTCAATATGTTTCCCACTCCCAGTAGGGATGTCGTCCCCAACCTTTTCTCTCTATCCGTCATTGGCCATCTATTCTTCTTTCTTTCCTACAGACGGCGCCAAATTGTGTGTGTCAATTTCCGACCACAGTGCCAAACTGGTACTCAGCTGGAGAGCATCGGCAGAATAGATTAAGCTCGTATGACCTGCAACAGAAAGAAGACACTTCGGCGGTGGTTCGTCCACCCGGGGGCACTCCGACGATCAAGTCAGTTATCTCTCAAATATAGCAAAAGTGCTTAACTCACTATTCAGAATATTAAAAGCGTACCTTAGACCTACGTGGGTGCCTCTCTTTTATAGCCAACACTGACCAAATCCCAATAAAAGCCTAACTTCAATGGCCTCTAGATTACTGCTAATCTTGGACTCCCACTAGGATTGGGATAAACTCTCTAAGAGTCCTATCTTTATCCAAACTGAAGTCCTCGCTTATTCTAGGACTCTTCTCCCTTATCCGCTTATCCCAGATTCCGGTATCTTTGCAGATAACCTTGGCCTATCCGGGATGATCTCAGTGTTTTAACCAGGACACGTGGCACCTCGGCTGGCACTTCGGTGCCACCTCGGCCACGTGTTGTCACTCAAAAATTATGTCCCCACACAAAACATCCCTAACAAACCATTATTAGCCAATTTGAACCACATTGGACCGTCAAGGTTCAATTCTTTTCTATTCTTTCTTGACTTGTACATGCTATTCTCTCGGGAAATTAAAAAAATTACAATTTTCTTATGTAAATTATCACACATACATCTTATAACTCATATTAAATAAATAGTAGAAAACCCTTACCTCAAACAAGAATATGAAGAAAAATTCACGAAAAGATTAGATGCAACTAAAAAGTTAAAAAACAAAAAGTACAAAGAAAAATAAAAAATAAAAAAAATAAACTACAATATAAAATAAATAAATAAAAAAAAATGGCTAAAAACAAACGAAAGCATTCCTAGCAGGTTTTCTTGAAGTAGATAAAACGACAATATTTCTAGAAGGTTTTCTCATCTTTTCACTACTTCCAACTTTCTGCACTTGTTTCTTTTGAAATAGATCAGCATTTTAGAAAGCACAAAGTAACAAATTGATGAAAGGGCAAATTACACTAACAGCTTCTATAGTTTGGGGCACATGTCACTTTAGTCCTTGACTTTTCAATTGTGATACATTTGACTTTGAATTTGAATCTTATTCTAAATAAGGATAATTGAAAACCATTGCTAAATTTCAATGACAAAATCGTCAATTTGATAAATATAAACTAATTTGACAAAAATATGAAAAAAAAAATATTTTTGAATTTTTAAAATTTATTTTTACCCACCAAAGATAAAATTATGTAAAATTGATAAATCTTTTACGCATTTATTTATTTATTTTACCAAATTAATTTATATTATGTGTTTGGATAATGATCTAGTAATGGGTGGTTGTTGGACTTTTAATGTGTAATTGACATATTTAATATATGAAATGTTTTTATTTTTGAATTTTTTGATTTAATAGATTGATTTAATAATGATATCAAAATTATCGCCATATTTGACTTTTGAAAAAATAAAAACTAATTTAATTGAAATAAAAATAACCCACTACAAGAAATTAACTTTTTAGGGACAAATTTATTCCGTTCCTAAAAGTGTAATATTTGTTGGGAAAAACTTTAGCCAACTAATTTCTTCCGTCACGAAGTTTGTCCCAAATGGCCCGTCTGGAAAAGCCAAAAAATGACTTTTAGAGACAAAATTTTGCATTTGTCACTATAAATAGACTTTTAGAGACAAAAATATGCGGTTGTAAAAAAGTTTTGATTTTGAAACAATCAAAATTTGTCTCTAAAAGTCTAATTATAGTGACAACACAAATTGGTGTCTAAAAGTTTTAATTTTTGGGACAAATGAAAGTGGTCTCTAAAAGTTTTAGTTTTGGGGACAAATGAAAGTGGTGGCTAAAAGTTTTAGTTTTTGGGACAAATGAAAGTGGTGGTTAAAAGTTTTAGTTTTGTAGGCAATTGAATGTAGTGTGTAAAGGTTAAATTTTTTTTGAGACAACTAAAATTGGTCTCTAAAAGTTTGATAATCATTTTTTTTTTTTTCGCTTTTTGATTTTGTAGCAATTATTCTATAAGTACTAGTTTGAATATCAATTTATATTCATTTCTTGATTTCTCAATAACCAAATAAAAAATATCAAACATATCACCAGACCATCTACTCATCTCCAAATTAAAATTCAACTACACCAAAAAAAAAAAAAAAAAAAAATGTTCATCGCATTCAATAACAAACAGATACCATGTTTTGATTCATTAGTACGTAATATCTTGATTTTATATCATAAACTAACAGAGATTTCTAAAGTATCATTTCCAATTTATAAGGCTAGTGCCATACCTTAGACCAAACTTGCAGGACATGATAACAAGAAACATTGAAAACATAATGCTTCCTCAAACCCCCACTCCCAAAAAAAAGAGGAGAGAGTAGTGAAGAAATTTAAAAAGAAAAACATCCCCAAGCCAAAAGATTAAGAATAAAGATTTATAAAATAAAAAATATGGATTCCTTGAATATAGCCAAGATCACAATTGCCAAGATGAATATAGCTCTCCACCAAATCTAACTACTTCATGACGATATATGGATATTTATTGATAATAAAAAAATAACAAAGAAAGGTAATTCAGGAAATTCCACCTCAATTCTGCACTTTTTTCCAACAAGTCAGGGGACCTTCTCCAGGTGATTTTCTCATTTATATGATTCAGAATCTTCTCATTTGAGAACTTTTATATTTCTTTCTCACTGTGTCCAATAATATCCACTGGACTAAAAGTACTTGGAAATTGGAATGCAAATAGATAATAAAGAATTAACATTGACACCCTGTTTGTTTCGGCTAAAAACATTTTTCAAAAAACAAGCTTATCTTGTATAAAGACCAGTTCTAATGCCTAGGAATTTGTACTGGTGGCAGCTTATGCATGGTTGAAGTGTGAAAGGGAAGAAGACGACGATTGTTACGCAGTCCTCCGAGCAGCAAACATCATTGGCCGCAAGGGTACAAGGTTCGGTGTCAAAAATTGCCATGTTCGGCTCAGCCTCCTCAGAAGCCAAAATGACTTTGAGTTATTACTGAACCGATTAAGAAAATTGGTCTCCGAGAAAGATGGTGCTAAAATCATGTGAATTGTGAAGAACGAAGATCTTAATCAATCGTCTGTTGATTGTAAAAAGAATAATTTTTTCAAGTCATTTTATGTTATTGTTGTTGACATCCTACATTTTTTCAAAACAATGTTCATCTCTAATCTCATGCTGGTACCAAAAATAATCTCCTTTGCTTCCAAATATAAAGGATGCTCAGGTCCATTCGGTGTGTATTCATCCTTTTGTTTTCAAATATAAAAAGCGCTCAGGTCTATTCGGTGTGTATTCATTCTTAAGTACCAACGAATTTGAGTACCACCGAATTCGGAGCACTTGTAATGAGTGAGGACCAAACCCAATCGGTTCCAAAGCAATTTCTTAAGACTGACTCAACTCATGTAACAATTTAAGAAATAACAGGATAGATTTAACAACCGAGATGATAATCTGATCAAATCATTTTCAAATTAAGGAGATCATTTGTATGGAGCAATTAAGCAATAATGAAACAGGCAATATGCATTTACAGAATGCTGTGTGTTAAAAGTGTCTTATGTCTTAATGCCAAAGGTATACAACTGATGTCATGTTCTTTCATTCTATATGATGTGCTATAATAAGAATATAAAACTGCATAGTACTAGAAAACAGTGAGGCTATTCGATTCTCACCATAATAGTACGTGGACAAAATGGTGATGCGCTCAGTTGGTTGAAATAAAACAATAATCAGTTTAGTGCAGAAAATGGTGTGATCAAACCAAAAATCCTAGATAATAATTTATAAATATCGGAACTTAGAGCACAATGAGATATCAAAAGTATAGGTTGCTCTCAAAGAAAACTCAACTAAAACAAGAACAGGCTATATAGTAGGCTACACAAGAGAGCATATACAGATGAAATAACAGTCACAGATGTTGGGTTAGAATCCAATCCATTTTGCTGCAAACAGCAAATCTAAATTCTAATCAAACCTGTCCAGGTAAGAAAAACCATGGATCTAGGATCAGATGATTACACCGTAAATTATATAAAAAAATGAAAAAAAACACCACCCAAAGGAGTGTTAGGCTCCTTTGTAGAACACAAGAAGTGCAGGCCTCCAGTTCCACATGAATCTGACATGCATCTCAACATAATGCAGGTGGTAAGAGCAAATATAGTTTGTTTTTGACTCCTTCGTGGTATGAGTTTTGCTCAATACAGTACTGTTATAGATTGTATCCTGTGATATGAAGGAAGATCAAGAATAGAGTACAGCCAATATCAATGAGGTACAAGTTTTAAGATATAAGCAAAAATGAAAGGATTACTCAGAATTATCCCTCCTCATTCTTCATAATGTAGTCTCAATTCAAGGACATAATCCTAACTTCTCTTTTCTAGTGACACAAACCAACCAAAATCTGTACACCTTTTAACTTTTTATGAAACTATGTGTAGAAAAATAGAAAGGTGATGTGACCCAAAAAATATAAAAAGATAAAAAGTGTGCTTATATAGCACACCCCAAACAAACTCCTAATCACACAAGAAACACTAGAGATTAGTAGATGTAAAAGTAAATAAATAAAATAAAACAAAGGTTTCATAGCTTGATTACAGAGGAGGGCCCGTAACCATAATTATATAAAAATACTCTCACATTAAAGGTAATTATCAGAATGAGATATTTATCAAAGTGGACATTATGATGAAATTTTGTCACTCCGATGAAGCACACCTACATTAGAAGAGTTCAAACTTTGGATGAATGTATCCAAATTTTTTAACATGTTATGAGAGCTGATTGTTAGTGTTGGATATCACCCCATGTGAGGGGTGATTCCTTCACATGTGAGTGCACAAGCTTCTCACATGGGGTGATTCCTTCACATGTGAGTGCACAAGCTTGCCAACCTACAAAGGTAAGTTGGCCATGTGAAGAAAGCCACCGAAAGGAGAAAAGGTGAGTTGGCCATGTGAAGAAAGCCACCGAAAGGAGAAGAAGTGGGCTCTCTCCACCTGCATCTGTAATGTGTATATATAGAGAGGCTAAGGAGAGTTGATAGAGTGTGAGTGAACAACTATCTGAGTGTATTGTTTGTAATTCTTCCATTTCTCTCCATATAGTGAAATCCGCTGCCCGTGGACGTAGGCGACTTGCCGAACCACGTTAAAACTCTTGTGTTGTTGCTTGTTTGAGTTTCCTGGTGTGCCCCCGATCCACAACAGTTAGGTGGTCTCACGAACAAAATCTCCACCTCACGATTGTTTGTCTTGTTGTCTAAATACATCTCCATCTATTGTCAATTGATTTTGGGTTGAATGTCTCCAAAAGTTTACGGTCACACGATGCCATTAAAGAGAGGCAACGAAACATGCTAAGGGAGCAGATAGTAAGCAGCACAAACTCTGTTAGTGTGGTAGTAGAATAAAGGTTCTATCCTATTTTGTGATTTTTTAAATGATTGATATTTAATTATATCAAAGTTGAAGGTACGATAATCATTTTATTTTCCAACTCTCAAAGTCTCACCTTATCACTCTAATAAAAATCACTCTTGAACAAAATCCTTAAAATCTGTCTATTTCTTTATCTGCAAACTTATTTGGTAACAGCTCTAATGCAGTAATTAATCACTGTGGATGCTTTTAGACCTGGTAAATGAGGCTCAATCACCAAATCTAAGCCTAATCAATCACTATATATAAATATATAAGAACAGGAAGAAGTCAAAGAAGAAAGAATGAAATGTATGAATAAACCAAAATGGAGTAAAGTGCGATTTAAAATATATATATATATATAAAACACTTGGACATATGCTAAAAGCAGAACAAGGGTTGATTAGCCTACCACACAATTGCTTCATAAATTTCCCTGCTGTAGTTGGTCATGGAAACAATGCAAACAAATATATGATCTGACTACCACTAATCTCTGCAATATTTTAACCGCCACTAACCTGGCACCAAAGCCTGTACACAGTGCGCATGTGGATTCAACTCACTGAATTGTTGAAATTATGAACCCATGCTTCTACTCGATTCCTATTGATATGTGAACTAATAGTAGAAATTGACAAATGACATTGGACTTAGTTATTGTGAACATAATAGTAGCTAATGAATACCCCTGTGACTTATATGAATGTGCCAAATTACCCATGATATGGAAAATTTGGGGTGACTTTTGTGCATTGGCGGGGTTGATCCTTCGTACCGAACTTCGACAATCGAATATGAACTGTTATGTATGATAATTTGAACTGAGAATGAATGGACATGAGATATGAGAACATACTATGATTGATTGTGATAGGGGATTTGTGATCGGGTTATGCTGCTTCGGATATTGACCTACGCTATGGGAATAAATGAAGTATGTGTTTAATGAAAATGATTGCTACCGTGTTACTATACTTGGGAATTGTTGTCATGGAACTTGTCAGTATGATCTTAATTGATACTTGATTTGTTTTAAACTTTTGCATAACTGAATCGAAACATTGAAATGAATAATCAAACAGAACCGTAGGGTTGTTTTCCTTTTATGATGATACTTCTGGGTAACTGTAATGAATTGTTGCATCGCATATCGGATTGACCTGTGAACAGTTAAATGACTGAGCAATGAATTGAATGTCTATGACGAAACAAATAAGGATATGCGACTAAGATTTCTAATTCCGACTTGTGCCAGGGCAAGCTAAGTTTGGATGACCAAACTTCCTAAGGTGGAAAGAATGTAACGGCACCAAAATGCGTGTCACAATTATCTTTATTTAATTATGCGATAATACGAATTAATTTGAAAATATCTGATGAGGCTACAACTTCGGGACTAAAATTGACAACCATAATGGGTTCAGAAACCGAAATTGGATACATGGATATGCTAATGGGAATTTTTAGAGTCATTTGGGACGTTTAATTGAAAACTGATTTCGTCTGATTCACTAATTTTAATAGGTTAGAATTAAATAATTGAATAGGAATTAGAGCTTAATACACATTAGTATAATTTAATTTAGTGTAATTAAGATTAAAAGACGATAATATTAAAGCCTAAAATATGTATAATCAAAAGAACTAGTGTGTTGCCATAAATTAAATATAGACTAAGAGAGAGAGTGCTTGGTTGCCTTAGTCATCTTTTTTTCACATACTCACATACTCGCGTAGAGAGAGAGAGAATGAGAGGAAGAGTGAGTTGAGCTCATAGAAGAGAAATTGGAAATGAAGAAGAAGAGGAACCTTAAGAAAGCTGAAAATTGTGGTCTTGAAGCATCAATTAAGGTAAGAAATTATTCCAAATTCTTGATATTGAAGCTCTATTACACATCATCTTCCAAGATATGAGTTTAAATGAATTGAATTTGTCCTTAAATAAGAGATTTGCTCATGTAATTAAGAGCTTAGGACATGCATGTTTGCAAATGGGTAGAATTGTTCAAATTAACTCCTAATCTTTACATGCATGGCATATTTTTTATTCTATACTTGTTCTTCTACATGATTCATGGAGTTTAAGGAGAAATTAAGCATGGATTAGAGCTTGGGTTCAAGAAAATGGATGTTTCATGAAATTGAGTTTCAAAAATGGAAAAATGGGTTTAATTTGATATTTAGAGCTTTATAAGAATTCAATTAAAATTTTGATTTAGGTTCATAAAATTAGATGTAGTCAAATTAAGCCTTAATTGAGAATTAATTAAATTCAATTGAAATTGAGTTAGGCTCAAGACTATGGAAATAAATGTGAAGATTAATTATTTGGGCTTTGATTTGCTTGAAAATGGAGTTGAAATTGCAAAATGAGCATATTTATGAGTTTCTGATTCAGTAATTTAAACATGACTGAATAATTGTAATTTAATGTGCATGAGCCTAATTTAGGCTTAATTGTGTAATTAGTGAACTTAATAAGGATTGGTTTATGATTAGATTATTTATATTTCATTAGTTTGGTTAATACATGGCTAAACATGTTTTAATTAGAGATTAAAGGAAATTAATAATCTAATTAATTCTTAATTCTAGTCATCCATTTTTAAAAGCTTAAGTGAACTAAATATTTTTAAGATGATTGTGTATCGTGCTATGCATATTTGTGATTGTAGGTCACGAGTCAAGGACTGCTTGACCAACCGTTCTGAAAGCCCACTGTGAGTAATGTTATTGTAAAGATACGTTCATATGAATTATGTTCCAAATGTGATTTGATAAGGTATGATTTTTGAAATGATATTTGTTTACGTGAACGAATGTTCTATGTTTGAAATCTATTATGGCATCCATAAATAGTCCCAAGTCATGGGGGACGGCATGTTAATGCGGGTCTATGACATATATGTGATTACGAGATCTCGTTAGCCACTTCATTGTGGTGATATGTGTTTAATCGGAATCCGAAACTAATTACTCTAGTCGGAAGACAATATGTGATATGTTCTGTGAGATGTACTATTATGTTATGTTCTGATATGAGACTGATATGAATGTTCATGTCATGATTTGTTTTACGGAGATGATATATTTGGAATTCGTTCAATAACCCTTTTACTTTAATGTTATTCACTGGGTTTTAGCTCACTGTTTATATATATGTGTATAGGCGAACGTTCTGGGGTCAAGTCTAGAAGGGGTCTTTAGCCGAGCTACCCTTTTGAAGCCTACCGAGTTGTTTTGAGTGCCTCTGAGTTGGGCCTAGGCCTGGAAGGCCATTGTCAAGCTTTTGATCGTGAAATAAACTTTTATTATGTGCATATGTTATGTATAAGATGTTAAGTTATAAGTTATGTATTAAATGAGGGTAAATTAACGTTTTTGCATATAAATATTTGTTCATATAGATGCACAGCTCATTGGACTATTGGTGTTTTTGTATATTGCTTCCGCTAGCCCCGATTATTTATGATTGTACAGGAAAGCCTTTGGTAATCTCAGATTACTGGCCGGTTACGACGCCAAACGTATAGGGGTGGGTTTGGGTCGCAACAATAACTTACTTAAATAATAATAATTCAAAACAAATAGAAACCACAGATAAATTAATTTTTTTTTCTAAAAAAAAAGAGTAGAAACCCACAACTCCATCTTAAATAAATTGAAAAAAAAAAACAAAACAAAACAAATAAAAACCATACAAAAATAAAAAAAATAAGAATTTAGATATGGATCTCAAAAAAATATGACAATATCTAAATTTGAATTATAATTTAGTAATATAATTATCTATTTTTTTTTATATATGTCTATAAAAAAAATTTAAATCACTTAATGTGATAAATTATTCAATTTTCAAGTCTTATTTAAAGAATAATTTGATTAGTCTTCCCAACTCCTAGACTTCGCAGACACTGGCAGAATAGCTAACAGATTGGGTTAGGTGAAGTCTAAGTTGTTGGAGGTAACATTTTCTCACTCCATAAATTTATTTGTTTTTTAATTTTACTTTTTTTTCCGGTGTGATTCTCTTTTTCTGTTGTTGGTTTCGGTTTTAGTGATATTTATGTGTTTGTTTACATGCTTGCATGGTGGAGAAGGATTATTGGTGATTATGGTTGTAATCGAAGAGAATTAATTAAATTATATATTTCAACTAACTACATACTCAAACTTTGACTATTTTAAGATGTTATTTCATTATAATTCCAATTAAGAGAATTTTTAACCCTTAATATTTTTTTTTATCAAATTATAATTTGATAAAAATTTAAAAAGATGAAACGTTGAAAATTATTGTTTTTTCCATCAAAATTGGTGAAAAGAAAAAAAAATTAGGATAAGAATGAAAGTTCTTTTAAAAATTGGTAAAAATTTAATGAAAAAGTTAAAGTAATTCATATTAAATCAAAATTTCCATTCAATATTAAAATCAAATTACATAAAAAAAAAATTAAAAGAAAATGATGAAAAACCTTCTTATTCTTAAAGGCTAGAAATCCGTATGTGTATTATATTCGTATTGTATTTTTAGTTATGAAATTGAAATATAAAAAAAAAAAAATGTAACTTAAATTATTAGATTAATAATAGAAACATCATATCAATTATTGGGGTGTTTTGAGAAGTTGGTAAAAAGCTGGCTTTTGACTTTTTACCAAGCTTTTTGGCTTTTTTAAAAGTGATTTGGGAAGTTGGTAAAAAGTTGACTTTTTTTATTTTTGGTTTAATATTTTTTAAAAGTGTCACATCACTCTAAAATGATCAAAATATTCTTACTTTTTAATTAAAAACACTTTTTTGAATTAATTAATTATAATGTTCCAGAGGGTAGCTTGGTAAATTTTTAAGTAGCTTTTTTGGGTCTTCCCAAATGGGAGGTTTGGCGTTTTGGGAAGGTCTGGCGTTTTGGGAAGGTTTGGAAAAACACAGCTTTTTTATTTGTTGTCAAAACGGCACATTGTTAAATATCACTTCGCTTCACATTTAATAATAAAATTATATATTTGTCTTAATTATAACTTCTAAATTTGTGTATTTTCATAACGGTGGTGCTACATACACCAATTAGTGTATACATTTAATCTCATTTAATCATAACAAGAAGAGGTATGTCATAACTCATTTAATCAAGTTTTACTTTTTTTTAATACAAATTATCAAAATTGCACCAAATAGATTTATATATATATCTTTTAATTTTTTAAAGTAATAATTTTAAAAGTTATAAATATAAAAGTTTAACTTATAAATTTCATATATATCACAAGACAAAATATTAAATTATTTCAAGATAATTCTAATTATTATTTTTTTTAAATTTATAAAGTCACGTACATAGCACGAGTTACCACTAGTACATAAACAAACATAAGTTCTCTCCAGCTCGTTGCTGGCCATCATAGTTTTTATAAACTTTAACACAGACACGGATACAAACACCAAATAAGAAAAATAAATACTGCATTTGAATACTGGTGGTGTTCCATAATCATGCATGTTTCTTAGAGACCTTGATATACATGCCATCTTGAAATTGTAACATAGGTGTTCGGGCTACATCTCCTCCCTTAATTTTCGTCCACCTATCAAAATCAAAAACAAAAATGAAAAAAAACATTAAGACCTTTTTTAAATGAAAAAATTTTTTAAAAAAAATTGTAAAACTCTTATTAAGATGTTATCTTAATTTTCAGATTCATCCTTCCTTTTTTCCTTGTGAAAGTAATCCACTGATATAAATTCATCATGAAGACATATGCTCTTAACTAAATGCATGCTAAGAATTGAATTTTATTATTTTTTTTCATTTTCTTCATTTTGGGTCATATTTGTCACTATAATTGAAACAACATCAACGACCATGAAATGTGAAACAAATTTTAAAAGGACATTAGTAGTAGTAGTAGTACATACTTGTAGTCACTGACTAAAACATGTAGGAAGGTGGCAAAAAATGCCTTGGCCAACTCTGCACCTGCGCATTGTCTTATCCCTCCACCAAAAGGCATAAAATTCTTTGATGCGGTTTGCGGATCAATGTCCTATTTTCATCAATGAATCAAAGATTGGGTCATATATATAATGTTTTTATGTCTCAATGCACTATCAATAATATTAGATTATGTGAGAATTTTGGGACACTAAAATTTCAACAAATGATCTAATGAATGAAAATGCATATTGGGACAATAGATCTATGACCAACAGTATTATATCATTAATTCTTTGTTTTATGAGAGAGAGAAAGAAAATAAAATTAACCTTCCAACGTCTCGGATTGAATGCAAGTGGATCCTTAAATACGTTGGGATTTAGTTGAAGAGTACAAGTGACAATCATAATGGCCCAACCTGCTGGAATTGTATAACCTGGAGATTGGAATTAGACAATTGTTATTAAACTCTGAGATGATTTAAGTTTGAGATGTGCAGCCCCAAGCATCGTGTCACAAATTATTTAATAGGTCGGAATTATAAAACATGTGGTGTTCTTTCCTAATAGGAGACGAAGGAATACATGACCATTTGACAAAGGGAACCACACAGGGAGTAGCTCCTCTCAATAGTTCATTTTCTCCACAATTCTCAAGGATTCATTTTATGGTTTTCGTAGGGCCTCACGACGGTGATCCGAACCATTTATTTCATAAGTCTCGAAGAGAAAAACATATATACAAAAGATCAACTTGATTGAAAATCAATATATACACTAACTAATTGTGTTTTGTTTTATGAAATTGATGGTAAATATTATTTTAAACCAAAACTGTTCATTTTATAAAATAAAATATGATAGTTTGTATGATTATCGATATCCAATTAAGCTAATTTTTTACATATATATTCTTCTCTTCTAGGTCTATGAGATAAACACTTTAGATTATCGTGGTTAGGGGTCATCAATGGGCCTGGCCGGGCTTACCTAACCCGCAACTATAGTGTCCAAATTCCATATTTTAATGGATTTTTCGAGTTTGACCAATCAATGGGCTGGTATGGGCCAAGTCTAATTAAAAAATTAAAATCACATCCCACCCATAAGCCAAAATCTTACGGGCCAAAACCAAACCAAACCGGGCTACTCATTCACTTATACTATTAATTTCTACACATTTTTCATTCACATATCCTTAATATTTTCATTAGTTATTTTTCTTATGTGTTTTGATTTCTTTTTTTTTTTTTTTTTTTTTTTTTTTTACATCCCATATAGTAATAAAAAAAATAAAAATAATTAAAAAAAATCAACATATTATACCTACAAGTGGAGGGGCAAAAAATGGAAAAAAATAATAATAATAAAAGCTTTAAACATGAGAACAAAAAATAAATATATAAATAATCAAACTAAACATTAGACCAAAAAAATTCAAACTACATATTAGATTTACCCATGCGGGCTCTTACAGGCTGAGTTTATGAGCAAACTCGGGTTACAAACTTTTGTCCAAAATCCTAAATTATCTTTTATGAGTTGGGATGGGATGAACACTTAAGTGAGTTGGGACGGACCATGGAATAGGTTGGTCAGGTTGGGTAATATCAAGTTTTTTTAATCACAAGCCATTTGGAAACCCTTAATCGTGGCGGAACACCACGGAACCCACAATGTAGAGTCTAGAAAGTTGTCGAGGAAATAAAGTCTTGAGAGGAGCTACTCTTCCACAATACAAAGCTCGTTTATTTTGAGAGATAGAGGAGGGGATTGAATTAGGATAAATGTGGAACCCACTATAATGGTGTTTGTTTGTAAAATAGGAAAGGGGATTCACAATCCTTAGGACTATGATAGGTCTTAGAGGAAGGGATTAACAAAGACCTCTAAGGGTTGGATTTCAAAACTAGTGAGGGGATTAGTCTGAAGAAAAAAAAAAAAAAAAAAAAAAAAAAAAAAAAAAAAAATCCTAGTTTGCCCATATTATGTGTCGTGTATTTGTGTGGGCTTTTTTTTTGTGTGTGTGGGTATTATGTCATTAGATAGATATATATATTAAAATAATATAGTACAAAAAAATATTTTTAAAATATGATTTTTTGATATTAAAATATATCAGAAACACCCAAGATGGTTGTTTATGATATTTTATATAGTTAATCCCTTACTAATATATATGATAAACAAAAATAATTTTTCTTAATCCTCTCACTAACAATCGCCACACTAATAGTATCTTTACTAACAATCTCATCCAACCTAACTCTGAAAACATAGGGGCCCATAGATCATGAATTTACTTAGATGCAAACATTTATTTAGTAATTTATTACCATTATAATTGATATCTTTTAGTGTTCTTCTTAGTATCCCAGGAGCAACATTTCCCAATCTCAGCACTTCATTGATAACCTGCAATTTTGGCATACCAACACAAGATAATGACGCAATGTGCCAATTAATTTCCAAAAGAGAATATACATATATACATGGTTTAGAGTGTGAAACTCACATGCATGGTAACAGTCATGGATTTATAGTCATCCCATGTCAGTGGAGATTCCTTGTTGTCTCTGTTTTTGAGAAGAATGTCATGCTCCGCCTAAAATAATAATCAATATTAATTATAATACAAAGAATTGAATGAAATATATATAGATAGATAGATAGTAATTAAATTAGATTAGAGAAAAATATTAGAGTAAACAATGTTGATTGTTGATTTCAATATTACATACCACTAGATCCTCCACCACCCAAGGGTGTTCTGCAAATAACTTAAAAGACAGTGTTATGGCCGGGGATATGGACACAACGGTAGCAAACAAAGTTGCAACGGTGATCGATACGATGAAATTCTCTGTCAAGAAGAAGTCAGTGTTCAAGTCTTTGACTGCATGATCAAGGAAGTCCCCTTTCTTTTCCTCTGGGCAAGCTATTCTCTCCTTTAACATTGCTCTTATTACCTTTTCTAACTTGTCCTTATCCTACAATCAAAAATCATAATCAAAATCAAATAAACTTTTGAGAAGGTAGAGTTTCCCTTTCTGTTTTCTAGTGTTATTATTACCTTCATACATTTGTAGAATCTAGTACCAGGGATGTTCAATGGAAAGGACATAAGACCTTGCACGAATCCAGCAATGGTGTCCGTCATAACATCGGATGACTTTTCCAAATCATGACCAAACAGATTTTTTGCAGTAAAAACTGCAACCATCTACAAAATCCATGACAACAAATTTATTCATTAACTAACATGCCAATAGCTTCAGAATTTATATGTAAATGAGCTTGATCCTAATAATAATAATAATAATAATGAGACAAATTAAAAAAAAAAAAAAAAATAAAAAAAAGAAAATAAAAGTCAGGGTTTAACACTTATAATAAAATAAACTCTAAATTTTTAATTTTGTCAATTTATACTTTGATTTTTTGATTTGGTTTCAACTTAAACCATCAGTGTATTTATGTGAAGTAAAATTGACCAGGAATTAGTCATTAAATTCAATGAAAAATAATATTTTAGACAATTAATGTACACCTACATTAAGTTTAATAAATACGTTTTTTTTTTTGCAACAAAAAAAAAAAGAAAAAGAAAAAAAACACTACAATATTTTTTAAACTATCCATTTACTTAACGAAAATAGTCTAATAGTTTAAATTGAAAATAAATATAAAAAAAAAATTAAGGTTTAAATTTATTAAATTAAAAACTTAAAATTATTTTGTTACAAAAGTTAAATTCTGATTTTTCTTTCCTATTTTTTCTTCAATAAATATGTTACCATCCAAAATAGAGACATGATCATGAATTTTAAAAACCTGTATATTAGGACCCTATCTACATTTTACAAAAATTGTTTAACATCACAAAAAAGGCAAACTACAATTTGAAAATAATCTTTACAAACATAATTATTAAAAGAAGTTTTTGAAACTTTATTTTGTTGCAAAAAATATTTAAGAACCAATTCTATTGTATAGTCAGTAAAAAGTCATTCCGAAAAGTTTGAAAAAGGCTTTTAACGACAAAATTTTAAAAATGCCAGTAATAAATGCACTTTTAGAGACAAAATAATTTGGTCTCAAAAGAGTTTTCTTTTTTAGGCAAAAATTTTGATTCCAAAGGGATAATAATTCGTTATTAATGTCCAATTTAAGAAGTAATTTTGTTTCTAAATTTTGTTTCTAAAATCTTAATTTTTTATAGTGGGTAGATCTAATCCCCCATGAGCCCTACCGCGGAAAGAAACAAAAAAAAAAAAAAAAGGGTACAAACTAACACTCTGTTTGTTTCAGTGAGATTCACATACTTCGGAAAAAGAAAGAAAGAAAAGCCAAGTGGTGACTATCACTCCATTTGTTTCGATAAAAAAATGTTTTCCCATTTTTTTAATATTTCATACAATGAAAAATGAAAATGAGAAACATTTTTTTGTTCTAAAAACAAGCTTTCAAACCAAAGTTTTACAATCCCACAACTACCACAACAGTGACCGCCGTTACTACTATGAACACCACCATCACCTCCAACTCCCGACCACCATCGCCATAGCCATCACTTCTACCACTCCAACACCACCACCACCCACTTCAAACCCCCTTTACATCCATTACCTAAACAACATCACCTCTACCACCAAGCAGGGGAGGGGGTGTCCTGCCCAGCAAAAAGTTTCAAGATCCATGTAAATACATACAAAGTCTACAGTGTTTATGTAAATTATTTGTACTTGCCCAAACAACCCCCCCCCCCCCCCCCCCAAAAAAAAAAAACAAACAAACAAACAAAAAAATCCCTATATTCTACTTTATATCATATAACCAACTATTATTCAAACGTTGGTCTCTTTATTTTCACTGTTTTAAAAATCAAAAATAAAAATTTCTTCTTGTTCACTGGTTAGGGGTTTGTTATGTAGTGTACACACTTTGTTGATATATTTTGTATTTTGAAGAGTTTTTTTAAGGCAATTAAAGAAAATGAACCTAAATTTGCAAGTACATAACGAATTATAAAACAAGAAAATTTTATATTGTAGTCAAGATTCACTAATTATTTCAGTTTTTATAGACAAAAATATATACTGAACAAATATTCATTAAAAATATGTATACTGTCCCAATGTCTCCGTTTTAGTTTCCCAATGACAAAGTCCTACCTCAATCCTGTTTACGACCATCATCACCATCACCTTTACCTCAATTCTTAATTAGTAAAATTCTTTACGAATCAAGAGTAAAGAACTTAGTTTATGGGTAACAATTTAGAAGATGACACATCAGCGAAAACTTTTGAAATGTAAACCTTTTAGTCACAGAACACTACATAGTCACCCATGAGTAGTTTTGTTACGTTTTTCTTCTCGAATTTTTAAATGAGAAATCCATGCGACTTAAGAAAAGTAAAAGCTTCAGGATACCAAAGTTGAGAAATCCCTTCAGCATACCAAATTCAACTTTCGTTTTGTAGATAGTTGCTTATTTTGAGAAGTAGGTTAAAAATTATTGGCCTTGTTTGGTTTGTGTTTCTGAAAAATTTTTGGGAAAAATTCTCTGCAAATAAGTTTTTAAAAGTAATCAAACCAAACAAATTTTTCCAAATTTTTTTTCCAAAACTTGTTTGGTTAACAAATTTCCCAAACAAATCTCTCTCTCATACACATCAAATCAATCACTTTTTTCAAAATCTCTCTCAAAATAATTTTTCAAAACATCTTTTGAAAAAAAACTAAATCAAATAAATTTTCGTACTTTTTATCTCAAAAGATGTTTCTCAAATACAAACTTTTTTTTATTTTTTTATTTTTTGAAAAAACGTATAAAAAATAGAGAAGTAATGTGACTCAAAAAAGTCAAAAAGTCAAAAAAATTTCTTTATCTCTTTGCCAAAAGAGACCAATATAGTTCTATGCACTTTCCTATATAATTTTTTATTTTAGATTAAAAAAAAATGAGAAATTAACTTTTTTTTGGCAAATGAAATCTTTATTGATGAAAACATACAAGGCATGATAAATTATATCAATAAAGAGGAGCTTGGAGCTATCACAAAGCTCTAAGCACCAGTTGGTGAGGAATCAACAAACCAGAGAGCAAAAGATGCTTCCACAACATCCAGACTTAGATGAAAATACACAAAAAAAACCGGAGATTAGCAGCAGAGACTAACAGGTAATCAAACTTGAAAACAACAACACAAACACAAACACAAAACAGCAGAACAACACCAAAGTCCAGAAATTAACTTGACACATAAAGAGAAGTAAAAATTTCAATACACCAAGTCCAGCCTTGTGTATATAGAAATACGACCTTTACTTTATATATAATCTAGTATGAAGAGATACATACATTAGCAACTTCTTTTTTGGCATCAATGGTTCCTTGGGTAGACCAGCGATGGATGTTAGTGCGAACGGTGGTTTCAATTTCAGAAAGCAACCTAGTCCGGAGGCTGTCAACACCAAAGAGAGTCAAGTAGGTGCCTCTGACATACTTGTGAATGTGACCAACAGCGTTAGGCCTGGCTTCACCTTCTAGCCCGAATACCTTCTGGAATGTGTCCAAATACCACAGCTCTACTTCCTTCCCTTCTTGTTGAAACAAGTAATTGTTCAGCTTCGGATCTGCTGTTATCACCATTGGCCTTCCCACCAAGTTTGTTGAAAACACTCTTCCATACCTGTTTTGTTTGTTTGTGTCCAAGTACAAATTTACAACAACCATCATAAATTATAATATATTCAAACAAAATACTACTAAATAAATAAAACAACAAAACAAATTAGTACACATAAAAGCTTATTTATTACTGTATTGTACTTTTCAATTCTCTTCTTAATGAAGGGATGGACATCTAAGGAGTGGTTGGGAATAAGAAGTTGAAGTGTCTCTCCAATGAATGGGAGACCCATAGATCCTGGAGGCAGAACTCCATTGGATTTTGGGTTCCTCCACTTGTAAAGCCACTGACTTATCAATATGGTAACCACAGCTACTACACACAACCCAACTTGCCACATTTCTTACACTCACTGTTTGCTGAGAGAGAGTGAGTGTGTGTGTGTGTGTGTTTCTATGAAGAACTCGAATAGCCAGTATGCCTTTCTCGGTGCAGATAAATAATTGTTTACATACTGGGGAAGCTTGGTCAGATATATATAGAGAAAAAAGTCCCCCTTTTTTTTTTGGAGTACCTCTACAATCTCAAAATGATCACACCACTCATGATGTGATATATAGATCAGTGAGAGAATCAAACAAAAATAATTATTTACATACTTTAAAGATTGGAAAAGCTTGTTCAGATAAATTATTGTTTAATACCATTTAAATATTTTATCAAAAGTTTTCATTCTCATGTATCTTTTCATGTGGCATGATGATTTGCAAATCAGTGATAAAATGAGGGAAAAAAAAGAAAAACAAAGAAAGAAGAAGCCACAGCTTCTCTTCAGTCCAAATCAGATTGAAGGGTACTGTTAGGTTTCCGTATGCCTATTACGGAATTCGCATCGATAATCCGAATTGTTCAATGTATAGGTGTCGTTGAGCATTTTATTCCTGCAAAAAATCACATTGATCGAATTTCGATAGTCATCTGATCAAATCACATTTGTGTCAATAGAATGTATGATTTGTAAAATAAATTATACAAATTTGATCTGATCAAGTGGCTATCGATATCCGATCAATCTGATTATTTGCATGGATGAAATCCTCGACGAGTTCTACACATTGAACGATTCAGATTATCGATACGGGCTCTGTGGTAGGCCCCTGAAGGCCCAACAGCACCCTCTAATTGGCTATCCCAACTGGAGAGAGCCTCTCCCAAAAAAAAAAAAAAAAAACTGTAAAGGTAATGTTATGAGTGTGTACTGTACAAACGACACCATTCAATATTGGAGGAGTCATAATTTTTTTTTTAAAAAAAAAAAAAAAATTGAGTTATAAACAAACATCGCATAAGGTATAACATTGTACTTATGAATCATAACCAAAATAATATCATAACTAAACATCTCAATAAGTTATAACTATTATGATAAAAAATATAAAAGTCATAAGTAAAGGTGTGTATGTATACCATATAATTTTCTAAACAATAGATATAATATTTTTGGTGTAATTCTGACACATAGGAAGAACTTGTATTAAGCACAAAAAAAGACTTGTACTATACATAAAATTTACACCACTACGAAAATATAAATATTTTATTAATATTCCATTAATTTGTAATTTTCCCGTATTTTTAAAGTTCATCAAAAAATACATGAATGGACAGCTTAATGAAAGGGAAACTATACTTCTGAGTGATTTTTCTTAAATTACTAATTAATTAAAAAAGTTTATCACTTCATATCACACTTTCATAATCGTGAATTTTATTATTAATTTATAAATATATATTTTTAAATATACAATGACATAGAATATCACCTTTAGGCTTCGTTTTGGAAGCAGAGTTAGGCTATTTTAGTCACAAAAAGACAAAATAGACTTTTTAGTCGAATAAGACAAAACATCACATCCAACCAACTAGGCCTAACCTAGTTGGCCACCATGCCTTCCTTTGGGCTTAGTCCCAAGGAGGTCATGGGTTCAATTCCCCTTAGCGGGTTGAATTAAGGAGTGCAAACACTTTGGTGCTTTGCCAAGGGTGAGGAGATTTTCTCCCATAGGTGCTAATCTAACAATTAATAGCTAATATTTGCCAATCAAAAAAAAAAAAAGAAGACAAAATATCACATCCAACCCATAATCATTACATTCTTTCTCTCACAAAAAGTCAAACAAGCCAAAAAAACCCTTCCCAAACAAGACTTTTTAGCCCCATGCTAAAATAGTAAAAAAACTAAAAAATCAAAAAGCCAACCCACTTGCCAAACGAACCAACGTTAGCCCTTCAAATTTTAATTTTATCAATTTCATCCCTAAAATTTTGAATGTAAGTCAAATTGGTCCAATTTTAAACAACCATTTAGATCATTAACGAAATAATGATAAATTTTAATTATTGTTCCTAAACTATATGTTTTGTGCAATTTGGTCCCTCAAGTTTTAATTTGTCAATTTCATCCATTAGTGTTGTATTATATTTCGGATGTGCAAGTGCACGTCATATGCACTTTATGCAAAAAGTATAACTTCTCTCACCAAAAGTTTAATTTTTCCTACAATGTGCAAGTACACATTATAACCTCTCCCTTATATTTCATCTTTATCATCAATGTTTTAGGACTAACTTGACATAATTAAAATCTCGAGCACCAAACTGATATGAAATGAAACACATATTCTAGGAAGTGTTTTTTTTATTATGTTCAAAATAGTAAGCTCGATTCACCACCGATCATCTCTTACCATCTAGAGAGATCAGGAGAATTCATGAACCTTCATTACTATTCGAATGCAGGTTGAACAAAAACAAAGTTGAAGAGCAGTCTCTGGAATGAAGATTGAAAAAACTCTTGGACTGAGGAGTTCAATTTCAATTTGATTAGTTGCTGCTTGATTTTTTTTTTTTTTTTTTTTTGTTCGTTTGTTCAGATTGTTTGTTTACATTGTGAGATTAGTCTATATATGGATTAAGTGGTTAGTTATTTGATAAGAGTGTGGAAGAATAAAAGAAAAATAAGAGAGGAGAGAGAGAGAGAGAGAGAGACGAGAGAGGAGAGAGAGAGAGAGATTTGTAATATATGCACTTTTTTTTAACAAAAAAAAATTAAAAATTGAGTGAATTTAAATTGAGTTTGGTTTAGTGTTAATTCTCTCTTTGTTGAATCACAACAAGTGATGTATACCCCACTCTCACTAACGAAGTGGTATCAGAGCTAAGAAGGTCAAGAATTACAAAATTTCTACAAAATAGAGGAAGAATAGAGCAATTTTCAAAATTGCCTAGAAATCAAAGTTGTCGAAATCGACTTTTGATCATACTAGTGTGTAGGCCGTCGTCGAGACGATCATTCTGGGGAAAAACAAAACAAAACAAAACAAAACAAAACAAAAAAAATCCCACATAAGAAACCGAGCTATACAAGCCTGTCAAAGTTTCCTAGAAAAGTCAACTTTGTCGGAGAAGACAACCGCTGCTGACGTCATCATTGTCGATTGCCAACGTCATCATCGTCAAAGCAACTAAGCCGAACCACAAGCTAAACCGAGCTGCTGACATCATTGCTAACGTCAGCCTGACGTACGCAAACTGAAGATTCTATCTGGGTACGTGGTCGCGGCACACATTTTGTAGTAGACTTGAACTGTCAAATCTATTTTGGCTAAAACTACGCCATCGGGAGTCCAGTTATAATGATCCAATAGTGTTTTCCAACTACTTTGAACATTCCAGACGCATCTGTATGGTCAGATTTTGCAAATTAGTTATCAAAATTTGCAGATATTTTTTTTGAAGATTGAAGTCAACCAATGGCCGACGAAAGCGCGCAAGCCCTCATTCCAAAGCTTACGGAGGATAACTATGACAATTGGGTGCATTCAAATGAGAGCACTACTAGGTGCTCAAGACGTCATGGACATTGTGTGAAGATGGATATGTAGAACCCCACCTCTAAAGAAGAAAAATGTGTCTTGCCTGAAGCAAAAAAAAACAACTCTTCGAGCCGAACGAAAAGAAGGATTGCAAAAAAAATTCCATCATATATCAAGGTCTTGATGCAGTCCACATTCGAGATCATCGCCTCCTCTAAAATAGCGAAAGAAATTTGGGAAACTCTCCACATGACTCATAAAGGTACTGATAAAGTTAAAAGGATTTGCCTCTAAACTTTATGAGGTGAATTTGAATATCTATGCATGAAGTCTTCAGAATCTATTTCTGAATACTATTCAAGAGTAATGGTGGTTGTAAACCAATTAAAGTGGAATGGAGAAGCCCTTACTAATATGAGAATATCCAAGAAAATTTTGCGATCCTCGGATCCAAAATTTGATTATATTGTTGTTGCTCTTGAATAAACCAAAGCTCTTGAGATTGTGTCCGTAGAAGAACTTGTTGATTCACTACAAGCCCATGAGCAGAAAGTGATGAGAAGAAATGAAGACAAAGGATTGGAACAAGCCTTACAGTTAAAGGTTGTCCCTCACCGGAGAGAGATCCGAGCAAGGGGGTGTAGACACCCCATTTTGACCAGCCCTAATAGTTAGGCGCTCTTCTTCTGAATACCTAATGATGAAAATTATAATGTGTTATTTTATGAATTTCTCAGCAAAAAAAATCAAATTTAAGCTTTAATCCCAATTTTACACACCTGTTGTTGGCCAAATTAGTTGAGACCTATTCAAAAATCTTTTTCTGCATTTTTCTCTCTTGTCCAGAAAATTTAGCAGTTTGAAACAATAGGCCTTTCAAAAAACTAAATGGATTTTGACTATTCAAAATTGGCCTTTCAAACAAATAAAATGGGGTTTTGACTATTCACAATTGGCCTTTCAAAAAACTAAATGGATTTTGACAATTCACAATTAGCTTTTCAAACAAATGAATGGGGTTTTGACTATTCACAATTAGCCTTTCAAACAAATGGATGGATTTTGACTATTCACAATTGGCCTTTGCAAAACATGAATAGGTTTTGGCTCTTCAAAATTGGCCTTTCAAAATTGGCCCTTCAGAACATGAAAGGGGTCTTGGTTTTTGGCATACATATAGAGAGATCATTAGAACTATGAGAGGGTGGTGAAAATTTTTGATGAGAGTCTAAACTTTGATCAAAGAAAGAGTTTATTTTATTCCAATTGAGTGAAAATATTTTTTAGAGAGAGGTCTAAACTTTGATCAAATAAAGAGTGTATTTTGTTACCACCCAAAACTTCACCAAAGCTAAAACTTGAACTTTCTTGCTGAGATTTCAACAACATACTCCACAACTTGAGGGTGATTAAGAGGAAGTTTGGAAATCAAGAAGTTCAATCTTTCTTTTGGAATGTGAATTTCTAGTCTTTCATTTTCTTATATTTTCTATCTCATATTTATTTTCTTACTTCTTATTTCATAGTGTTTTGTTATAATCTAAGTGGTTTGTTTATTTCATATTTATTTTCTTACTTTATATTTCATAGTATGTTGTTGTATATCTAAGTGGTTTGTTTAGTTCATAATTATTTATTTATTTATTTATTTGTATTTATTCACTTGCTTTAATTTCATATTAGTTTTGTTGTAATCTTTCATGTTCTACCTCATATTTGCTTTCTTGTTTTAAGTTCATGTTGTAATCTTGCATGTTCTAGTCTTATATTTGCTATCTTATTTTAGTGCATGTTCTATCTTATATTGCTATCTTATTTTAGTTTCATAGTAATTGTGTTGTAATCTTGCATTTCCTAGCTTATATTTTTCTTGTATTAAGCCTCTTATCAGTTTTGTTGTAATCTGAATGTTCTACCTCATATTTTTTTTTTTATATATTTATTTTAGGTTCATGTTAGTTTTGTTGTAATCTTGCATGTTTTATCTTATATTTGTTTTCTTGTTTTAGTTTCATAGTAATTATGTTGTAATCTTGCATTTCCTACCTTATATTTTTCTTGTATTAAGTCTCATATTAGTTTTGTTGTAATCTTGCATGTTCTATCTCATATTTGCTTCTTTTTTTTTTATATATTTTAGATTCATGTTATTTTTGTTGTAATTTTGTATGTTCTATCTTATATTTGTCTTCTTGTTTTAGTTTCATAGTAATTATGGTGTACTCTTACATTTCCTAGCTTATATTTTTCTTCTATTGGTCTCATATTAGTTTTGTTGTAATCTTACATGTTCTACCTCATATTTATTTTTATTTTTTTTGTTTTAGGTTCGTGTTAGTTTTGTTATAATCTTGCATGTTCTATCTTATATTTGTTTTCTTGTTTTAGTTTCATAGTAATTATGTTGTAATCTTGCATATTCTACCTCATAATTGTTTTCTTGTTTTAAGTTCATGTTAGTTTTGTTGTAAGTTTGCATTTTTTTTAATTTTATATTTGTTTTCTTGTTTTTAATCTAACCGGTAGCGGTTAGTTGAGCCACCTACATATTTCTTGTTTGTTCCGTTTCTTGGTTTCGCAATAAGACAAGTTTTGCTAGGCCTAGTTGGCCGGCCCGCCTATTTGGCTGGCCGATTTGCTTCTTTTGGACAAGACAGTGTTGTCTTCCGATGTTAACCAACTTCCGGTGGTTTCCAAGGCATATGAAACTCTTCTCTTTTTTTTTTCATTTGTTTATTTTATTTTGAGTGTATTGTGAGGTTTTTATTTTGTTGTAATATTCTACTCCCCCCTCTAATTTGTTTTGTAATAATTTATTCAAAGTGTTGTAATAATTTCCCGCCCCACTTCTTTCTATCCCGTTCTTTTACTTGCTTTCCTTATTTGTAAATATGCATCATGTTTATTTTATTTTTATTTTTTTTCATTATATCCATGCTTTGCATCTATGTTTCATGCATCTTGATTTGGCTAAGTTTGCATTTGTGGATTTAATCAATTCCTATGCGATTATGTGTGCTACCTCATGTTCTTGAGATGATTCACATGTCATATCTTAGAAGCCGAATATTTAGTTGCATCTCATGAGTGAATTGCATTAGGATTTTGTATATAAGATCATGCATGTTTTACTAACTTTGCTTTGTAGCTGTTCGAGGGACGTCGGTAAATATGTAAGTTTTTATGCTTTAGCATCCCGTTTGTGTGCGTTTTTCTTATTATGTTTAAGCATCCTACCATGTGACTACTTGCTTACTTGATATAACTGTATGAATGCTAGTGGATGGAGGTTGCGTTGCTTAATTTGGAATAGTGTTGATTTTCATATTTGTGAACTCAATTTATTTGGGTTGTACATCTCCAAAACTCTTTCAAAACTACATGAAATCAAATTATTCCAAAATAAATGACATAGTCTATACTTGTATGCTTCGCATAGTAATATTTAGGATTTATTAAATAATTGAAATATGAATGTATAAAATAAATAAAATTAATATCATGGTTTAATAAAGGCCGATCTTTTGATCGGGTGAGTGGGGGTGCTCAATTAATGACCTTCCCCTCTTATACCTAAGGTTCCGAACCGAGACAACTTTGGTTATGACGAACAGTGGCCTTGGCACGAGTCGTGGGTTTCCTAATTTTCCAAAAATATTAGGTGGCAGCTCTGAGATCTGATGACGCAGTCCATTTATGGCAAAAGGTTTTGCAATAAAATGGATTTTCTAAAAGTTGCCAAATCTAGACTCTCATCTATGTTTCACATTGCACTAGTGAGACTAGATCAAAGAGACCGAGGGTCCGAACTGTTTAACGTGCACGGGTACCCTCCGGGCATGTTACAGTTTCTGGTGACTCTGCTGGGGATTTTATGAAACCTTGACTCGAATTCCATAATATGACTTTTATTTTCAATTATATATTTATTGCATTGCATTCATTGGTGTACTTAAAGTTCTTGTGTTGCCCACATACTGGTGGGAGCACAGGCACACTTTTTGTGACACTACACCTATCTCTACGTTACTTTGGAGGCCTTGTGTTATAATCTTTTGAGATCTGAAGGTTCTCAGACTTTAAAGAGAAGCTATTTTGACTATTCTGATTTCCTAAGCTCTTCAATGGTTATGACCCAAAGGACTCTTTGGTAATATCACCTTGACTTCAACCCTTAGAGTAGAGCTAACCTTGTGCATATAATGAGCTATAGTACCTTCCAAAATTAGGACAGGATGCTCTTCCATTTCTAGGATGTATGATGCCACTTGTTTGAATAGTGAAACCCTAGATCATTTCAAAGTTAGGACAGGGTAACCCTAGCCCCCATAGGGGTGTTTGTTCTCTTTCCCACTATGTGTTATGTGCAATGTCTGGAAATTCTTAGATTCAGAGGAGTGGTTTAGTCATTTCAGCTTGTGGGGTTGAGTTCAGTTTTTCAACATGAGTTAGCAGTAATCAGTTGAGCTGGGATGCTAATAAAATTCTGATTGGGGGTCATGTTTTGTTTCAACAAGATAGTCGAGCACTATAGCTTCCGAAAGGTCTAATATCTCCCAAGTTTTGTGGACTCGCGTTGGTAGACTTTGCAAAAGTGCAGATTTGGTCTAGGGTCAGCCAGTGTTAGTTTCTTTGCCACCGGTTACACGAAGAAAAGAAAAAGCTTCATCAACTATCCAAAATACCCCTTCTTCACCTACTAGATCATCACCACTCAACTCACCAGAATCAACGATGGCTCGGATTCCAGAAAATATAGCAGACATACTATTGGCCGTTCAACGAAGCATGGATACCATTGCCACTACGGTTGTTGCCCAAGGTACTGCTCTCGCCGCTCAAGGCAATACTCTTGCTGAATTGCAACGCTCATCTACGACGTCCATTACTCAACCACCTCTGGTGACTCATCTAGTTCCATCTCCACCTCCACTAGTTGATGAGTTTCCCAAACTTAACTCACCAGAGGATCTGAGGGTTCCTACACAAAGTCCCAATTCGAGGAAGAGTTGATATTTTGATCAAGAGAAAGAATGGAGATCATGCTTTCATCTCCAATGTCTATTATGTTCCAGACATAAAGACTAATAATATTGAGTCTTAGACAACTCCTGGAAAGAGGCTATCAAATTAGCCTAAAAGATATACTGCTCATAATTCTAGACACTCGAGGGAAGGTGGTCACTCGAGTAAAGATGGCAAAGAACAAAATGTTTCCTCTCACCATTCATCATGACACACCAAAGTGTCTAAGTGCGATGATCAATGACAAAGATTGGATGTGGCATATCAGATTCGAACATCTCAATCTTGAAAGCTTGAAACAGTTGGGAAACAAAAACATGGCGAAAGGTATTCCCAACATTCACCAACCAACTGAGATGTGTGAAACCTGTATTATTAGCAAGCAATACATGAACAACTTCAAAAAATAAGCAAATTGGAGAACAACCAAGCCACTTGAACTAGTTCACATAGATGTGTGTGGTTAGTTGAAACCAATATCAAATGGATAGAATAGATACTTCCTCACTTTCATTGTTGATTACAACAGGAAGACTTGGGTGTATTTCCTTAAGAGGAAGTCAGAAGTGTATCAAAAGTTCAAAGAGTTCAAAACACTTGTGGAGAAACGAAGCGGTTATTATATCCAGACATTACGATCAGATCAAAATGGAGAATACAAGACGGATGAGTTTAAAGAATTTTTTATACGGCAAGGAATCAAGTGATAGTTTATACCATCTTATACTTCCCAATTGAATGGAGTAGCTAAACGAAAGAATCACACGATCCTAAACATGATCAAAAATATGTTACAAGACAAGAATATGCCCAAGAGTTTTGGGGTTGAAGCAGTTTCGTGTGCAATCTATTTGTTGAATAGATGTCCCATAAAATCCTTGACAATGAAGACACTGCATGAAGCATGGAGCACTCACAAGCTGAGGGTAAGTCATCGCTGAATCTTTGGCAGCATTGCCTACGCCAAGAACCCATAAGCAAGAAGAACAAAGCTTAAAGATAAAAGAGAGAAGTGTATCTTTGTTGGATATGTTGACAAATGAAACTCAATCACCAATAGAACGAGAAATTTCAAACATAAGGCCTAGAAGGATTCACAATCTTCAAGATCTATATGAAAATATAGAAATCATGGGTGAAGAAACCATTCTATTTTGTCTACTGATAAGCAGCGACCCAGTTAGCTTTGAGGAAAATAACAATGAAGATAAATGGAAGATTGCGATGGATGAAGAAATCAAGTCCATTGAGAAGAAAAAGACTTGGGAGTTAACTACTCTCCCGAAGGGCCGCAAAAGTATTGGAGTTAAATAGGTCTACAAAACCAAAAGAAATGCTCAAGGAGAAGTTCAACAATACAAGGCAAGACTTGTTGCAAAAGGCTACAAGCATAAAAAAGGAATTGACAATGGAAAAGTCTTTGCCTCTATTGCCAGATTAAAGACCATCAGGTTGCTAATATTATTAGCAGTACAAGAGAGTTGGAAGATTTACCAACTGGATGTCAAGTTAGCATTTCTAAATGGATTTCTTGAAGAAGAAATCTATGTAGACTAACCACCTGGATATGTGAAGAAAGACTAGGAAAACAAGGTGTGTAGGCTCAAGAAGGCCTTGTATGGATTAAAGCAAGGTCCTCGTGCATGGAACATGAGGATTGATGATTATTTCCAAGAGAATGGATTCGAGAAGTGTCTCTACGAGCAAGCACTTTATTTGAAGAAGGAAACTGATGGAAGCTTGTTGTATACATGCCTCTAAGTTGATGATTTGATATTCACTGGGAACAATCCAACAATGTTTGAATCCTTCAAGAAATGTATGGTCTGAGAGTTTGAAATAAAAAATATTGGATTGATGTGTCATTTCCTTGGCATCGAAGTAGTTCAAAGCAACGATAGAATCTTCATCTCACAGAGTAATTACGCAAAGGATATTCTCAAGAGATTTGGTATGCATAACTGTAACTCAGTCTCAACACCTGTTGAAACAAGATTGGAGTTGAGGAAGAATGAGCAAAGAGATGTTGATCCTACATATTTCAAGAGTTTGATTGGAAGCTTGAGATACCTAACCTGTACTAAGCTAGATATACTCTACGGAGTTGGACTTGTCAGCAGGTACATGGAGACCCTTGACCAGTCTCATCTAAGTGCAGCAAAAAGAATACTTCGGTACATCAAGGGTACCATCAATGATGGTCTATTCTATACAAAGATTGAAGATTTCAAACTTATTGGCTATTCAGATAACGACTGAGGAAGAGACCTGAATGAAAGAAAGAGCACAACTGGATTTACATTTTTTATGGGAGATACAGCTTTAACACAATCATCAAAGAAGCAAGCTATTGTGATATTGTCATCTTGTGAAGCTAAGTATGTTGCTGTCAGTTCAACTGTCTACCATTGTATATAGATTAGGAATGTGTTGAAGTATTTGGGATTTCCACAAACTGATCCCACAGAAATCTACATCGACAATCGGTCAACAATTGCTCTAGCAAAGAATCCAGTATATCATGAAAGAAGTAAGCATATTGATATGTGATATCATTTCATCAGAGAACATGTCAAGAACAATGAAGTGGAGCTTATTTCTTGCAAAACATATGACCAGATTGCGGACATCTTTATAAACAAGATTTGTTTGCCAGATTCAAAGTAGTGCTTGGAATGAACCAACGTGGAGAATCAAGCTTAAAGGGGGATGTTGAAAATAGTAAGCTCGATTCACCACCAATCATCTCTCACCATCTAAAGAGATTAGGAGAATTCATTAACTTTCATTACAGTTTGAATGGAGGTTGAAAAATACAAAGTTGAAGAGGAATCTCTGGAATGAAGATTGAAGAAACTCCTAGACTGAAGAGTTCAATTTGAATTTGATTAGCTGCTGCTTATTTTTATTTTTATTTTTTCGTTTGTTCAGATTGTTTGTTTTACATAGTGAGACTAGCCTCTAAATAGATTGATTGGTTAGTTGTTTTATAAGAGTGTGGGAGAAAAAAGAAAGGGTAAATTACATTGACACCCCCTGAAGTTTATGTTTATTACAGTTCCCTTCCTCACCTTTTGGAAATTACATCCCCCTCCCTAAGGTTTAAAGTTTCATTACAGATTGCTTCCTCCAACAATTTAATTTTTTTAAATACCAATTTTGCCCTCACCAGGTAAATTACATTGACACCCCTCATATTTTAGAAATTACAATCCCCTCCCCAAGGTTTTAATTAGCATTACCAATAGCCCCCTCGGTTAGTATTAGTTGAAAAAAAAATTCATTGAAAAAAAAATTATTTGAAAAAAAAAAATTAGTCAAATTTTTAAATTTCTGTTTAAAAACCAACGTAAACTCATTTTTTGAATTTACGTTGTTTCCTCAAATTTACAAACTGAGACAACCATTTACAAACCAAAAAAAATTATCCAAATTACACTGACACCCCTGAGGTTTATGTTTATTACAGTCGAAAGATAAAAATTATATAAAAATGATAATTATTTTTTATTTTTTATTTCATCACCAAATTAATTTTTAATTTAAAAAAATTCTAAAAATCAAACCATGCATAGCCTAAGAATATTTTGATAAGTCATTTCTTACGTTGGTAACTTATTTAATTTTTTGTTAATTTTACAGCATTTTTACCATTTGAGGCCTGTTTGGTAACCATTTCGTTTTCAGTTTTCAATTTATATTTACAAAAATTTTAAAAATTGTCATAAAAACTTGTTTGATAATTTTTTTTGGTTTATAAATGGTTATTTCAGTTTGTAAATTTGAGGAAACAACGTAAATTCAAAAAATGAGTTTACTTTGGTTTTTGAACAGAAATTTAAAATTTTGACAAACAAAATTTTTTTCAAATAATTTTTTCCAATTAATTTTTTTTTTCAATGAATTTTTTTTTTTCAACTAATACTAACCTAGAGGGAAATTGGTAATGCTACTTTAAACCTTGGGGAGGGGATTGCAATATCTAGAATGTGAGGGGTGTCAATGTAATTTACCCAGTGAGGGCAAAATTGGTATCTAAAACAATTAAATTGCTGGAGGGAACAATTTGTAATGAAACTTTAAATCTCAAGGAGAGGGATGTAATTTCCAAAAGGTGAGGGGAGGAACTGTAATAAACATAAACCTCAGGGGGTGTCAATTTAATTTACCCAAAAAGGAATAAGAGAGAGAGTGATTTGCAATATATACTCTGTTTGTTTTTTTTTTTAAAAAAATTAGTCAATTTAAATTGAGTTTGGTTCAGTTTTAATTATGTCTCTGTGAATCACAACAAGTGATTTACACCCCACTCCCACCAACAATTTAGAAGGTCCGTTTAAAATTGGATCTAATTAAAATTAAAATTTAAAAGACCAAAATTACACACGTATTTTAAAAATTATACTTATAAGTGTATTTTATTTTTTTATATCACCATCTAATTAGATGTTTACGATAGTTTTGTTACCATATTTCAAAAAATAAAAATAAATAATTATATAAGATATGTAATGGAATAAAATGATAATGAAAAATCCACACACCACTACAAAAATTTCGGTTTTTTGCGACGGCACCTGCCATCGCTAAAACTCTTCATGCTGTCTCAAAAAAGTTTTAGCGACGGCAAATGACTTTTATGGATGGCAAATGGGGGGTCACAACAGAAGGCGCTACAAAAACCTGTCGTCGACTTTTTTTAGTGACGATAATTGTTACCTTTTGCGATGGCAATTTGCTGTCGACTATAATATGTAAAAAAGTTAGACTTTTTGCGACGACACCATTTTACCATCGCTAAAATTTTTATTTGAGACGGCAAAAACTGCTGTCGCGAATGGTTCTTTTTTTTTTTTTGTGAAGGCATGACCACTGTCGCCAATGGTCCTAATATTTTTTGCAACGGTATGGTGCCATCGCAAAAAAAAAAAAAATTTAAATAAAAAAAAAATAAAAATTGCAATATAATTATTAAAATTACCTGTTTTTTGCAACGGTGTGGTGATGTCGCAATAAATAAATAAATAAATAACTACAAATATAATTATTAAAAATATTAAAATTACATGTTTTTTGCGACGATGTCGTGCCGTCGCAAAAAAAAAATACAATAAAATTATTAAAAATGTTAAAATTACTTGTATTAAATAAAAAACAATTGAAAAAGAAACCAATAATTGCATAATAATATAAAAATTCCTGTATAGAAAAAATAATTTCTTCACAATAAACATATTCTTGCATTCATAACTACACATCAACAAAATTACCCCACTACATAATGTTCCATCATACATATATAATGTTTAAATACATAATGTTCTTCATAATTCAAAATAACATAAACCAAAATTACAAGTTTTGCTCATCATTCTTCATGGGTAACAAAAACAAAATTTAGCCGCATTCTTTACAGACATGCATTCCACAAGAAGCAAAACTCCTACTCGGGAAATATCTGAAAACAAAAAATAAATATAACTAATGGCCATATAATTATGTGTTAATATGTTAATTAAAAAAAAAAACATAAAAATGTAACTACTAGACAATTACAAAGATAATTAAGTAAACAATTTTGCCTAGATCGAAATCCGACTCTACCTCCTAAACCGGGAACCCGATTCAAGTCCCGTTTTCTCCCACAAGTCTCTCGTGCCTAGGCGGTTGTGTGTGTCAATATTCGTGCTACTCTGACGCCATTTGGTGACTTTGGGACATTAACACCTCGAATTCTAAGTTTCTTAAGAAACTAGTTCGCCTAGACTGAAATCCGGCCCTAACTCCCAAACCGGGAACCCGATTCGAGTCTTGTAACAACCCTCGTACTGATTACCGATAAACTATTGAATTAGCTACTGGTTACTGCTAAACTGAACTGGTAATGACTGATAATTGAATTAACTGAAGTACTGAATGGACTGATTGAAATCGAAACTGAAATTGAATAAGTATATCTGTTGTATTGCATTTCTATCTGTTTGATTGATCATTTATCTGTTCGTGTTTTATGTTTAAACTGCTAATTGAAGGCCTTATCGGCGGCCGAATTAGGAACCGTTTAGAGTTTTGGGACCAGTAAAATATTTGTGATTTAATGGTATATTTATCTAAAAATTTATTAGGAATGATTAAATTAGATTAAGTGAGCCAAATACAAGAGTTGCCTTAATTACTAATTTACCACACTTAGTGGCCCACTACTTGGACCTTCTTGAGCCTTGTATACACTTGAAACAAACCTCTTCCTCAGCCAATTTGAGAGCTCAACCGATCTTAGAGAGAGAGAGAAGGAAGAGAATTGATTTTCATCACATTTTGCTTGATTGTGCTTGAAACTTAAGAGAATTGAAGTGTTGACTCCATTATTGATCTCCTAAGCTCTCAATTGAAGACTTAGGTAAGTGAATCCATCTTCTTCTTGTTGTCTTTGAGTTCCATCTTGCATGTATCATGGTTATAGAGAAGTTAAGTCATGAATTTGCTCATATATGTTGAATTGGAACTCCATTGTTGCATGCATGCTTGAATTGGTGCATTTTGAAGTTGAATTCATGATAGATTGTACATGCAAGCTCATGTTTTCGTTCAAGCCCATGTTTTCATTTTGTCTTCCAAGTATTGAGCTCAATTGAGCTAGTATTGAAGCTTAAAATTGTTTAAAGTGCATGCATGTCATGTTTGCATGTTGTTCATGAAATTTGGGTTTGAAAATGAGTTTGATTAAACACCCTTGGGCTTTGATTTCTTAAATTGAGTTTTGAAACATGTTATTCTATGTGTTTAAAAGAGTTTTTCCAGAAAATAGCCCAAGAGGATCGAAAATATTGCTTTTGAACTTGGTTTTGAGCTTGGGACTCAAATCTGGAATTTTCAGATTTTGGTTGTTCGCTCGAGCGGAAGAAGTAGCGCTCGAGCGGAGAAATCGAGCTCCCAGCATCTTGCACTGTGCATCAGTCCGCTCGAGCGGAGTATTGGGCGCTCGAGCAGAGAACTGGGTGACACGCTCGAGCGGGCGTCGAGCGGAGATTTCACCTATCCAGTACTTTTTGGTCCGCTCGAGCGGGGATGTTGCGCTCGAGCGGGGACCTTTGTTTGCTTGTACGCTCGAGCGGGGAAACCTGCGCTCGAGCGGGACTCTGTTTCACTGAAAATTCTACAATTGTGTTCCATGCGCATCTTTGCATCCTCATCCCATCCTAGGCATTCTTAGGCCTAGTTTAAGACATCTTAATGAGGATATAGATGTAGAACACACCGAGACATAATAGGAAGTTAATTATTGTACTTCCCCAACTGTTAAACTTAGAGTGTGTTCATTTTGTTAACTGTTTAGGGTTGGCACTCGGGGACGCGCTCTAGCATACTGTAGCCCAATCTCTGTGAGTAACGATTGTGTAAAGATATGTTCAAATGGTTATCTTTTGAATACTGAACTGAACTGATATTATTTACTGAATGAATGTATGTCCTGTATTCTGAACTGTATTGTGGCATCCTTAGCACTTACTGTTTACCGTTACTGTTACAGAGCTCCGTCGGTTCCCTTGTGGAATCATACTGTTTACTGAATGACTGGCCATCATTACTGTTCGGTCCTTTTGGACCTACTGTTTACTGTTATGCTAATGGATGTACCACATATGACTAAATGACTGTTCTGACTGAAAGACTGAAATACTGTTTAATGAACTGTTTTCATTACTGTAAGGACATTACATTCTTAACCTCTTTATACATTATGTTATTCACTGGGCTTTAGCTCACTGTTTATATATATATGTAGGTTCTCAGCAGCCAGACCAGAGCTAGGAGCGTGGGTTGGTCCCCAGTTTTGTCAAGCCAGCCTATGTGCCTCACTACGAGGTTCCGAGTTGCCATGCTATGGCTTGGGGTGTTTTTGTGTCCCCCATCGGTCTCCTTACTGCTTTGTACCACTGTATAGACTGTCTACTGTTTTACTGTACTGTTATCGAGGGATTAGGTCCCCGTACTGAATGTTTGTATATGATTGTATAGACTGTACTATTTTGAACTGTATGAATGCATGAAAATGTTTTTGGCATACAGATTTTCACAGCTCAATGGACACTAGTTACTTACTGTATTGGCTTCCGTCAGGCCCTGTACTCTGTTTAACTGTATTACTGTTCAGTAGGCCTTCGGTAATCTCGGATTACTGGCCAGTTATGGTGCTAAACCCATAGGGCCGGGTTTGGGTCGTGACAGAGTGGTATTAGAGCGATGCTTAACCACGAGTTATACCGCACACACGTGTCCCAATGAGCTATAGGGTGTCCTAGAAAAGCAATTAGGGCATCTCATGAACTTGAAAAGTGTGTGCTTATGACTGACTGATTATATGTTAAAATGTTAACCTGTTTAATTATACAACCGCTTATAATGATAACTGTTATAACTGTTTATAGAATAATGGATAATGCAAGCACTGCAAATGAAACTGAATCCTCATCAACTGAGGCCAGAATGGCCAGAATGGAACAAATGATGGGACTGATAATTGAAAGACTAGACCAACAACAGAACCAACAGCCCCCACCTCCTCCTCCGGTACAGCCGGAACCGAATGTGAATGTAAATGATGGGGATATAATTGCTCTTACCCAGAAGTTCAGCAAAATGAAACCGCCATCCTTCCAGGGAGGCCTTGAACCGTTGAAAGCTGAAGCTTGGGTACTTGAAACTGAAAAGCTATTTGAAGTGTTTCCGTGCTCCGAGGCACATAAAGTACTGTTGGCCACCTTTACTCTGCAAGAAGAAGCTAGAAGGTGGTGGATGCTTATCCGAGATGAAAATACTGTTATGACTTGGGCTCAATTCAAAGGAGCCTTCTTTGAGAAGTACTTCCCTCAATGTGTCAGGGATAGAAAAGTGACAGAATTTGAACAACTGAAACAAGGCACAATGTCTGTTGCCGAATATAAGACGAAGTTCACCGAGCTTGCTAGGTATGCACCGCATATGGTGGACACCGACTACAAAAAGGCCAGGAAGTTTGAAGGCGGCCTGAATGTTGCTATCCTTGACAGAGTCAACATGTTGAAATTGCCAACTTATGTGAATGTTCTTGACCGGGCCTTGATGGCCGAATCAAATATTGAAGCACTGAAACAAACTGAACCACCAACAACTGAATGGCGTGGTAAAAGACAGGGTTTCAAATTCAAGAAAGGCAAGCACAACCCTTCCAACAAGAAACAAAATACGGGGTCAACAACTAGCCCCAGCCAAGGGAGTGGATTCATTCCACCCTGCTCTACATGTGGCAACAAGCACAAAGGAGTTTGTCACAACATAACAGGAGCCTGTTTCAGATGTGGCAAGGTGGGCCACAGAATTAAAGACTGCCCTTCTGCTCCACCAGCTAGTGGTAAAGCTACACCAAGCGCAACAGCATCGAATGTAGCACCAAAGCCTAACCCCAAAGCTACCGGGAAAGAGCCTATGAGGTAGGGCCGAGTATTTGCCCTAGTACCGGGAGACGTGCAAAATACTGAGACTGTTGTGTCAGGTATCCTCTCTATTTGTACACAAAATGCATGTGTATTGATTGATTCGGGGTCTACACATTCTTATGTGTCGCATGCTTTTTCACGGAAATTGAATAGACCCGTAGAACCCATGAACTATCTGCTAGCTGTATCATCACCTGTTGGGGGATCTATGACATGTGCATATATGTATCCTGCTTGTGAAATTATTGTTGGGGATATGCATCTGTTTATTGATTTACTGCCATTGAACATCGACCATTTTGATGTTATATTGGGGATGGACTGGTTAACGAAATATCATGCCACTATAGACTGTGTAACAAAACAAGTAGTTTTCCGTCCGCCTGGTTTGCCTGAATTTGTGTTTAATGGGAGTGGAGTAGTACCTCCTCCGTATTTGATTTCTTCAGTGAAAGCTGTTAAATTACTTAGAAAGGGGTGTAAAGGATATCTGTGTTCTGTGCTGACTGTGCCTACTGATGATAGTGTTAAAACTGATGTGAATTGTATTCCTATAGTCAGAGAATTCCCAGATGTATTTCCAGATGATCTGCCAGGGGATTTGATTGACAGGGAGATTGAATTTACCGTTGATGTGATTCCGGGAACACAGCCAGTGTCTAAAGCTCCTTACAGAATGGCCCCAACAGAACTGAAGGAGTTGAAAGTGCAATTGCAAGAACTGTTAGACAAGAAGTTTATCAGACCCAGTACTTCACCGTGGGGTGCACCTGTTTTATTTGTAAAGAAGAAAGATGGCTCACTGAGACTGTGCATTGATTACCGTGAACTGAACAAGGTAACTGTGAAAAATAAATACCCATTACCTCGTATTGATGACCTGTTTGATCAGTTACAGGGAGCTCAGGTATTTTCAAAGATTGATCTCAGATCGGGGTATCATCAATTGAAAGTAAAACCGGAAGACATTGATAAAACTGCTTTTAGAACAAGGTATGGACATTACGAATTCTTAGTTATGCCTTTTGGAGTTACCAATGCACCTGCAGCATTTATGGACCTCATGAATAGAATCTTCAAACCGTACCTTGATGATTTTATTGTAGTATTTATTGATGACATACTGATTTATTCTAAGACTGTTGAAGAACATGAACGCCATCTGAGACTTGCCCTGCAAACCCTAAGAGAACAGAAACTGTATGGTAAACTGTCTAAATGTGAGTTTTGGCTTGATCATGTTATGTTTTTGGGGCATGTTGTTAGCAAAGATGGAATTTCTGTTGATCCGCAGAAAATTGAAGCTGTAATGAACTGGCCTAGACCAACAAATGTGACTGAAGTCCGAAGCTTTTTGGGATTGGCTGGATATTACAGAAGATTTGTCAAAGATTTCTCCAAAATTGCTTTACCATTGACTCAACTGACACAGAAAGGGATATCATTTGACTGGACTGACCAGAGGGAATCAGCGTTCCAAGAGTTGAAAACCCGATTGGTGACTGCACCTGTCCTTACTCTACCTTCAGGTACGGATAGTTATACTGTATTTAGTGATGCTTCTCACAAGGGTTTGGGATGTGTTTTAATGCAGAATGAGAGAGTTATTGCTTAAGCTTCCCGACAGTTGAGACCGCATGAAAAGAATTACCCAACCCATGATCTGGAACTTGCTGCAGTGGTATTTGCATTGAAAATCTGGCATCACTATTTATATGGAGCAACATGTGAAGTATATACCGACCACAAGAGTCTGAAGTATTTCTTCACCCAGAAAGAATTGAACATGAGACAGCGGAGGTGGCTAGAACTGATTAAAGACTATGACCTACAGATTTTGTACCATCCGGGAAAAGCCAACACCGTTGCCGATGCTTTGAGCCGAAAATCGATTGGGAACTTAGCCTGTTTGCTGACTGGACAGAAGGAGTTGCTTTGTGACCTTGAAAAGTCTGAGATTGAAATTGTTTTGAAGGAACAAGGTGGAACCTTAGCTGCTATTTCTGCTCAACCAGCATTGATTGAAGAAATTAAGGAGAAACATCAACTGGATGATTACTTGAAAAAGGTTATTGAAGAAAGAGATTCTAAACCGAGACCGGGGTTCAAATTTGAGAACAATGTACTGAAATTTCAAGAAAGACTATGTGTGCCGAATGACACTGAACTGAAGAGAAGAGTTCTGCATGAGGGCCACAATTCAAAATTTTCTATCCATCCGGGGAATACGAAAATGTACCAGGATTTGAAATTGAATTTCTGGTGGCCGGGAATGAAGAAAGAAATTGCCGACTTTCTGTCCAAATGTCTTCATTGCCAACAAGTCAAAGCTGAACATCAACGACCTGCTGGATTATTGCAACCCTTACCCATACCAGAGTGGAAATGGGAGCATATCACGATGGATTTTATCGTTGGGTTACCTCGCTCCAGGAAAGGTATGGATTCAATTTGGGTTATTATTGATAGACTGACCAAATCTGCTCACTTCTTACCTGTCAAGACAATCTATAATGCGGATAAATTGGCTGTTATCTACATTGATGAAATTGTGAGACTGCATGGAGTGCATGTGTCCATTGTTTCTGACAGGGATTCGAAGTTTACATCGAGGTTCTGGCAAAGCCTACAGACTGCATTGGGTACTGAATTGAAGCTGAGTAGTGCCTATCATCCTCAGACAGATGGACAGTCAGAAAGGACCATCCAAACCTTAGAGGATCTACTGAGAATGTGTGTCCTTGATTTTCAGGGAAATTGGGAAAGTCATTTGCCATTGGCTGAATTCGCCTACAACAACAGCTACCATTCGAGTATTGGTATGGCGCCCTTCGAGGCATTGTATGGCAGAAAGTGTAGATCTCCAATTTGCTGGGCAGAAGTTGGAGATGGGCTGTTGCTTGGGCCCGAAATTGTTTATGAAACGACTGAAAAGATTAAACTGATACAACAGAGACTGAAAACTGCACAGAGTAGGCAGAAGAGTTATGCAGATATTAGAAGACGAGACCGAGAATATGAAGTGGGCGATCACGTTTTTGTGAAAGTGACACCAATGAAGGGCCAGACTCGTTTTGGAGTCAAAGGCAAGTTAGCGCCGAGATACGTTGGACCTTATGAGATTGTTGAGAAAATCAATCCGGTGGCGTATCAAGTTGCACTTCCTCCTGAAATGGAGCATATGCATAACGTCTTCCACATCTCTATGTTGAGAGATTATCTTCGGGATCCTTTCCATGTGATTGAACCTACTCGAATAGTGTTGAGTGATGACTACACTTACGAGAAACGGCCTATACAGATTGTAAACCGACGGATCAAGAAACTGAGAAACAAAGAGATTCCGCTAGTGAAAGTTGATTGGCAGAACCATGGTGGTGTGTATGCCACTTGGGAAAGGGAAGATGACATGGCTAAAAGATACCCAGAACTGTTTCCACTGAATCCTGTTTTCTTCTAAACTGAAGGTAACTCGAGTTTAGAGGACTAAACTCCTTATAAGGAGGGGAGACTGTAACAACCCTCGTACTGATTACCGATAAACTACTGAATTAGCTACTGGTTACTGCTAAACTGAACTGGTAATGACTGATAATTGAATTAACTGAAGTACTGAATGGACTGATTGAAATCGAAACTGAAATTGAATAAGTATATCTGTTGTATTGCATTTCTATCTGTTTGATTGATCATTTATCTATTCGTGTTTTATGTTTAAACTGCTAATTGAAGGCCTTATCGGCGGCCGAATTAGGAACCGTTTAGAGTTTTGGGACCAGTAAAATATTTGTGATTTAATGGTATATTTATCTAAAAATTTATTAGGAATGATTAAATTAGATTAAGTGAGCCAAATGCAAGAGTTGCCTTAATTACTAATTTACCACACTTAGTGGCCCACTACTTGGACCTTCTTGAGCCTTGTATACACTTGAAACAAACCTCTTCCTCAGCCAATTTGAGAGCTCAACCGATCTTAGAGAGAGAGAGAAGGAAGAGAATTGATTTTCATCACATTATTGATCTCCTAGGCTCTCAATTGAAGACTTAGGTAAGTGAATCCATCTTCTTCTTGTTGTCTTTGAGTTCCATCTTGCATGTATCATGGTTATAGAGAAGTTAAGTCATGAATTTGCTCATATATGTTGAATTGGAACTCCATTGTTGCATGCATGCTTGAATTGGTGCATTTTGAAGTTGAATTCATGATAGATTGTACATGCAAGCTCATGTTTTCGTTCAAGCCCATGTTTTCATTTTGTCTTCCAAGTATTGAGCTCAATTGAGCTAGTATTGAAGCTTAAAATTGTTTAAAGTGCATGCATGTCATGTTTGCATGTTGTTCATGAAATTTGGGTTTGAAAATGAGTTTGATTAAACACCCTTGGGCTTTGATTTCTTAAATTGAGTTTTGAAACATGTTATTCTATGTGTTTAAAAGAGTTTTTCCAGAAAATAGCCCAAGAGGATCGAAAATATTGCTTTTGAACTTGGTTTTGAGCTTGGGACTCAAATCTGGATTTTCCAGATTTTGGTTGTCCGCTCGAGCGGAAGAAGTAGCGCTCGAGCGGAGAAATCGAGCTCCCAGCATCTTGCACTGTGCATCAGTCCGCTCGAGCGGAGTATTGGGCGCTCGAGCGGAGGACTGGGTGACACGCTCGAGCGGGCGTCGAGCGGAGATTTCACCTATCCAGTACTTTTTGGTCCGCTCGAGCGGGGATGTTGCGCTCGAGCGGGGACCTTTGTTTGCTTGTACGCTCGAGCGGGGAAACCTGCGCTCGAGCGGGACTCTGTTTCACTGAAAATTCTGCAATTGTGTTCCATGCGCATCTTTGCATCCTCATCCCATCCTAGGCATTCTTAGGCCTAGTTTAAGACATCTTAATGAGGATATAGATGTAGAACACATCGAGACATAATAGGAAGTTAATTATTGTACTTCCCCAACTGTTAAACTTTGAGTGTGTTCATTTTGTTAACTGTTTAGGGTTGGCACTCGGGGACGCGCTCTAGCATACTGTAGCCCAATCTCTGTGAGTAACGATTGTGTAAAGATATGTTCAAATGGTTATCTTTTGAATACTGAACTGAACTGATATTATTTACTGAATGAATGTATGTCCTATATTCTGAACTGTATTGTGGCATCCTTAGCACTTACTGTTTACCGTTACTGTTACAGAGCTCCGTCGGTTCCCTTGTGGAATCATACTGTTTACTGAATGACTGGCCATCATTACTGTTCGGTCCTTTTGGACCTACTGTTTACTGTTATGCTAATGGATGTACCACATATGACTAAATGACTGTTCTGACTGAAAGACTGAAATACTGTTTAATGAACTGTTTTCATTACTGTAAGGACATTACATTCTTAACCTCTTTATACATTATGTTATTCACTGGGCTTTAGCTCACTGTTTATATATATATGTAGGTTCTCAGCAGCCAGACCAGAGCTAGGAGCGTGGATTGGTCCCCAGTTTTGTCAAGCCAGCCTATGTGCCTCACTGCGAGGTTCCGAGTTGCCATGCTATGGCTTGGGGTGTTTTTGTGTCCCCCATCGGTCTCCTTACTGTTTTACCACTGTATAGACTGTCTACTGTTTTACTGTACTGTTATCGAGGGATTAGGTCCCCGTACTGAATGTTTGTATATGATTGTATAGACTGTACTGTTTTGAACTGTATGAATGCATGAAAATGTTTTTGGCATACAGATTTTCACAGCTCAATGGACACTAGTTACTTACTGTATTGGCTTCCGTCAGGCCCTGTACTCTGTTTAACTGTATTACTGTTCAGTAGGCCTTCGGTAATCTCGGATTACTGGCCAGTTACGGTGCTAAACCCATAGGGCCGGGTTTGGGTCGTGACAAGTCTCGTCTTCTCCCACAAGTCTCTCATGCCTAGGCGGTCGTGTGTGCCAAGTTTCGTGCTACTCCAACGCCGTTTGGTGATTTTGGGGCGTTGACACCTCGAATTCTAAGTTTCTTAAGAAACTCGTTTGCGTAGAGTGAAATCCGGCCCTAACTCCTAAAATGGGAACCCGATTCGAGTCCCGTCTTCTCCCACAAGTCCCTTGTGCCTAGGCGGTCGTGTGTGCCAAGTTTCATGCTACTTCAACGCCGTTGGGTGATTTTGCGGCATTAACACCTCAAATTCTAAGTTTCTTAAGAAACTAGTTTGTTTCTTAAGAGTGAAATCCAGCTTAACTCCCAAACCGGGAATCCGATTTGAGTCTCGTCTTCTCCCACAAGTCTCTCATGCCTAGGCGGTCGTGTGTGCTAAGTTTCGTGCTACTGCGACGTCGTTTGGTGATTTTGGGGCATTAACACCTCAAATTCTAAGTTTCTTAAGAAACTAGTTTGTTTCTTAAGAGTAAAATACGGCTTTAACTCCCAAACCACGAATTCGATTTGAGTTGCATCTTCATCCACAAGTCTCTCATGCTTAGGCGGTCGTGTGTGCCAAGTTTCGTGCTACTCCGACGCCGTTTGGTGATTTTAGGGCATTAACACCTCAAATTCTAAGTTTCTTAAGAAACTAGTTTGTTTCTTAAGAGTGAAACCGGCTCTAACTCCCATACCGGAAATCCGATTCGAGTCCCGTCTTCTCCCACAAGTCTCTTGTGCCTAGGCAGTCGTGTGTGCCAAGTTTCGTGCTACTCCGACGTTGTTTGGTGATTTTGGGGCATTAACACCTCAAATTCTAAGTTTCTTAAGAAACTAGTTTGTTTCTTAAGAGTGAAATCCGGCTCTAACTCCCAAACCGGGAATCCGATTCAAGTCCCGGCTTCTCCCACAAGTCTCTCATGCCTAGGTGGTCATGTGTGCCAAATTTCATGCTACTCCGACGCCGTTTGGTGATTTTGGGGCATTAACACCTCAAATTCTAAGTTTCTTAAGAAACTAGTTTGTTTCTTAAGAGTGAAATCCAACTCTAACTCCCAAACCGGAACCCGATTTGAGTCCTGTCTTCTCCCACAAGTCTCTCGTGCCTAGGCGGTCGTGTGTGCCAAGTTTCGTGCTACTCCGACGCGGTTTGGTGATTTTGGGACGTTAACACCTCGAATTCTAAGTTTCTTGAGAAACTAGTTTGCCCAGAGTGAAATACGGCCCTAACTCAAAAACCGAGAACCGATTCGAGTCATGTCTTCTCCCACAAGTCTCTCTTGCCTAGGCGGTCGTGTGTGCCAAGTGTCGTGCTACTCCGACGTTGTTTGGTGATTTTGGCATGTTAACACCTCGAATTATAAGTTTCTTGAGAAACTAGTTTGCCTAAATTGAAATTCGGCCCTAACTCTCAAACCGGGAACCCGATTCGAGTCCCGTCTTCTCCCACAAGTCTCTCATTCCTAGGCGGTCATGTGTGCCAAGTTTCATGCTAGTCCAACGCCGTTTGGTGATTTTGGGGCATTAACACCTCGAATTCTAAGTTTAAGAAACTAGTTTGCCTAGAGTGAAATCCAGTCCTAACTCCCAAACCGGGAACCCGATTTGAGTCCCGTCTTCTCCCATAAGTCTCTCGTGCCTAGGCGATCGTGTGTGCCAAGTTTCGTGTGGAAATCCTTTGTCTTTCTTTCCAATTATGGAATTAGCCTATATTATTTTGGGCTATGTACAGTTAATGTATGGTTATTCTTAGCTTAGAATGCGAAGATACATTTTATACCTGATCTTCTAGTGGTGGTGTATATGGAGTCTCATCTCCTGCAAATTCTCTTAATACCCGATGGCCACTCGATGCATCCGGAGCCTATGATAGTCCACACATAATGTGTTAATCATATTCGAATTTTATTATATATATGTATATATATGTTGTATGAAAATTTAACTATCAAGCAATTTAATTTATATCAAACATGTCTGTTGGGATCCACACTAGCCCCCTTTGACACAAAGGCCATCATCTCAGTTCTCATCTGCTGTAAATGTCACTACAAGAAATTACACTTTTGGCGATTACTTTTGGCGACGACGTCAATTTTTCATTGCCAAAAGTATATTTTTGGCGACACAGTGATCAATTTCGTTGGTAAAAGTATACCTTTACTGACGCAATTTGCTACCGTCGCTAAAAAAGCATAACATTCTTTTAGCGCCAAATTTTTTGGTTAGTGCCAAATTTTTTGGTTGGCTCCAAAATATCAAAGCTTTTAGCTACGAGGATTATGTTTTAGCAACATAATGAGCGTTACTATTAGTGTGCTTACTTTTGGCGACGACAAGTTGGCATGGGCAAAGAGTTAACCATTTAGCGACGATAACACTATTCGTCGGTAAAAGTTTTGCTAGTGGAATGATGTGATTCAGTGATTTGTGTTTTTGATTATAATTTTTCAAAGAGTTTTAAATATTCTAGTTACTGAATTGTAAAATTAAAATGATCGTTGAATTAGTTCACAAAATGAACCCATTGAGCCCAATCACACTCTTAAGTTGAGATGACTATTTTGAGATAATTTAAACTTTTTCAAAGAATATGGTTAGATATCAATTTCAATATTTTTGGTTTTATTTTCAGAAACTAGTTTCAAATTTGTTTCCCTAAAAAACTAAAAAATATTGGGTGAAAAAAAAAACTTATTATTTTTGTATATTTTTATCTTTTATGTCATAAATACTTTTTAAAATTTTAAAAATATAATTTTGATTTTTATTGCTTTGAAATTATTTTTCATTTTTTCAAAAAAACAAATCTAAAAATTGTTTTGAATTTTTTTTGGGGGGAGTGATCTGCTGATCGGGCGGTGGACACTTCTCTCTTAAAATTCCCTCCTTTTTTTTCCCTCATCAATCTCCACGATTTCACTCTTGCACACCCTTATCTCAGAATTCGTAGTTCTCTCTCCCTCACAATTTCACTCTTGATCGTAGGGTTTGTGCCGTTTGCTGCAGCCGTACGAGATGATCGATGCTTCAGTCTGCCCTTACAGGTTTGTTCCCTTTTGCTTTATATCTCAATGCCCCTGCTTCTCTCTCTCAATTTCTTAACTGAATCTATATTTGTCTATTTTCACTTCTTCTACTACTGCCTCTATCTATGCATTCTGTAAATGCTCGTTCTGTCAAGCATGTTAGATAGGTTGCTGGGTTATTGTTCTTTCTTGTAACGATTGAGACTTATGAGTCTATGAAATAGTAGAAATAGTATTGGTAATTTTCATGATTACCAGTTGCTAGGTAATTTTCACGATTTCACTTTTTTTAATGTTTGTTAAATGGTAGAAATAGTACCAGTTGAATCTGTTCCACCTCAAACACATGCCACCCCTCATCAAAGTTCTATTTCTACCTTTTTGTACACCATGGCTACGCTCTCTGACCCTTTTACAATTTTTGCACTGCTTCACCTAAACACTGACATTGAATCCGAAACTACGGACCTAGCTGTACCATTTATCCATATAATGAGCCTAGAAACATGCTCCTCCCAAACAGATTAAATTATTGAAGAAATGGATGAAACTTCTGTCCAAGAATATGCATTTAATGATAATGGTGCATAAAATATGGGAGATGGCTTTTTATTTTCTGACTACTCATATGCCTTAAATTTGTTCTGTTTCAACTAGTGTCAAATCAAAGCTATTCGTGGTTCCACTCCAACTTGAGCATCTGCTTGAGTAACTCATTATGGTAAGTACATAAATGACAAATCTTTGCATCTATTGTTAGGAGGCCTATGAGTCGATGACTAAGAGTATAAATCTTATGATCAAGTTGCATGACAGGCAGTAAATGCATAGGCTCATTAGTAGAAAATTTAGATGCAGTGGCTGGATGTAATTTGTGCTAGGGCTTTTTAGGAGAGCTGAAAACCCCTTTTAGATAAACATAGAAGTTTCATCAAAGAGGGGATATTGATTGGTGTAGTGGTAAATGCTTGAGTTCCCGTGCATGAAAATGTGGGTTTGAATTGAAAAATGTAGTCCATTCCCACAAATATTACAGAGGTTAGGCTTGTAGCCACTCTTAGGCTAGGTTTGGCATCCTCTCAAAAAGTCAAAAAGTCACTATCCTATTTATGTCATACCACCTCTCTACCATATCACTTCAAACCCAACTCATATTTCATAAAAAGTCAAAAAGTGCACTTATTTAGAACATCCCAAACAACCCCCTAGTCCTTCCCTATGCCCTTAATTTGTAGGAGCCCATTAGGTAATGTCCTTTAAGGATGATATTGGAATGAATTGGAATAGTACATTGCCATGCCAACTGCCTTTTACTATTTAACAAACATTAAAAATATATATATTTTTTGTTTTTTTGTTGATAAATGTAAAAAACACTTAACTTAATACATAATATATGTAGATATAATAGAATTTTAAAGGATGTGTTGGTCGAAACCTTGATACAAAATTAAAAAGCCTATGGTAGATGCACCTTTATTGACGATGATGTGTCACTCTACACTTATATTAACTACTTTGTCTTCATGTTTAAAAAATAAATAAATAAATAAATGCTAATAATAATAACAATAATAATAATAATAATAATTAAAGGTTGTGTCCTATTGGTATTAACTACTATCGTATGATCAGATATGGACAGGAGTTGGATGTTAATTTCTAATAGATTCAGTCAGCCATATGTAGATGGGGTGAACTCATTTATTGAATTTGCAAAGGTTCATTTGGGTGAGGCTAGGGAGATTAAGTGCCCATGCATCAATTGTTGTAACTTTTATAAGCAGGAGTATGATATTGTGAAGGCTCATTTGCTCATAAGTGGGATGATAGTATCATACACCACTTAGTTAGAACACGGTGAACTTCCAGAACACAATAGCCTTGATGAAAGCAATGGTGAAAATGACGAAGATCAAGATGAATATGATGAACTGATAGAGGACTATCAAAGGGGGAATTTTATGGAGGGTGATACTCTAGAAAGAGAGGATGTACGAAATTTTGATAACTTGTTAGCTGCTTCCCAATGTCGCTTGTACCCAGGTTGCAAAAACTCAAATACTCTGTTAGCATTCGTTATTCAGATGCTACATGTGAAGGTAGAAAATAGGTGGAGCAATAAGTCTTTTGACAAGGTTTTGGAGATACAAAGGCGATTCCTACCAGAGGGCCATGTGGTGCAAGGGTCAATTTATGAGTGCAAGAAGTTACTACGTGACTTGGGCTTGGGATACGAGCTCATCGATGCATGTAAACACGATTGTGTACTATTCTGGAAGGAGAATGCTAGCCTGGAAAAATGTCCCACATGTCAAGCATCTAGGTACAGAGTAAATGATAGCAAGGGTAAGAAGATCCCTCACAAGATATTGTGTTACTTCCCATTGATACCTAGGTTGAGAAGATTGTACATGTCTAGGAAGACGGCTAAAGACATGAGATGACATATTGATAAGCGTGTTGACAATGGTGTAGGGAGGCATCCGGCTGATTGTAAAGAGTGGAAGGAATTTGATTTGCATTATCCAGAGTTTTCCCTGGAGACTCGCAATGTTAGGTTGGGCCTAGCCACTGATGGGTTCAACCATTATAGAAACATGAGCACTTCCTACAGCATGTGGCCTGTCATACTCATGCCTTATAACCTCCCACCTTGGAGATGTATGAAGGCCCCATTTTTCATAATGTCCTTACTTATTCCTGGACGTAATCAACCAGGGACTGATATTGATGTCTACCTAAGGCCATTGATTGATGAGTTGAACGAGTTGTGGGAGAATGGCGTGATGACTTACGATGCCTCCACTAAACAGACCTTCCGGATGCATGCAGCTGTAATGTGGACCATAAATGACTTCCCTGCATATGGTGACTTATCCGGATGGAGAACAAATGGTTATTTGGCTTGCCCTCCTTGTAATGATAATCCGTTATCACGTGGGTCGATCAGTAAGATCGGGTGGGTGGGTCATCGAGCATACTTGCCTGATAACCACCGTTGGAGGAAGGAAAAGAAGTTTGATGGTTTAACTGAGCTTAGGAAGAAATCCTTGGATTTACCGGTGGAAAAAGTAATGGCTTAATTGGATTAATTGCAGGAAGTCAAGTTTGGAAAGGATCCTACCAACAAGAAAAGACCACAAGAGTCTAAAGAATTGAATTGGACAAAGAAAAGCATAATGTGGGAGCTACCGTATTGGAAGAAACTAAAGCTCCGACACAATCTTAATGTCATGCACATTGAGAAGAACATTTGTGAAAACTTTTACGGGACGATGTTGGCCATAGATGGGAAAAACAAGGATACGTACAAAGCACGTGATAATTTGCAAGAAATGGGCATAAGGCAAGAATTGCATCTATAGAGGAAAGATAACGGATCCGTTGTAAAGCCTCGGGCAGCCTACACATTGGATTCTCGACAAATAGATGGTTTTTGTGAATTCTTGAAGTCTATTAGTTATCTAGATGGCTATGCAGCAAACATCTCAAGATGTGTGACTTCTAAAAATAGAAGATTATCGAGCATGAAAAGCCATGATTGTCATGTCCTGCTTCAGCGAGTTCTACCAATTGGCATACGTGGTTTTGTGAACAAGGAGATCTGTACAACACTATTTGAGTTGGGCAACTTCTTCCAAGAACTGTGCTCAAAAACATTAAGGCAGACTGATTTGGAAAAAATGGAGGAACGAATTGTGCTCATACTTTGCAAGTTGGAGAAAATTTTTCCTCCATCTTTCTTTGATGTGATGGTCCATTTGGCTGTTCACTTGCCACGTGAGGCCATGTTTGCTGGACTGGTGCAATATCGATGGATGTACCCGATCAAAGGTAATCATTATGAACATATGGTTATATATTAATTTGTTATAACTAAACTATTGTGCAAAAATCCACCCATAAAAGACTATTGTTGAAGAAGTAATTTTATTGCATCAAGAAGCATAATTTTCATTGCCAATTTTTGTTGAAGGTTTCTCGGGACTTTGAAAGGGTATGTCAGTAATAGAGCACGTCCAGAAGGTTCTATCGCTGAGGCTTACATTGTCAAAGAGTGTCTTACTTTTGTTCAATGTACTTAAAAGGGATTAATAAACCTGAACAAAATGATGATGGTGGTGAACGTGGTCCCGGGATGGAGGTCTTCACCCAAAATGCTTGTCTATTCTCACCTATCACAAGGGCTCTTGAACCTTCGCAGAATGAACGAGAAATGGCTCACCGGTTTGTGTTGTACAATAGCTCTGAGGTGGAGCCATATATTGAGTATGTATTTAAATTTAATTACATTTATGCATAATCGTTCCATTTTGTTTTGAGCTCTCTAAGTTAATTACATGTATCACATTTCCTTGGGTAGGGAGCAGAAGAATATTTTACATAATCTATAAGGACGTGACATAACTCGGGTACAACGAGAAGAATTTCCAAAATGGTTCAAAAATCGTGTAAGATATACTAAAGAAAATAACTGAATACAATTATTGTAACTTTCAATTCACATTAACTTAGTACACTTGTTATATGGTGTTTTATGTAGATGAATGATTTACGAACGAAAGGGTCACCTGAAGCAACTGACAAATTGTGGTCACTAGCAAATGGTCCCAGATCGGTAATCAACTTTTATTCTGGGTGCATCTACAATGGAATTCGATTCCATACTAGAAAGCGTGAAAATCGTCATACCTGCCAAAATAGTGGGTTGGTCGTAGAAGGGGACCATAATGGGAACCAAATTAATTTTTACGGATACTTGTGCAAAATATGGGAATTGAAATACTTGCATTGGGGTACAGTGGTTTTGTTCCAATGTGAATGGTATGACACCGGTCACAAGAATAGAATATACTCCGATGAACATGTCACAAGTATTGATGTTACAAGACTTTGGTATAAAGATGGCCAATTTGTTCTACCTAGTCAGGTAAGACAAGTATTCTACGTCAATGATACCAACAAAGGCAAAAATTGGAGAGTCGTTGAACGTGTTAAGCATCGGGGAGTATGGGATATACCAAAGCGGGATGATGTCTCTAATGATGCTTTTCAACAAGATGAAACCACTGATGGTGTTGGGGTAGTGATCCAAGATAATGATGTTCAATACAGCAGGGATGATATGGATCCTGAGATCATGTTCAATGATCAACTAATGGCAGAGAATTTAGTTCACAATGATGATGACGATGACACAATCATAGAGTATAATGATAATGAAGATGATGAACTGCATAAACAACCTGATGTTGATGCAGATCCTGATATAGATCTTGATATAGATTATGATATGTAGTGTTTGCTTTTTTATTATATGGACAAGTGTTATAATTTAATAATAAATTGCTTGGTTTACATTGCATGGCATTGTTTTTCAAATTTCATAGCATTGTTTCTTATTTCATTTCATTTAATTATATGCCATATCTACAATTACAAAGATGTCCAGAAATGGTAAATCATTTATGAAGCCTGACGGCTTGGTCCAGAAGATGACGAAATAAGAGAAGGATAGAAAAAAAACAATTCAAAAAAATAAAATCAGATTTGATGCTCTACGGATAAAGTCCCTCAAGAATTCAATGTTTGGTTCTATTGAAAAGGACAATAGTGAAAGTTGTAGGGTGGGAAAGAGAAAGGTGGGTGAAACTGATAATGACGAGGACTATCAACCACTTGATGATGATGAAGGACTGAGTTCTTCAAGTGATAATGGCAAGCCTTTTGATTCTCAAGTGATTGAGGTAATAGATGTGTGTATAAAAAGTAATTTCTCTATTTTTTTCACTTGTTATATTACTTGTGGTATGTCTAGTTATTTCAAATTTATTTTTTATTAAGCAACCTTAAATTATTGAAAATGTACTAACATTTCATTTTTATATTATGTCAGGATATTCATATGGGTCCCGGTAAGAAAACAAATAGGTGTGCAGCTCGCCTAGAGCTTCACAAACACCTAGGGAAAAGAGAAGTACTGTTGATGAAGATACACTTACTCTTTCGAGACAACCTGTAACTACACAAGTTAATCATTCAGAGAGCACACCTGAGGTCTCGACCCAACCTATCCATCTTCCCGCCTTATATACTAGGCCCGATCAACTCCCTACCTTCGCCACTCAACCTGACCACCTTTCAAGTCCATGTACTGTCACTAACAGTGGAGGTGAGAAATAAATGACCACTTAAATGAAATGATAATTTCTTATCTCAATATTTATTTAGTGCATTCATGTTTTATGTTGACTAAATTGAATAAAATTTTGGTCATAATAGCATCAATTCCAGTTTTGGGCAAGAAACGTGTACGAGGACCGACTAGAGGAAAGAATGTGGAGAAGATTAGAAAGGAACGTGGTGATCGAATACCCGTTACACTTAACCGTTTGGCCAAAGCAATAGAAGGGGATTACGCCACACTGCTAGCAGCTGCTCTTGGTCAACAAATTCGAGTTCATGCCCCAGTCCGAAATGATGGATGGCTAGAAATTGCCTTTGGGTTAAGAGAGTCCATTGTTACAAGAGTTGGGGTAATTTGAAATATATGTGTTACATATTTAGCATGTTATTTATGTTAATTGCAATGATATATAAAATATAATGAATTTTATTGTTTCCAATTGCAGCAAACTTTTGAATTTGGGGACTATAATAATGATGTGGATGTGAGATATATTATTGATCATAAGTGCCAAACTTTGTACAATGAATGGAAAAGTAGATTACACACACACTACAAATCCCTTAAAGAAGACAAAGTATCTGACCTTAAAAGTCAGGCACTATATCCTTGTACAACAGATGATTGGGAATGAATGATTGACAATCTGTGGGAAACTGATGATTGGAAGGTATTTATAAAAATATTTACTAAAGTAACATCCTCCTATATATTAATTAATGTTACCTATTTTTTTTTTATTTGTAAGAAAAATCAGAGAATGCGATGAAAGCAAGAGGTTGTGTGAAGTATAATCATACGAGTGGCTCGAGATCATTTGCATTGCGAGCATCTATCCTTGTAAGTGTAGATTTACAAATTTGAACATACTAAATTATAAATACAGAATTATTGATTGACTAGAAAATCTAATGAAATGAAAGGTACAAGGAAGCAAACCGACTATTACGAAACTATTCGAGGACACCCACAAACGTCACTGACATGGGGAGTGTGGATAAATAACATGGCTGAGGAACATCATGTAACCATAACTATTTCAATTTCAATAATAAATGTTTGCATTTTGATATTATGTTTTAAGCTTATTTATGTTTCATTCATAGGCCACTATGGTTTCAAAGATCGCTGAGCAATCTCAACCTAGTGTCACACATCCATTGTCTGAGGAGCAGATTTCCAGGGAAGTACTTGGGAAGAGGTCGGTCTACTTGAAGGGATACGGGATTTGCAAGGACAGTACTTTATTTTCTACACATTTTGAGGCTCCTAACTCCGAGGTGATTGTTCTTCAACAACAGTTAGTTGACCAGCGACACCAATTAGCTGACCAAAGAAAGCAGTTACTTGACTAGGCTCAAAACATGAGTACAATGCAAACTATAATGCAAATGTTGGCAGCAAAAAAATGGGATAGATCTAGCAAACATTCTGGGGTTAGTGCCAAGCAACAATGTTGGGGAGGATGCATTGGGTGTAAGGGAGGATGAAACTTCTCTCAGTTAAAATAGAGGTAACTTTGACACCTCATTAAATTGATTTACTTTATTTAACCAATCCTAACATGTGTCAACAATATAAAATTATATAAACTTTGTATTACAATCCTAGCATTACAACCTTTGTATACAATAGCTTGATAAAACAATAGCTTCACAACAATTTTCTGATTAATTTTAACTATATTTGTATATTATTGTTGAAGTCAATGCATTAATAAAATACTTATGTTTTTATCCTTTTGTTCACAGGTTGGTGATGGATGTTCGTGTTTCAGTAGTGATATATATCGTTTTGCACGTTGGCATTCATTTGATTTTTCTTTGTTTCGTTTTATTGGTTTTTTTGTTGAATGTTTATATACTTTTTGGAATTATTATGTTTGGGATTGTTGGATATAGTTAGACGCATTTTAGGATTTTTATGTTTAGTATTGTTGGATATTTGAATAAAATTTGGGATATTGAAATGCATTTGATATTAATTTGGTTACATTACTAATTGCTATGATGTGTTCACTTTAGTTTTTACGCAATGTTAGATAATGGTTTTTTTTGTATGTTTTACAGAGAAATACAGGTTACTTAGAAATACATGTTTAGGAAGTGGATCAATTAGGGTATAGGTGTAGTATGAATTGCTAAGTAGTAATAGGTCATGGGAAGCTAAGATTGAATTTGTTTTAGATGGTTAGGCTGACAATATTTTAATCATCAGGAAAAAAGTATAGGGTGTCAATGTGTCTTATTTTAGCATGCATTTTTTATATTCATTTGCAGAAACTTGTTTTCAAATTCATTTTTTGTTCCCAAAAGAAAGAAAAAATGGCTTCATCTTTATTCTGCTGGCTGCTGCTGCTGCTGCTACCGTGGTGGCTGATGCTTACTGCAGCTGCTGCAATGTTGCTGTAAGGCGTGCATACTACCAATCCATCTGATAAAGAACTTGCTGAATCAGCAGTTGTGATATGTGAAACTTCTGCAACATGTGGTATGCTGTGTATACAACTAAGGAAGTGAATGGGTTGCGGAATGTGGGTTAAGTTATGCTTGAAAATGTATGAGTATCTAAAAGCTCTTGATAGTGTATCATGAGTGTAGCTTCAAGTCGTCCACAATGTTACTCTCTACACATACAGGAGTTTGGTTCAGTTCCTCTGTAACTCCCTAACCCAATATTGTCACATCTCTTAAATTTCGAACTAAACCCAAATCTTTAAAGCTTCATGCCTCCTCCTCACTCTTCAATTTCCCTCTCGCAAGCAAGATCATGGTTAAAAGTATGTTTTCATCTTCCTTTTCTGCTTTATATATGTAATTTATGATATATATATATATGTTTCTATTATTTAGCTGGGTTGATTTATATTTTCTTTTTGGAATAATTGAGTTTCTGATTATCTTTCCACTTTATAATTTAGTTATGTGAACACTAGCTGTTTGTTTGATGTGAAAAATTAAAACTTAAGAAATGGGTTCTGCTAAGAAGAAGAGTCATTTTGTCAATTCAATATTGTTTAGGCTAAATTGGATGTCTTTAATGTAGTTTTTCCTTTCCCCAAAAAATGAATAAATAAAACCCCAATCAATTAAGTTGAATTATGGACTAGGCATGACTGCCTAAGATGTTTTGGAATAGAGCATTTTAAGCCTTTCATATCATTTTCCTGTATAATAATGTGGAATAAGAATATTAAAGATCTTTCCTTTATCCATAAGTGTTCATTCTGATTTTATTTTTTTCAATGAAGTTTAGAAATTTTACTTTAGTGAGCACTTCATGAACATACTTAACATGGATTTTTGCTCACAATCAAACGAAATTAATTGGATTGATACATTTGGATGTAGTGTTGAGTAGTTGGGTGGATTATTATTTATTTTTTTTCCTAATGTATTTGCATTAGGTTGTGTGGATTAGATGGAGGAGAGAGAATGCCTAAGAAGGTATGGTTTTGTATTTAATAAAATGGAGAAAGATTCAAAAGAATGTTGGACTCAAATCTAACTCCATTCACAAAGACATTAAAATCTTCAAATCACTCAAGATTCCCATGGCAAAGGCCCCAAGTGGTTACTTGACAGTCGATTCAACACCTAGGTGCCAATATTTTCTTTTTTTCACTTTATCGTTCATCTAACATCGATGTGGCAAGATTAATTTCCTGCAATATATGACTGATATATTTCCATGTTAGATGTTCATGATTGAGAAGTTGCATTGTAATGCATAATGTGGTACATATGCTTAGCAAAATGCAATAGGACATGGATGTCTAGTTCATAATATTCTAAAAAGAGACAAGGCTCCAATTTTACATGGACTGCAGTTGGACTTTTGTAATTAAGTGTAGGATCAACATGAGTGTTCATTTCATGTTTCTCATTAGTTCATGACTGTATGACATGTTTATTTAGGCTTTATTTGGTTTAGTAGTTAAGGGTGGTTTTGTTACTTTCAATTTTGCTAGATTTGGTTTGTATAAGTATGGATCCATCCAGGGATTTTTTTTCATTTTTTTATTTTATTTTATCAAGCTGTATTATTGGATTGTTATTTGTGATTTTATTAGGTATAGAAAAGTCTTAATGGTCAAAAAGCCAAATTTCTCTATTTCTGAGTCTTCTTTCTAGTAGAATTAGGAGAAATCTAGTATCCTGTAGATACGTATGTAATCTTTCTATCCTATAAATTAAAGCTGACATTGTGAAATTGTATTCATGTAGTTTTGCTTAACACTTGCAAAAGAGTAGTTGTACATATATTCAAATGCTTTCAAATGCAATGCACTCATCTCAACTTCTAAGTGAAAGACAATGGACTATTTAAGTATCTGTTGAATGCCCAAATTCTTTATTTCTCTTCAAGATGACATCAATTGTTGCTTCCAGGAGTAGAGGACTCACTGGTTTGTAAAGCTGATAACTCTGGGACTTTTAAAGTCAAATCAGTGTTCAACTGGTATGAATCACTTTGGGGTCCAGATTTAGCCTTACCTTCCCTGATCGGGAATAATCATGCTCCTCCAAAGACACAATTCTTCACTTGGAATAATCATGCTGCTGCTAGTGGATTTGGTTGCTTCTGTTCCTAGTGTTTTTTTTTAAAATTTGCTGCTTGGTGTGTTCCTGCTGCTGCTGCTTGATTTGGTTGCTACTGCTGATGCTTGATTTGGTTGCTGCTACTGCTGCTTGTTTTGGCTACTTGCTCTGGTAGTTGGTGAAGAAAAATCCAAGCCTAGATGCCTTATTTTGAAACAAAGGAGCACATTAGTTTGAAACAAAGGACTTTTTAGTGTGTCTATGCCTTGAGAGTTTTCCTGGTTTGGGGTGAGTTTGATCTGTTCTGCTTCTGTAAGTGCAGTGTTTTCTATTGGTTCTGTCTGTTTGAATGGTGATGATCTGTGAATATCTTGGCTACACATTGGCACCTTGAGGTATTGCTGATCTGTTGATCTGTGTTGATCTGTTGTTCTATGTTGATCTGTCCTGTGATGCATTGTTGATTTGTTCTGGGCTGGTCTGTCTTTTATTGCTCTGTCTCTTTGTTGTGTGATCTGGGATTTGTTCCTATGATTATCTAGTATAAAAAATGGATTGAGGCATTGCTACTAGAGTCATGTAGTGCTGATCTACTCTTCTGGAATGGTGGTGCTTTGGCTCTATATGAAATAAATTTGCTCCTCCCAAAGTGCAATTTTTTTGGTGGTTGGCATGGTTTGGTTATGTTTCTGTGCTTATCTGGGCTAAACAATGGATTGGGGTATTGCTGATTTTTTTATTCTTGAATGGTGACAAATTGGCCTTGCTTTTGTTGTGTTGTTCTTCTGCTTATACTAGAGCTTGTTATTGCTGATTTGTACTACAACATGTGCTGATCTGTTCTGTGCATCATTGCTGATCTGTTTTGTTATGCTCTTGGATTACAAAATGGAGTGAGGCAGTGCTGAGAGAGTTTGGTTTTGATGTTCTGCTGCACTACTGGTCCGGTATTGTATTAGGATTAGGAGTTCATTTTGCAGCAGTTTTCTATGCTGAGTTGGATAAAGATGCACTTCTTAATCATATATTTTTTTCCTTGGTTCATGAAAAGAAGAAAAAGAAAGTGTCCTGCCTACCTATTTGTTCCATTACATGCTTCAAGTTTGCTAATTCTATCTAGTTGCACTGACAGTTAAGCTTGTTATGGATGAAAAGGTGAAGAGGTCAAAGGGGTATGCTTTTATTTAGTACACTAGTCAAGACGATGCCCTGCTAGCTCTAGAAAGCATGGATCATAAGGTAATAGGCGTATATTTGGTTGACATATTTCCACAAGAATGCTTATTTTATCATCATATAACAAAATACTAATTTATGGTCTTGCTTCTGTAGACTAACACCTTGTTTTCAAATAAAATTTGCTTATTGATGGTTAGGGACGGCTTAAAAATAGGAATATTGCTGCTATGAAGGTTCTTTCACCTGAATCAAGACAATGAGTAAAGGAGTTCTTGACAGAGATTAGAGTGATTTCAGATATAGAGCACCAAAATTTAGTCAAGCTCTATGGCTGTTGCGTGGATGAAGATCATAGAATTCTGGTCTACAACTACCTTGAGAATAACAGCCTTGCGCAAACACTTATTGATAATTCCATCTATTCGTTCTTAGTTTGGTAGTCTTTACACTTATTGGATTGGTAATTTAGTCCCCTGTTACAAGCCTTTTTTCTATTTATCAGCAAAAATAGTTTATTGATGTAAATTAACTGAGTACTACTTAGTATGTCAAACATACATCAATAAAAATAAAAAATAAAGAAGGCCTAGAAGAAATGCATGAATGTTTAAGAACATGTCTCAAGTAGGTTAGCACATGATCTCAACCAATCAAATGTAAGACCTAGGCTCAAAAAAAAAAAAAAAAAAAAAAAGAGTAATTGGCAAGGCACTAACTACCAGAACTAGTAGGTTCCCTGTGGGGGTTGTCAAACACATACAATAAATTGTTGTGTGCAATACTTTTCAGAAGGAAAAAAAAAAGTGTGTAAGCCAGGATTCGATATTAGGGGTTTATAGTGTGAAATAGTTAAGATGAATGCAATAGTAGTGGAAACGAGATTTTGAACTCTGGGTAGCAACTGGGAAATAATATTAAAAAAAACATTAGGTACCACATGAGTGTTGCTAGGCCCGGAGTGGTTGTCCTTGTGAAATCTTAAAATCATGGCTGGAGGCATGTCCTTGAATTGTAATGGATTTTAATCAAATCCCTATTGGGTTACTTTAACTTCAGCCCTAGAGTTTTTCAGTTACTTTGTAAATGTGATATATCTTAGTACATATCGATGCAGTGGGTTGCTATTGGTTGCAAATTCATAATGCATTTGTGATATAGGTTAGGGATGTGCACTTTTTGAAATTGGGAAATTATGCTTACATGAACAATCAACTAATTTTATTGTCTACTTTCTAGGAATAGTTTTAATATGGACAAATATATGAGTTTGTTTGTTTAAAGATTTAGATTTTTTGGGATATCCTTTTTTGTTTTCCTTTGCTAAGTGCTTTCAGAGGGTGTCGTACAGGTTTTTTTTGCAGGTTTGGGATCAAACAACACATGAATATGAGAGAGGACAAAAAAGCTAATTGGGCTTTGTTTTAAAGTTGTCATTGATCAATAGAGGCTGCTACCAGATCCTCTTTTTTGCTGGTGGCTGATGCTGCTGCTTGCTGGTCTGCTGCAGCTGTTGGTCTGCTGCCGCCGTTGCCCTGGTGGCTGATGCTTGCTGGGCCGTTGCTGCTGCAATGTTACTGTGAGGCGGCTGCTAGTGGATGCTGGTCTGCTGCATAAGTTTGTAGGTGATTTGTCGTGCCGTTTTGCCTATCTTTGTTAGTTTTATGTTTTCATTTTGTTATCTGATGTTTCTACTGTGGGTTCATAATTTGGATGTATTTGGATATTTTAGTGAGTTTACTCTTTTAGGTTTTATACACTACTTCTAAAAGCAGTATCAGTGGTGTTTTTTTGCCTGCACATCAACTTTAGATGATTTCCTATCAATGTTATTAGTTTGTAATAGTGGTGCCTGAGGGATGCCTCTTGTAAATTTGTAAATCTTATAAAAATATATAAATTATTTTCAATTATTTTTGTCGGTAAATGTGTTGTCAAAAATTTATTTTTGCCCACTCATATTGTGTTGTTAGAAGTGTATTTTTTGCCAATGCCAATTTGTCGTTGCCAAAAGTAAAGCATTATCGATAAACAAATCGTCGACAAATGGCAATATTTACCGACATAAATGTGTTGCCAAAAGTTTACTTTTGCCCACTCATATTGTGTTGCTAAAAGTGTATGTTTTGCCAATGCTAATTTGTCGTTGCCAAAAGTGAAGTTTTATCGACAAACAAATCGTAGGCAAATGACAACATTTACCGACGTAAATGTGTCGCCAAAAGTTTACTTTTGCCGATGCATATTTTGTTGCTAAAACTATAGTTTTTGCCCATGCAAATTTGTGTCGTGAAAAGTGCCACACAATCATAATATTTGAATGACTTTTACCGACGCAAGGTAAATTGCCGACGATGGATGAAGGCTTTTATCGACAACTATGTTCGTCGCTAAAGGCATTACTTTTACCAACGCAATAATAATTTCGTCGGCAAAAACTTTTGCCGACTCACTTTTACCTACGGGTTGCCAACGTAGCTTTGGGTGTCGGCAAAACTCTTTGCTGATGAATTTTTCCTTTTAGCAACATATTTTGTTGCCTTACGAAAAATGCAATTTCTTGTAGTGTGTGTAGAAAACTCTACTCGCATCTCCTCCCTCAGCTCCTCCCTCAACTCATCCTTTAGCTCCGCACGAACCTGCTGGGTGATCTGAACAATGGTCGATGGCTGGGGTGTTGACTGTGATAGCCCAGCATCATCTTTATACACAGTGCTCCGAGGCACAGTTCTCCTATAAGTGCGACAATATCCATGTCCGTCATGACCTATCAACTCATGGAAAATGGCATTCCTAGCCTCTAAAGTCCGGCAATCCTCAGGTAGTATGAAAAGTTGACGATTAAACTCATCCTGTATTGAATAAGACATACAAGTATATGTCAAATTAAGATGGTTGACACAAAAAATAAAAAATAAAATTTAAATTCAATGTTAGGTGTTTGGAAACTACCAAGGTCTAGATAACCTCAGGGTCATCTGCTCTACGTGTCATAACCAAACATTCATTTTATCAGTAGACTCTCCTTTGCTGGTCATCTAGATTTTTCTAGAAATATGAAAATTAGAATCCAAATAATTTTCAAATATATAAAAAAATAAAAACAATAAAATATAAACCTCATGCCAGATCTGAGCAAAAGTAGTACGCCCTGTGGTATGAGGTATGCCGTGAGCTCGCCAATTTTTAGCTTTCCTAGTTGCAATTTTCTATAACAGATTCAACAAATGGCAGTTCATAAATATGATTTGTATGTTTACATATCATACATATAACTTATTTGTATACCTCAGCATTGGAAGTACGCCAATACTCCACATGTTCTTCCCACTGGCTTGGCACAATGTGCAAAGGAACATTATCCTTTAGATTGGGATCAGAATTTCTAGGCTTGAAATACTTGGTCTTAATCTTATTCTTGTGATCCTTCCATATGTTGTTGCAGGTTTTCATACAGATTGGCTTATACTCCTCTGGACATACATTCAAATTGTCCTACAAAACACAATTTGAAGGTTTAAATAATAATAACACAATTTTGAAATTTGACTTTTTGGACAAAAATATACTTTTACCTTTACATCCTTCCAAATAGCATCAATAATATCGTCAAGCATAGTGATCTAGTCAAGAAAAGTAAGAGGAACAATGTTACTATTGCACACAATAATGCCAAGTTGAGTAGTTAACTTAGACACATTATCCCCTATTGGGCAGTGATTTTCGTCAAATTGTATGCCCAGCTTTGTACCAGTACCCCACTCCTTAATGCCCTTGGCACATCCTCTACCATGCCCAATTGAGGTTGATGAAGAACTAACATGACCTGCAATATACTATAAGAATAAACAATATACAATGATAATAAACAAATGCAAGTTTAAAAAATGTTAATACAAATCGAATTCTTATACCTGAGGTGGGCTGTAAAGAAGTCGAAGGGTCTGGAAAATCCAATGACAATAAACAAGTTATATATAATGAGAATAAATAAATGTATATTTAAATAATTTTCATACAAATCAAAGCAAATTTATATACCTGCAGTTGGTTGTGAAGATGATGACTCTAGTCGGGATGATAGCTGCTGTGGTGCCACTGATGGTGGACGCACTGATGGTAGGTGTGGAGGCTGAATAGATGATAGCTGTTGTGGTGTCACTGATGGTGGTCGATGCAGTGGCACTAATGGCCCCTCTGATGGTGGTCGCTGGGATGCCTCCTCTAATGGTGGTGCTACTAATAGTGGTCGTTGCGGTGGCTGGTCAGATAGCGGTGGCACTAATGGCCCCTCCGATGGTGGTCGATGTGATGCCTCCTCCGGTGGTGGTGCTACTGATGTTCTCTTATGTACCACATCGGACATCATGCGCAGGGGATGATCAGGCTTCCTCTTCCTTCTCATAATAATCTGCAAGCAATATAACATTAATTGACATTAGAAACATAGAGAATGGTTTTGAATCAACTATAATATGACATTAATTGAACTAATACAATTACAAACACAAAGTAAATTAAGAAATTGATGATTAACTACAACCTTGGCCTTAATTCAATTATTGATGTTGATTAAATATCAGTCTATTTCAATATCAACTGTTTCTCCTTCAGCGGCTTCCCTCACCCAACCAACTTCTTCATCACGGAGCATTATATTTTCTTCTAATTGTTGGCTCATATATGGCTCGATTTCTGGATCAGTCGAATTCATATCAAATAAACCTCTTTGAGACATCTTCACCACCACTTGCCAGTCTGGTTCTAACGAGTCTGCAACATACCAAACGTGCTCTGCTTGGGATGCCAAGATGAAAGGTTCATTGGTAATTCGATCATCTCGATACAATAAATTATTGAAGTTACCCAACATGAAATTGAAGACATCTTCTTTCTTCCCGTGAATGTTGTCAATCCAATCACACTTAAACAACACATGTTTCTTCTCATTGGAATATTAAATCTCAACAATATCTGTCAATTGTCCATAATAGTACATAGACCCCACACGAGGATTCTTGTCTTTCCGACTAGCATAACTTATGGTATCTGCCTTCAAAGCTACACCACAATTTTGTGTGGCTCGATGGTCATCCGTGGCCTTTACTCGATATTGAAACCCATTCACTATATACCCATTGAACCTCCTTGCTAGGTTATGAGGACCATTTGCCAATAGAATAATCTCTTCAGAAAATGTGACATCAGTAGTCCTTCGCAAAGTTTGGACCTATTTAAAACAAAAATGTAAAATTTAAAATGTAGTTCGACTTAGGTAACTAGAATCTGTAGATTTAAATACATACATGTTCCTTAAACCAAATGTGAAAAGTTTCAAAATATTTACGCCGAAGCTAATGATTGCCAACACGAGGCATTTTGAGCTTAAATACTTCAAGGTGTTTGCTGTGTAGATTGAAAATTTATCAATACAAAAAATTTGGTTCAAAATTCAATAAAACATAATAAAATATTGAGTGAGTGACATAACCTACTTTATGAATGGTTGAACCGCGCTTGTATTGAATAAGACATATCGATGAGCTTATACCCAAGAAGTATTATCAAGATAAAAGCTTGTGTTTTCACCAACAGCATGACCCAGATTATCATCACCACTGTAGTTCCTCACAGGTCGACTAGATTTAGTTTCCACATCATTGAGATATTGTAACAAGCCCGCGGGGGACCTCGCTACAGTTCAGACTCCCCTTTTTGTTTGTTGCGGTTCTTAATCTGAACCAAAGAGTCCAACTCTGGCAAATCATTTTGAGAAAATAGATTTTTAAAAGAAGTGCCAAACATGGACTGCTTTGCCAGATACAGAGTCGCCACCTAAATATTTTTTTTAATGGGCGAATTTAGGAAACCCTGACTCGGTGCCAAAGGCCACGTGTCCGTCATCACCAAAGTTGCCTCGGCTCGGGAACTTGGGTACGATTGGGGAAGGTCAGCTATGAGCACCCTCTCTCGCCCGATCTGAAGATCGGCCTCTACTAACCGTGATATCCAATTTTGAAAACGTTATGTGTTCTTATTCCGGTTATTAGCCTAGAATTACTATGTTATGTGCACAGCAAACAAGTATAGACCAAATCGCCTAAATTGGAACAAAACACTACATGATTGTTTTGAAAATGGTTTGCTACTCGCAAGTAGGCTAAAATGCAGGTTTTGCCACCCTCAAGTGGGCTTTTAGAAAAGACAGTTTTGCCACTATCTGGTGGGCTTAAAACTCACAGTTTTAATGCATTATTCCAATCTAGGTAATTTGACCTCCATCCACAGGCATTCAAACAGTTATATCACATAAGCACTTAGCCTCATGGTAGTCATGCTATTATGGCAACACTCACACACGTGCAAGGATGCTAAAGCATAAAAACTCACCTAGTACTCCAAGCCAAAACAGAAGCTCATTAGAAATCCATGCATGGACCTAAGCATACTCAAATGTCTAATGCAACACATGCAAAGATGTAATCTAGGCAGGCTCGGCTATCCTAAACATGGCATGTGGGATGCTACAAATAACACGTATTCAATTTGGAATTGAAATACAATGCAGTTTGTATGATGTACCGAGCCCGATGCATGTCAACAAATGCATGGATGCACGCATGCATTGCATAAGGTATGCTAATTTTAAATATGCCCTAATCTACCATCATAAGCAGGTAAATAAAAGGGAAGAAAGAAATAGGGGTTGGAAGACATACACACACTCACCCACACTTATTACAAATATGCCCTCACACAGAGGGACCAAAAGAATATACAGTCCCACATAATACAGTCCGAATACAGAATAAATTATTACAGAATTCTAATTATCAAATTAAATGCAAAAGGGAAAGGTGGCCACAGCCCCTGCCTCGGGATGCGCGAATGGTGCATGCTCGAATCCGACTCGCCCGGAAAACCCGCACCATGCCACTGCTGCCTCTGTTTACACTGCCCTGCCTCTCCAAAGACTGCTAAAGTCCTGGAACACGTTCCTTGCACACTGTAGAATACCATCGGCTGGAGGAAATTCCCACCGGCCATGAGGAATGTCCATCGGCTGCTGATGAAGCTATCGGCCATTCACAAATGGCCGGTCGGCACTGTATGTTGCCGGTCGGCAGAAACTTCCTGCAGAAGACAGTTTTGACAACAACAAAGGATAGACAGTGCATGGCATGAAATTTCAAGCGAATGTGTGCACCAACACATCTCTTATCATGATTTTGACTCAAAGGGGTATGTTCCTTGATCCTCGGACCACCAATTGCGCATTTCGATGCGTGATGGCCCAAGAAACCAAGTATGCACTTTGATTTCAAATGTCATGCAAACCAAACAAACACATAAAGCCCAACCTCTATCACTTGATCAAGAGGCAAGGCATGCATGCCAATGTAATGCAACCTAGGCATGTGATCTAGTATGCAACATGGGCATGCAAATGAACAATGTATGCTAGGCGCGCAACCTAAACATGTAAACAAACATGGTATGCAACAACATGCAACAATGGACTTAAACTAACATGGATAGCTCGCAAGCATGCCAAAATCAGTGGCCATGATGAGGCAAGTGAGGCAACACAATACATGGGATGCATGCACAATGCATTAATCAAACCTAAGGCACGAAAATGCAACTCTACCAAAGCATGGCAAGGGATGCAAGATGGCATACAAGCATGCGAATTTCAGCGCTGGAACATGATGCCAAATGGTCCCAAAACATAGCGAAATGACACTAAGTGCATGAAATGGACCCGAAATGCAAGATTAGGCTCATGAAATGACCTATAGCTATATCAAACATGCATAATCTGGACACGAAGCATGAAAAAAGAAGCAAGTCAGCCCCAAAAAAAACATTTTTTCAGTTCAAAGCATGGCCAAACAGTGAGCATAGATAGGGCAAAAACAGCATGCAAAAACGGGCCCTCAAGCTAGGTAATGAAGCAAGTGGTAGATGCAAAGCCCAAACTGAAAAAGACCCTTCGACAACACTAAAGAGGGGCCAAAAATATGACTACTCACAGTTTATGACAGCCCCCAAATCAATATACAAACACCCTTAAAATGCAATGCAAGATTAAGGCCACAAGAGGGCTATAACATGAAGTATACAAAAAATGCATCAAACAGCCAAAGACCCTTAATGAAACATGTCAAGGGGATCAAAATATGGCCACTCTCAGTTCTGATCATGGCTGAAAAACAGAAGCAAAATAAGCTAAACAAACATGCAAAAATGGGGACCAAAGAGGTGTAACGAAGCAAGTCATACATGGAGGTCCCCAACAGTGTTGAGCCCTTCTTCAATGTTGAAGAAGGGCTCAAAATAAGCCTCTTTACAGTTTACATCGAGGCTCAAAAATACTTGTAAATAAGGCTAACCAATGAAGCTAAAAAATGCAAGTTTAAGGGAAATGGATGCTTACCCTTGAAGAGCAGCAAACCAGCAGCCCTTGGTCCAAGTTTCTAAGCTTCTAACCTCTGCAAATGGCCTCCCAAGTGCTAGAATGGAGGATGGAGGTGTTGTGCTAGGTGTTGTAGGGCAAATGGTGCAAGAACAAAGGTGTTTGGAGGCTTGGATAAGATAGATATAGAGGGTGTATGTATGTATATCAGATACATATCTCTTCCCTTTGGTTTTTTGCTCCAAAATCTCCAACCCTAGACAAAGGAGAGGAAGCATGACTTATATGGGCAAAGCCAAAGGTTCTTGGCTTCTCCAAGAAGCCAAATGAAAGGGGCATAGGGTGCAAAGGGTTTGTGGCTTCTAGAGGAAGCTAAAACAGCTGGCCAAGCTTCAAGCTTGGCCAAAGGGTTCAAGCTTCTAGAAGCAAAAGGGGGGTCAAAGGCTCAAAAGGGTGCAAAATAGCCACATATATGCATGGGGGAGTGTGCTGGTGCATTCCAACTGGCACAGCTGGGATGCACCAGGCTTGGAGGGTGCAAAGGGTGCAAACCGGCCAGAAAATTTGGTCGTCGGCATAATAAATTGCCGGTCGGCACAATAAATTGCCGACCTGCACTTTGTACTGGCCGGTCGGCTAAATAGAGTGCCGATGGGTGTCCAATGAGGTCAAAAAGTGCCAGTGGATGTCCAGATTGAAGCCCCGGAAGTTAGCTTTCCAATGGCGTAAACCTTGCATTAAAATTCCTCCTGTGCAGAAAGTTATGCCCTTTTTGGTGAAGCCGCGCAGACTCGATCCAAATGGGGTGATGCCCAGCTTCAACCAATCATATCTCCTCCACTCGGACTTGGCTTTGGGAGATTCTTGAGTACAAAGTGAAGCCCCAGAAGTCTTCTTTCCAAATATGGTGGCCTCATAGCTTAACTCCAAGTATGCAATTGAATAAGCCCGATTCAGCGAGGGCTGCTCGATTCTCTCCTACCCGGATTCATGCCGAACTTCTCCCAGACCAGTTTTCTCCTCTCCTTTCCTCTTCTCCTCAACTTCGAACCCCTAAGTAAGGTGTTTTGAAAGATTTTTCAAAGATTTCATCTCTCTTTCATTCATTCCCACTTTGTCCTTGCTCGGTTTACCGAAAAGCTCAACATTTACCGAAATGCGAGCGTCGGAACATCGTGGGAATTTTATTTCAAAAATGTTTTGAAAGAGAGGGTTTTAAGGTCTAAAAACCATCCAAAATAATTTTGGTCCAAAATGGGGTGTGAAGTTGAGATTTGTCTCTCTCATTGTCGAGGAAACTGAACCTGTGCCCTGCACACCTTTCTCCACCAAGCAAACCATCAGTAACGCCCAAGTCTTAAGGGCAGTCAAAAATGGGGTGTCTACAGTTGCCCCTCTTTGACAGAACTCGTAAGTCATAACAATGACGGGAGTGAATGTCAAAGCCCAGAGACAACCCATTTTTGACAAGGCCGAAGACTTGGACAGACAAACAAAATATAGATAAATAAATGGTTGTGCCCGCAGGCTGCCTACGTATCCCTTTGCAAGGAATCAAACCAGCGTAGTTCAGGGGCAGGATGCAAAGTGATGCACAATGCAAATGCATAACTTATGATCATGCAAAGGATGCTGCAATGAAGCAATTATGCAAAATAAATGCTATATTTTAAGCGAATGCTATGCAAACAAGTAAACATGAACCAAACTACATGTCATGTAGAAAGGACGTAAGAAAATTATGCAATTCTCCCAGCGTCTCGCGCGGAGAAGGCTAAAAGTGACTACCGAGAATACCCGGAGTCTCAAACACAACATCTCGCAGCGTATTGTACACAGGAGAGGAAAGAGTAACACTTCTCAGCGTAGTACACGCGAGAGAAGAAAGATAAAATTTCTCAGCGTAGTACAAGCAAGAAAAGAAGGATAAAATTTCTCAGCGTAGTACACGCAAGAGAAGAAGGAAAGACAAAGAGAAACCTCATCAGCGTAGTACACGCGAGAGAAGAAGGAAAGAATTTCTCAGCGTAGTACACGCAAGAGAAGAAGGAAAGGCTTAGAGAAACCTCATCAGCGTAGTACACGCGAGAGAGGAAAGAGGAAAGCAAAAAGAATCCTCTCAGCATAGTACACGCGAGAGAGGAAAGAGAAAAGCAAAAAGAAACCTCTCAGCGTAGTACACGCGAGAGAGGAAAGAGGAAAGCAAAGAAAAACCTCTCAGCGTAGTACACGCGAGAGAGGAAAGAGAAAAGCCTCTCAGCGTGGTACACGCGAGAGAGGAAAGAGAAAGGCAAAAAGAAACCTCTCAACGTAGTACACGCGAGAGAGGAGAGAGAAAAGCAAAGAGAAACCTCTCAGCGTAGTACACGCGAGAGAGGGAAGAAAAAAAAAGCCTCTCAGCATGGTACACGCGAGAGAGGGAAGAGAAAAGCCTCTCAGCGTAGTACACGCAAGAGAGGAACGAGGAATGCAAAAAGAAACCTCTCGACGTAGTACACGCGAGAGAGGAAAGAACAACAACGCAAGTGAAAAGGCGCACAACAATGTGGGCGAAACATGCGTGACAACGCAAGTGAAATGAGTGCATAACAATGCAATTGGGATGTGCATCACAATGCAAATGAAGTGGGTGCATAACAATGCAATTGGAACATGCATCACAATGCAAGTGGAACGAGTGTGCATACACGTCCTGTGCACAATAATCAATGCATATTTGATGCAATCTCAACAGTGTGCTTGAAATAAAATGTCGAATAAGGAAATACACGCCTTAACGAGACCAATTCAAACGCAACCTCCGATTTACCTCTCGGAGGAGCCACAATAGATTCCAAAAGGATACAATTCGTGCATGCAAATTGACAATGAGCTACGCATCGGAGACATGAGTTGATACTTCTGCAAAAACATTTTGAGCTTGAGGTAGAGGCACACCCATACTTCGGAGCATTAACAAGGCTTGAAGGGGTACATCCCACGGAATTTTGCTGGAGGTGAAACACACTCAGATGCTTCGATTTTCCCTCTTTTCCTTTGCTTTGCAGTGTGGAACCTATATAGCTTCAGATAGATCCTGATTTTACTGTTCTCACATGACCTGGGTTGAACCCTGCAGTTTTTGAAAGAACAAATTCCTTTTTTGCACAAATGTGGAGAATGGCATAGCACTCTGAGCACAAGATGATTTTTTTTTGAAATTAAGAAATGAGTTCTTAACCGGGTATTGAGCCTACGACTGAACACAGCGAAAAAGACTCAACAACGGAAAACAATAGGTAAACAACCTAAACACATCGAGTAACACTCGAGACGACTCAAAACAAGAACAGAGATAAAACAAAAGGCACGACACTCAGACATGCACAGGGAGCCTGTTTCACCGGGTAGTGTTTCCCACCCTTTCTCATTCGTGATCCTCACATCACTCGGCCCTCGAGCTCTATTTTTCACGAAAAAGCCTTTTTCTCACTTTTCTCTCAACGCACATCTCTCTATTCTTTAATCTCTCATTTTTTATCCCTCCCCTGGGTGGTTGATGGATAAACAGGAAGTTGCGGGTTCTTGCCCCTAGCATTCTGCTAGATTCTTTTCTTGTTCACAACAGTGAGTTTCTTCCATAGAGGGGCCGCGCTACAATTGGGTGTATAGCGAATTTGTGGCTGACATCGGTCGATGATGCTCTGCCGGGGAGTTTGGACATGGTTAGATCTGTCCAGATGATGGAGTGGGATATCTTGCCTCAGTCCAGTTCGTGCTTCGCACTTGGCTTGATACCTCGTTGCTTGGAGGATGTTGAGAGCTTTCAGCCCTTTTGTTAACCTTAGTTGTGCCCTCTTCTGGCAGGTAGAGTGCCCTTTCTGGCGAGTATGGTGGCAACGGGGAAAAGACAGGACACCTGACTCAACTGTGCCCCTAGTTCATCATTTTGACCATTTTTTTTTTGGCTTTCTACTAAAACAATTTTGATCAAAATGAGAGTTAGATTAACATGCTTGTTCAATTTTTGATTCAAAATCATGCAAGTCAGGCTATGAGCACTGAAAATTTTCCTTTTTTGGGTCCAAGAAAACGGTCCAGTTTTGGAAAAATGGAATAATTTTCGAGAAAATAGTCAACTTCAGTAAAAATTCTCAAAAATTGTTTTTGCAAATGGCCAATGCTCAACAAGCACGGAACCTACTCTTGAGATGCGCAACCTCAGATCCATAAGCAATGGAAAATTGCCCCTTGTCTGAAGGACACTGCATGGCAACAGAAAATTGCCCCTTGTTTGAATGGCACCACAGTGCATTGAATGGCAACGGAAAGTTGCCCCTTGTCTAAATGGCACCGCAGCGTATTGAAATCAATCCTTCAGAGTGACGATCACAACCGAACTCTCGGATACAGAGAAGGCAAAGATGATCAAAACCATTTCATGGACACAATTGAATTTGAAGTGTTTTAGGGCTGGACTTCAGAGTGAAGTTGCCTACGTATCCCAAACATGGGAATCAAGCCTTACGTAGTTCGGGGTTAAGGTACACTCGGGTATTTAACCTCTCCTTTTTATGCTCTAACTTTTGCCAAGGCGCCTGTTGCAGGTTTTCGACCTTGCGAGCTTTGTTCTTCTTTCTTTTCTTTTCTTTTCTTTTCTTCTCTTTTGTTTTCTTTTCTTTTCTTTTTTTTTTTTTTGCATTTTTTGTATCTTTGCATTTTTTTTCTTTTTTCTCTTTTTTTCCTTTTATTTTTTTTTTTCGCTCTAACTTTTGCCTGGGTCGCCCTTCCGGGTTTTCAGCCCAGCGAACCTCTCAAAGGGTAAAAGTGTAACCAGTCCATGCCAAATGGTTTTAAGATTGAAGCCCTCTGTATCCAGGAGAGTGGCTGTTGTATTGATTTGCAGAAAGATCCACCTTTGGCTCTTCGAGCACATCGGATATTTTTTTTTTTTTTTTGCCCCTAGTTCGAAGGGTGCTTCCGATCTAGCTTTGCAAGCTTCTTTCTGATGAGATCTGTTCTTCTTGATCTGACTTTGGTGCCTCTTGTTTGAGGGCTGTTTCAAATCTAGCCACACAGGCCTCACATCATGATTGTCCTTTGAACGTTCTGAATCCAAGTTCAAGATTTGAAAGCAAAGGGGTTGAGTCTTGAGGCCGAGAGCGATCCTAAGCTGCACAATCTCAAGAGCGATTCCACCCATGTCTTCGCAGGACCGCGCAAAACATTTTTTTTGAAAGTTTTTAAGAAAGCGACAAATCGCTCGCGCTGAAGACAGTGTGGGACCAATCTGGATCAAGCCAGGATCCTTCCCAGTACTCACACTAACAAGCATGATCGCAATCATTAAGGGCTTAGCACGCCTCTCTTTCTCTCAATTTGATCAAAGTTTTGCAAATCCCGAGGAATTCCTTCCTCTTTGTTTTCACCGCAGTGTTCAAAAAAGGTTTTGAAAAACCTAGGTCAATGCAATAATTTCAAGGCACAGAAAAGACAGAGTTCTTAGTCAAATACTGCCATCTCATTTAGAATTTCTGGCACAACTGGCACACGGCAGAAGCGAACACAAGAATGTGAAAATTACTGCTGTTCATTCAAAGTCTGTTGGCACAACTGGCTCTCTGGCAGAAACAGACTCAAAACAAAATGAAAAGACAAACACAAAACAAAATGGTGATGTCCGAGGTAACACCCCTGAAATCACCCGACTCCAACACAATAAGACGGACTCGATACAACAAGACAGACCTGAAATAAAAAGACTGACGCAAAATAAAGAGACAGACTCAAAGCAACACAACAAAAACTGACCCAATACCCAAGTCAGAAACCAAAAAAAAATAGCATTCACAAATGCTCAAAACAGTGCGTGCCAAACGCCACATCCGGAGTAAATCGAGTGCCATCCGCAGGTGGTTCATCCCCCGATCACATGGTCACATTATCCCCCACAGGTTTACTGATCAAATGCCGATAGACTTTGCACGACTGGCATGGCGATGACCTTCTTGTCGATCAGATTTTGTATCTCATGGCGAAGACGAAAGCACATGTCAGTGTCATGGCCAACTCGCTGATGGAAGGCACAGTAGTCAGCTGGGTTATGTGAGGGAGGGGGTTTCTTTGGTAATGGTTGTGGCTCCAATGGCTTCAGATACCCCTTTTTGATCAGGGCCCTCAGGGCCGTTGACAGAGACATGTACAGTGGGGCAAACACCCTTTGGCCCTGAGGTGGGTGTTTGGCTGTTTTGTGAGCTAGTTTTGGATGCACCGGTGAATGGGGTGGTCATTTTTTGTGGGGTGGTGGTGACCATGCCCATGTCTGAAGTTATAGCAGCTGTGTCACCACTGGTGGTCGCATCTGAACTGTGGGTAAATGCTCTCCTGGGTTGTTCTTTCTCCTGGTCAATAAGGCCCTGCTTCATAGCGTCCTCGATCTGTACCCCCCATCTCGTATAGATCTGAAAAGGTAGGGAATGGGAGAACGATCATTTTCTGCATGAGCTTGGGTTGGAGGTTGCGTACAACCATCCGCATTTGATCCTTGTCTGTTGGCCTAATGGTCATCATTGAGGCCTGGGCCCTCCACCGAGTTACAAAATCGGAGAAACTTTCCTTCGGCTCCTGCCTAGTCGTCTCGAGATCACGGGTTGTAAATCTCAATTTGTGTATTGTAGGAGTATTGATCGACAAAAGCCTCGGCCCATCTCATCCCAATTCTTCTTAACATCGTCTTCCAGTTTCGCGTACCAGATGGCCGCCACACCTGACAGGGTTCGGCCAAACAGAGACAACTTCTGTAGTCTGGTGAGGCCCATCGGCCTTAAGATATCTGAAAAACAGCCTCAGGTGCACCATGGGGTCCCCGGACCCATCAAATCGGTCGATTTGTGGCATCTTGAACCGATCTGGCAGCGTCACAGCTGCGTCCGTATATCCATCCTCAATGTCGGGAATGGACTTGACTCCTTGGGATTTCTTAAACATCTTTTCCAGCTTACTCAGCTTCAGCGCTGTGGGGTCCGTCTTGAACTCAAAGAGAGAGTCCGGTAGATTGGTAGGTGTTTTGGATTGCTGGGGTAAAATTGGGGGCGGAGCCGGCCCTACCGGAATGTCTGTAGCATCCTGGACATTGGGTGTTTCCCCGGGTGTCCTGAACCCCTGGTGGTGGAGGAGCTTGATGCGAAGCAGATGCTCCGGTTTGTTGCTCTAGCCTGGCAATTGTCTCTGCCTGTTGGGCTATGACCACAGCCCCGTTGCTTGGCGAATTCTGCTTGACAGACAGCGTCTTGCTGCATGGTTTTCATACTATCCTGGAGTTGGCGCACCATCTCTTCCAGACTCGACATATTGTCCTGATCTAACTGAGCAGCCGGTATATTTGTGTCTGCAGTAGGCTCGGGAAATCTCAACCTGACTACTCAAAAATCACTGATCTAGTAGCTGTTGTACTGGTGGTCTGTGCCTGACTAGCCTTCTCTGGCCCTGATTCCCCTTGAACTGAGTCTCTGACCTGACAAAGTCTATTAGCACAAATCCAATGTACCCGGGCGATGGTGGAGCCTTCTGAAGCTATAGTTCCAGGACTACCCCCCCTAGCAAAAGAGAAAACAGACAGCATCTCAGCTTAACTTCACTGGAACTGATACGAGCAAAGCTGAACGATTGTATTCTATTACTGATCACTGTTTCCCTAAATCACTGCCCTAAATCTGAATCTGATACCCGCAGATATTACTGATTCTCAAAAACACTGATACTGGTGCCCTCAGGCCGGATACCCAGACTCGCAAACTGGTATATGCATTCCCTGTAGAGATACACTCTAAAAGCACATAGCAAGTAAAAGAGAGCCAAAACACCCCTATGTTGGGGTAGGGTTTCCCTGTCCTATTTTGTCAGGAGCTAGGGTTTCACTACGCACACAGCGGTTTCAAACAACCTAACATCGGGTAAGCAACCTGTCCTAGTTTGGAATGGTCACTATGGATTCCGAATATGCACTAGGTCGAATGGTCGAAAAGGGTGCCCCGGTAAAACCGGGGTTTGTGTTCCCATACTGGCAGAGCCCGCAACCACTCAGCCTTATGGTCATGCCTTGACAAGACAAGCCTCCGGCAAACCGCTCAGGAATAGCAGATGGCCAACACGGTGTCCTAGGCGCACCAATGCACATGCAATGCAAAGAAACACATAAGTGTAGTCAAAACAGGATATCACGGAGTTCGAGTCAAGCTCTCTAAATTTCCCCAGCGGAGTCGCCAGAAACTGTAACCAGCCCGCGGGGGACCTCGCTACAGTTCGGACTCCCCTTTTTGTTTGTTGCGGTTCTTAATCTGAACCAAAGAGTCCAACTCTGGCAAATCATTTTGAGAAAATAGATTTTTAAAAGAAGTGCCAAACATGGACTGCTTTGCCAGATACAGAGTCGCCACCTAAATATTTTTTTTAATGGGGGAATTTAGGAAACCCTGACTCGGTGCCAAAGGCCACGTGTCCGTCATCACCAAAGTTGCCTCGGCTCGGGAACTTGGGTACGATTGGGGAAGGTCAACTATGAGCACCCCCTCTCGCCCGATCCGAAGATCGGCCTCTACTAACCGTGATATCCAATTTTGAAAACGTTATGTGTTCTTATTCCGGTTATTAGCCTAGAATTACTATGTTATGCGCACAGCAAACAAGTATAGACCAAATCGCCTAAATTGGAACAAAACACTACATGATTGTTTTGAAAATGGTTTGCTACTCGCAAGTAGGCTAAAATGCAGGTTTTGCCACCCTCAAGTGGGCTTTTAGAAAAGACAGTTTTGCCACTATCTGGTGGGCCTAAAACTCACAGTTTTAATGCATTATTCCAATCTAGGTAATTTGACCTCCATCCACAGGCATTCAAACAGTTATATCACATAAGCACTTAGCCTCATGGTAGTCATGCTATTATGGCAACACTCACACACGTGCAAGGATGCTAAAGCATAAAAACTCACCTAGTACTCCAAGCCAAAACAGAAGCTCATTAGAAATCCATGCATGGACCTAAGCATACTGAAATGTCTAATGCAACACATGCAAAGATGTAATCTAGGCAGGCTCGGCTATCCTAAACATGGCATGTGGGATGCTACAAATAACACGTATTCAATTTGGAATTGAAATACAATGCAGTTTGTATGATGTACCGAGCCCGATGCATGTCAACAAATGCATGGATGCACGCATGCATTGCATAAGGTATGCTAATTTTAAATATGCCCTAATCTACCATCATAAGCAGGTAAATAAAAGGGAAGAAAGAAATAGGGGTTGGAAGACATACACACACTCACCCACACTTATTACAAATATGCCCTCACACAGAGGGACCAAAAGAATATACAGTCCCACATAATACAGTCCGAATACAAAATAAATTATTACAGAATTCTAATTATCAAATTAAATGCAAAAGGGAAAGGTGGCCACAGCCCCTGCCTCGGGATGCGCGAATGGTGCATGCTCGAATCCGACTCGTCGGGAAAACCCGCACCATGCCACTGCTGCCTCTGTTTACACTGCCCTGCCTCTCCAAAGACTGCCAAAGTCCTGGGACACGTTCCTTGCACACTGTAGAATACCATCGGCTGGAGGAAATTCCCACCGGCCATGAGGAATGTCCATCGGCTGCTGATGAAGCTATCGGCCATTCACAAATGGCTGGTCGGCACTGTATGTTGCCGGTCGGCAGAAACTTCCTGCAGAAGACAATTTTGACAGCAACAAAAGACAGACAGTGCATGGCATGAAATTTCAAGCGAATGTGTGCACCAACACATCCCTTATCATGATTTTGACTCAAAGGGGTATGTTCCTTGATCCTCGGACCACCAATTGCGCATTTCGATGCGTGATGGCCCAAGAAACCAAGTATGCACTTTGATTTCAAATGTCATGCAAACCAAACAAACACATAAAGCCCAACCTCTATCACTTGATCAAGAGGCAAGGCATGCATGCCAATGTAATGCAACCTAGGCATGTGATCTAGTATGCAACATGGGCATGCAAATGAACAATGTATGCTAGGCGCGCAACCTAAACATGTAAACAAACATGGTATGCAACAACATGCAACAATGGACTTAAACTAACATGGATAGCTTGCAAGCATGCCAAAATCAGTGGCCATGATGAGGCAAGTAAGGCAACACAATACATGGGATGCATGCACAATGCATTAATCAAACCTAAGGCACGAAAATGCAACTCTACCAAAGCATGGCAAGGGATGCAAGATCGCATACAAGCATGCGAATTTCAGCGCTGGAACATGATGCCAAATGGTCCCAAAACATAGCGAAATGACACTAAGTGCATGAAATGGACCCGAAATGCAAGATTAGGCTCATGAAATGACCTATAGCTATATCAAACATGCATAATCTGGACACGAAGCATGAAAAAAGAAGCAAGGCAGCCCCAAAAAAAGCATTTTTTCAGTTCAAAGCATGGCCAAACAGTGAGCATAGATAGGGCAAAAACAGCATGCAAAAACGGGCCCTCAAGCTAGGTAATGAAGCAAGTGGTAGATGCAAAGCCCAAACTGAAAAAGACCCTTCGACAACACTAAAGAGGGGCCAAAAATATGACTACTTACAGTTTATGACAGCCCCCAAATCAATATACAAACACCCTTAAAATGCAATGCAAGATTAAGGCCACAAGAGGGCTATAACATGAAGTATACAAAAAATGCATCAAACAGCCAAAGACCCTTAATGAAACATGTCAAGGGGGTCAAAATATGGCCACTCTCAGTTCTGATCATGGCTGAAAAATAGAAGCAAAATAAGCTAAACAAACATGCAAAAATGGGGACCAAAGAGGGGTAACGAAGCAAGTCATACATGGAGGTCCCCAATAGTGTTGAGCCCTTCTTCAATGTTGAAGAAGGGCTCAAAATAAGCCTCTTTACAGTTTACATCGAGGCTAAAAAATACTTGTAAATAAGGCTAACCAATGAAGCTAAAAAATACAAGTTTAAGGGAAATGGATGCTTACCCTTGAAGAGCAACAAACCAGCAGCCCTTGGTCCAAGTTTCTAAGCTTCTAACCTCTGCAAATGGCCTCCCAAGTGCTGGAATGGAGGATGGAGGTGTTGTGCTAGGTGTTGTAGGGAAAATGGTGCAAGAACAAAGGTGTTTGGAGGCTTGGATAAGATAGATATAGAGGGTGTATGTATGTATATCAGATATATATCTCTTCCCTCTGGTTTTTTGCTCCAAAATCTCCAACCCTAGACAAAGGAGAGGAAGCATGACTTATATAGGCAAAGCCAAAGGTTCTTGGCTTCTCCAAGAAGCCAAATGAAAGGGGCTGCAAAGGGTTTGTGGCTTCTAGAGGAAGCTAAAACAGCTGGCCAAGCTTCTCCAAGAAGCTTGGCCAAAGGGTTCAAGCTTCTAGAAGCAAAAGGAGGGTCAAAGGCTCAAAAGGGTACAAAATAGCCACATATATGCATGGGGGAGTGTGCTGGTGCATTCCAACTGGCACAGCTGGGATGCACCAGGCTTGGAGGGTGCAAAGGGTGCAAACCGGCCAGAAAATTTGGTCGTCGGCATAATAAATTGCCGGTCGGCACAATAAATTGCCGACCTGCACTTTGTACTGGCCGGTCGGCTAAATAGAGTGCCGATGGGTGTCCAATGAGGTCAAAAAGTGCCGGTAGATATCCAGATTGAAGCCCCGGAAGTTAACTTTCCAATGGCGCAAACCTTGCATTAAAATTCCTCCTGTACAGAAAGTTATGCCCTTTTTGGTGAAGCCGCGCAGACTCGATCCAAACGGGGTGATGCCCAGCTTCAACCAATCATATCTCCTCCACCCGGACTTGGCTTTGGGAGATTCTTGAGTACAAAGTGAAGCCCCGGAAGTCTTCTTTCCAAAGATGGTGGCCTCATAGCTTAACTCCAAGTATGCAATTGAATAAGCCCAATTCAGCGAGGGCTGCTCGATTCTCTCCTACCCGGATTCATGCCGAACTTCTCCCAGACCAGTTTTCTCCTCTCCTTTCCTCTTCTCCTCAACTTCGAACCCCTAAGTAAGGTGTTTTGAAAGATTTTTCAAAGATTTCATCTCTCTTTCATTCATCCCCACTTTGTCCTTGCTCGGTTTACCGAAAAGCGCAACATTTACCGAAATGCGAGCGTCGGAACATCGTGGGAATTTTATTTCAAAAATGTTTTGAAAGAGAGGGTTTTAAGGTCTAAAAACCATCCAAAATAATTTTGGTCCAAAATGGGGTGTGAAGTTGAGATTTGTCTCTCTCATTGTCGAGGAAACTGAACCTGTGCCCTGCACACCTTTCTCCACCAAGCAAACCATCAGTAACGCCCAAGTCTTAAGGGCAGTCAAAAATGGGGTGTCTTCAGATATTGTGCACAAAAATTCATGCATTCTTCCATAAGATATCCTTTAGCGATTGAACCTTCTGGATGAGCTCTATTACGCACATATTGCTTCAAAGTAAGAAGATACCTCTCAATTGGGTACATCCATCGAAACTGAATCACTACAGCCAATAATGCGTCGTCAGTTAGATGTATAGGCAAGTGCTCCATTATATCAAAAAAAGTCGGAGGAAATATTTTCTCTAGATGACCAAGTTTTACGGCGATACGATCTTGAATATATTGCAAATTCGTCGCATGATTCACTTTGGAACACAATTGTCTAAAGAAATTGCTTAATTCAATCAAGGGTTCAATTACATTCTTCGGTAATGATCTTCGAATAGCCAATGGAATGAGTTGTTGCATTAGAATATGACTATCGTGGCTCTTAGGACCCCTAATACTTCTATCATGTGAGCGCACACGACGTGATATATTGGATGAATACCCGTCGAGAACTCTAACTTCCTTCAACACTTTCAAGAAATAATCTTTCTCATCCTTGGTCATCGTGAATTGTGCTGGTGGTAAATAAGCTTTATTAGACCCTCTTAACTACAAATGTAGGGGTTTTCTAAACGAGCATACTACCATCCTTCAATTTTCCTGCAACACCTAATATTGTCCACAACACATTGTCACAAACATTCTTCTCTATATGCATTACATCGAGGTTGTGTCTTATTAGATTGTGCTCCCAATATGACAGTTCATAAAAGATACTCTTTTACTTGCAGCTATGGGTGCGATGTCCAGCTTTCTCCTTCTCTACTTGTCTCCTATGCCTCTCCTTAAGGTCATCCCTCCTGTATCGGATTAAAATACCCTCAGATTCTAATTGCAGCAGCATCTCAGTTCCACACAACAATTTTGGTTTGAGTCTGACTTCCCGACTACCATCAAATGATACTTTATCCTTTCGGAATTTATGGCCACTAAGTAACAATCTGTGATGACCCAAGCATGATTGTTTCCTACTATGCTTCAACCAACACGATGTAGTTTCCTTATTGCAACAAGGACATGCATATTCACCTTTAGTGCTCCATCCTGACAAGTTTGCATATGCAGGAAAATCACTAATTGTCCACAGTAAAGCTGCATGCATTTGAAACATTTGATTTGTTGATGCATCAAATGTGGAGACACCGTCATTCCATAGTTCTTTCAACTCCTCAATCAACGGTTGCATATACACATCAATCTTGTTACCAAGTCCTTTCGGGCCGTCAATAAGCACAGATAAAATTAGAAATGGTTGCTTCATGCACATCTATGGTGGCAAGTTGTATGGAATGAGTACAACAGGCCAAGTGCTATGAACTATGTTTATCGTCCTAAATGGGCTAAAACCATCAGATGCTAAGCTAAGCCTTACACTTCGGCAATCATTACTAAAGTCAATATTCCGACGGTCAAAATCTTTCTATGCAAGGGAGTCTGTAGGATGCCTAAAGACACCGTCATCAGTTCGTTCCTCTACATGCCATCTTATTAATTTGGCCGTCTTGGATGACATAAACAACCTCTGCAACCTTGGCTTTAAAGAAAAATACCTCATTTGTTTTGCAGCTATTCGTTTGCCACCTTTGTTAGGACCATTTGAACCACCATCACTATTTGATTTCCATCTAGAACTGTTGCATATGACACATTTATCAAGATTGGCGACCTCATTTCGAAACAATATGCAACTGTTGGGACATGCATCCCACGTCTCATACATGAAGCCCAAATCTGTTGTGACCTTTTGAGCTTTATAATATGAGTCCTGCAGTTTCACACCCAACGAGAACGCCTCATTCAATAACTCAAGCAAGATGTCAACAGACTTGTCTATCCACTGATTAAGCATCTTCAGATGTAGAAGTTGAACAATGAATAACAAAGATGTGAACTTCTGATAACCCGGATACAATTCACTTTGTGCATGTTGAAGAAGTTTAAAATACTTTGTAGTCTCTGCATTTGGACCGAGCTGGGGTTTAGATGCATGGGGATCAGGCCCTTGTGGTTCATCACCCTCAACACTTGTACTAGCATGTGGATTTCCCAAAGCCCCTTATATCATTCCAACCATATCATCCCCAATGTCGAAATTAGCCAATGTTTCATTCTCTCGATTACCATGCAGAGATACGTAAGATTCCCCATGATTAATCCAATGTTTGTACTTTTTTTTAAAAAAATTCAAAATCAGATACTCTTGTACACCCTCTCATACAAGATGGTATCGATTCTTACATTTCCTACACGCACAACTAATCGTCGAACCTTCAACCCTATTGGTGTAGGCAAACACAAGCAATTGATCAATTTCATTAATGTATTCCCTCGACATCCTATTTAGCAAATCAATCCAAGTCTTATCCATCATCTGTACTTCCCTCAAATGCACACTTCACTTCTTTTGTAATCTTCTCAACAATATATATATATTTAAATGCCAGTCATTTTCCACATGCATATGTGTTCCCTATCATTAATTTGCTTCAGGCAAACTTACTGAGAGATACGCATCTCACTGTAGACGTCCCGGGAGGGAAATCCCGTTTTGTTCATTTGGGCTCACTACAGTTCAGGACTCAATGTCACGGTCCTGTATCTAATCTCGTAGAGTGCAATGCAAGACCGATGAATCATCAAAGAGTCCAAATCTAGCAAATCATTTTTGAAAATAAATTTTTTGAAAGAAGTGCCAAACATGGCCTACTTTGCCAGATACAGAGTCGCCACCTAAATATTTTATTTTGGGAAATTTAGGAAACCCTGACTCGTTGCCTAAGGCCACGTGTCCGTCATCACCAAAGTTGCCTCGGCTCGGGAACTTGGGTACGATTGGGGAAGGTCACTTCGTGAGCACCCCGCTCGCCCGATCAAAGATCGGCCTCTACTAACCATGATACCTAGTTTTGAAAACATTATGCGTTCTTATTCCGGTTATTAGCCTAGATTTACTATGTGATGCGCACAGCATACAAGTATAGACTGGGTTGCCTGAATTGGAACAAAACATTTCCTATTTATTTTTGAAAGTGGTTTGCTACTCGCAAGTAGGCTTAAAATGCAGATTTTGCCACCCTCGGGTGGGCTTAGAAAAGATGGTTTTGCTACTATCTAGTGGGCTTAAAACTCACAGTGAATGAATTGTTCCAATCCAAATAACCCAACCTTCACCCACAGGCATTCATGCAGTTTTATCACATAAGCACATAGCCTTATGGTAAGCATGCTATCATGGCAGTCACTCACACGCATGCAAGGATGCTAAAGCATAAAACTTACCGAGTACTCCAAGCCAAAACAGAAGCTATATTAGAAATCCATGCATGATCCTAACTATACAGAAATGCCTAATGCAACACATGCAAAATGCAACTAAGATAGGCTCAGCTATTCTAAAGATGGCATGTGAAATGTTACAACTAACAAGTATTCAACTCGGAATTGAAATACAATGCAGTTAATATGATGCGCCGAGCCCGGTGCATGCAAAACAGATGAATGAATGCAAACATGCTATCATACTGTATGCTAATTGAAACATGCCCTAATCTAACCATCATAAGCTGGTAAATAAAAGGGAGAAAGACGTGGGGTTGGAAGACATACATCACACGCACGCATACTTATTACAACATTGCCCTCGCTCGGAGGGTCCGAATAAATAATATACAGTCCCAAATAAATAATACAGTCCGAATAAGTACAAAACCCTAATTAATTAACAAATTAATCTAGGAAAGCAGTAAATTAGCATGCAAGCCTATGGACTGCCTCAGCTCTGTTCCGAATGATGAATGATGCGTGCTTGAGTTGCCTTGCGCGGAAATCCATTGCGATGCCCCAATTAGTCTCTGTTTACAATTAAGCCTGGAATGTTGCACGAAACTCCAAAAGATTGCCGGTTTCTGATTTGCTGCAACAGAGAGCAAGAAAGGGGCATGGCAGTGTATTTTCATATATGTATGCACACCTGGATCCTCGTGCCACCAATCACGCATCTCCATGCATGATGGCCGAGGAGTCGAATTGCACGACTCAATATGAAATGAATGCACATATAAACACAACAAGACCAAGACTCCATCACGGTTAATCCGGAGTGTCGGGGACCGGGAATTGAGACACGTTCCGTCACTCGGAGTACGAAATGTCCCTCGTTTCTCATGCTTGGGCTAACTCCTATCCCAAGCATAATGCAATATGCATGACATGCATGAATGCAATCCTAACATGCAACCTAGCATACGCAATGCTATGAAATGGCATACACAATGCTCGATGTAACATGGCATACACAATGCAATATGGGCTTACACCAATATGAGTGGACCTCAGCTGCACTCACATCAGCAGCCATAAGATGAAAATGAGACTACCGAAATACGTGTACACATGCACGTAAACCGAGGACCGAACCTAAGGCACAGCATGCAACTCTAACAAGACATGGCAAGCATGAAACATGGCATTCAAACATGTGAATTCCAGCACTGAAACATGATGCTAAAAGGTCCCGAAACATGGAAACATGGCACCCGATGCATGAGATGAGCCCCGAAACTCAAAACTAGGCACATGTATTGACTTATAGCTATACAAAGCATGCATTATTTGACTATGAAGTACAAAGACAGAGCCAAGGCAGTCCCAAAAGATGAACATTTCTAGTTCAAAGCATGACCAAAAGATGCTAGCATGATCGACTAAAATAGCATGCAACTTTGACTATCAAACATGGTTTACATGGTATGTATATGAAGCGCATGAGAACTCATCAAACCAGCAAAAATCAGTGAACAAAACATGTGAAAATATGCCCAAATAACTTCTGAAATGCAGCCAACACATGCAAAAATAATGGATTCCTTTAAAGGGCCATACAAAGGGGTTATTAAGCACCTACAAGATAGACACTTAGCAAGACCAAACCAACTCTGGAAATGGGTTATGACAGTCCTAAAACCCACTAAATAGGCCCTGGAATCAGTCTCGGAAACATGCAAAGAAAGGCCTCTTTGAGAGGCCTTGAATGGGATTGCTCTACACATGCATCATAGACATAAAATATGGCCAAGAGGGCCTTGGACAGAGCCAAGGCAGACCTCAAAACCCTCAGAATAAAGCCTGAAAAGTGACTTCAATGCATGCAAAATAGGGTCCCTTTGGAAGGCCAAACATGCTAGTAAAGAGAATGAGGGGTGAGAGGATCACCCCTCTATGATTTCAAGGCTCAAAACCTCATCAAAGCCACTGAAAATCCGCTAGATTTCAGTGGCTAAGAGGCAAAAACAAGACTTATGCAAATGCTCAAGTGTATGGCTCAAAGCATGTGGAAATGAAGCATGCAAGGAAGGAGATGACTCCAAACAGAAAAGTGACCTCAAGCAAACTTAAAGAGGAGGTCAAAACAAGATTTTTTTCAGTTTATATCAAACCTCCAAAATATTCACAAGTAGGGGTAAAACATGATGCAAAAATAGCCCTAAAAGAGAGATAGAGAGCAAGGGGCAGCAGATGGCCTCAAACAACAAAGAGCCCTTCAACAAAGTTGAAGAGGGGCTCAAAATAAGATACTTTACAGTTTAGGTCGAAGCCCAAAAATGCAAGTAAAAGGACCTAAAGTATTGAGCAAAATAGTGCAAGAAAAGGGGAAATGAGGACTTACCCTTGTAGCACAGCAATGCAACAGCTTTTGGTCCAAGATTGTGAGCTCTCAACCTCTGAAAATTAGCTTCAAGGGGCTGGAATGGATGGTGGAGGTGGCAGGCTAGGAGTTGTAGTGTAAAATGGCCAAGAACAAGGGTGTTTGGAGGCTTGAAGTAGAGATATAGGAGGTTGTATGTATAACTCTCAGCCCAAAGCTTCTAACCCTTGTAAAATGAGTTGGGGTGGTGGTTATATCGAGGGAGAGAAGCCAAGGAAAAAGGGGGGAAAACCAATTCAAAAATCCCCCCAAAAGGACAGACCCTCGGACAGAGGGTCTAGTGCAAAACAGCTGGCACAGCTAGAATGCACCAGAAGGGACAAACATGGCCGGCCAGGTGCAAAAGGGTCAAGTGGCCGACTGGCCACCTCCCCTGGTCGGCCGGCCATGGTTCAAAAGGGTTAGAAGAATTGCTGGCCGGCCACCCCCAAAAGGTGGCCTCCCAGATGAGTGCAACACAGCTGTATGGTCAAAACCCAGAAAATGTGAACTAGGAGAGAGAAAAATCAGCTTTTTAGAGGGGTTCAAAAGGGTCAAGACCAATTGCTGGCCAGCCTACCCATATTGGTGGCCTCCCAGGTGTGTACAACACAATGATGTGGTGGAAAATCAGAAAAAGTGGCCCGGGAGTGGGAAAAACCAACTTCCTAGTGAAGAAAACGAGCGATGAAGAGCGATGAAGAAATAAAACTGGTTTTTCAGACAAATTGCTGGCCTCCCACCTTCCTACAACCTTTCTAACAATGAAAATAAGGTCCCTGCCAAAAACGGACCAAGACGGATGCAAAACGAAAGTTCGGGGGCCAAAACACACAGTTCGGGGCCCCGAAAACAGGCTATTAGGCACCGGAAGTGGCGTTCGACCCCAGAGTTGGTCTCTCGGGCCACAGTGTCCCTCAAAAGGGAGGAAACAAGGTGTGTGCCAAAAACCGGAGCAAACAGAGGTAGTTAAGCAGTCCTGAACCGAGGCACACGGCCAACGGCTTCGAAAACCGAAAACCGGAAACCGGGCTCCAAACGGGAAAAATGGCCTACGACCATGAAACGTAGCCTACGGGCACTGAGAGATGATCTACAAGACCTCTCCCTCTCTTCGGGAAGAGAAAACAAAGAAAACATCGCAAGCCCAGGCAAAGCACAAAAGAGTCCGGAAGTCCGGAGGCAAGGCTCGCAGCCGTGACTCCGCAACCTCAGAACGAGCACAATATGCAACATCACCAAGCACTCAATTGGTGACGTCTGAGTCTTAAGGTCGGTCAAAAATGGGGTGTCTACAGTTGCCCCTCTTTGACAGAACTCCGAAGTCAAAGAGTGACGGGAGTGAATGTCAAAGCCCAGAGACGACCCATTTTTGACAAGGCCGAAGACTCAGACAAACAGGCGAGACGAACGGAAAGATGTGCCCGCGGGCATGCCCGCAGGCAGGGGGCAAAATGCAAAGCGATATGCACAAAGCCGGATGTAACTCAATGATCATGCGAAGCAACAAGCCGTAATGAAGCAAATAGTCACAATAGATGCAACAGTTTTAAGTAAGAATGCAAAGTAAAACCACATTTCATGCAGTTGAAGAATGCGGAGAATCATTGAATTCTCGCCACGTCTCACACGGAGGGGATACAATACCTGTGCAGCTCGTCCGGTCGCACCAGCCTCAAATGAATCGTACATACAATATTGTGCCTGCAAAAGGAAGAAACTCAACAAGCACAACATAGTTAGCAACATATGTTCAGCGTGATATCGAATGCAGACAAACGCGGTGTTGATGGGTGAGTGCATCGCAATGCGAGAAGCAACGCGCGTGACAACGCAAGTTAAGCACAAGGGTATGACAATACTCATGAAACGTGCAGAACAGTGCAAGTGGTGTGCATGAGAATGCGAGTGACGTGCATAATAATGCAGGATAAGTGTAAGCTCGAATGCACATTTTGAAACGAAACAACGAGCAAAGCAATGCAAGTTTCGACGAAGGTGGCTCAATTGCGACCTCCGGTTTACCTCCCGGAGGGGTCACAACATATTCAAAAAGGATACACCTCGCTTTTGACGAGTAATGATGAGACACGCATCAAAAGTTGGAGTTGAAGTTCCCGCGAAGGGATTTTTGCGACGAAAAGTGCACTTTCCTTATACTTTCTCGGGTGCCGGGGACTCCAATCATCACCAAAATTTGCAGGGACCTTGGAGACCACCTTGGGAATGCTGCCGGCCAGGTTTGGTCCAAGGGGGAGGCCACCGGCCAGGTTTGAGGGAGAGGGATGGCCGGCCTACCAGAAAAGGTGGCCGGCCGGCCACCTAGCCAAAACAGTAGGCAGTTTGGTCTTTTTGCTCTCATTTCTTTAAATGTGCTTATCCAAACACCTTTTGCTCATAACTTTAGCTCTGAAACTGCTCTCTCCTCCTTCCCAAACCATTTTCTTCCTCAGATCTGAACTCTATACGCATTTTCCAACGCCCCACGCCAAGTTGTTTCTCGAAATCTTTCGATTTTCAACACTTTGAACCGATTAAATTTCAATTTCGGTGCTTCTTTTCTCATTTTCACCACTTGAGGTAAGTTTGTCTCAATATTTGGAAGATTTTCTCGGGAGTTGACTTTTGTTGACTTTTCCATTTCCCGAGAGTTGACTTTTGTTGACTTTTTCCAATTTTGGCTCATTTTGCTCATTTTTGCTCCTTTTTGCAGATTTCTTGAGATGGCGGGTCATTTTCCCCATGGCGGAGGTTCTCCAGGTGCCGGAGGTGATCCAGGCATCATGTATTTAGCCCCGAGGGTTCGGCCATTCATTCCCGAGAGGTACGACCCTCCGACACATATCCTCCCTCAGGCGGTTTTTTATCATTTTACTGATTTCGATGATCGAGCGCCTGGGGATCTGCTTTTGCGAGAGCCAGAGTCCCACCTCTCTCATCAGGCACGAGAGGCATTTACTTCAATTTTACATTTTCTGCAATGTATTCTGCATTTTCCGTGCATTTCGTGCTTTCGCTATGTTTATCTGCTCACTCAAGCACACAGCTTGTTTTGAATGTTTAGTCTATAACACCGTATTCCGTTTGCATCTTGAACACACAGTTCAAACACTCTGACTTTCTGAACACGCAGCCCGTATATTGATTGTGAACACACAGCACACACTCGTTTGAAAGTTGAACACACAGCCCAAACTTTGAAATGAACACACAGCCCACTGATTTTGAAATCTGAACACATAGCTCAAATACTTGACGTTGACGTTGAACACATAGCTCGAACTTTGATGATGAACACACAGCCCATTTTTCTGATTGTGAGCACACAACACACATTCGTTGAGAGTTGAACATACAGCCCAAACTTTGAGATGAACACACAGCCCATTTTTCTGATTGTGAGCACACAGCACACATTCGTTGAGAGTTGAACATACAGCCCAAACTTTGAGATGAACACACAGCCCACACTTTGAAATCTGAACACACAGCTCAAATGCTTGATGTTGAACACACAGCTCGAACTTTGAGATGAACACACAGCCCACACTGATTAAGAGTTGAACACGCAGCCCAAACACTTGATGTCGAACACACAGCTCGTTGTCGAGGTGAACACGCAGCACACACTGATTGAGAGTTGAATACGCAGCTCAAACACTTGAATTCTGAACACACAGCTCATTGTTAAGGTGAACACACTTGGTAGAAGGTTGAGCATGCAGCCCAAACACTTGATGTCGAACACACAGCTCGTTGTTGAGGTGAACACACAGCACACACTTTGTAGAAGGTTGAACACGTAGCCCAAACACTTGAGTTCTGAACACACGGCTCATCGTTGAGGTGAACACGCTTTGTAGAAGGTTGAACACGCAGCCTAAACACTTGATGTCAAACACACAGCACACACTTTGTAGAAGGTTGAACACGCAGCCCAAACACTTGAGTTCTGAACACACGGCTCATCATTAAGGTGAACACACTTTGTAGAAGGTTGAACACGCAGCCCAAACACTTGATGTCGAACACACAGCTCGTTGTTGAGGTGAACACACAGCACACACTTTGTAGAAGGTTGAACACGCAGCCCAAACACTTGAGTTCTGAACACACGGCTCATACGTTGGATTTTCTGAACATACAGCCCGGATTCTGTATCTGATTTGATTTTGCACACAGCTCATACATTTCATTTGCACGCAGCTTACTCATTTCATTTGCACGCAGCTTATACATTTCATTCTGAAACTAAATATATGTGTTCATCCTGAATGCAGGTGACTTCTCGTACTGCGCGAGGATGTGGCTCTATTGCGGCAAGAGAGTGGTACGCCGAGCTCCCAGAGGCTGTCCGGGATTTGGTTGGCGTGACAGGGTTTGGGCCCTTCTGTACTAGGATATCTCGCTGTCCTGCTAGTAGGACGCTGATGGGTGCCTTGGTAGAGAGATGGTGGGACACCACCAACTCCTTCCATTTCTCTGCCACTGGGGACATGACTATGACCCCGCTTGACTTCGCCGTATTGACCGGCCTTGATGTGGGAGGTTGGGCAATCCCATATGACGAGGACATGGGCCAGTGGGAGGCAGCCTGGATATACTTATTGGGAGCTCGCCCACCAGTTGACAGATCTTCAGGTAGAGTCCGATATACCTGGTTTTCTTCCCATTTCAAGAGGGTAGAGATGGAACCTGAGACTCCTGAGGAGGTAGCACAGTATACCCGCGGATTTCTGATGTTCCTCTTCGGGACCACTCTGTTTGCCGATAGGGGAAACACTGTCGGGCTCTATCTGTTGAGCGCTCTAGTGGACCTATCATAGGTCAGCCGATTTGATTGGGGTGGCGCCAGCCGGGCTACTCTCTATTGCTATATGAGCGCGACCTCCCGCGGACGGGGGAACATGGTTGGCGGCTATTAGAGGGCCTGGGAGGTACTTTCTACCCTCTTGATTTACATTTCTGCTTCTCATTATTTGTACATTGCACACACAACGCACTTTACACTCTGTACCTTGCACTTTTGCTCTCAGCATTTTGTATTTACATTCTGCACTCAGCATGATGTATTCTGATGGCTACTGCTTTGTTTTCCACAGCTATGGGTCTACGCGTACTTCCCGACGCTAGCCCCGGAGCTTGAGGTGGAGGTGCCCCTCACGACCCCTTACTCACTTGTATTCGAGGGCCAGTACCGGCCGAGACCTCGGGAGTCTTTCCTCTACCTACGGCAGTACTTTGATACAGTGCGGTCGTCATAGGTATTTCAGAACTCTCAGTTCTTCATATTTTCATATTTTTGATTTATCTTGCACATTCACAATTTCTGATCAGCTTATGCATCGGTTATCCGCAGATCACATGGCAGCCTTGGGCGCCTTTACGTAGAGACCTCCGATTTCAGTTTGCCGGAGCATGGGGTGCCTCCCGGTATAGAATCTTGTTCGAGGGGCCAGTTGGTAGGGCCTGGTTTTTGGGGGATCGCTTTTTGCGTCAGGTATGGGGCTACCCTACTCAGGACCTTCCCTCAGCACCCCCAGGCGATATGCGGACCGCTGATAGGCTGCCTCCCCAGGGTGTTGTTGACGCCAGGATGGGTACTGATGCATTTCTTCATCTCGAGGAGGGGGATTACGCTTCTTACCGTCACATGTATTTAATGCCTCCATTGACGAGAGTCCGTACTCCGACGAGGAGGTCTGCTGGTATGCCTTCATCGAGCCGGGCTCGAACTGCAGATATCCCTTCCACCAGCAGGGCTGGCACATCTAGGGGTGGGGGTGGATTGGTTCCCCCGATTCCTCTGACTCATTTTCATGCTGGATGGCCAGAGATCCCGACCGAGTTGACGGGATGGAGATATGGGACTTCCTACCCGATCCCGATAGAGCCTCCGATGCCTGGTCATCGATTTGTCAGAGACCCCGACTCGCCACCGGTATGTTTTACAGCTTTGATTTATCACTTCGATACTCGGACACTCATTCATTTACTGATGATCTTGCATTTGCATTTGCAGCCTCCTGTCGAGTATATAGATGACATGCTCAGATTGGTAGCCTCACTCGAGGGCATGGTCCTACGGAGAGACACGCAGTTGTCCATCATGGGTTTCTAGGTACTCTTTAGTTTTCTTGCATTTATCATACTTCTGATGACATGCTGATCTTGAACATCTCACTGAATTGATAGGCTGCCTGTGTAGAGCACATCTGACACACACCATATTCATGTACTATATCTGCATACATCCACTCTGTGTAGTTTGCTTGCATCTGCATCTGATATACATGTTTTGGCTAATGTATTCAAATTGCATTCTTCATTTTTAGATGTCTCCGGTGTACGCTCAGTCACAGGCCGGGCCATCCAGGCCTTCCCGAGGAGCTGGGCCATGTACGCCTTCTCGAGGAGCTGGGAGAGGGGAGTCGTCTCGCGGACGAGGCGGACGCAGGGTGCACATCATAGAGGAGGAGTCCAGCGAGGAGGAGGAGGCTGTAGATCCCCAGTCAGAGACATCTGCTGACAGAGCGGGTGGCTTCGACCCTGGTTCCGGGAGTGGAGGTGAGACCGAGGAGGGTTCCGAGGATGGCAGTTCCGACTCAGACGATGATGATGGTGATGATGGCGCAGAGGCTGTTCCGCAGAAGAGGACGAAGAGGGCCTCTTATTCCTGCTCTTGAGAGCATTGATGCAGCTGTTTCCTGCTTTATTTTCTATTTTACTAGTAGTTGTAGCACATTGTACATTGTTAGGCAGTTTTATTTTCTGTAAAACTTGTACCTTTGTTGTAAAAAATGTTGTAACAAAGGAAGCATGATGGAATGAAACAGCTTTTGAAAAAGTGTTGTATTTTATATTCTTAGCATTGCATCGCATCATTTTGCACCAAAAAATGAGATTGAATGGAATTGTGCGCTATGTATTTACCAAGTCAGGTAGTGAACCGACGCAACAAACTAAACAACCTAACTTACTAAGAAATGACAAAACCTTAGCAAGTTTACAACTCGATAAGCAAAACATAACAAAGTTGATAACTCGATAAGCAAGACTTAACAACATTGATTAAACAAAGAGTAACAACTCAATGTACGAAACTCGACAGCTCGACAAAACTTAACAACTCGATAAACAAGACATCTCAATAAACAAAACAACAACTCGATAAGCAAAGCAACAACTCGATAAACAAGACTTAACAACAACTCTATAAACAAAGTGCATTTCGGACGATCTGGGTGACGGAACGCGAATGGAGGCCTTCGACACTCCCGATGCATGCAAATGCTGGGAACTTCCTTCTATAGGGTAGAACAGGATCAAAGACACATTTTGCAGCATGGCCGGCCACCTTTGGGAGCTGGCCGACCAGCTTTTTGTATTGGAGGAGAGAGGGGTGGCCGACCTACCAGAAAAGGTGGCCGACCGGCCACTTAGCTCAGCAACCACCAGTTTTTCGACACGTGTCCCCCGAACAGTGCCCTATCCTCTTTAAAAGTCCCAGCCTCGTGGTTGATTCATTTCATCTAAGTTTTGCACCAAAATGGAGGCGTTTCTCGTCGAAAATTTCACAGCTTGGATCGCTTCTCTAGATGGCTCGGAAAAGTTGAACTTCCGAGGTTTTGGCTTGAATGCACTATTCACGCTGAGCCGTACTCCACTGCACCTTCCCTTCCTTCATGCCGCGGCGAGGTTTTGGAACCCGGTAACACATGTTTTTAGTTTTGGCAGGCAAGAGGTATGTCCAACTTTCGAAGATTTTCAAGTTTTGATGGAATCTGAACGCCATGAAGAAATTTTGCTTCAGTTTCGCTTCGGCCACGCCCAAGCTTTAGGGCGGATGTGTGGGCTCACCATGCATGACGCTCAGTCTCTGATCTGCAATGGGGAACTGGACATCCTCGGCTTGATTCATCGCTTTTCTGATGCCGGTGACCACGGCAACCATCATTGGCAAGGTTTTCGGCAACACGCCCTTTACTTGTGTATGCTATCTCACTTTTTGCTTGCCCCAGGCTTTAGTGGATCTAGCATTCGTCTGATTGAAGTTGCTCAAGGCTTGAAAGGAGGAAAGAGCTGCATCGCTATGACATTGGCCGAGACACTGATGGGCTTGGATGCTTTTTATCGCCAGGAGACGACCGGGTTTGCGGGGAGTCCACTACTGCTGCAGGTAATGTTTCCCACCCAATCTCACATATATATTGCTCACATCACTCGACCCTCAGGCTCGGTTTTTCTTACAAAACCCCTTTTCTTACTTTTCTCTCATCGTACATCTCTCTATTCTTTATTCTCTCATTTTCATCCCTCCCCAGGTATGGTTGATTGATAAATTGCAGGTCGTGGACTCTTGCCCAGCCTACTCAGCTCGCGGCTACTTCTTTCGACAACGCCTAGTCGATGCCCTTGATGAGGGGTGGTGGTTCAACTAGATGTGCAATTTGTCTGCAGATCACATTGCTTGGCGCTGTCCTTGGCTCAATCTCCCGGCAATGAGCTATAGCATGTCCCGGCAGACCGGGATCCAGTTGATTGGTCTGACTCACTGTGTGTTCTACTTGTCGTTCCGATTCCAGTGCCAGTTTGGTCATGATCAGACTTGCCCGCCAGAGGGGATAGAGTATCCTGCCACATTCCCAATTCGAGACGCACAGCTTGCCCGTTATGCCACAGCATGGAGGACTAGAGAGCTCCTGGCCCCCGCTCCCACTTTCAGTTGCACTTTGTCTGATGAGTGCTTAGATTGGCTCAATGAAGAGGCACAGATTGGGCCCAGCTTGGCATCAGAGGCTTCGACCAGCTCTGGGAGGGGGCGCAGGGACACCTGACTTATCTATGCCCCGGATTTATTGCTTTACTAGTACTTTCAAGTTTTCTTTATGAATGTAATAAAAAGTAACTTCAATTTGTATGCAAGAGCAGGAGAACTCTGTTTTGAAATCAATGAAATTGAAGGTTGTGGGTACTGAAAATTTTCCGCTTTGGTCCAAAAATGGTCTAAGTTGTAAAAAGATTAATTTGAACAAAGTCAACTTTTATTAAAAATTTTCAAAACCATTTTCGATATGGATCAGAACTAGACACACCTGAGATCTGTCACTAAGATGTACAACCCTGGACCCCCGCAATTGGAAAGTTGCCCCTAGTCTGAATAGTACCGCGGCACTGTATGGCAACGGAAAGTTGCCCCTAGTCTGAAAAGCACTGCACTGGAGATCTAAACCGAACTCTTGAATGCTGAATAGACAAAGATAGCCGAGATAATCAAATGGACAAAGTTGATCGGGAAAAAAGTTTATGGCTGAACTTCAGGATGAAGTTGCCTACGTATCCCAAAGATGGGAATCAAGCCTTACGTAGTTCAGGCTCGGGTTCACTCGGGTATTTTCACTCTCCTTTTATGCACTAACTTTTGCCAAGGCCGCCCTTTGCGGGTTTTCAACATTGCAAGCTCAATTTTTATAATTTCAAAATTTTTTGTGCTCTGAGTTTTGCCTAGGTCGCCCTTTCGGGTTTTCGGCCTAGCGAGCCTCTCAAGGGTAATATTTCTTCAACTTGTCCATATTGATCGGCTGTGAGAACTCTAGGCCATCTAGATCCATCAGAACTACAGCTCCACCTGACCAGATAGACTTAATGATGTAGGGACCGGTCCAATTGGGTCTGAACTTGCCCATTGGGTCGTGGATGGGAGCTCGGTTGTCCTTGAGCACCAAATCTCCTTCCTTTAGATTCCTGGACTTAACTTTCTTGTTGAAAGCCCGGGCAATTCTGCGTTGATAACCTTGAACATGGTACAGTGCTTTCAGTCTCCTCTCATCAAAGAGCATAAGTTCCTCAAATCTGCTCTGCTGCCAATCTGCCTCGGCTATTTAACACTCAGCCAATACTCGCAAAGACGGAACCTCAATTTCGATAGGTAGAATGGCCTCCATCCCATAAACCAATGAATACGGAGTCGCCCCAGTAGAAGTTCTGATTGAAGTTCGGTAGCCCCACAGAGCAAACGGCAGCTTATCTGGCCAGTCCCGGTAAGTTTCCACCATTTTCTGCAATATGTGTTTGATATTCTTGTTGGCGGCCTCAACCGCTCCATTAGTTTGCAGCCGATAGGTAGATGACTTATGAAAAGCCACGTTGTATTTTTCCAACAAGTCAATCACTTCCTTCTTGAAGTGGGAACCGTTATCTGAAATTATCTCGTTTGGCACTCCGTAGCGACAGATGATGTTGTTTCTGATAAACTTCGCAACATGTGAAGCCTTCAACACCGCATAGGATTGGGCCTCAACCCACTTCGTGAAATAATCTATCGCGACCAGGATGAACTCATGCCCATTTGACCCCTTTGGAGTGACAGCCCCGATCACATCAATTCCCCAGACTGAAAATGGCCATGGCGAAGTCTTATTGTACAGCTTCGACGGCGGAATGTTCATGCGATTTGCATGAATTTGACACTTGTGGCATCGCCGGACAAAATCGATACAATCCTCCTCCATGGTGGACCAGTAGTAACCTTGTCTGAGGATCTTCCGTGATAGCATTACTCCATTCATGTGTGCATCGCATTCCCCTCCATGGATGGCCTCCATTAGACGCTTTGATTCTTCGGCATCGACACACAGCTTATGCATTCCCAGATAACCTCTCTTATACAGCTTACCCCCACAGATGATGAACTGAACGGCCATTCTTCTTATTGCCCTTTTATCCATGGCATTTACCCCTGGCAGATATGCTTCCTTTTCCAAGAAATTCCAAATGTCGTAATACCAGGGGTTTTCGTCCTGAACCTCATCTATAGCAGCAATTGACTCGTAGGCTGGCACAAATTTTTGGTCAATGATGACTGGACGCATCCGGACTCCGAACGGGATGTCTATCATGGAAGATAGAGTTGCTAAAGAATCTGCAAACCTGTTGTTCTCTCTTAGTAGATGAGCAAAGTTTAGCTTCTCAAACCAAGGAATTAACAAGTCCAAGGTTTGGTGATACATCATCATCTTTTCTTCTTTGACTTTCCAGTCTCCTTTTGCTTGAGACACAACAAGGTTCAAGTCCCCGATGACGTCCAACCGTCTTGCCCCTAGTTCCAGGGCTGCTTCTAGACCGGCAATGCATGCCTCATATTCTGCTTCGTTGTTCAAGACTTTGAACCGGAGTTTGAAGGCTAGAGGGATACGGGACTTGTCAGGTGCTATCAGCAACACTCCTATCCCATACCCGTACTGGTTTGACGCTCCGTCAAAGTACATCGTCCAAAATTCGTCGTCAATATGCAAAATGGCCTCATCTGGGAATAAGTACTCAACTGCTTCACCCCCTTCCACTGGATGATCGGCTAAGAATTCTGCTACTGCTCTTCCCTTGACTGACTTGCGTGCCACATATTTCAAATCGAATTCGGAGAGCAACAGCAACCAACGAGCTAGCCTACCCGTAAGTGCTGGTTTCTCGAAAAGATATTTGATGGGATCGAGTCGTGAAACCAACATTACGGAGTGAGCTAACAGGTAGTGCCGCAGCTTTCTGATAGCCCATACCAAAGCTAAGCAAGCCTTCTCCAACAGTGTGTAGCGAATCTCATACTCTAGCATCTTCTTGCTCAGATAGTAGATGGCTCTCTCCACTTTGTCCTCTGATTCTTGCGCGAGCATGCAGTCCATTGTGGTCTCAGTCACTGAAAGGTACAATATCAACGGTTTCCCCGGCTCTGGTGGTGACAACACGGGCGGGTTCTGTAAGTATTCCTTGATCTGTTCAAAAGCAGCTTGGCATCGACCGTCCCATTGGAATTTCTTGCCTTTCTTCAGGAGACCAAAAAGTGGTTCACAAGTCGAGGTTAATTTTGAGATAAACCGTCTTATGAATTGCACTCTACCCAGAAAGACTCGCACCTCCTTTTCAGTCCTTGCTGGTGGCATTTCGAAGATGGCCTTGATTTTGGAAGGGTCGACTTCGATACCTCTTTGTGTAATCAGAAACCCCAGCATTTTTCCCGCTGTAACACCGAACATACATTTCTGAGGATTCAGCCGCAACCGAAACTCTCTAATCCTTTAAAAGAACTTTTGCAAGGCGGTGTAGTGGCCCTCTCTATCTTTGGACTTGACAATCATGTCGTCCACATACACCTCAACCTCTTTGTGGATCATGTCATGCAATATTGTGGTCGCGGCCCGTTGATAAGTAGCTCCAGCATTCTTCAGCCCAAACGGCATGACTCTATAGCAGTATGTCCCCCACGGGGTGGTGAATGCAGTCTTTTCCCGGTCTTTAGGTGCCATTACTATCTGATTGTAGCCGGAGAAGCCATCCATGAATGAAAGCAAAGCATGCCCTGCTGTGAAGTCCACTAACTCATCAATATGCGGCAAGGGAAAGTCGTCCTTCGGACTGGCTCTGTTCAAATCCCTAAAATCCACGCATACTCGGATCCTGCCATCCTTCTTCGGCAAAGGAACGATGTTGGCCAACCAAGTCGGGTATTTGGATACCAGCAGGAAACCTGCGTCGATTTGCTTGGTGACCTCTTCCTTAATCTTGGGAGCCCAATCCGGGCGAATCCTCCTGAGTTTCTGTTTAACGGGTCGGGCCTCGGGGTCAAGAGGGATCCGATGCTGTACAATCTCAGGATCAATTCCAGGCATGTCTTCGTAGGACCACGCGAAAATATCTTTGAAATCTTTTAATAAAGCGACTAAGCACTTGCGTTCCTCCGAAGACAACGTGGACCCGATCTAGACCAGCCGCGGGTCCTCCTCAGTACCAACATTCACAGTAGTGATTTCATCAACTAACGGTTTAACAAATCTTTCCTGCTCTTGTTCAATTAAGCGTTGCAAAACCGGAGGAATTTCGTCCTCGTTGTTTTCGTCAAAATTTTGAAAGTCTGAGTTAATGCAATAATTCAACGGCACAGAAAAGTACTCAGAAACCACAGCTACTTGATTCTCATTAAGCACATCCAAATCGTCCGATTCCTCGGTTACAATAGACTCAAAAGAGAAAAAAAAAAGACGACTGGGACAAGACTGTGGCATCCGGGTTATCATCTCCCGAATTACCAGACTCAGACTCAGTCGAGCTGGAACCTGATTCCGACTCACAAGACTCGGTGGAATCAGATTCCGGCTCACTACCTGACCCGGTGCTGCTGGACAAAAATCCCTCTTCATATTGCCAAACGAGAGAGGGTGTGATAGATGCATCCAAAATAGTTGCTGGTAGGCCCGCAGCCGTTTCATTCCCGATCACGCATACCGAGAAGTTATCCCCCAAGCACTTCTGGTCGATCGGAGGATCTGAAAGTAGACATGCCAGCGCTACCCCCATCTCAAGTTCGGTGTCCTTAGACTGCACTTTCTGGCTCTGCTCAGCCTCAGCTAATGGGTCCGTCTGCTCTTCGGCAACATCCTCCCCGGATAACTACAGATCAAAGAAGATCTCAAAACCTGGTACGCGCTTCCTCTCTGCGTTCAGCCACGGTTCTGGAAAGCCACAAAACGGAAAGTCCTCCCCCTCCCAGACGAAGCGTCCGTTTATGGTACCCTGAATGGGCTTATGCATCAGCTCAAAAGGCTTTCCAGCCTGCTTTGCTCTGGCTCTCCCAGCCATTTCCTTCCCCTTCCTCATCCAATCTTCTTTGGTGGGCTGATAACCCAAACCAAAGGTATGAGGGTTGTGTGGCACTTCGGCCAATGCTGCGACGCCTTCCGGCCGCTCTTTCCCAATCCCATCTCGGGGATGTGTTGAAGCTTGTTCATGAGGTATACAGATTGAGCACTGACATACACTCCCTCATTAACAGCCATGATGTTCTGCACAACCCGAGCCTCAGCTAAGGTAAAACCTGACATAAACACATCCTCCATGCCATGCTCAATTTCTAGGATTGGTGTAGATACCTCCGGAGGTGGATGGATTGATGAATTCCCGAAAACAATGGCTACTCCCTTTCCATAGGGGTATTTCACCATCTGATGCAGAGTGGACGAGACGGCCTTCACCTGGTGCAACCACGGCCGCCCCAAAAGCAGATTGAAGGTTGCCGGAACTTCTAAGACGTGGAAGTCTATCTCATGTTGTCCTGGCACAACCTTGGTCTGGATTTTTACCGTCCCTATTACTTCCCGGCTCGTGTTGTCATACGCCCGAATCACCTGGGCTGTTGGTTCAAAGTCGGCGTCCTTTAAACCGATGGCATAGGCTGTCCTTGCTGGGCAGACGTTGATTGCGGACCCTGTGTCAACGAGTACCACGGGTATCCATTTATTTCTACACTCCACAGAGATGTAGAGTGGCCTATTATGGTACGCAGCCTCAGGTGGTAGTTCCTTATCAGAGAAAGTCATCATCGGGGTAGCTCCTCCCGGAAAGACTAGTCCAACTAACTGCTCTGGTGTGGTATCTATGGAGAGTTTGGCCTTGTCCATAGCAGATAGAATAGCTTGTCTGTGCACTCGTGATGCCATAAGCAGTCCCCAGATGGAGATGTCTGCTTGTATTTTCTTCAGCTGCTTCAGTACAGCTTCTTCTTCGATCTGCTTCTCTTTCTGCTTTTCAGTTTCCTTATCCTTCCCAGATGCCTCTGGTTGGTCCAGGTGCGGGGGCTTGAAATACCGCCCGCTTCTCGTCATATGATCGACCTCACCAATATACCAGGTGTCATCTGGCTGATGGTTTCCCCAATCTTCATCTATGTGGGCAAGGCATAAATCATCGTCCTCCCACCACATTCCATCGGCAGCTGACAGACACCTGTCCGGCTCTGGTATGATTATACTCGCAGTACCTTCAGCCACCATGCTCGCAGCCTATTCCGTTTCCGTGCACACAGCACTTCTGGTCCGCACGGGGGCTTTAGCTTTCCTGATCCTCTCAGAATCCCCAGATCTTTCTTGTTCCAACTGCGTCAGTACAGCTGGTTGTCCAATATTCCCTGCATTCACAATGCCCTGGTCCTAAGCGAAATTCTTCGTACCGGCGCTCTCCGGCAATCCATTCTGACTTTCTGCCCTTCCGGCCACAACTAGTATCCTCGCCCCTGTCGGGCCCTGTTCTGGTTAGAACTCTTCCACAACATCTGGTTGATCATCCAGCCATCCAATAGCCTCTGCCGATTCCTCATAATCAAACCAGTTGACTGTTGTGTCCCCTGGATCCTTGTCATTAAAAAACTGGAGGTTGGCAAAGTCCTCTTCCACAGCCGTCAAATCATCTGCCCCTTGCTCAAATCCATCCCCCTGGATCACACACAGCTCTTCCTTTTCTAGCAATTCTATACCTGGCCCAACTTGGCCTGCTGACAGAATGTACTCACTCGGATCATAGGCTTCCCCAGCGAAACTCCCAGATTGCTCAATCCCAGACTCAACAATTCCACTCTCCTCTGAAACCTGCCCTATCCCATCTTCGATGGTCACCACCATTGGATCTGGTTGGGTTGTGGAGATGTCCAACATGCACAAAGAGTTAGTGCAGTCAGGAAGGAGCACCTCCGGCTTAGGTAGGTGGGATGGGGTGATATAGATACTAGGATCGTAAGACACGACCCCAGTTTGGATAAAGTTGATTCTGTTGGGATGGGGTGCTTGGTTATGCGGTGGGAGAGGATTTGTCGTGACATTGGGTTTTTCGGGAGGCGCAATCACCTGCTTGTCAATAAGATCTTGGATCTCGTGACGCAATCTAAAACAATGGTCAGTGTCGTGACCATGTTGTTGGTGATACGTGCAGTATTTTGCTGGGTCATGAGAGGGAGGGAGTGGATTTGGTAGTGGCCTCGGCTCTAGGGGCTTCAAATGCCTTTTCCTGATTAATACCCCCAGAGCCTTGGACAGGGGCATATATAAGGGCGTGAAGGTTCTTTGGCCTCTGGGTTGGTATTTGGTGGTCTGCGTATTGCTTCCGAATGCACCGGAAAAAGGTGTGGCTGCATTGGGTCTTGGAAGGGGAGGGGGAATGGTGGTGACCATGCTGACCTCCGAAGCTCTTGCAGTTGCAGCGCCACTCGGGCCTGCATTGTTGTTACGGTTGAAAGTCCTCCTGGGTTGCTCTCTATCTTGGTCAATCAGACCCTGTTTCATTGCATCTTCGATTTGTACCCCCATCTCGTGCAGATCTGAAAAAGTGGGGAAGGGGAGTACAATCATTTTTTGCATCAATTTTGGCTGGAGATTGCACACAATCATCCGAATCTGGTCCTTATCAGTGGGCCTTAAAGTCATCATTGAGGCCTTCGCCCTCCACCTGGTCACGAAATCCGAGAAACTCTCTTCGGGCTCCTGCCTTGTTGTTTCAAGATCTCGGGTCGTAATCTCGATTTGGGTATTGTAAGAGTATTGTGCGACAAAGGCCTCAGCCATTTCATCCCAACTCTGCTTGACATCATCCTCTAACTTCGCGTACCAGATAGCGGCCACACCCGACAGGGTCCGGCCGAACAGTGAAAGCTTCTGCGGTTTGGTGAGGCCCATTGGCCGTAGTATATCTGAGAAGAGTCGGAGGTGGACCATGCGGTCCCCAGATCCGTCAAAGCGATCGATTTGCGGTATCTTGAATCCATCCGGCAGCGTCACAGCCACATCGGTATATCTGTCCTCGATATCCGAAATAGCCTCTACCCCTTGAGACTTTTTGAACAGCTTCTCGAGCTTGCTCAATTTCAATGTTGTTGGGTCTATTTCGAACTCGAAGGGAGAGTCCGGGTGGTTAATAGGCGTATGTGCCTTGGATAGTTGGGGTGGAAGCGGGGGCAGAGCTGGCCCCGTTGGAAGGTCTGTGTCCTCCTGGATGTTCTGGACATTTGGCAGGGTGTTTTGGATGTTTGGCAGGACATTCTGGACAGTTGGTGTCTACTCGGGTAACGAGACCCCTGGTGGGGGAGGGATTGGATGTGAGGCTGATGCTCCGGCTTGCTGCTGGAGCCGGGTAATTAGCTCCGCTTGCTAGGCCATGATTGTGGCCTGCTGTTTAGAGAACTCTGCTTGGCGGACAGCGTCCTCCTGCATTTGCTTCATGCTCTCTTGGAGCTGGCGCATCATTTCTTCCATCCTGGCAATATTCTGCTGATCTTGCTAACTGACTGGTATGTGTATCTCTATGGCAAAAACTGAGACCTCAGTCCGACTGTTCACTGCTAGGGTAGACCACTGCTCTGGTAACCTCTGCTCAGACACACTGTGCTTTCTTGGCCTCCGTCTGACAACCGGGGGTAGAGAGTGAAACACTGGCTGCCCGTCAACCAGATCCTCAGATTGATTGAGTCGACGACCTCTTGTCCAGAGTGCTTGGGGAATATCTGCTTGGTCTGAAGCAATTGTGCTAAAACTGCCCTAACAAAAAGATAAATAAAGCAATAAGGAAATAAATAACCAGACAAACGGACAGCATAACAGCTTAAAATAAACACACAACACACAGTTGGGCGTAACAACACACAGTCGATAAGCTGAATACACACTATCCTCCAACACTGATCATTATCCCTGAATCACTGTCCCCGAAAACTGAATCTGATACCCGCAGATAACTGATTCCCAAAATAACTGAACTGATGCCCGTAGGCCTGATGCTCAAACTCGCAAACTGATACATGCATTCCTGTAGAGACGCACTCTAAAAGCACATAACAGATAAGTGAGAGCCAAAACACCCCTATGTTGGGGTAGGGTTTCCCTGTCCTATATTGTCAGGAGCTACGGTTTCACTACGCACGCAGCGGCTTCAAACAACCTAAAATCGGGTAAGCAACTTGTCCTAGCTTGGAATGGTCACTATGGATTTCGATATGCACTAGGTCGAATGGTCAAAAGGGTGCCCCGGTAAAATCGGGGTTTGTGTTTCCATACTGGCAGAGCCCATAACCGGTAAGCCTTATGGCACGCAGCCTCTGGCAAACCGCTCAGGAATAGCAGATGGCAAACACGGTGTCCTAGGCACACCAATGCAAATGCAATGCAAAGAGACACATAAGTGTAGTCAAAACAAGATGTCATGAGTTCGAGTCAAGTTCTCTAAATCCCCAGCAGAGTCGCCAGAAACTGTAGACGTCCCCGAACGTCCCAGGAGAGAAATCCCGTTTTGTTCATTTGGGCTCACTACAGTTCAGGACTCAATGTCACGGTCCTGTATCTAATCTCGCAGAGTGCAATGCAAGACTGATGAATCATCAAAGAGTCCAAATCTAGCAAATCATTTTTGAAAACAGATTTTTTGAAAGAAGTGCCAAACATGGACTGCTTTGCTAGATACAGAGTCGCCACCTAAATATTTTATTTTGGGAAATTTAGGAAACCCTGACTCGTTGCCTAAGGCCACGTGTCCGTCATCACTAAAGTTGCCTCGGCTCGGGAACTTGGGTACGATTGGGGAAGGTCACTTCGTGAGCACCCCCGCTCGCCCGATCAAAGATCGGCCTCTACTAACCATGATATCTAGTTTTGAAAATATTATGCGTTCTTATTCCGGTTATTAGCCTAGATTTACTATGTGATGCGCACAGCATACAAGTATAGACTGGGTCGCCTGAATTGGAACAAAACATTTCCTGTTTATTTTTTAAAGTGGTTTGCTACTCGCAAGTAGGCTTAAAATGCAGATTTTGCCACCCTCAGGTGGGCTTAGAAAAGATGGTTTTGCCACTATCTAGTGAGCTTAAAACTCACAGTGAATGAATTGTTCCAATCCAAATAACCCAACCTTCACCCACAGGCATTCAGGCAGTTATATCACATAAGCACATAGCCTCATGGTAAGCATGCTATCATGGCAGTCACTCACACGCATGCAAGGATGCTAAAGCATAAAACTTACCGAGTACTCCAAGCCAAAACAGAAGCTATGTTAGAAATCCATGCATGATCCTAACTATACAGAAATGCCTAATGCAACACATGCAAAATGCAACTAAGATAGGCTCGACTATTCTAAAGATGGCATGTGAAATGTTACAACTAACAAGTATTCAACTCAGAATTGAAATACAATGCAGTTAATATGATGCGCCGAGCCTGGTGCATGCAAGACAGATGAATGAATGCAAACATGCTATCATACTGTATGCTAATTGAAACATGCCCTAATCTAACCATCATAAGCTGGTAAATAAAAGGGAGAAAGACGTGGGGTTGGAAGACATACATCACACGCACGCACACTTATTACAACATTGCCCTCGTTCGGAGGGTCCGAATAAATAATATACAGTCCCAAATAAATAATACAGTCCGAATAAGTACAAAACCCTAATTAATTAACAAATTAATCTAGGAAAGCAGTAAATTAGCATGCAAGCCTATGGACTGCCTCAGCTCTGTTCCGAATGATGAATGATGCATGCTTGAGTTGCCTTGCGCGGAAATCCATTGCGATGCCCTAATTAGCCTCTGTTTACAATTAAGCCTGGAATGTTGCACGAAACTCCAAAAGATTGCCGGTTTCTGATTTGCTACAACAGAGAGCAAGAAAGGGGCATGGCAGTGTATTTTCATATATGTATGCACACCTCGATCCTCGTGCCACCAATCACGCATCTCGATGCATGATAGCCGAGGAGTTGAATTGCACAACTCAATATGAAATGAATGCACATATAAACACAACAAGACCGAGACTCCATCACGGTTAATCCGGAGTGTCGGGGACCGGGAATTGAGACACGTTCCGTCACTCGAAGTACGAAACGTCCATCGTTTCTTGTGCTTGGGCTAACTCCTATCCCAAGCATAATGCAATATGCATGACATGCATGAATGCAATCCTAACATGCAACCTAGCATACGAAATGCTATGAAATGGCATACACAATGCTCGATGTAACATGGCATACACAATGCAATATGGGCTTACACCAATATGAGTGGACCTCAACCGCACTCACATCAGCAGCCATAAGATGAAAATGAGACTACCGAAATGCGTGCACACATGCACGCAAACCGAGGACCGAACCTAAGGCACAACATGCAACTCTAACAAGGCATGGCAAGGATGAAACATGGCATTCAAACATATGAATTCCAGCACTGAAACATGATGCTAAAAGATCCCGAAACATGGAAACATGGCACCCGATGCATGAGATGAGCCCCGAAACTCAAAACTAGGCACATGTATTGACTTATAGCTATACAAAGCATGCATTATTTGACTATGAAGCACAAAGACAGAGCCAAGGCAGTCCCAAAATATGAACATTTCTAGTTCAAAGCATGACCAAAAGATGCTAGCATGATGGACTAAAATAGCATGCAACTTTGACTAGCAAACATGGTTTACATGGTATGTATATGAAGCGCATGAGAACTCATCAAACCAGCAAAAATCAGTGAACAAAACATATGAAAATATGTCCAAATAACTTCTGAAATGCAGCCAACATATGCAAAAATAATGGATTCCTTTAAAGGGCCATACAAAGGGGTTATTAAGCACCTACAAGATAGACACTTAGCAAGACCAAACCAACTCTGGAAATGGGTTATGACAGTCCTAAAACCCACCAAATAGGCCCTGGAATCAGTCTCGGAAACATGCAAAGAAAGGCCTCTTTGAGAGGCCTTGAATGGGATTGCTCTACACATGCATCATAGACATAAAATATGGCCAAGAGGGCCTTGGACAGAGCCAAGGCAGACCTCAAAACCCTCAGAATAAAGCCTGAAAAGTGACTTCAATGCATACAAAATAGGGTCCCTTTGGAAGGCCAAACATGCTAGTAAAGAGAATGAGGGGTGAGAGGGTCACCCCTCTATGATTTCAAGGCTCAAAACCTCATCAAAGCCACTGAAAATCCGTTGGATTTCAGTGGCTAAGAGGCAAAAACAAGACTTATGCAAATGCTCAAGTGTATGGCTCAAAGCATGTGGAAATGAAGCATGCAAGGAAGGAGATGACTCCAAACAGAAAAGTGACCTCAAGCAAACTTAAAGAAAAGGTCAAAACAAGATTTTTTTTCAGTTTATATCAAACCTCAAAAATATTCACAAGTAGGGCTAAAACACGATGCAAAAATAGCCCTAAAAGAGAGATAGAGGGCAAGGGGTAGCAGATGGCCTCAAACAACAAAGAGCCCTTCAACAAAGTTGAAGAGGGGCTCAAAATAAGATACTTTACAGTTCAGGTCGAAGCCCAAAAATGCAAGCAAAAGGAGCTAAATTATAGAGCAAAATAGTGCAAGAAAAGAGGAAATGAGGACTTACCCTTGTAGCACAGCAATGCAGCAGCTTTTAGTCCAAGATTATGATCTCTCAACCTCTGAAAATCAGCTTCAAGGGGCTGGAATGGATGGTGGAGGTGGCAGGCTAGGAGTTGTAGTGTAAAATGGCCAAGAACAGGGGTGTTTGGAGGCTTGAAGTAGAGATATAGGAGGTTGTATGTATAACTCTCAGCCCAAAGCTTCTAACCCTTGTAAAATGAGGTGGGGTGGTGGTTATATAGAGGGAGAGAAGCCAAGGAAAAAGGGGGGGGAAAACCAATTCAAAAATCCTCCCAAAAGGATAGACCCTCGGACAGAGGGTCTGGTGCAAAACAGCTGGCACAGCTACAATGCACCAGAAGGGACAAACATGGCCGGCCAGGTGCAAAAGGGTCAAGTGGCCGGCCGGCCACCTCCCCTGGTCGGCCGGCCAAGGGTCAAAAGGGTCAGAAGAATTGCTAGCCGGCCACCCCCAAAAGGTGGCCTCCCAGATAAGTGCAACACAGCTGTATGGTCAAAACCCAGAAAATGTGAACCAGGAGAGAGAAAAACCAGCTTTTTAGAGGGGTTCAAAAGGGTCAAGAACAATTGCTGGCCGGCCTACCCATATTGGTGGCCTCCGAGGTGTGTACAACACAATGATGTGGTGGAAAATCAGAAAAAGTGGCCCGGGAGTGGGAAAAACCAGCTTCCTAGTGAAGAAAACGGGCGATGAAGAGCGATGAAGAAATAAAACTAGTTTTTCAGACAAATTGCTAGCCTCGCACCTTCCTACAACCTTTCTAACAATGAAAATAAGGTCCCTGCCAAAAACGGACCAAGACGGATGCAAAACGAAAGTTCGGGGGCCAAAACACACAGTTCGGGGCCCCGAAAACAGGCTGTTAGGCACCGGAAGTGGCGTTCGACCCCGGAGTTGGTCTCTCGGGCCACAGTGTCCCTCAAAAGGGAGGAAACAAGGTGTGTGCCAAAAACCGGAGCAAACGGAGGTAGTTAAGCGGTCCCGAACCGAGGCACACAGCCGACGGCTCCGAAAATCGGAAACCGGGCTCCAAACGGGAAAAATGGCCTACGACCATGAAACGTAGCCTACGGCCACTGAGAGATGATCTACGAGACCTCTCCCTCTCTTCGGGAAGAGAAAACAAAGAAAACAGGGCCTGGTTCGCAAGCCGAGGCAAAGCACAAAAGAGTCCAGAAGTCCGGAGGCAAGGCTTACAGCCGTGACTCCGCAACCTCAGAACGGGCACAATATGCAACATCACCAAGCGCTCAATCGATGACGTCTGAGTCTTAAGGTCGGTCAAAAATGGAGTGTCTACACTCACATGCAAAACAAATATGCCCTACAGAAAAATATAATTACAACAAATATAAGGGTCATAATGATATAGGATTATGAGGAAGGCAGATAGAGAAAGAATGGCAAAATTAGTCATATTTACAATAAATATGCCCTAGAGAAAAATATAATTACAACAAATTACTCATTAGCTGACAAAAGTGTTAAACTTATTTATATTTGCTATGAAGATTGTTTTTTTATTTTTGGGCTTGTACAATGAAGATTGTAAAAAATTGACTTTGTAACCCCATGAATGATTAGGAAATAAATGATTACTTGATTATATATAGTAAGAAAAACAATTTTAATAGCATTTCAATAGAGCTATTCTGCATTCCCATCTAAAAATTAAATAAAAATAAAATTATTACGCATCATTTTGAACATCTAATAATTCATTGGTCATTTGTAAATCAAAATGATAAAATGGTTGTATATAACTCTCAATGATAAAATAACAATCCTAGGGCATAGGCACACCATTCCTTGAATTTGAGAGGTTATTGGTTGGTTTTAGGATATCGTCACATGATGTCTTAATGGTATTGCGATTGGTGGAAGGAATGAACCTGACGAATTTGCATTGAGTGATTAGGAAATATAAAAAAATATATATATGATTAATTGTGATTAGTATGGGATACGACCACGTGATACCTCAAGACCAACAAATAATTTTTCCTTGAATTGATTAAAACACTGATGGTATTGGTTGCAATTGCTCACATAAGTATTAGAGTGTTTATTGATTAAACATCTCAATTAGAAAGTGCTCACTTTATTTTTGATTACAAGTGCTTATAGTGATATTAGACTTCGTGATCGTCTTCACAGACCACTGCGATCAGATTTGTTTTCGTACAGAGCAATGAGGAGACAGTTAGAGGGACTTAGATGTGCCTCTTTCTTATCTTTTCTTGAAACACCAAACAAACAAAAAAGAGAAAACAACCAATCAAAGAGAATGTTATAAAATCAAACGTAACTTACAAATTTATTTCAAACAATAAAACTTCATTATTGTCTACAACATCAGTTTGCAAGGAGAATTTAGAAAAGAAAAGAAAAATTCTCCTGATCTGCGTTGCAAGGTCCTAATGATTGGTAATGTTATTATTATATCTCATTAAGAAAAAAAGAAATCATGAAACATTTTTCATCTAAACCAGCAACACCAAAAACGTTTTCAATTGAATTTCATTTTCCTATCCAAAAAAAAAAAAAAAAAAAGATAGAGAGATTCGCATTTTTCTCCTTTTTCGGGTCACATGAAAAACATTCCATTGGCAAACAGACCCAGCTAGATGAAGAGGTTTAGGACCACATCATCACCGCATATGCCCCATGGTTCAGGCTCATGATTTGAGGGTTTTTGAACCAGAGCTCTCGAACCCCTTTGCCATTCTCCGAAGGGAGAGGGCTATTGTTGCAAATTTGGAACATATTAAAGCGATTATAACTGCGAATGAAGTTCTGCGATTATAACTCTGTGTGTGTGTGTGTGTGTGTGAGAGAGGATACTGACTGAGCTCGCGCGAGAGAGAGAGAGAGAGATCGTAATACGCCATCGCCGCACCACCGCTAGCCGTCGTCGAGAGTGATTGAGACTACTAGCCGTCATTGCTCGTCGAGAGAGAGATCATCGGTGAACACTCACCGTCATCGCTCGTCAAGAACCTACCGTCAAAGTTTTAGGGATTTTGGGGGTTTTGAGAGAGAATGCTCTTAGGGATTTTGGGGATGAAAATATTTTGGGGGTTTTGATCAAGCGCCAATTGGGTAAAGGAGAGGGAGATGAAAATATTTCATTACTTTTTGCGACAGTATAGATAAACCGTCACAAATGATAAAATCCAATTATTAAAACAACGCCATTTTAATAAGGGTTTTTTTGTGACGGAGAATTGCCGTCACAAAATGACCACTATTTGCGACAGTAAATTTCCCCCGTCTCAAAAATTTCATTTTGCGATGGTACACAATGCGTCGCGAATACTTCCGTATTTAAGACACTTTTCCTTGTATGCTTATTAGCGACGGGGTAACTACTGTCGCAGAAGATATTTATTTGCAACGGTTTCAAATGCCGTCGCAAAAGATCAATTTTTGCGACGGGATACACACCATCGCAAAAAGTTTCGTGTTTTATAGGGACTTTTCTTGTAGTGCACTATTCTTTATTCTTTCATGAACTCTTGTGTATTATATGTATTTTATTACATATTTTTGTGGTGGATGTTATGCATTTTTATAACAAATGTTTCCTAATTTTTTTATAAAGTTACTACAATTTATGATTTGTAAATGAGGTTATGCATTTTTATGATAATATTACATATTGTTAGTTACTCTTACATAGTCTTAGTATTGAAAAAATGCTTATTTGAACAACACATTGATTACTGAAGAGTTAGGGAACTAAAGTAGGTGACACATCATTTTCCCAATTTTCTTTCACCCAAAAATTCAGTAAACTAACTTGAAGCAAAAGGAGATTGAATATTGATGTTGATGCAAAGTTTCCACGAAATAAATTCATTGCCATTTCCAGAGACGAAGAAAATGATGGTCAAAACACCCCAAATTAGTTTCAAAGGCCTCCTCAAACTTGCAAGCATATCTTTGTTTAGTCCATACTTTCTGTTTTCTCCACATGACAAAAGGAAACTTCAGAGCAAAGACTTTTCTGTTTGAGGAACTACTCTTTTTCCCATTTTTCTTTTTTTCTTTTTTAATGTTTATGAGCCTACAAGAAAATTTCTTTGGCCACTGTGGTGTATACGGGACATTTCTGTCAGCATCACACGTAGAGTTGATAAGCTTATGCATGAACCAAATAATAATTTTATTTGCACATATTTCATTGGTAGTCTTTATATTTTTTTCTTTTTAGGTATTATTTTGATTCTTACAATTTTAATTGGTTTAATTTTTAAACCTTCATTTTCAATTTTGTATCAATATGGTTTATTGATAATGTTGTTAGGGTATTTGACAAAAAATAATCACTGAGTTGATTAAGTATACAATTTTTTTTCTAAAACACATAACAAATGCTAATCATGTGTACATTTTTTTATTAATAAAAATATTAGCAATTATAATCAATTGGATTAAATTGAGACAAAATTATAAATTCAAGATAAAAATTGAGTCAATTGATATTATAGGAACCAAAATAAAACGATGACCAAAATGTAACAATGACCAAAATGTAAGGACTATTGCTATAATTTACACATTTTATTTACACAAAAAAATTACTTAGAAAAGAAAATTATGAGTTTGACTCAAATCTCATCAATTTTTAATCTATATTATACACCTCACTTTCAAAATAATTTTTGTGTTACAAATTCTAGGTATATAGCATTTTTTTCAATCAAATGTGTAGTTTCTTGTAAATGAATGTCAACTGCGAAGATGACATATTCCACCCTATGAGATAATGACCACACATAAGGGGTAGTTTGATAACCTCATTCATAAAATAAAATATATTAAGTGGTAATTAATTAAATTCATTTTATGACTATAATTAATATCACTTAAAAAAAATAAGTGTCTCTTAAAATGAAGGCTGAAATTTAAGAAAATTTTAAATCATATTAATATTACTTTTTAAATAAGTGTCTCCTAATTCTGACTGAATTTATAACTATTATGCATAAGCATCGATATACATTATTATAAACTCACTACCACCACTACCACTACAACACCACTATCATGTCACTACCACTACTACCACTACTACCACTACCACCACTACCACCATTGATACCGCCACCACTGTCACCACCATGTCACAACAACCACCACTACTACTACTACCGTTACCACACCACCACCATGCCACATCCACCACTACCACCACTACTACTACCATGCCACAACTACTACTGCCACTATCATTATCACTATCACTATCATGCCACCACCACCACCACTACCACCACCACTTTTATCACTATTATCATTGTTGTCATAAGCAACACCATTATTTTACTACTACTATCATCGCTACCGAAATTATCACCATGCCACTACCGCCGCTACAATCATCAACACTACCGCTACCACCACCATCACAATATAAAGATTGAGATATACAATTTCAAAATAATAAATTTTAAATTTGAATTGATATATATTAAACAATTTAGTTTTAGTTCAGCATTTAAATTTTTATTAAATTGCTTTTCAAGTTAAAAAATTTGCATTTAATTTTCAATATTTAATTTTTAATCTTCAATTTTCAGTTTTCAATTTTCAATTTTATCAAATACCAACAAATTCATGTGCTTAATTCAATTCCGTCTAACTCATTGTGATTGAGGCAAACAAGTTATTATCGTGATTGGCCACTTTTGGACCAATACATATGGTTTACTTGTATTATTAATTGTAGATACATTATAAGGTATACTTTCAAGGGTTACGCACAAAAGACGTTGCCGTGGGGAGGTTTTCCATCATATATATATATATATACAAGTTATTATCGTAATTGGCCACTTTTGGAGCAATACATATGGGCCCCGTTTGTTTCACTGGATATAAAATGGAGGATATAATATGATGTGGGATTTAGTCAGGATATATAATGAATAGGATATAGGTATTGGATAGTATATCCCCCAAGTCCTGTGTTGTTTCACTGGATATAAAATGGAGGATATAATATGCATGTTTGTTTTACAAAATATATTGTAGGATATAACAAGTAATTTCCAAGATTGCCCTCATAATATTATATTATATTAAATTAAATTAAATAATATTATATTATATTAAATTCAAAATTTATATTAAATTAAATTCAATAATATTATATTATATTAAATTCAAAATTTGTATTAAATTATATTATATTAAATTAAATAATATTATATTATATTAAATTCAATTCAATAATATTTATATTATATTAAATTCAATAATATTAAATTAAATTCAATAATTATATTATATTAAATTCAAAAAATATATTAAATTATATTATGTTAGATAGACAAAAGGGTAAATTGGACTTTTTACATCATATTCCAACCAAGGGGATATGATATAATGGGGGGGTTGGTATTGTATATCCTCCACTTTGGGGGGATATACAATCCTACCGGATATTATATTCCCTTCAAAAAAAAATTACAAACATGGGATATATAGACCCCACCAGATATAATATCCAATCCCAACCTTCTTATCCCCCAATCAAACAGGGCCATGGTTTACTTGTATTATTAATTGTAGATACATTATAAGGTATACTTTCTAGGGTTAGGCACAAAAGACGTTGCCGTGGGGAGGTTTTCCATCATATATATATATATATATATGATTGTTAATTATATTATTTAATTTTGATGATATCTAAAATATTATTTGTCAAAATTTAGATTTTTTAATATACATATTATTTGACACAAAATATTATCTGTTTAAAATATATATTGTATGATACATTTAAATATTATTTAAATGGATATATTTTGAAAACTTTACTATTCACTTTTTGAAAAAAAAATTAGGTTGATCACTATTCATCTTTTAACAAATTGATTGGTTGTATTATTTTGACAAATTTGGTATTGATTGGTTGTCTTCTTTTGACAAAATTGATATGGGGTGGAAGGATATATTTAGTTCAAAATCTCTACAACATATACAACAATTTGAAGAGGGCATATATTTTCAGATCTATCATAAATATTATTTAAAGAGATTTTTTTTTTTTTTTTTTGTATGCAAATATGTGATTAGAATATTATATATATATACATGATATTATATTCAAAAATGTTGATTAAATTATATATGCAAAACCTTGATGATTTGCCTATAATATTTGACAAAGAAAAAGTGGACAAAGAAAATATAATGTTTGACGAAGAAAAAGTAGACAGAGAAAAAATTGGACAAAGAAAATATAATTTTTGACAAATGAAAAGGGTGCCATATGATTTTAGATGCCTTTTGTCTATCAAGGAGCGTACCCATGTAATCCATGATGTCAGCAAGGAGCGTCCTACCTCCAACGGATATATTTTTGTGTATAAATAGAAGTGTTGTGTGTGGAGAAAAATCAAGAACTAGAAGAGAAAAATTTCTGTGTGCTCCAAAATTTTGAGTATATTGTATTATGCTCTTTCACTTTCAGATCTAAGTGTAGCGTTTGTTCTTACAATTTCATATCTACTCTTTATGAGAGAATTATTATAAAAGATGGTTTAAGTACCACTTATTTTTATTCATTATTTTTGTGAGAGATTTTGTAAGGGTAAGGCATTTATTGTCGAGTGAGGCTCAATAGATAAGAGTAAGTCATGTACCAAATCCACATGCTTGGTGGTGTATTTATTCAGTTGATAGTAAAGAATTCTCAATGAGGTTTCTTGGGGAGTGGACGTAGGCCTGGCGTACCGAATCACTATAAATCTCAGTGTTTGATTTTCTCTCCCTATCTCTCTTACTTTTATATTGATAATTATTATTCTGTTTTTTTTTTTTTTTTGTGGTTAAAATTATGAATATTGTGTTAATTTTAAATAAATTTTTTTAATAACCCAATTCACCTCCCCTCTTGGGTTACCTACCTAGGATAACAATGATAACATCTAATTTATTTAATTAAAAAAATTATTGGGCGACTCACACAATTTCTTTATTTTCCTAGCAATCACACACACACACACACACACACACACACATATATATATATATATATATCTATTTGTACACAATTCATTTTGTGTGAATAGGCACATGTCACATATTTTCTAATGTCCGAATTGTCCCTATTTAGTTCAAGTTTCTTATTTAAATTTTTATTTCTTTTCCCCATCTACATTCATATATATATATATATGGAAGCTTTTTTGATAAATCCATTTTTTAAGAGCTTTATTCCATCCAATCCATATTCTTTTTTACTATTCCATTAGGTCCAATTTGAGATAAGAAGACCAAAATACCCTTTTCATCTACTTATGTTCCATTTAGTTCACATTATTTTCTTATATTTCAATAAGTCCTATGGGTGACATAATTACCAAAATACCCCTAATGTGAATGTTCACATCGTCAATGTGAATGTTCATATCGTCAATGTGTAGGGGCCCGGCCCATGTCGATCCTCGTGGGTGCCCGAAAAATTCGAGTCGGGTCGGGCCGGCCCACAGGCCAAAAAAAATAGGCCCGGCCCGTTGATAATGTGAATATTCACATTGACAAGTTAACATTCACATTGATAGGAGTGTAAAATTTGCTCGCGGCCCGTGGGCGGCCCGAAGCCAGCCCGCCGCCCGGGGCGGGCCCGGGCCGGCCCGTTCATAATGTGAATATTCACATTGACATATTAACATTAACATTGATAAGAGTGTAAAATTAGCCCGCGACCCGTGGGCAGCCCGAAGCCCGGGCCCGGGCCGAGCCGGGCCCGGCCCGGCCCGTTGACAATGTGAATATTCACATTGACATGTTAACATTCACATTAATAGGAGTGTAAAATTAGTCCGCGGCCTGTGGCTAGACCGAAACCCGCCTGCGGCTCGTGGGCTGCCTTGGGCGGGCCCGGCCCGACCCGTTGATAATGTGAATATTCACATTGACATGTTAACATTCACATTGATAAGAGTATAAAATTAGCCCGTGCCCCGTGGCTGCTCGAAACCAGCCCACGGCCCGTGGGCGGCCCGGGGCGGGCTCGGCCCGGCTTGTTGACAATGTGAATATTCACATTGACATATTAACATTCACATTGATAAGAGTGTAAAATTAACTCGCGTCCCATGGGCGGCCCGGGGTAAGCCCGTGGGCGGCCCGGGGCGAGCCCGGCCCGGCCCGTTAACAATGTGAATATTCACATTGACATATTAACATTCACATTGATAGGAGTATAAAATTGGCCCGTGGCCCGTGGGCGGCCCGAAGCCCGCCCGTTGCCCAGGGCAGGCCCGGCTCGGCCCGTTGACAATGTGAATATTCACATTGACATATTAACATTAACATTGATAACAGTGTAAAATTGGCCCGTGACCCGTGGGCAGCCCGAAGCCCGGGCCCGGCCCGTTGAAAACGGGAATATTCACATTGATATGTTAACATTCACATTGATAAGAGTGTAACATTAACCCCCGTGGCTGCCCGAAACCCGCCCACGGCCAGTGGGCGGCCCGAGGCGGGCCCGGCCCGGCCTGTTGACAATGTGAATATTCACATTGACATGTTAACATTCACATTGATAAGAGTGTAAAATTGACTCGCATCCCATGGGCGGGCCGAGGCGGCCCGAGTTTGGGTCCGGGCCTACCCCGGGCCGCGGGCGAGCTTCGGGCAGCGGACAAATTTTACACTCCTATCAATGTTAATGTTAACATGTCAATGTGAATATTCACATTATCATGGGTCGGGCCAAGCCCGCCTCGGGCTGCAATCTGGCTTTGCGCCGCCCACGAGCTGCGGGCCAATTTTACACTCCTATCAATGTGAATGTTAACATGTCAATGTGAATATTCACATTGTCAACGGGCCGGACCGGGCCCGCCCCGGGCCGCCCATGGGCTGCGGGCGGGTTTCGCGCCGCCATGGGACGGGAACCAATTTTACACTTCTATTAATGTAAATGTTAACATGTCAATGTGAATATTCACATTGTCAATGGACCGGGCCGGGTCGGGCCCGCCCTGGGCTGCTGGCCAATTTTATACTCGTATCAATGTGAATGTTAACATGTCAATGTGAATATTCACATTATCAACAGGCCGGGCCGGGCCCGCCCTGGGCCGCCCACGGGCCGTGGGCGGGTTTCGGGCAATCACGAGGCGCGGGCTAATTTTACACTCCTATCAATGTGAATGTTAACATGTCAATGTGAATATTCACATTGTCAACGGGCTGGACCGGGCCCTCCCCAGGCCGCGGGCGGGCTTTTGGTCGCCCATGGGCTGCGGGCCAATTTTATACTCTTATCAATGTGAATGTTAACATGTCAATGTGAATATTCACATTGTCAATGGGCCGGACCGGGCCCGCCCCGGCCGCCCATGGGCCGCGAGCGGGTTTCGCGCCGCCACGGGACGCGGGCCAATTTTGCACTCCTATTAATGTGAATGTTAACATGTCAATGTGAATATTCACATTGTCAACAGGCCGGGCCGGGCGCGGCTTACGGGCGGGTTTCGAGCCGTCCACGGGCCAATTTTACATTCCTACCATTGTGAATTTTAAAATATGAATGTTCACATCATTAAATTGCTAATCGTTCAAAAAATATTTATAAGGGTATCAAAATTGAATATAAGGGCATAAGTGTCCAAGAAAATAGTGTAAATTAAGAAAATGGACTTTATGGAATAAAACTATACATACATGGGACTAAATGGGTTAAAAAATTTCTTCATGGACTTCTTAGGTTAAAATACTTCTAAATTGGATTTATCAATAAAAATCCCTCTATATATATATGTATTATTTTTTTCCCTGATGAAAATTACGGCCGAAAGTCACTAATCCATTACCTCTTAGTATTGATGTAGTTGCATATGAGAAAGTCCAAATTTTTTATGGGACATGAGACTCTTTTTAGTAACTGAGAATTAGAGATTATATTGTTCGTACCTTGGAGGGGAAGGTTAAATCCATTACCTCATAGTGATTATTAAATCTGTCATGAGATACACAATATTGGAGTGGACTAATTCTAATGTTTAACTAACTTACAAAATTTCAATTTCAAAATTTCAAAATTACATCCATACCAAACTGAGACGACGATTTTAAATGATATAGCGGATATCTAGAGATAGATTCATGGATAATTTACTCTTTGGTTTATGTAATCCAAATTCCTATTTGGGAAAATTATGCAAATAGTCCCTGTACTTTGCACGATGTGTCAATTTAGTCCATGTAATTTCAATATGCTCGATTTTGCCCCTTAATTTAACAGATTGTGTCATTTTAGTCCAATAAATAATGATTGTTAAGCTAATTTAATGGAAAGTGAAACAATACGTCAATTTGGTCCCTTTATTTTCTACAATGTGTCAATTTAGTCCTTGTCAAAATCGAGAAAATTGAAACTACAGGGACCAAATTAACACATTGTGTAAAGTACATAGACCAAATTGACACATTATTTGACCTTCCGTTAAATTAATTTAACAACCGTTATTTATTGGACTAAATGACACAATCCGTTAAATTAAGGGGGCAAAATCGAGCAAATTGAAACTACAGGGACCAAATTGACACACCGTGTAAAGTACGGGGACTATTTGCATAATTTACCCTTCCTATTTTAAAATTATTTTTTTTTATTCAATTTTTAGTTAAAAAGAAAAAAGAAATTAATGAAGATAACAATATCTTTGGAGACAATAATGAAGATAACATAGTTTTCTTGTATTATGTTTTAGATTCTTGTTGAGGTTAAAAGACTTGTAGAAGAGTACAAGAATGAAGCAAATTAGCGTTACTATAGCTGGCCATAGTTTGGGTGCTGCTATTGCAACACTAAACGCAGTTGACATAGTTGTTAATGGATTAAACAAGCCTAGAGACCAACCAAACAAGGCGTGTCCTGTGACAGCCTTCGTGACTGCTAGTCCTAGAGTTGGAGATTCGGGCTTCAAAAAGGTCTTTTCTGAGTCAAAAGATCTTCGAGTACTACGCATCCATAATGCCCTAGATATTGTTCCAAACTATCCATTAATAGGATACTTAGATGTGGGCGAAGAATTGGGTATTGACACTACCAAATCCGAGTATTTGAAGAGCCCTGGAAATTTGGAGAATTGGCATAACTTGGAGGCTTACCTGCATGGAGTTGCAGGAACACAAGGAACAAAAGAAGGATACATTTTTTTTTTTTTATTATTGGCAAAAGAAATCTTTATTGATGAAAACATACAAAGTATGATAAGATACATCAATAAAGAGGAGCTTGGAGCTAGCACAAGCTCCAAGCTCCAGTTTGTGAGAAACCAACAGACAAAGCAAAGCAACAAAACCAACAAACAAAACAGCCAATAGCCACTACTGAGCACAAACATACCAACAAAAGCAGCCAACTTCTACTATTAGCAGACTAACACCAAGACTATTAATAGACTAATAGATTAGCAAGACTATTAGCAGACTAATAGCTTCAACCCTCAAACCCTCTTTTTAGCAGACTAGCAGTCACAGAGCTTCTACATTTTATTTTATTTTATTTTATTTTTTATCAACATAGCAGAGCAACACTACAACAAGGCAAACAGATCAGCAGAACATAGCTGAGTGGCAACAGAAATCCATAACATAGTTAAGCAACCAAACAGATCAACAGAACAATAGGATAACCCTTTTAGTTATCGAAATAGATCAGCACAAAAACAGGACAACCAATTATTCCCAGCTTGACAGTTCGTCCACTACTCCTACTACCAAGTATAGAACTCAATGGCAGCCCCTGATTTGCCTGCAGTTGAGAACAACATCATTGACAGAGAAAGGGAAGTCCTTGAGAGAGGCTTTGAGCCAAAAAGCTAATTTGACCTTGATGAGTTCCCACAGGTCAACCGAGTTAGGATGGACATTAGAGAAAACACACTCATTCATATGCTTCCAAAGAGACCAAAGGACAACTAGGGGAATGGCTCTTCAAAATTTTCTGAGTAAACACTTATAATTTACCCCTATCCGCCAGTTGAGCAAACTTGCCACAGATATTGGGATGCACCATTGAAGACCCCATTCATGAAGCACAGAGGACCAAATGGTCCAAAAGAAAGTGCAATGTAGCAACACATGATGAGCAGATTCTGGAACAAAGTTGCAGAATATGCAATAGGTGGAATAGTTGTTGCCTATGCCAAGATTGTGCAAGAATTCAGATATTTTAGTTCTGTTTTTCTAGGCCAACCAACCAAAGAAGTGGACTTTGAGGGGTAAGGTGCTACTCCAAATAAACTTGCTCATGCTGAGAGGAGGCCCAAGAAGAGATGTGCTAAAGGAATATAAAGAAGACATAGTGAAGGTACCAGAACCAACAGCTGCAGCAACCCAAGCTAGACTGTCGAAACACTCAAGACTCAATGAAAGAGCAAAGGATAACAAAGCACACAGTCTAACTTCATCAGCCAATTCCCAAGCATACAAAAGGAGGATACATTATGCTTGTCAACAAAAGAATTGATGCCTTGAAGGATGAATATTGTATACCGGTATCATGGTGGTGTAAAAATAACAAGGGCATGGTTCAACAGACGGATGGCTCTTGAAAGTTGATGGATCATAAATTAGATGATGATTTCTAAATCTTCACATTCATGGTTGAGACAATTGTATTTTCTTTTTTTTTACGAGCAAAAAGTAATAGTTTATAATAATAGTAAAACATTATAAAAGAAAGGCATGACTAAGAAAAAGCAACATGTAAGATTAAATTTAATTATTTAGTCATTATGATGACCTATATAATATAGTAATATGAATTGTAGATTTAATAAAATTATAATTTCATATCTTAAACCATAAGATAATTGGTCAATAGATGGAGTAGTTTCCAAGTCTCTTGCTTCGATGGGCAAATGGAATAAAATTGAATGAAGAAACTGGTTGCCTCTCTACCTATAAAAGTATATTTAGATCACCCATCAATTATTCTGAATATAACGTATTCTCAAGAGGTTCAAGAGAGAGAAACCTTTTTTCCGTTAATATTGATATTAGGTTTATGTTCAATCAATTTTGGATCACTTGAAGGTTTCATATAATTGATCCAGGTATGTTATTTATTTTTTGCATTATGTTATTATTTGTGAAAATCATGATAATTCAGAATTTTGGACTATGAAGGTTATTATATGCATAACACCATAAAATTATTTACATGTGGTATCAGAGCATTGGTTAGAAAATATCATGGTTTTTTATTAAATAAAATTAATGATTTCAATTTATGCCCGTCATTGATTGTTTGTATATTATTATTAATTGTGAGACATGATTCGAATGGATTACGATTTTGAAATTGTGGTCAAGTTTGATTATGATTTTATTGTGTATATATATTCCATGAATAATATTTATGACTCTACAATGCACACTTTATAATTACACCCATTATTTTGATAAAGGTATGCTCTCCATCAGTTTGTGGAACACTTTTGATTGATGACACATCTATGATCATCTATATTGGTGGTAAAGATTATGTTAAATTATTATTTTTAGATAAATTGAATAAATTAATATTTGAATAATTGAATATTTTTCATGATTTAATTGTCTTTATTATGAGAAAAGACTTAGTGGGTGATGATCACTGTATTGTTTAATTTAGTGTTTGTAAAATTTAAATAATACCTAAAGATATTTAGGCCTTGTTTGGGAACAAACTTTTTTAGTAATTTTTTGATTTTTTTGACTAATATGAGGTAAAATAAACTAGTATGTTTGAAATAACTTTTTAATTTTTTACGAAAAGATGTGCAAAAAAGTAAAGATAAAAGAGAATCTTTGACATTTTGGTATAGGCTATAGACTTTTTGAAATTTTTTTTTTAGTAATTTTTTTACTTTTAGGCTAAAAGTGTTGCATGCCAAACGAGCCCTTAGTATTACATAATGAATTGTTGTTATTCATGTTTTTCTAAATTGTGTTGTCAAATTTTATTGTGGAAAAATACATTAAAATTTTATTGTAATCTTTATAGTACCAAGCATATTACTATTTATGAATCTAACTGTAATCTCTACAAATTATTTCAATATGATGTTATGACCACCATTATGTATAGGTTTGATTTTTATGGGTGATTTGATGAGATACAAAAGTATGCATTTTTATATGACATGAAATATGAATTGCGCTAATATTTGTTATGTCTTAATAATATTCTTATGATATAGTAATATGCCTTATGATGATTATGATGATGAATAATTGTGAATAAGTCATTATTTATTCTATAATGACAATGCAAAGGTTTTTTTTATTTTGATTCGAAATCTAAATTATGATACGATTGGTAGTTGTCAAAGAGACCCAATCGAACTAACACATAAGTTAGGTTTTTGTAATTGGCAATCCCGTTTGACAAAACTCCTTTCAATTGTAATTTTATTTGCTCTTTTGTTTCAATAAGGATGTGAGTGTTTAGATGTGAATCCAACCCAAATTATGTCTATGAAGAGGAGTTTGTGATATTGAGGCTTTCATCTTTGCCACTTCGCTGACTATGTACAGGGATTGAGCTACCCGGTCAGCTCGCGGGGGTCCAAGGGGCAACGCTCCATGGCAGGTCTGGGGTAGTGTCCCCGAAACAAATTAAAAATGCAGTCGAAGTTGTTTGATCGCTCGACCGGTCATTTGCATGCTCAAGCGAAGAAAATGATCCTCCAGTATTTTTGCAAAGCATTTGAACTTTCGGAAAACAAGTTTTACCGCTCGAGCGGTGAATGTTGTGCTCGAGCAGTCAGCTTATATGTTTTGCACCGCCTTTACTCACACCGCTCGAGCGGTCTTCGCAATCCAGTTTACTATAAGGTGCGTTGTTTGCTCATTTTAAGGTTTGAGCCATCCAGATTTTCAGAGAGGAAGAAAAAATAAAGGTTGTGTTAGGTTTAGTTTTGGAATTGTGATTCTCTTTTTGGAGTTATGATTTGAGTGTGAAATTGTGAGTTGAGTTTTGAAAATAGAAAATTTGTTTTGTTGTAAGTTTTGAAGAAAGTTTTGAAACGTGTTTTGAAAGTTGTTTTTGAATTTTGAATTTTGAAAAGAGCGGATTGGATTTACCCAATCATCCGCCCGGACATCCTCCCAGATGTCCGGCGGGTTGACCGGAACAATGAATTTTTTATTTTTTTATTATTGTTGTTATTACTATTATTATTATTATTATTATTATTATTATTATTATTATTATTATTATTTTCAATTTTAACCTATTATTTGAAAAAAAAAATTGTTTTAGATATTTTTTAAATATAGAAATTATTTTTTGATGATTTTTTTATAAAAATAATTTAACAATCCCATCACTAACCATTTTTAACACTGTGTGGGTGTTTGGAAAGTTGCTATTTTAGTAGGCTATTTTAATTTTTGACTATTTTAGTAGGCTAAAACTTTTTTGTTTGGAAAGATAGTTGGATTTTTGTGTAGTTGGATGTTATGTTTGTGAGAGAAAAAGTGAAATAATTATGAGTTTGATGTGATATTTTGTCTTATTGGCTATTTTAGTCTATTTTGTCATTTTGTGGATTTTAGCCCAAAAAGCCAAAAAAAACCCTTGGCCAAACACCCCCTATATCATCAAAAGAGTTTTGAAAAGAGTTTTGAATTGAGTTTTGTGTTGTGTGTTTGGTTATAAGTTTTGAAATTAATTTTTGAATTGAGTTTTGTGTAATTTTTAGTTGTGTGTTTGGTTATGAATTTTGAAAAGTGTTTTGAAAGGTGTGCCTTTGGAATCTTGATTCCAAAGGCAAACCAAATGGAGTCAAAGTGCTTTATATTGAAGGGTGCTTTATGAGTGTTTCCTTGATGATTTAAGAGTGACCAATGGATCCGTGAACTTCATATCAACATTATCAAGGGTTTGTTTGTTTTCTTTTATTCACAAAAGAGAGAGTTGTTCTTTAGTGAATTCCGAGAAATTTGGGCCTGAAGCTTTGGTGGATTCCGAAGTGGCTCATCGTCGTGGATTTGACATCAACGTTCTGGATTCAACGTTGGGCAAGACAATTCCAAGGTGAAGATGGTGGTACAAGAGGCACAACAGGGTCAATTCAATTATGGCGTGGATTCGCTAAGTAATTGTGATGTCTCGAATCTCTTCCAAACAATTTGAGAATACTAATCTGTAATTTCTGTCTCCTTTAGTTGTCTTCGTCACTGTTAAGCCATTTGAGTCCCCGTATTGTTATCTATTCTTCCTTGTGATTATTCATGAATATATACATTTCAGTGTATTCCGGGATGTCATTTTGTACTTTGGGTGTGGGAGTGAAATCAAGGAAAATAGTAGAAATGTTTTGAGGTGGTTCTGTCTCACTTTCAAGTTGAGACTACTCGAGCGGTCCTTTCATCGCTCGAGCAGTAACGTCAACCTCCCATTATCTAGTTTTGCAATCTGAACTTCTAGGAGTTTGTATTCTTCGCTCGAGCAAAGGTTTTCATCGCTTGAGCAGTCTTTTGTGAGGATGAGAGAGATTCGGGGAGTTTGAATTGTTTGCTCGAGCACAGGTTTGGTCGCTCGAGCGGTCTGTCTGCAGTCTGCTCTGAAAAATGTGTCCAATCACTCAAAAGTTGATCCCTTACACATTTTTCTCACTTTTAACTTCACACACTCTCTCTCTCTCTACATTAACTCTCACTCTCTTTTCTCTCATCTTTCTCTAGAAATCGTCCACCCACTTCATTTACTTCATTGATTTCTCATGCGTTGTTAATATTTGTTAATGTAAGAGAAGGAAAAGAGAACGTTATGTATTGTTGAGCAAATTTGACAAATTTTTGGAAAAACATATATATATAAAAGTATACTTTGATTATAAACCATCACTTATTTATATTGCCTGATATGAAGCATTCATGATCATAACTATCGATATGTTGTTATTGTTTAGAATCTTGTTGGGATCCCTATTGAACTTTATACTCATCCCATGTTATTAATCCTTTTTCAGGTACAAGTTTATAAGTGATACAAGATCGGTGATCTTCCTTACATGTTGGCCATGGGGCCCTTATTTGTTGGCGAAATGCCGTTGATGTAAAGAGGGTTGAACCCTTCCTCTTTTATGTAATAGCATAAACCTACGGGCAATTTATTTAATTGCAATTCATGTTACATTTCAATTTGTAAATGCAATTGAGGGAACCTTTATATATTTATGGATGTCAGTGGATTTCCTTTCCGTATTGTATTAATGAAATGGACTATAACGATGGACTTGGTAATGTTAACCGGGTAATAAAAAGTGGGGCGTGACATTGGACTTCATTCATTAAACCCTTTATATTGATATTACTCATTCACCACCTTCCCCTATATATATGTAGATGAGCATTTGGAAGATCAAGTTTAGAGTTTTGCTTTCGTCAACTTTTGTGAAGCTTTTAGAAGTGACACCCGAGTCAAGGCCCTTGTTGCCTCCTTTGGAATGTTTTTGAGAAGTCTTGAGTTTGGAACTTGTAATATGAATGTTTGTTTTTCATGTAATATATTTATTATGTGTATGTAAAATATAAATATGTGATTGTCATATCATGTATGCACTGCTCAATGGACAATATTATTTTTGTTTTGCTTCCGCTTTCGGCCCCATTATTAAATAAATATTTTCTATTTTTGTTAAAAGGTCATGTAATCTATGATTACTGACTAGTCACCACTCCAACCTTTAAAGGCAAGTTGGGATCGTGACAATAAAGTAGGCATTAAAGGGTGATATTTTGCTGACATCAACAAATTTTATGAGGTTAAATAATGGTTGACTCACATATGGGTTCATTTATCACACAAAAATTCTAAAGAGAGGGGGTGTCCATGTGATTTTAAGGAATAAGAAGGTGACAATATGATTTAAGACAAATTCAAGAGGTGTTAGTGTAATTTTCCCCAAAAAAATAAAACATAAAACAAATGTCAGTTAGTAGCATTAATAGTGGAAAATTTTAATTCATACAATTAGTGTAGAATTGATTATTGCTATAAAAAAATAAATAAATAAAAAAATTCATCTTTGCTAGATAGAATATTCATCAAAATCTAATTCAAATAATATAATCAAACATAGAACTATAAGTTATATAGATATCTTAATCTTATATTATAATTTACTCAATCAAACATGCCCAAAAGGTAAATCACGCTAACACCTTTATATTAAGAAAATTTTCATGAAGGAATCTAAAACATTTACACTTGATATTTAAAAACGAAAAACAAAAAAAAATGTTGCTATTTGATTCTATCTTTCTTCTTACCCCACCTCTGTGTTTTGGAAAATTCTATTTGCACACCAATACTTCTCTCAAGACACACTATCACTCTAATCTTTTTAATTACATTTTTATTCCATAATCAGATTACATTTTTGTCCGTCAAGTAAATCCACTCTATTTCTCAATACACACTACTTATCCACAACCACCCCACCATTACTATGATGCTTTGCCACCATCACTGTTGAAACCCATTCATTCATTCCCTTTCACAGCCTAATTGTTGCCCGAGGACTGTGGGATGCTTTTGGGGGATACTTGTGACGCCCCAAAATTTAAGGACATCATAATAAGATTTCGAACTTAAAACCAACTTTCTTAATTAAGAACTCCTCATCAATGTTGCCACCAATTTTACCAGCATCTATTAATTAACAACCCAGAAATTAAAAGTTCTTTAATTACAACTCCAATAAAATCTTAAAACTTAGTCTTAGTTCATAAAAAATAAAAATAAAATAAACACTTAGAAAAATAGTTCATGGAACTTGGGCACTCTTTAAGCTAACCAAGGCCGGATGATGCCTTGCAAGGCCTCGGTGTTTCCTTCGGTTTCTTCGGTACCTAGCATAAAACGCCAGGGTAACGGGAATGCCAATAAGCGATGAGCTCAATAAGATACTACAACCCGAAAATACCCATCCCAATAATAATGCTCACAATTAATGAATATTGTGTAGTAACAGAATAACAAAACAACAACATTTAATAAGCATAACATGAATGCTATCAGTTGAAATAATAACAATAGATAATAAGAACAATGGCAAACAGAAACAGTATTTCATCCTAAGAAAAATGCCAACTTTTCTTTTAGATTCACATAGATTTAGTTTATTAAATAAGTTTAAGTAACTCCCCGTGGAGCACTATCTCCACTCAACCACTAAGCAATGGCCATGGGCAATTCTGACTCCATCTTGGTCAAATATTCAAATGCTACTTGTTGTAACTACCAATGATGCCCACGCACTAGGGTTGCATACCCGAGTCATGACATCACGGTCTATCCCAAGGGAACGGTCTATGTTGTGACACCCACACCACTAACCTTATATCGCCTATACCGATAAGAGCCGAAATACCTTCTCGTGCCATGTTAGGGTTCGCAACTCACTTGTGCAAGACTCTAAACCGGGCTTACCCCATCACTTTTAAACTTAATGCACCGGTTCAATTTCGTATTTCTTTACTTGTCGAATTCACAATAATTCAAATTTTCATCACCAATAATGTTATACCAACTCATTAAAATTCCCAACATAAAATATTACACATGTCACATAGTAATAAATCAATGTACAAAATTTAAATAAACGATTAATTTAAACCATAGTATGAAATAATAATTTAGACACAAAGAAAATAAACCATAATCACACACATGCATATAATCACACACATGTACAGATTTTTAATTTACAAGATTAGATTAGCACAATATTAAATAAACCACAATACGCCCATACTTGGATTACTAATTTAAAATATTTAATGAATTAGACTAACACAATAATTAATTTTTTATCCAAATAATTAATTGAAGTAATGATTTTAAACTTGCCCAGAAATTTTCAGGATATACCTTTGGTAATAAAAATTATAAATAAATTATTTATGCAATTCTAAAATTCGTAAAAATCTATAGAGTATTCAATAAACATGTTTAGGTCATTTTTCAGAAAGAATTTTGCAAAAATAAGTTATAAATAATTCTGTAAAATTTCCAGAAATTTCATGACACAGATTTATCACATTTTCTTAAATTAACTCCATACTTAAATTCATAAATCAATTCCATAATATAAAAATTTATTATGAAATTAGACTTCTCAAATTTCATTTTTTATTTATAAATTACCAGATTTGGTTTAATATAAAAGTTTTAATAATTTTTCAAACACATAGTAAAGTCTGCCTATAGTTCTAGGTTTGGTTAAAATTTTGTATAAATTCGTACAAAACTCAATAATTGTTGCAAAAATTTATGGATGAAGTAGACATCATTCTAAACAACTTTGTACAAGAAATCATCCCAAAATTTTGAGTATAAAATTACCTAAAAATTTGTACAACTTTCTGGCAGATTTAAGGGCCAAATAAAATCTTCAATAATCTTTTTAATGACATAAACTACACATGCAAGTCCAAATTCCACAATATTATCATGATTTTAAGACTACTAATATCTTCAAATATTTGATATATAAATCATAAATTTACATACAACTATAAATAAAATTCTATGTACAAGTTTAGTTATTTTATCATATGAATATAATTTGAAAATTTCAACAATTAAAAAAAAATGAGAGGGTTGAGAGGTTTTCTTACTTAATAATAGGATGATGAAATGATAGAAAATTTTAACTTCCTTAATCTCCCACTCTTCTTCTTCTCATACTCAACTTAGCTGCTTCACAGATTTCTTTTTCTTCTTTTCTTTACCGAATGCAAGCATGCATATATATATATACAATGCTTGCTGAGCCCGCCTCTCTCTCTCTCTCTCTCTCTCTCTCTCTCTCTCTCTCTCTCTCTCTCTCTCTCTCTCTCTCTCTCTCTCTCTCTCATCATTCTATCTAGTCATTTCGTATATCTCAATTCCAAGAAGCATGATGGAGCTATAGTCCCTATATGGCATGCATGCAAACATGTGGCATTCATTGCCACAGAAAATCTAAAATTTCGAATTTTTTTTTTTTTATTAAAATTAATACACTAAGGTTTTTAACTAAGTTATTTAACAAAGATAATTATCATGTTGAATCCTTATTAAAACAATTTATAAACAACAAATATTGAACATTCATAAAATTATTATTCTTAATAATGTCTTTGTTAGTGATTGAATTGCGTTAATTTGAAACTAACTTATACACGAATATATATTTTAGATAGAATCCGGGTAAAATTAATTAATTTATTTATTTATTTATTTATTTTCTTTTAAGAATAATTAAATATGGGTTCTCACAATACTTGAGTCCGCCCAACAATTTGGACTCCTAATCTCCTGATCTAGTCTCACAAGTGCAATGTGAAACACAAATGAGAGTCTAGATCCGGCAATTTGTAAAGAAAATCTATTTTATTGCAAAACCTTCGCCAAAAATATACTACGTCACCAGATTTCATAGTCGCCACCTAATCTTTTAAAAAAACTAGAAAACTCGTGACTCGTGCCAAAGGCCACTGTCCGTCATAACCAAAGTGTCTCAGTTCGGGAACTTAGGTATGAAAGGGAAATGTTATGAATTGAACATCCTCGCTCGCTCGATCAAAAGATCAACCTCTACTAAGTCATGATATGAGTTTTGTAGTCTTCATATGTTCATATTCCGATTTTAATAATGCTAACAATACTATGTGAAGTATGCAATTATAGATTGTGTCATTCATTTTGGTTATGCTTTGATTTCATGCATTTTGAAAGGATTTTGAATAAATGTACAACTCAAAAAAAAACAAAAAAAAACAAAACAAAAAAAAAAAAAAAAATTTAAGCTTACATGCATATCTATCAACGTCATTCCAACATAAGCAACACAACTTTCATCCATTGGCAGCCAAAGAGGTATATCACTGAAGCACATAGCCACATGGTAGGATGCTAGACAAAATAAAATAACATATACAACTAGGATGCTAAAATAGTAAGTGCTCATTTGGCATTTATCTATGGCTAGCCCAAAGTAATATGCTATATACACATGCATGATCCTATATAAAATAGCTAATGCAATACACCCACAAAATGCAGCTAAGGACTCAGTTGCTAACGAGTGACATGTATATCATCTGATGGCATAAGGTAGTGCAGAAAAACATCTTAAATTTGATGAATTCCACAAATGTAAATGCACCGAATTTGTATGCATAAAAATGGATTCACACATGGATATGATAAATAAAACACGGCGCTTTACAACATATATGGAAAGCATAGAAATAAAAGAGCTAGAAAGACATGGAGTTGGGAGTTATTTACAACAATGAATTAATAGAAGACATGGAGTTGGGAGTTATTACAACAGATAAATAAATAGAAGACATGGGATTGGAAGTAATTATAACAATGAATTGACTCAGCCAAATTAAGTTGAATCTAACAAATCACGGGATAAAAGCAAATAAATTATAAACAACAGCCTCATACTCTAGGAGATCATCCTTCAAAAGCTGCTCTGTTCTGCTTGGTTCTGCTTAGAGAAATATAAGTTGACCGAATGAAAGTTTTGTTGGCCGGATGGTTTCTCTGCCGGCCAGATAAATAATTCGAGGGAAAATTTATTTTGTGCAATACAGCTAAAACAGAACAACAACAACTTCTAAAAGGATTCTCATCTTTTCTACCTCTTCCTCTTACAAATACACTCAAGAAAGAGGTAGAGGGGCCTAACCCATAATTAGCAACACAAAAAGCCACTAATAACATGATATTTACAACAATTCATCAAATGAAATAAAAAATTGAGGTTGGAAGAAATTCAAACCCAAGAAATGAATGGAAACCCACAATCATCTCTTTGTGAATAGGGGCACATTAATACCCAAATTCATGCTATTTATAGGAGAAAGTAGATTAATGTCCATTATTTCTTGGTGAAAGCCTTGTTTTGAAAGTAAGAGATTCATCAAAGAATGTTAAAAACTCCACTTCTACCCATGGAATAAGGATGTTTCCATCCCTTTCCATGTTCAAGATAGATTGAGAAGAGAGTTCTTAACATTTTTGACCAAAAGCCTCTTACTTTACTTCCAAAAGAACAACAAAATGAAAGTCCACAACTCTCCCAACACTAAATCCTAAGACTCACCCAACTAGCTCCATGCCACAACCACAACTACTTATTGGAATTGAAGCATATGAATCAACATGCGTGGATGAATAGACAGATGCTGAGAAAGTGAGTGAAAAAGAAAGAAATTACACCACATAATCAAACTTGTGGATGGGTGGCTACTTTCTAACTCCCGACCACATCCACAAGGTTTCATTTTACATATCTATATACAACAACAATGGGTTAAATCCTACAAATCAAGGACAAGCACGCAAAAGTAGAAGAAAATAAAGGAGACAATCAACTCAATGTATGGGTGGCTATATCCTAGTTCTCCCCACATTCATGAGTACTCACCACATGATTTACAACAAGTTAACAACGAAATATAGATCTTATAGATAGGGAAAGAAAGAGAGAAGATGAAAAACGTTCAAAATTCTTGGTTGTCAAACCCCTTTCTTAGCACCCTCAAGATCTCTTAGTGTGGCTTAGGATCTTCAGCAAGAAGCTTAAAGTTAAGCTGGAATGGTGTTTGAAAACTAGAGGTTAGAGGAGAGGTAGGGTGATGAGCTCTCAAAAATAAGTCTCTTGACCTTTGAAAATTTTGTAACCCTTGAGAAAGAAGTTTGGTCATGTATTTGTAGACTTTAGGAGTCAAAATATCTAAGATATTTGTAGAAAATTCACACAAAAAAAAGAGTCAAGATTATCGAAAATGCTCTGTACCCGAACATTTCAGCATGTCATACTATTATTCATCTAGCCGACTATATTTTTCATCTGATCATGAGTTGTTGTATGGCCAGATGAAAAATATACCATTAGATCAATAGGGTAAAGCTAACATGATTTGAAAGAAGAAACAAGTATTTCAGAGAATTTCACAATTTCTATTCATTCCCACTATATTTTTCGCTCAATCTACTCAAAAAGACAATGTTTATAGATTGAAAAGGCAAGTCTCGGGACATTATAGAAATATTTGGAACTGCGCAACTAAATGTATTGTGAAAAATATAATTTGGCCAAAACAAGTGTAAGGTTGGAATTGAAGCCTGAGTTCGAACTTCTTGCTGAAGAATTCGCAAGATTAGCACATCTTTACTTTCATCATCGGATGTTCGGAAAAAGAGCACGCCGATTAAAATGGGATGTCTACAAGGACCTATGACCAATATGGTCACAGTTCCACCCCTAGTGATCCCTTTCCTTGCCTCAAATTCCCTACTGCAACCCCCGTAACCCCTAACCAGCTACGTTTCCAAGACTACCAACCAATGTTTTACCATTAAGCAAACTAGAAAAAGAATCGGGTCAAGGGTCAGTTATTCAGCTGTTGTGTTAACCGAAATTAAATCATGATGTCATAATTACGTTAAAAAAATATTAATAATTATGCGTAAATAAAATATAGCTATTAAAATTTTAAAAAAATACTTGTGTTATCAATTTAATTTTAATTCAAGATTTAAAATGTTAATAACATAAAAACAATGATGTAAATAATATGTCTCCAATTACGACTTAAGATTAGTTGCCTTGGTAGCAGGAGGTTATCTACTGTGTTTGAATCTCATGTTCAATCCTCGACAACAACATTTTTTAGCGAAGCATGAGATGTATCAACCTAGCGCCGATTGATGTGAATTGTGCCTTGTTCAACCACACATTTAAGTGGGTTTTTTTATAAAAAAAGATCAGTTATTAGAAGAGTCTGGTTTTGAGGGTTGATTCAAATTGAAACCTGGACCTATCATTTAGACCTCCCCTCACATTGCGACCCAATTCCTCTATTGTGTGATCCAACTATCGCCCACCCATACAAGAGAAAGAGACAGAGAGAAAACCCAAATATAAGGTTTGAAGAGAAGAAAACCCATATCTAAGGTTTGAAGAGACAAAGAAGAAGAAGAAAGTTGGCGGTGGAAATAGAGGGAAAGAGAAGATAGTTACAAATAAGCAACGCCAAAGGATTGAAGAGGGGCAACAGGGGTGGAGCTTGTAGCAGTTACGACGGGGAAGAGTATAGAAATGAAGTAAGTTGTTGTGGGAGTAGATGGCATTGACAAGAGGGCGTGGCGGCGAGAGGGGATTAAGAGAGACGACAGTAGCAATTTCTGACGTGGTGACAATGGCAGTAGTGGTGAAGTTAGGGTTAGGGTTAAGGTTAGGGTTGGAATTGGAGAAAAATATGGATATTTTGGATATTTGAAATTGATGGTGTACATTGAGCAAAAATCAAAATTGTGGGGTGTGTATTGAGGTAATTTGTGGTTTGTAAATAGAATTGCCATTTTTTTATTTTTTTATTTTTCAAGTTTAACATAAAATTTCATTTTACCCCCATCCCTAACCACTCTAACCCTAATTTTCTAAACTTGAACCCTACCATCACTCCATTCTCATTCTACTAACCATCACCATACCTCAGGTCATTACAACCACTCCATTCCCATCTCAAACCACACCTTCTCAGGGTTCTTCCTACCACCCACAATCAATATCTTTTCTTCTCACCTCTATAATTTCCTAGCCCTTCTCGTTAACCCCGGCCAACAAGCTCTTCCACGACTATGAATGAGAGAGGACAACAGATGGAGAATGGTAGAGTGACGTTTGCAATGAAGAGAGTCACTGGAGGGGGAGGGTAAATAGATGTAAACCCATTTTCACCGTCTATAATTGTTGGCCCTACTTGGAAAATGCTACCCTATGATGAACTCAAGAGTGATTGAGAACTTTTGATTTGGCAGCTTAAATCCAAGATTAAATCCACTACGACTGACTTTAGCCTATCAAAACATCCCTAACAAACCATTCTTAGCCAATTTGAACCACATTGGACCGTCAAGGTTCAATTCTTTTCTATTCTTTATTGACTTGTACATGCTATTCTCTCTCGAAAAAAAAGTATAATTTTCTTACGTAAATTATCACACATACATCCCATAACTCATAATAAATAAATAGTAAAAAACCCTTACCTCAAACAAGAATATGAAGAAAAATTCACTAAAAGATTAGATACAACTAAAAAGTTAAAAAACAAAAAAACAAAAAACAAAAAAAAAAAAAATTAAAAAAAAAGCTAAAAGAAAAAAAAAAAAAAAAGAGCCACGAACGAAAGCATTCCTAAAAGGTTTTCTTGAAGTGGATAAAACGACAACATTTCTAGATGGTTTTCTCATCTTTTCACTCATTCCAACTTTCTGTACTTGTTTCTTTTGAAATAGATCAACATTTTAGAAAGCACAAAGTAAGAAATTGATGAAAGAGCAAATTACACTAACAGTCTTTATAGTTTGGGACACATGTCACTTTAGTCCCTGACTTTTTAATTGTAACACATTTGACTTTGAATTTGAATCTTATTCCAAATAAAGATAATTGAAGACCATTTCTAAATTTCAAAGACAAAATCGTCAATTTAATAAAATATAAACTAATTTGACAAAAATAAATATCAAAAAAAATATTTTGAATTTTTAAAAATTATTTTTACCCACTAAAGATAAAATTATGTAAAATTCATAAATCTTTTACACATTTATTTTACCAAATTAATTTTTATTATGTGTTTGGATGATGATCATGTAATGAATGGTTATTAGACTTTTAATGTGTAATTGATATATTTAATATATGAAATATTTTTAATTTTTAATTTTTTTATTTAACGAATTGATTTAATAATAATATCAAAATTATCGCCATATTTGATTTTTGAAAAAATAGAAACTAATTTAATTGAAATAAAAATAACCCACTACAAGAAATTAACTTTTTAGGGTCAAATTTATTCTATTCCTAAAAGTTTAATATTCGTTGGGAAAAACTTTAACCAACTAATTTCTTCCGTCGCGAAGTTTGTCCTAAATGGTCCGTCCGTAAAAACCAAAAAATGGCTTTTAGAGGCAAAATTTTGCATTTGCCAACATAAATAGACTTTTAAAAACAAAAATATGTAGTTGCAAAAAAAAAAAAATTTGATTTTGAAACAACCAAAATTTGTCTCTAAAAGTCCAATTATAGTGACAACACAAATTGGTGTCTAAAAGTATTAATTTTTGGAACAAATGAGAGTGGTCTCTAAAAGATTTATTTTTTGGGACAAATGGAAGTGGTGGCTACAAGTTTTAGTATTGGGAACAAATGAAAGTGGTGGCTAAAAGTTTTAGTTTTGCAGGCAAAATTTTTTTTGAGACAACTAAAATTGGTCTCTTAAAGTTTGATAATCTTTTTTTCTTTTTTTTTTTCACTTTTTGATTTTGTAACAATTATTCTAAAAATACTAGTTTGAACATCAACTTATATTCCTTTCTTGATTTCTCAACAACCAAATAGAAAATATCAACAAAAAAAAAATGTTCATCGCATTTAATAACAAACAAATACAATGCTCTGATTCATTAATACATAATATCTTGATTTTATATCATAAACTGACAGAGATTTCAAAAGTATCATTTCCAATTTATAAGGCTAGTGCCATAAGCATTATTTGTATCATTCAACTATTCAATGAACAGATTGTAATTGGAATTATATCTACCTACATAACAAAACAACTCATCGCATCTTTTTCTCAAGGACTTCGTTAAAATGGCATTCAAAATCTAGCAAAGAGCTCTCAATCTTCAAATCGACGCAAGCTTACAGAACATGTATAAAACTGAGATCTTAGACCAAACTTGCAGGACATGATAACAAGAAACATTGAAAACATAATGCTTCCTCAAACCCCCACTCCCAAAAAAAAGAGAAGAGAGCAGTGAAGAAATTTAAAAAGAAAAACATCCCCAAGCCAAATGATTAAGAATAAAGATTTATAAAATAAAAAATATGGATTCCTTGAACATCTAATCACAATTGCCAAGATGAATATAGCTCTCCACCAAATCTAACTACTTCACGACGATATATGGATATTTATTGATAACAAAAAAATAAATAAATAAAGAAAGGTCATTCAGGAAATTCCACCTCAATTCTGCACTTCAATTCTGCACTTTTCCAACAAGTCAGGGGACCTTCTCCAGGTGATTTTCTCATTTATATGATTCAGAATCTTCTCATTTGAGAACTTTTATATTTCTTTCTCACTCTGGCTAATAATATCCACTGGACTAAAAGTACTTGGAAATTGGAATGCAAATAGATAATAAAGAAATAACATTGACACTCTGTTTCGGCTAAAAATATTTTTCAAAAAACAAGCTTATCTTGTGTAAAGACCAGTTCTAATGCCTAGGAATTTGTACTGGTGGCAGCTTATGCATGGTTGAAGTGTGAAAGGGAAGAAGACGAAGATTGTTACGCAGTCCTCCGAGAAGCAAACATCATTGGCCACAAGGGTACAAGGTTCTGTGTCGAAAATCACCATGTTTGGCTCAGCCTCCTCAGAAGCCAATGACTTTGAGTTATTACTGAACTGATTCAGAAAATTGGTCTCCGAGAAAGATGGTGCTAAAATCATGTGAATTGTGAAGAATGAAGATCATAATCAATCATCTGTTGATTGTAAAACAGAATAATTTTTTCAAATCATTTTATATTATTGTTGTTGACATCCTTAGAAAAGGGTCATGTCTATTGACCATTTTTTCAAAACAATGTTCATCTCTAATCTCATGCTGGTAACAAAAATTAGAGGTCTCTTTGTATAATAATCTCCTTTGCTTCCAAATATAAAGGATGCTCAGGTCTATTCGGTGTGTATTCATCCTTTTGCTTTCAAATATAAAAAGCGCTCAGGTCTATTCGGTGTGTATTCATTCTCAAGTACCAACGAATTTAAGTACCAACGAATTCGGAGCACTTGTAATGAGTGAGGACCAAACCCAATCGGTTCCAAAGCAATTTCTTAAGACTGATTCAACTCATATAACAATTTAAGAAATAACAGGATAGATTTAACAGCCGAGATGATAATCTGATCAAATCATTTTCAAATTAAGGAGATCAGTTGTATGGAGCAATTAAGCAATAATGAAACAGGCAATATGCATTTACAGAATGCTATGTGTTAAAAGTGTCTTATGTCTTAATGCCAAAGGTATACAACTAATGTCATGTTCTTTCATTCTATATGATGTGCTATAATAAGAATATAAAACTGCATAGTACTAGAAAACAGTGAGGCTATTCAATTCTCACCATAATAGTACGTGGACAAAATGGTGATGCACTCGGTTGAAATAAAACAATAATCAGTTTAGTGCAGAAAATGGTGCGATCAAACCAAAAATCCTAGATAATAATTTATAAATATCGGAACTTAGAGCACAATGAGATATCAAAAGTATAGGTTGCTCTCAAAGAAAACTCAACTAAAACAAGAACAGGCTATATAGTAGGCTACACAAGAGAGCATAAACAGATGAAATAACAGTCACAGATGTTGGGTTAGAATCCAATCCATTTTGCTGCAAACAGCAAATCTAAATTCTAATCAAACCTGTCCAGGTAAGAAAAACCATGGATCTAGGATCAGATGATTACACCGTAAATTATATAAAAAAATGAAAAAAAAACACTACCCAAAGGAGTGTTAGGCTCCTTGGTAGAACACAAGAAGTGCAGGCCTCCAGTTCCACATGAATCTGACATGCATCTCAACATGATGCAGGAGGTAAGAGCAAATATAGTTTGTTTTTGACTCCATCATATAGTTTGTTTTTTACTCCTTCGTGGTATGAGTTTTGCTTAGTATAGTACTGTTATAGATTGTATCCTGTGATATGAAGGAAGATCAAGAATAGAGTACAGCCAATATCAATAAGGTACAAGTTTTAAGATATAAGCAAAAATGAAAGGATTACTCAGAATTATCCCTCCTCATACTTCATAATGTAGTCTCAATTCAAGGACATACTCCTAACTTCTCTTTTCTAGTGACACAAACCAACCAAAATCTGTACACCTTTTAACTTTTTACGAAACTATGTGTAGAAAAATAAAAAGGTGATGTGACCCAAAAAATATAAAAAGATAAAAAGTGTGCTTATATAGCACACCCCAAACAAACTCCTAATCACACAAGAAACACTAGAGATTAGTAGATGTAAAAGTAAATAAATAAAATAAAACAAAGGTTCCATAGCTTGATTACAGAGGAGGGCCCGTAACCATAATTATATAAAAATACTCTTATGTTAAAGGTAATTATCAGAATGAGATATTTATCAAAGTGGACATTATGATGAAATTTTGTCACTCCGATGAAGCACGCCTACATTAGAAGAGTCAGTGTTTTTAAAGGCTCAAGGCGCAATAAGGCGCTGAAGGTCTCTCGGGGCCTAGGCGCAGGGCGCAAGGCGATGCGCGGGCTTTATTGAAGTAAGGTGCACAATCTTCGTAAAAAATAGAAAAATTAATATAGACTAATCATTCATAGTACTAAAACAATTTTTTACATACTAGTACTTACTACACAACACAAAAAATAAATAACAGAAAAAAAAACAATTTCAGTATAATGATTATTACATAAATAAATAAAAAATAACAATTTCATACATACAAATTCAATATAATGTTTAAATTAAATAACAATTTCAGTATAATTAATTAATTCATACATACATAAATAAAAAAAATAGATACATAAATTAATTAATTATTATGATTATTACATACATAAATAAATTAATTAATTAATTCATACATACATAAATAAAAAAATAATTAATTCATAAATAAAAATTATTATGATTATATGATTATATAATTAATTCAAAAAATAAAAATAATTAATTCATAAATTAATTATTATGATTATAACAATTTCAGTATAATGTTTAAATTAAATAACAATTTCAGTATAATGATGAATCAATTTCAGTATAATCATAATGAATGTAATGTATCTATTTTTTTTATTTATGTATGTATGAATTAATTTATTTATTTATTTATGTATGTAATATTAATCATAATGAATGTAATGTAATGTATGTATAATCATAATGAATGTAATGTATGTATGAATTAATTAATTAATTAATTTATGCAATGTATCTAATTTATTTATTTCAGTATAATCTATTTATGTATGAATTAATTAATTAATTTAATTTAATTTAATTCATGTATGTCATTTTTATTTTTATTTTTTAACAGAGACAGAGTCAAAACAAAGGAAAAAAATAAAAACAAAAAAATAGAACAGAGCTAACTAGCAGAATAAGAGGGGAAAAAAAAAAAAAAAAACAGAGCTTCGATTCGACAGAGAAGAGCCTAGTCGGAAGAAGAAGAGGAGCCCAACGAGCGAAGCAGAAGAAGAAAAAAAAAAAGAAAAAAAAAACGATCGAGGTTCGAAGAAGGAGTCGAAGGAGGTTCGACAGAGGTTCGCGAAGAAGAAGAAGAAGAAGAAGAGGAGGAGGAGTACCTGGTGAGAGAGAGAGAGACGAGCCCAGTCGGAAGGAGTCGAAGGAGCTTCGTCGAAGGAGAACACAGATTAGGGCTTCGATCAGGTTCGATTTGAGTCCTCTTCTCTTTTCAGATGTATTGTATTGCATCTGAGTTGTAATCGTATGTGTTGGAGGCAAGAGCTTCACAATTTTCAGCCGTCAGATATGAATTAAGCACAAACCGAAGAAGCCCGACTAGGCGCGCGACTTGCGCCTCTTCCGCGCACCCAAGGCGCACGACTGTTATACCTCGCCTCGCCTGGGCCTCCTCAAGTCGCGCCGGCTGCGCCTCGCCTCGCCTGGCGCCTAGGCGCGCCTTTGACAACACTGAGAAGAGTTCAAACTTTGGATGAATGCATCCAAATTTTTTAACATGTTATGACAGCTGATTGTTAGGTGGTCTCACGAACCAAATCTCCACCTCACGATTGTTTCTCTTGTTGTCTAAATACATCTCCATCTATTGTCAATTCATTTGGGGTTGAATGTCTCCAAAAGTTTACGATCACATGATGCCATCAAAGAGAGGCAACGAATCACGCTAAGAGAGCAGATAGTCAGCAGCACAAACTCTGTTAGTGTGGTAGTAGAATAAAGGTTCTATCCTATTTTGTGATTTTTTAAATGATTGATATTTAATTCTATCAAAGTTGAAGGTACAATAATCATTTTATTTTCCAACTCTCAAAGTCTCACCTTATCACTCTAATAAAAATCACTCTTGATCAAAATCCTTAAAATCTGTCTATTTCTTTATCTGCAAACTTATTCAGTAACAGCTCTAATGCAGTAATTAATCACTGTGGATGCTTTTAGACCTGGTAAATGAGGGTCAATCACCAAATCTAAGCCTAATCAATCACTATATATAAATATATAGGAATAGGAAGAAGTCAAAGAAGAAAGAATGAAATGTATGAATAAACCAAAATGGAGTAAAGTGCGATTTAAAATATATATATATATAAAGCACTTGGACATATGCTAAAAGCAGAACAAGTGTTGATTAGCCTACCATACAATTGCTTCATAAATTTCCCTGCTGTAGTTGGTCATGGAAACAATGCAAACAAATATATAATCTGACTACCACTAATCTCTGTAATTTTTTAACCGCCACTAACCTGGCACCAAACCCTGTACATGTGAATATGTTACATATAAATCTCTAAATGTTCCTTCAAATCAGAAAAAGAATTCTTATATGCAAACAGAGTTTCTCAACAAGTTGACATAACAAAACGACATTATGCTGCAATTTTTCAAGGACAATCCACCTCAACCACCAAGTCAACATCGATAAGTATAGTTTTGGTTCAAACTTTGCATTAAATTTCATAGAAATCAACATCAAGCAAATAAACTTAGCCTAGATCATTAGGATTAGGTAAATTTGCGACTTCACTTTACAGAAATCCTTTCCAGATGTTGACAAAAATATAACTATTTAACAAATAAATCCATGAACCAAAAAAAAAAAATGAACGACTACACTCAATAAGATCAAGAAAATCACAGATCGAAAACCAAATCAATGAGACTGAAATCGATTAATCGATCAAACCTGGATACTAAAATCGCTGTCGATAGATGAAATTGTCGTCGAGATTAGATTAAGGATTGAATCTCAGAAGCAATCAACAAAGAAATCCAGTGCCATTGTTGAGTTCATTCCGAGATAGAAAGAAATCAACAAATCCAGTGCATTCGCAAGATAGAAGAAAGCAATCAACAAAGGATTGAATCTCCTAAGCAATCAACAAATCGATTCGTGAGATAGAAAGAAATCCAGTGCATTTGCAAGAGAAAAAGAAAGGCTATTTCAAATTAGGGATTTGAGAGAGAGAGAGAGAGAGAGAGAGCGCAATTTATATTTTAAGTTCCCACTGTTTGAGTTCAAAGGATGAATGTATAAAATAAGGGAAAAGCTTCATAGCTTAAAAGTCTGGCTCGAGTGGCCCGAAACTGAGTCAAAATTGAGTCAAATATCTCTCCTCTCTATGTTTTCTCTTTAACTCTATTCGAAGCCAAAACCCATTGAAACAGCAGCAACTCTCATCATCTCTGCTCACTCTCACCTCTGCTCAGTAGATCTCTCATCCCAAATCTCTCATCCCAGACCTCTGTCATCTCTCTCATCCCTCTCACCTCTGATCGCTCTCTGATCGACGACGAAGGAGGACGAACAACGGCGAACGACACGGAATCCGAGGTAAACGTACGAGAAGACTCGGAATCTAAGGTAAACCAAAAAGCCCAAATCTAGGTTTTATGTTTTAGCTTCAATGTTTGTAGAAATTAGTCGATTGTGACTAATTGTTGCACAAATTAGTCAATTCCATAAATACCTTACAATGACCAATTTCGAAGCTGGGTTCTATGTCTCGATTCATACCATTGAATCCCTTCGCAAGAAGATCGCTGGTCCGGTTGATGAAGGGTGTAACCAGAACCATTGGAAATATTTGCCATCTTATCTGCATTCCCATCTGAGAAATTAGTTAATTTTTGTAAATATTTATCATTTAAGCATTAAACTGTAAATCCAAGCATTTGAAAATAAATATAAATAAATGATAAATTTGATAAATATTATTGTGTTAATATTTAAAAATAATCTGTGGAAGGTTAAAAATAATTATTTGATAATTATGTCTCTCCCTTTTCACTAAGAATACTAGCAGTTGCCAGGTTAATTAATTTGTACAGATTAAGAGGAGTCTGGTTTGTTGTTGATAGAGATGTGAAGCAATTCTTTGAATTTTTTTTATTCTTGTTGAGTGCAATAACAAGCAAATTTATGTATTGTTTTTCATGTGGTCGGTTCATTTGTGTACTTTAGTACCACCTACTTTTTGAATTTTTGGCTTCTGCAGTTGGTTTGCAGTTGTGTCCTTTTATCATTGTCCAGCCGAAATAATAAGCTGCAAAAGTTGATCATGTTTGTCATGCTAACCCACAAGTTGATTATGTAGTTGGTCCTGATTTTACTCCAATCAACTTGCTAATAATCACGAACAAATTGAAGTGAAGCTTTCATAGTATTTTTTTTAGGTTTTTTTTTACTTGGTCCTGACTTTGCTCATCTAAATTACTTCAAAGGACGTTTGTTCTTTGTTTGCTTATCGAAATATGTAAGTCTCTATTATAGAAATTGATCTTTTACTATTTACAAAGTCATTTCTGTGATTTGATTGACTAATTTTGATGCATTGTAGAGTTATAAGGAACACTGTAATTACTTCAAATTCGCAGATGAGGATGATGACGACACTAGCTCCACAATTCGTTCCAATGTTGGACTTCGGAAAGCTATAAGAACAAAAGAAGAATTAAATGATCTAAGGACTGAGTTAGGTAGAAGGCTTCAAAGGATGGAGAAGAACTTCAAGGCAATGATTTATGTCATTGTGTTTTGTTTGTTTTTGCAGTTTATCATGTAAATGACTAAGTTTGTTTGTTTCATGGATGTAATCAAAAATTTGTTTTGTATTTTGTATCTTTTTGTACTTAATGATGTAAATGACTGAGTTAGGTTTTGGGAAATTTCATGAACACCTACCCTATTTATTTTGTTTTTTATGTGGATGAGTTTGGATTGAATTGCTTTCATAGGGTACTAATGAATGTGAGCCTTCCAGGTTTTATTATTCAATTTTCCTGGAAATTAATAGAAATGTGACCCTAGTTTCAGAGCAACAGGTAGAAATGTGACCCTAGCCTTCCAGGTTTGAAAAATTCAGTTAGATTTCTGCATAGAAATGTGTTTGATCTTTTTGCTAATAAATGAACAGCTTCTTGAATATGTTGGCATTTTCAAAGATCATGAAGAAATATGATAAGGTATTTTTCTATCTCAAAACTTTGAATTCTCTTTCTATCTCAACAATCTGAATAATTATTTTTACTAAAGTTTTTGTTTATACCTAATTGTTGCAGAAACTTCAAGAAATGCATCAAAAGCTTACTTGAAGATGGTAGACAACTCCTACCTTGGCAGCTCTGATGAGGTCAATACATGGGCACTAATATGATTCAAGAAATAGTCATTTCAAGCTATAATATAAAACATAGTAGCTTTCTTAGGTGCTCTGGAAAAGGAAAGACAACATTGAAAAATCTGATGATTCAATTTGGGAAATTACAGGTGAATAAGCTCATGGACAGGGTTGAAGCTACATTCATTAAGCATTTTTCAAACTCAAACCAAAGTAAAGGGATGAACATCTTAAGACCAAAAGTGAAGAGAGAGAGGCATAGGATAACATTCTTAGGTAAGATTTCAACACTCCTTACATGGTTCAGGTTCAGCCAAAAAAATGAAGAGGAAATTAAGACAAAAAAACTCAGGTTAAGCCAAGTTACAAACATCCATCCATTAGAGCAGCAACTTAGCTGACCATTAAATCTCACAAAATGCAGTTTTTGTCAATTAACACAATCTTCACACAATTAAATCTAATTTTTTTTTCTCAATTAACACATTCGCGATGTACAAATTCAAAAGCCCCAATTTCTGATTCACAAATTCAAATCCAAACTGATATAAACTGATATACAAATTCAAATCCAATTTCTGATTTATAGATTCAAATCTAAACTGATATAAAAAGCCCCAATTTCTGATTTACAAACCCAAAATCCAAACCCTAGGTACTGCGATGTTGGGACTTACCAGAGAGAGAGAGAGAGAGATATGCTTTTCTGGTAGGTGATGAGAGTCCAAGGCACCAACGACAGCTCCAGTAATTTGATGACGACGATGCGGTGAGGAGGGCTCCGGCGGTTTGATGAAGACGATAGAGAGAATGGCGCAGCGACGAGAGGGATGACAGGATGAGAGGGTTGAGAGCGAGCGAGAGGACGAGAGGGATGAGAGAAGAGAGAGCCTGAGCTGCTTGGGTTTGGGGTTTGAATAGGTGTGAGAGAGAGAGAGAGAGAGAGAGAGAGGCAACGAAGAGAGACGATGATTCGAGGCATTCAAGCCTCTGATTGTCGAGGCACCGAGCATTATGGGAGCGGAAAATGTTTGGGACCCACAAAAGAGGATCCCATGACACTTGCTGATGCATTAATTATTGGTATGTTTAAATTTTTTTAAAAAAATTGTGTTTAACATGAACATGAATAGTTTAGATCATTTTAGAAGTTGTGAAGATTGTGTTTTGTGTGAATTTCTATTATTATTGTATTGGAGCAGACGCACACAGCAGATAGAAAATCAAATTTGTGTCACTTAAACCAGCAACTTTCGAAGTACACAGCAGAACTGATAAAATAAAATAAAGTATGATTTGAGTTTCGTGGGACCTATTAAAATGGTAGAGAAAAGTGTATGACATTTTTGCAATCAAATAGACTTGTTTTAAAAAGATAATAATATGATTAAGGCCAAGTTTGGCATCTACTAAATAATACAAAAAGTCAAAAAGTCACTATTCTATTTAAATCACACCATCTTATTTAAATCACATCACCTCTCTAACACATCACATCAAACCCAACCCAAACCCAACTCATATAAGCTAATAAGTCAAAAAGTCAAAATAAAATGTGTATTTTTTTAAATTCCTTCATTTGTCCTTAAAAATATGATTTTTGCAGACAAATTATTTTTGTTCCTAAAAATGTCTTTAAAACTCAAATTCGTTGTAGTGACCACTCATTACATGATCATCATCTAAATACATAATAAAAATTAATTGGTAGAAAACATAAATAAATAAATATGCAAGAAATTTATCAATTTTACATAATTTAATGGGTAGAAATAATTTTTTAAAATTTAAAAATATTTTTTTGACATTTATTTTTGTCAAATTAGTTTATTTTATCAAATTGACGACTTTGCCCTTAAGATTAAGTAATAATATCTTCAATTGTTCTTATTTAAAACATGATTCAAAATTTAGAATCAAATGTGTTACAATTGAAAAGTTAGAGATTAAAGTAATACAAATCCCAAACTATAGAAACCATTAATGTAATTTGGCCTTGATGAAATGCTTGAGAAGGTCTCTCTAACCTTTAGAAAAACACTTTGAAAATTTAGAATACTCTTTTGGCTAAAAACGGGAGAGTAAATAGTGGTCTTTCTCATCTGAGGCTTATACTTGAGTTGAGATAGTGCAATCTGAAAGTATGAGAGGTGATCACACCATAATATGGTGGACCCTCTCACACCAAATCAAAGCTTTATATGGTGATTCAATCTTCCCACAGGAAAAAGTAACTTGAAGTAGGGAGTTTGAACTTTGAATGAAGAGTCACAATGTTTGGAAACATGGTGACCATTGAGTTTGATTTCAATAAGTTGTAACCATTGATTAACAGCCACCATATGCTATAAATATATGGACAATACATAAGTTCAACACACTTGAATCTCTCTTTGTTTTTCCTCTTCCAGATTATATTCTTCTGCATGATTAAATACTCTCACAGGAACTTCGATCCATTGCCATTGTTAAGATTATCTTACAGTGGTATCAGAGCCTAGATTACACGTTATCGCAGATGTCGAAATATAGTCCGAAAGAACAAAAATTTTCCGAACTCTTTTTACCGAAAATTCATAAAATCATTGACCGTCAATCTTCAGCATTGATTAATTCGGTTTGTTTATTTAATCATCACCAATGTGTTGTATTTCCAGAAAACTATCCGAAGAAAATAACTATTGGTGGTGTTATTGTTCCAAACCTTGCCGAAAGTGAGTCCGAATTACACCATCGGAAGCAATTTTATAAAATATTTTTCTGTTCAAATTGCGTCTCCAAATTGGCACCATCTTGTTCTTCTCAGAATTTTGATCACAAAGGTAATATTCGTTGTGAAAAATGGCGAAAATTTGATCACAAAGTTCAGATTTCAGTGTGTGGTCGCTGACTCCCATTACCGAAGAAGACCACCGGAATACACAGTGCGAAGACTTTGTTTTGCAAACTAAGAGTTTTGGGCTGAATTTAAAATTAAAAAGAGGGCCCAAAATAAAGCACACGGCAAGGAAATCAATTCCTTTAGGCCTTAGAATTAAAAAGAAATTTTTTAGGCCAACCCAACAATTGGCCCAAGTCAGCAAGGCGAAGCCCAGCAGCCCAAAGCCACAAGGACCGGCGAGCCCAGCAACACAGCCAAGCAGTCCAAAGCCGCAGCCCAGCGTCTCGTACCCAGATCCGCGCGTCGACCCTCTGCGCCCGAACCCGTGTCCGTCTGCTCCGTACGACTTGCGTACTGATCTGCGCATTGATCCATGCATTGACCAACGGTCCAAACCGATTCCATCCAATCCAGTTCAAACCGGTTCAGCCCAAACCTTGAACCGGCAGCAGCTTGGTTCAAGGGGTTTTTCGACTCGTTCTCACTCATTTTAAGGCTGTTTTCGGTCATTCAAAAGCCATAATTTCCAGAATTTATCTAAGAATTTTTCTGTGAGTACTAGTACTACATTTTCAAAATAAAAAATTTGAGGAACAGGCTATCCAAGGGCGTTACCCACGAAAACATTCAAATAAACAATTTTTAATAAGCGCCATTGTGTACCTTGGGCTCGTAACTATTTTTACAATACTCATAAGCAAATAATTGGGTTTAAAAGGCCATTGGGTTTTCATCATTCTTCTTACCCATGTCAATAGAATCGTTCTATTCCTTCACAGTAATATCTTCATCATAAGGGCCGATTCAACAACTACAAGGCTTATCCTTATTAAGACTTGTTGTTGTCTTTAATTTTGCTTATTTTTATTTTTTATTTTAGTATTGTAATATTCATATTTGAATTTTCATAGTAACACATTTTGTTTTTAATATGGCTATTAAAAATACCATGGATTCTTCAAGAATCGAGATGCTTAATGGAAATAATTTCTGAGCATAGAAACGCCACATTTTTTATCTTCTTACACATGAAAAAACATTGCACACTTTATCCACTTCTAAACCAGATGATGATTCTAATTGGTTCCAAAATAAATGGATAGAAGATGATGCAATGGTAAAAGCAACTATGTTACATAATATAAGAGATAACATTATTCCGCTTTTTGAAGAACATGAAACTGCAAGACAATTAATGAAAGCACTAGAAAGTAAGTATGGAGGTCGATCGGATACTCAAATTCAATTTCTCTTGGACAAATATAATAACACTCATATGAGTGATAATGATAGTTTTGGTGATCATGTTAATCAAATGGAATTAATTGCTAAAGAATTATCGAACGCTGGTCACTCTTTGTCGAACAAGATGCAAGTAACTACCATACTTAATAGTCTTCCATTGTCTTGGGATCATGTTATCACATCTCTAACTCATAGCGGACGAGAGATTTCAATGGTAACATTGCCTGTACTCTTAGTTTTGGAAGAAGAAATAATGAAGCGAAAACGTCAAGAAGGATTGTTTTCTAACTTGTTGATGGCACAATCTTCACCACAACCACAGAATAATACCCACACACCATTCAACAAGAAAAAGATGACTTCTTTCAAGAAAAACTGGAAGAAGGGATTTCAGAAAGGATGGAAGAAACAGCAAGAATGGCAAAAACAACATCATAAGCATCAAATTGGCCCATGTTACAAGTGCGGTCAAAAAGGTCATATCAAAGCCACTTGTCCTCAGAAGAAACAGAAAAAGGATCATAATCCTGTTGCCATGACAGTTTCTGAAGCAATGGTGCTTGAACCTTCATCAAATTCATGGTGGATTGATTCTGCTGCAACTCGGCATATTATGCAAAATAAAGACATGTTTGTGGAGTTTACTAACAAGAAGGTTGGTGAACACATAATCTACATGGGCAACAACTCATATAGTGATGTTTTGGGCATTGGCAACTGTCAATTCTCTATTAATGGAACTTTCATTATGCTTCATGATGTGCTTTATGTACCCAGCATTTGCCGAAATTTAATTTCAATTCCGGTGTTAACCCAAAAGGGTTTTGAGGTTAATTTTAGGTTTAACACAGTATTGATTAAGAAAAGGAGTGTATTAGTGAAAGGTGTAAGAGTGAATGACATGTACTCTCTTCCTATTGATAATAATAAAGTATGTGTTTTTGATTATTTGTCTGTTGTACAAATAATAGTTCTTATTTATGGCATTTAAGGTTAGGTCACATCAATAAAAATAAAATGTCTCGAATGTTTAAAAGCGGCTTATTGCCTAAAGTATGTTCCAATGATTTTCATATATGTGAACCGTGTATCAAAGGCAAAATGACTAGCAAGCCATTTTTTAAACATTGGAAATCGTCAGAATTACTCGAAATAATTCATTCGGACATTTGTGGCCCTTTAAAAACTAAAACTCATCGAGGCATGGAATACTTTATTACTTTCACTGATAATTATTCAAGATATGGACATATCTACCTTCTTAAACACAAATCAGAAGCAATTGAAAAGTTTAAGGAATATAAATTAGAGGTAGAAAAGCAACTTGGCCGGTCCATTAAACACTTGAATAATGATAGAGATGGTGAATATGAAGCTATGGATTCTTTTTGCAAGGACAATGGCATAAAACATTTGTTTACAATGCCATACACACCACAACAAAATGGGGTCGCAGAAAGACGAAATCGTACTCTCATGGAAATGACAAGGTCTATGATGGCTCATGCTGATCTTCCTATTCATTTTTTGGGGAAAAGCTTTGTCCACTACTGCATATATATTAAATAGAGTCGAAACAAAGGCCAAACCTCTAACTCCTTACAAATGTTGGCATGGTACTAAACCTAATGTTCAAAATCTCAAAGTTTTGGGATGTAAGGCACATGTACTTATTCCCAAACATTTAAGGGATAAATTGGGAAACAAAACTTGGGAATGCAAGGTTATTGGTTATGTCGAAAATGGGAGTGGTTATCGTTTTTACCATCCCAAACGTGGATTAATAGAAAGTAGAGATGCTATTTTCTTGAATCTACTGATCTTGTTACTCCTATTGAAGAAATTGAATTGCTCTCTGAAGTATCTCGGGATTCTTCTATTCTTTCTTTGTCACACAGTCCACATATTCTCCCAGAACCATCTAATAGTGGGAGCAAACACAAATTACATGACGTTGTTTTACCTGCTTCGAATCCTGAGATAAGTGGGAGTAAGAGAGCAAGATGTCCATCTACGTTTTTTAAACATCATTATGTTTTTCAAGTTGAAGAACTTAATAACTTAGTAAATGATCCTACTACTTATAATGAAGCAATGAGTAGCAGTGATGCTACTCAATGGCTTGAGGCAATGAATGAAGAACTTGACTCGATCAAGAAAAATGATGTTTGGGAATTAACCGATCTCCCGAATGGAAGAAAAGCCATTAGTTGCAAATGGGTTCTTAGAAAGAAATTCAAAGTAGATGGAAGTTTGAAGAAATACAAGGCCAGGTTAGTAGCCAAGGGATTCACTCAACAACTTGGAATAGACTTCGTAGATACATATTCTCCTGTTGCAAAATTTGCCTCTACAAGGATTCTAATAGCAGTAGTAGCCAGGATGGATTTGGAATTGCATCAATTAGATGTTAAAATTGCTTTTCTCAATGGAGAATTAAAAGAGGAAATTTATATGATTCAACCTGATGGTTTCCAAAACCAAGGCAATGAGAATAAAGTCTACAAGTTAAAGAAATCTCTATATGGACTTAAACAATCTTCAAGACAATGGTACTTGAAATTCCACCAAGCCATTTTAGAAATGGACTATATTGTGAGTCCATTAGATCACTGTGTTTATATCTGGAAAAATTATGACAAGTTAGCAATATTGTCTTTATATGTGGATGACATATTGTTAGCAGGAAAATGTCCAGATATGATTATAAAAACCAAAACTTTCTTGGCATCTAGATTTGAAATGAAAGACATGGGTCTTGCAACCTATGTTCTAGGAATTAGAATTTCAAGAGATAGAAATTCAAAATTATTATATCTAGATCAAGAGAAATATCTAAACAAGGTGCTCAAAAGATTTAATATGGATAACTGTAATTCTTTAAGTACGCATGTTTGCAAGGGACAAAGTCTTAGTAAAAGTATGAGTCCTCAAACTAAGTTTGACGTTGAGAAAATAAGAAATGTCCCGTATGCTCAGGCAGTAGGCAGCCTAATGTATGCTATGACAAGCACAAGACCTGACATCTGTCATGTAGTCGGATTGGTAAGTCGGTTTCAATCCAATCCAGGTAAGGAACATTGGCAAGCAGTCAAAAGAATATTCAGATATTTAAAAGGCACTAAAAATTTGAAGTTATGTTTTGCTTTGTGTGATCTAGACATAAAAGGATACACTGACGCGAATTTTGCAGGAGATGTAGATGATAGAAAATCTACTAGTGGTCATGTGTTCTTGTTTGGTGGAACAGCAGTTTCTTGGTTAAGTAAGAAACAGAGTTGTGTTGCAAAGTACACTATGGAAGCTGAATATATGGCTTGCAGCACAGCCGTTAGTAATGCGGTTTGGATAAAACGATTTGTTGACAGTTTACAATTAGGTATACTTGCCAGACCGATCCATATGTTTTGTGACAATCAGTCTGCCATCTCATTAATAAAAAATGGAGCAAAAAGCTCTAAGGGAAAACATATTGATGTAAGTTACCACTATATTCAGGACATAGTGGAGAGAGGTGAAATTAAAGTCAACTATATACCCTCAGAAGAGATGGTGGCTGACCCTATGACCAAAGGGTTGTCTCTAGAAAAATTTAGAGAACATGTAGTTAATATGGGATTGAAAAATGCCTAGCTAGGTGGTTTAGCTACTTATATAAGAGCATAGTCGGATGACTCTAGGGACGCCTAGATAACCAATGTTTTGCGACTCTATCTTGCATGGAAACATGTGTTTGGTCAGGTAACAAGATAGAGGAACTGACAAGGTACGGATATCATTGTTAGCATGAGATGTAAAGTCCATAATATGCAACGTGCTAACTAGATGATATTGTCTGCTTGATCAGCAAAAAGTCGTTGATAAGGTGTGTTAAGAAAAACCATCAGGAATGGGTCTTAAAGGAAGTACTTAACAATACTTTCAGTGCAGGTCGACACATGAAAAATGTGTGCGGCTGAAGTCATCAATGGTGATTAGGTATGGACTATGAACCCATCACTAAAAATTGATGTCGTTCACTTGAAATATAGTGAATTGAAGTCATCTGAAGTGTGTTGTCAGTGGGAGAACACATTCGTACGGGTGCGATCAGATTGGTGGCAAAAACGTGAGCACGTATGGCCAAGTCACAATCAGACGTCGATCTATGAGGTAATTTCATAGATGAAAGTTGGCATGAGGCAAAATTTTGGTACCAAGGTAAACATGCTCAACTCAAGTTTTATCACCAATATTATAATGTGATCAAGTGGGAGATAAATGTATGAGAGGTGATCACACCAAAATATGGTGGACTCTCTCATACCAAATCAAAGCTTTGTATGGTGATTCAATTTTCCCGCAAGAAGAAGTAATTAGAAGTAGGGAGTTTGAACTTTGAATGAAGAGTCACAATGTTTGGAAACATGGTGACCATTGAGTTTGATTTCAATAAGTTGTAACCATTGATTAACAGCCACCATATGCTATAAATATATGGACAATACATAGGTTCAAAACACTTGAATCTCTCTCTGTTTTTCCTCATCTAGATTGTATTCTTCTGTGTGATTAAATACTCTCACGGGAACTTCGATCCATTGCCATTGTTAAGATTATCTTACACAATCTTTATTTCATCATCCGGAGTTTTTCAGAGAGCACTCAAGTCTTAAGACCAATAAAAAAATGAGTTGTCTACAAAGCCCCACAAGATGAGACTCGAGACCCACCCAACTACTCCAACACCTCTGTGAATCCAGCTGCACCCATGAATCCACTGTCTACTGATTTTTATCATAAACTATGTGAAATTCATTAAATAATTTAAAATCTAATACAAAAGGTGAAGAGCTAGATATTCTCTCTTTATTTAAAGGATAAAAGACAAAGACATTAATCAACTTTTTTAAATAGTACATAAACAAACATATGTTCTCTCCAACTCATTGATGGCCATCATAGTTTTTATAAACTTTAACACAGACACGGATACAAACACCAAATAAGAAAAATAAATACTGCATTTGAATAATGGTGGTGTTCCATAATCATGCATGTTTCTTAGAGACCTTGATATACATGCCATCTTAAAAGTGTAACATAGGTGTTCGGGCTACATCTCCTCCTTTAATTTTCGTCCACCTATCAAAATCAAAAACATAAATGAAAAAACAAATTAAGACTTTTTTTAAATGAAAAAAATTTTAAAAAAATTTGTAAAAATCTTATTAACATGTTATCTTAATTTTTAGATTCATCCTCTCTTTTTTTTTTTTGGTCCCTTGTGAAAGTAATCCACTGATATAAATTCATCATGAAGATATATGCTCTTAACTAAATGCATGCTAAGAATTGAATTTTATTATTTTTTTTCATTTTCTTCATTTTGGGTCATATTTGTCACTACAATTGAAACAACATAAACAACCATGAAATGTGAAACAAATTTTAAAAGGACATTATTAGGAGTAATAGTAGTAGTACATACTTGTATTCACTGAGTAAAACATGTAGAAAGGTGGCAAAAAATGCCTTGGCCAACTCTGCACCTGCGCATTGTCTCGTCCCTCCACCAAAAGGCATAAAATTCTTTGATGTAGTTTGCGAGTCCATGTCCTATTTTCATCAATGAATCAAAGCTTGGGTCATATATATAATGTTTTTATGTCTCAATGCACTATCAATAATATTAGATTATGTGAGAATTTTGGGACACTAAAATTTCAACACATGATCTAATGAATGAAAATGCATATTGGGACAATAGATCTATGACCAACAGTAATATATCATTAATTCTTTGTTTTAAGAGAGAGAAAGAAAACAAAATTAACCTTCCAATGTCTCGGATTGAATGCAAGTGGATCCTTAAATACATTGGGATTTAGTTGAAGAGTATAAGTGACAATCATAATGGCCCAACCTACTGGAATTGTATAACCTGGAGATTGGAATTGGACAATTGTTATTAAACTTGGAGATGATTTAAGTTTGAGATGTGCAACCCTAAGCATCGCATCACAAATTATTTAATAGGTCGGAATTATAAAACACGTGGTGTTCTTTCCTAATAAGAGACGAAGGAATACATGACCATTTGACAAATTGAACCACACAGGGAGCAGCTCCTCTCAATACTTCATTTTCTCCATAATTCTCAAGAATTCATTTTATGGTTTTCATAGGACTCCATGAAGGTGATCCGAACCATTTATTTCGTAAGTCTCGAAGAGAAAAACATATATACAAAAGATCAACTTGATTGAAAATCAATAAATACACTAACTAATTGTGTTTTGTTTTATGAAATTGATGGTAAATATTATTTTAAACCAAAACTGTTCATTTTATAAAATAAAATAAGATAGTTAGTATGATTATCGATATCCGATTAAGCTAATTTTTTGCATATATATTGTTCTCTTCTAGGTCTATGAGACAAACAGCTTGGATTATCTTGGTTAATTAAAGGTCATCAATGGAACGGGCTGGGCTTACCCAGCCAGCAACTATAGTGTCCATTTTCCATATTTTAATGGGTTTTTCGAGTTTTGACCAATTAATTTGCTGGTATGGGCTGAGTCTATTTAAAAAATTAAAATCGCGTCCCACCCATAAGCCAAAATCTTACGGGCCAAAATCAAACCAAACCGGGCTACACATTTACTTATATTATTAATTTCTTCACATTTTTCATTCACATATTCTTAATATTTCCATTAGTTATTTTTCTTATTTACTTTCTAACATAATTCAAGTATTTTGATTTTTTTTTTTACATCCCATATATTAATAATAAAAAAAACAATCAAAATAACATATTATACCTACAAGTGGAGGGGCAAAAATGGAAAGAAAAAAAAATAAAAGCTTTAAACTTAGAACAAAAAAATAAATATATAAATAATCAAACTAAACATTAGACCAAAAAAACTCAAACTAAATATTAGACTTGCCCATGCAGGCTCTTACAAGTTGAGTTTATGAGTAGACACGGGTTACAAACTTTTGTCCAAAGCCTAAATCATCTTTTATGGGTTGAGATAAGATGAATACTTAAGTGAGTTGGAACGGACCATGAGACGGGTTTGTCAGGTTGGGTAATATCGAGTTTTTTATCCGCAAGCCATTTGGAAATCCTTAATCATAGTGAAACACCACGAAACCCACAAAGTAGAGCCTAGACAGTTGTCGAGGAAATAAAGTCTTGAGAGGTGCCGCTCTCCCATAACACATGGTGCTCGTTTGTTTTGAGAGACAGAGGAGGGGATTGGATTAGGATAAATTTGGGACCCACTATAATAGTGTTTGTTTGCAAAAATAGGAAAAGGGATTCACAGTTCCTTAGGACTATGATAGGCCTTAGAGGAGGGGATTAACAATGACTTCTAAGGGTTGGATTTCAAAATTAGTGAGGGGATTAGTTTGAGAAAAATACTATTTTGCCCATATTATGTGTTGTGCATTTGTGTGGGTTTTTATGTGTGTGTGTGTGTGTGGGTATTACGTCATTATATATATTAAAATAATATAGTACAAAAATATATTTTTTAAATATTATTTTTTGATATTAAAATATATCAAAAACACCAAAGAAGGGTGTTTATGGTATTTTATATAGTTAATCCGCTTACTATAAATATATGACAAACAAACATAAGTTTTTCTTAATCTCTTCCCCTGACAATCCCCCATACTAATAGTTCTCTTTACTAACAATCTCATCTAACTTAACCCTGAAAACATATGGAAAATAGATCATGAATTTACTTAGATGCAAACATTTATTTAGTAATTTATTACCATTATAATTGATATCTTTCAGTGTTCTTCTTAGTATCCCAGGAAAAACATTTCCCAATCTCAGCACATCATTGATAACCTGCAGTTTTGGCATACCAACATAAGATAATGACGCAATGTGCCAAATAATTTCCAAAAGAGACTATATATATATACATGGATTAGAGTGTGAAACTCACATGCATGGTAACAGTCATGGATTTATATTCATCCCAAGTCAGTGGAGATTCCTTGTTCTCTCTGTTTTTGAGAAGACTGTCATGCTTCGCCTAAAATAATAATCAATATTAATTATAATACACAAAATTGAATGAAATATATATATATAGATAGATAGATAGTAATTAAATTAGATTAGAGAAAAATATTAGAGTGAATAATGTTGATGGTTGATTTCAATATCACATACCACTAGATCCTCCACCACCCAATGGTGTTCTGCAAATAACTTAAAAGATAGTGTTATGGCCGTGGATATGGACTCAACGGTAGCAAACAAAGCTCCAACGGTGACCGATACGATGAAATTCTCTGTCAAGAAGAAGTCAGTGTTCAAGTTTTTGACTGCATGATCAAGGAAGTTCCCTTTCTTTTCCTTTGGACAAGCTATTCTTTCATTTAACTTTGCCCTAATTATGTTTTCTAACTTGCCCTTATCCTATAATCAAAAATCATAATCAAAATCAAATAAAATTTTGAGAAGGTAGAGTTTTAGGAAGAAAAATAGCAAAAAGATGGATAACAAGAGGACCATAGGCATAGCTAAAAGATAGAGGCTTCTCAATGGTGAGGATAATTGGAAGGGCTTGTTAGATCCTCTAGACATCGATCTTTGATGGTACATCATTCATTATGGAGAAATGGCTCAAGTAACTTATGACACCTTTATCTCTGAGAAACTATCAAAATGTGTAGGAAGCAGTCGGTATACAAAGAAGGATCTCTTTGCTAATGTGGGCATAGAGCAAGGGAATCCATTCAAGTATCACGTAACCAAGTACTTGTACGCAACATCATCAATCCCGCTCCCTAACGCATTTATATTGAAGTCTTTGTTGAGGGAAGCATGGAGCAAGGAATCAAATTGGATGGGGTATGTCGCTGTGGCCACAGATGAAAGGAAGGCTGCTCTAGGAAGGAGAGATATTGTGATTGCTTGGAGAGGCACAATCTAGGCCTTGGAATGGGTTAATGACTTGGAATTTGTTTCGGTCTCTGCTTCAAAAATATTTGGAGAAAAACATGATCCTAATGTGCATCAGGGTTGATACTCCATCTACACTTCAGATGATCCAAGATCACCATTCAATAAGGCCAGTGCCAGAGACCAGGTAACTTAATTTAAAAACCACTTACATGTAAAGCTTATACTTTCTTCTTCTTCTTCTTCTTCTTCTTCTTCTTCTTCTTTTCAAAAAGAAAAAAATATATATCTTAAAGTTAACAATATCTTTGGAGACAATAATGAAGATACCATAGTTTTTCTTGTATAATGTTTTAGGTTCATGGTGAGGTTAAAAGACTTGTGGGAGAGTACAAGAATGAAGAAATTAGCATTACTATAGCTGGCCATAGTTTGGGTGTTGCTATTGTAACACTAAACGCAGTTGAAATAGTTGTTAATGGATTAAACAAGCCTAGAGACCAACCAAACAAGGCGTGTGTTGTGACAGCCTTTGTGATTGCTAGTCCTAGAGTTGCAGATTCGGGCTTCAAAAGGTTCTTTGCTAAGTCAAAAGATCTTCGAGTATTACGCATCCATAATGCCTTAGATATTGTTCCAAACTATCCATTGATAGGATACTCAGATGTGGGCGAAGAATTGGGTATTGACACTACCAAATCCGAGTATTTGAAGAGCCTTGGAAATTTGTAGAATTGGCATAACTTGGAGGCTTACCTGCATGGAGTTGCAGGAACACAAGGATCAAAAGGAAGATTCAAGTTGGATGTTAATCACGACATTACGCTTGTCAACAAAGGATTTGACGCCTTGAAGGATGAATATTGTATACTGTAGACGCGCTCACGTGGGCCTCACCGCTACAGTTCGGACTCGGTTTATCACGGTTCTTAATCTGAACCAAAGAGTCCAAATCCGGCAAATCATTTTGAGAAAATAAATTTTTAGAAAGAAGTGTCAAACATGGACTGCTTTGCCAGATATAGAGTCGCCACCTAAATATTTTATTTGGGAAATTTAGGAAACCCTGACTCGTTTGCCTAAGGCCACGTGTCTGTCATCACCAAAGTTGCCTCGGCTCGGGAACTTGGGTACAATTGGGGAAGGTCAGCTATGAGCACCCCCTCTCGCCCGATCAAAGATCGGCCTCTACTAACCATGATATCTTGTTTTGAAAACACATGCACTCTTATTCCAGTTAATTAGCTAGAATTTACTATATGATGCGCACAACACAAGTATAGACTAGATCGCCTAATTTGGAACAAAGCATTGCATATCCGCTTGTTTGAAAAGTGGTTTGAAATTTGCTACTCGCGAGTAAGCTAAAACACGGATTTCAATGAGTCGTTCCAACTCAAACAATCCAACCTTCACCCACAGGCATTCAGGCAGTTATGTCACATAAGCATATAGAAACATGGTGAGCATTCGGTCATGTTAACATTCACACACATGCGAGATGCTAAAGCATAAAAAGCTTACCGAGTACTCTAAGCCAAAACAAAGAACTTGTTAGCAATCAATGTATGATCCAAGTCCATGTTAAGTGGCTAATGTATCGCATACAAAATGTCACTAGAATAGGCTCGACTAATCCTAAGATGGCATGTGGAATGTAACAAATAACACGTATTCAAGTTAGATTTGAAATACTATGCAGTTAGCATGATGCGCCGAGCCCGGTGCACGCAAGACTGATGAATGAATGCACGCATGCATAGCATAAGGTATGCTAAATTGAACATGCCCTAATACTAACCATCAAAGCATGTAAGTAAAAGGGAGAAAGAAATGGGGGTTGGGAGACATGCACACACGCACCCACACTTATTACAAATTCGCCCTCGCTCGGAGGGACCAAAAGAATAATACAAATTAATGAACCTACAAGCTAATTAATTAAATTATACAACACTTAACTAATTAATGAATCAATTAAGCTACTGAAAGCAGTAAAGGGCCTCGGGAAGAGGGATGCACGTGTGCTCGGATTGGCTTCGCTCGGAAACCCATTGCCATGCACAAGCTGCCTCTGTTTACTCTGCTCTGCTCCTCTGAAAATTGCACAATTCCCAAGGAACACTTTCTGAACACTGTGGAGGGTCACCGGCCAAGGAGGGACACCACCGGCCAAGTAGGAGTGGTCATCGACCATCTATTGAGCTCTCGGCCACCAATTAATGGCCGGTCGGCACTGGATGTGGTCGGTCGGCCATGTATGCCTGCAGAATCCTGTTTTGACAGCAACAGAGGGCAAACATGGCATGGCAATGCATTCCAAACGACTGTGTGCACCAACACACCCCTTATCATGTTTATGACTCAAAGGGGGGTGGTACTCGATTCTCGTACCACCAATCGCGCATTTCAATGCGTGATGGCCCAAGGAACCAAGTTGTGCATTTTAATTTCAAATGAAATGCAAACCAATTAAACACATAAGGCCTAACCTCTATCACTTGATCAAGAGGCATAGCATGCATGCCAAATGCAACCTAAGCATGCTAGCTAGGTATGCAACATGAGCATACAAGTAATCAATGTGCACTAGGCACTCAACCTAAGCAAACAAGCATGTAAGGCATGGACCACCATGCTAATGACCAATCATGCAAGATGTAATCTAAACAAGCAAGCATGTAAGGCATGCAACATGTTAAGTAACTTAATCAATGGAGATTGCATGCCAAATGCAACATGATTCAAGCATGCAACACGTGCGATAGTCCAAGTATGCAACAACACACAAGGTGAGCATGCAACAATATGCAAAGGAGGGACTTAAACTAATTTGGACAGCCCCTAAACAAGCCCAAAACAGTGGCCAAATGCCAAGGAAATGAAGGAAAAATGACATACAAACATGCATGCGCACATGGTTCAAAACTTAAGCATCAAGAGCAACTTTTAAGCACACTTAAAAGGGACAAACATGGACTAATGGCATGCATATTAAGCTCTGAAAGCATGCAAGCATATGATGCCAAATCAAACATGCAAGACAAGCAAAGCATACAATGGTCCCAAGCCTAAGGCTCACCAAAGAGGTATTGAACTACACTTAGCAAAGCTAAACATGGCATGATTTGAACAACCAAAATCAGAGTTTTAGCATGCTAAAACAAAGCAAAAAACACATTGACATGGCATCCTAGAGACCTAGACATGATGGCATACGCAATGACACATTCATGGAGCATAAGACAACAACATTTTAACACATTAAAGGGGCATCAAATGCAAGCATACAAATACACCACAAGGACTGAAATGGCATGGCAAGTGGTTCTAAACCACTGAAACAAGGCAAGGATGGCATGCTAGAAGGATCAATGCTCAAGGCATACAAGAGAGGTTGCATGGTAGCTATACAAAGCAAGCCATGGATGGCCCAAATAGCCAAAAACAGACCTTTAGCATGCTAAAACAAGCATAAAAGCTTCACAAAGCTAAGCCAAAAACATGATAGAGACAAGGCTCAAAGCATAAAGTATGTTAAGGCAATTCATGGCATTACAAGACAAGCATGCAAGGCAAGCATGGTGTGTCTAAACCAAGTGAAAAAAGTTCTATATCATGGAAAAATAAGCACAAATAACACTTAAGACATGGCCAACATGCACTTCAAAAATGGTGCTCACACATGAGGCTAAAATGGCATTTTTGAAGACAACAAGGAGAGGGGATGGCCCTCTCCTTCTTAGGACCTTAAGGCACCATCCTCACCACTAAGATCCCTCAATATTTCAGTGCTGAGGAGGCCCAAACAAGGTGGTCCCGGAGCTCACCAAAAATGCACAAAATGGGGGCCAAACAAGGCCTAAGAGGGGTCAAACAACCCCAAATAACAAAACACCCTTAAACAACTATTTTAAGCAATGAAAAACAAAACTTTTATTAGTTATATACAAAGCCTAAAAATAGTTGCAAGATAGGCAAAAAGACTATGCAAAAATGGGGTATTTAAAGGTAAAGTTCTTACCCTTGAAGACCTTCTTCAAGAACAATGCTCCAGCAGCTTTCTCAAGCTCAAAACCAAGTCCAAAACTCTGAAAATAACTCTTTAGTACCTCAGTAGCTAAAGGAAAGTGTAATGGTAGGTGTTTGTGTGCAAAACTATGAACAAACACACACTTAAGCACAAAAGGAGAGGGAGATAGAGATAGATAGATACACAAGATCTAACCCTAGTTCAGACCTCTCTCTGGAATTTTTGTAACCCTTGAGGAGGGAGGAGAATCCCTCCTCTTATAGAGGTTCACTCTTGCAAAGCTTACAAAACAAGCTAAGCAAGAGTGAAATCCCTCCATACACGTGTATGGAGGGGGTGCAAAGTGTATGCCAGCTAGCACAGCTGGCATAAAAATATCTGCAAAAGCAGATGCACAGTGGTCAGCCAGCCAAAAATGCCAAATTGACCAAAACAATGGTCGGCCGGCCACAAATAGTGCCGGCCGGCCAAACAAATGGTCGGTGGCAACAAAAAGGTGGCCGGTGGCCTCAAGCCATGGCCGGTGGGGTATGGGGATGGCCAACAAGCCATTCCCTACCCCTCAAAAGCAAAGCACAAGTGTTTGGTGCAAAACCAAACACAAAATAGTCGAGTCGAGAGGTCTTGAGGCAAGGCACGTGGCCGAGACCTCCGGAAACTCAAGACGAACACAAACATGGATAATCACCGAGTGTTCAAGCGGTGACGTCCAAGTCTTGAGGACGGTCAAAAATAGGGTGTCTATAGTTGCCCCTCTTTGACAAAACTCGAAAGTCATAACAATGACGGGAGTGAATGTCAAAGCCCAGAGACGACCCATTTTTGACAAAGCCGAAGACTTGGACAAAGCATGCAAGACAATAAAGACATGCGCCCGAAGGTAGCGGCAAAATGCAACTGACAATGCAAGAAACCGAACATAACTTATGATCATGCAAAGAAAGCTGTAATGAAGCATAACATGCAACAGTTTTAAGCTAAGAAACACAAATCCGACTACATTACAATGTAGAAAGGATGTAAGAGAATCATACAATTCTCGCTACGTTTCACACGGAGAATACAATACCTGTTCGGTTCGTCTAGTCGCCCCAGCTTCAAATGAACCTACATACAATATCGTGCCTGTAAAAGAAAGAAACTTAACAGGTACAATATTGTTAGAAACATGCATAATAATGCAATTGAAAAGTGCGTGACAACGCATGTGAAGAATGCATAACAATGCATTTGAAACAAGCATGACAATGCAAGTAAGATATGCGCGACAACGCAGGTGAGGAGTGCATACCAATGCATTTGACACAAGCATGACAATGCAAGTAGGACGTACGCGACAACGCAAGCCGAGTGGGATGCATAACAATGCAGTTTGAAACAAGCATAACAATGCGAGAAGGTGCATAAACACATGTAAGTAAAGCATACGCGGCAATGCATACAATGTGTGTGAAGCAAGAATTGAAATATACGCATGTAAGCAAAGCATGCAGTAACGCATGCAATGTGTAAAACAGGAATGAATACATGTAAGTAAAGCATGCAGTAACGCATGCAATGTGTAACCTCCTGTAAGATGTATAAACACATATAAGTAAAGCACACGCAGAAACGCATGCAATGTGTAAAGCAAGCAAGGTATGAACACATGTAAGTAAAGTACACGCTAAAACGCATACAATGTGTAACCACCTGAAAGATACATATACACATGTAAGTAAAGCATGCAGTAACGCATGCAATGTGTATAGCAAGCAAGGTATGAACACATGTAAGTAAAGTACACGCTAAAACGCATACAATGTGTAACCACCTGAAAGATACATAAACACATGTAAGTAAAGCATGCAGTAACGCATGCAATGTGTATAGCAAGCAAGGTATGAACACATGTAAGTAAAGTACACGCTAAAACGCATACAATGTGTAACCACCTAAAAGATACATATACACATGTAAGTAAAGCATGCAGTAACGCATGCAATGTGTATAGCAAGCAAGGTATGAACATATGTAAGTAAAGTACACGCTAAAACGCATACAATGTGTAACCACCTGAAAGATACATATACACATGTAAGTAAAGCATGCAGTAACGCATGCAATGTGTATAACAAGCACTTGAACGGAAGGGTGCAAGACAATGAAATCCTAAGAATGCGAAACAACGCGGGTGGATGGGAGGATGCAAGACAATGCATCCTAAGAATGCAAAACAACGCGCGTGGACGGGAGGATACAAGACAATGCAACCTATGCGCAAAATGATATGCAATATTTACAAATCTACGTATAAACAATGCAAATGATATGCAAATGCAATTGAATCCTGATCAAATCATGAGCGGTTCAAAACCACACAAATGTCATAAAGATGATGGAGATGCAAAGTCCGTCTACCATAGAAAAGGTGCCGTAACCCTCAAACCACAATACCAGCAGTGGGATAGGCGCGTACACATGCAGAACTATGAGTGATGTAGACGGAACACAAGAACTAGTAATTGGGTGGAATGACATAAGTGAGGCATGCTCTGCTCAGAAAAGCTCATGATCCTAAATGTTGGATGCAATCGAACTACACTACAATGCAGTATATACAGTGGATAAGGCCTACGGCCAAACCGTATCTTGCCTAGGAAAGGCATGGACACATACAAACCATGTTTAACACAGAAACGGTGTCGTCAACCTCAAACCACAATATCAGCAGTGGAATAGGCGCGTACACATAATATCATAACTGTGTTTCAACACGAGAAGTATGGGCACATACCAGACCAAGCTCAACATGGAAAGGCGCAAGCCATAGATGGATGATGCAATGAATACATGCAAGCTACAATGCAATATATACAATATGCACCGGATACTATGTACAATGCAATATTTGCAGTGCGATGCATGACAATGCAATATGACAATGCACTATTTACAATGTATGCATGACAATGCAACATATGTACAATGCAATGCATGACATATGCATGTTGTTTTTGTTTTTTGTTTTTGAAATGCATGACAATGCAAAAGATGATGTATGTTTTTTTTGTTTTTTGAAATGCATGCAAATGCATGAATGATGCATGACAATGCGCATTGAGGTTGAATGCGTGACAACGCACGCCTTTTGAAATGCATGACAATGCATGGGATCTTAAATGCGCGACAACGCATGTCGCTTGGAATGCATGACAATGCATATGAACTTGAATGTGCGACAATGCGAGTCGCTCGAAATGCATGACAATACATGTGAAGTGCGCATGACAATGCGACAGAAAGAAGATGCATACTAATGCAAGTATGGTGCACGCATGATAATGCGAGTGGAATGACGTATAACTCAACGCGCGTTTCACGACAAAACGTTATAATGTATGCATGCGGGGCAACTTTCGAATCTCGCAAGAGACAAAAAGGATACACCTCGCACGTATTCGAGTGCTACGCATAGAAGACACGGCACAGAGACCGGTTAAGCTTCGGAAATGCATTTTCTTGCACTGTTTTGAGCAATGGAGGCCCCCAAACCACATATTTGACTCAAACAAGAGTGTAGGAGGCTCACCGGCCATGAGGGAAGTCCACCGGCCATCCACCGGCCATCTATTTGGCTGACCGGCCAACAATATGGCCGATCGGCCAAAAGTGCCTGTTCGAGGCATTTTTGACATTTCGGCACGGGTCTTTAAATAGAGGGCTTCTAGCCCTCATTTCTCACTTTGCCCTAGCTCGAAAATCAACCCCCCTCCTTTCTAGTCATTTTTCCATCCTCGATCCACGCTTTTGTCGTGTTTTAGCGCCCGTTTCGTCGTTCGATTCGCGATCTCCTTCGCGTTTCGAACATTTTGAACCGAACAAATCTTTGTTTCGGTGCCTTTTTCTCGATTTCCGCCACTCAGGGTTTATTTCCCTCGAGTTTTCCTTGGTCTTCGTGCCTTTTCTGCACCCCGGCCTTTTCAGGCATTTTTCACCCTCGCGGGGTTGACCTTTCGGTTGACTTTTCATATTCTCGCCCCATTTTTACTCTTCCGGCCATTTTCACACCCTTTTCGGCATGGCGGATGATATTCCACGAGGCGAGACTCCCCCAGAGCAGGAGATGGACCCCAAGGCCGAGCTCTTGCCTCTCAGCGTCCGTCCGTTCGATCCGACAACCTACAGGCTGGCGATCCATGTACTGCCACCCGACGACATTCGCCACTTCAACAGCTTCGCGAAGGGTATGGCACCGGAGCTCCTATTGCACGAGCCAGAGTCACATCTTTCCTTCGGCGCCTCCGAGGTATACTCTTCTATTTTTCATTTTTCTGCAAAGTAGAGTGCATAACTGCAATAGTCGATTCTGCCTTTTAACTGTTTAACTCGGATACACCGATATACCGCATGCTGTACTTGACTATGAACATGCTCGCACCTAATATCTGTTTGGATCTAAACACTGCACTGATGCTGTATCTGTACTGAATCATTCGAAAACACTGACACATCACATGCCGTAGTCCACTGCAGGCACACCGGCACCCGATATCTGTTTGAATCTGAACATATGCACTGACGCTGTATCTGTACTGAACCATTCGAAAACACTGAAACATCACATGCCGTAGTCCACTGCAGGCACACCGGTACCTAATATCTGTTTGAATCTGAACACGTGCACACACGCTATATCTATACTAAAACATTCGAAAACACTGACACATCACATGTCGTAGTCCACTGTGGGCACACCGGCACCCGATATCTGTTTGAATCTAAACACATGCACTGACGCTGTATCTGTACTGAACCATTCGAAAACACTAACACATCACATGTCGTAGTCCACTGCAGGCACACCGGCACCCGATATCTGTTTGAATCTGAACACATGCACACACGCTATATCTGTACTGAAACATTCGAAAACACTGACACATCACATGTCGTAGTCCACCGCGGGCACACTGGCACCCGATATCTGTTTGAATCTAAACACGTGCACACATGCTATATCTGTACTGATTCTGAGCACTCTCAACACTGTATTTGTAATGCCGCTTCGCGACTGTTTGTTTTGACCACAGGGAGATTCCCACACCCTTCGAGGGTATGGGAACGTCGCTGCATGAGGTTGGTACATGGAGTTACCCGACGCGGTTCATCGCATCATCGACCGAGCTAGTTTCGGGACCTTTTGCATGGGGCTCTCGCACCTTACTGCGAGTAGGCCGCTCCTTGCAGCATTGGCAGAGAAGTGGTGGGACACCACCGACTCCTTTCACTTCTCTGCCACGGGAGACATGACGATGACTCCCTTCGACTTCTCGATGCTTATCGGCATCGGGGTAGGAGGTGATCCGATCCCCTTTGACACGGATATGGATGAGTGGGAGGTTGCCCAGATGTACCTGCTCGGTGTCTTACCACCTTTTGCTCGTCCAGGATTTGTGCGATATTCTTGGTTCGAGGCTCATTTTCGTATCCAGGTGCCGACCACTCAGGAGGAGGAGCAGCAGTATGCTCGCGGCTTCTTGATGTTCCTGCTAGGGACCACTCTCTTCACCAACTGGGTGAACACCGTGCCCCTTTACCTGCTGAGCGCACTGGTTGACGTGACCAGGATTCGTGGCTACGACTAGGGTGGCGCGGGCTTGGCCACACTCTACGGCTACATGAGCTCATCTTCTCGCCTCAGTGGACAGCTGCTCGAAGGCTACTGGCGGGCTTGGGAGGTACGTCTTCTCCTTTCTATTTTTCATTTCTGCTTTACATTCTCTGTATTCTATACACTGCACATACTGCACAATACACTGCACATACCACTTTCTGCTTTATCTGCATACTGCTTTATCTGATAAGTATACTGATATCTGTTCTGTCATACTGTAGTTGTGGGTATATGCCTACTTTCCTAGACTTGCCCCAGTGCTAGAGGAAGAGATGCCCCCTATGATCCCATTCTCTCATCGCTTCGACGTGAGGTGCGAGCGGAGGCCTCGAGAGTCTCTCATATTCTTCTGCCGCTATTTTGATACCATCACCGCCGCAGAGGTATTTTAGAACTTGCAATTTATTTAAGCTTCGCTTTGCATTGCATTTTCAATAGCAGTAGATAACGAAATGTATTTTGTTTGCAGATTACCTGGCAGCCGTGGGCCTCCTTGCCCATCGCGGTACGGGATCGGTATGCTGGTGCCCGGGAGACGGCCTGATTTAGAGCTTTACTGAAGGGTCCCGTCTGCCGCGCCTGGTACTTGGGGGAGTGCTTCTCACGGCAGACGCTAGGCGTGCCAGAGCAGCTAGTTTCGCAGCCACCTCCTACTCATATAAGGCATACCGAGAGGTACATTCTCGAGGAGATGGCTGATTACACGATCGGCTGGGATGCAGAGGGCTTCAGGGGCGAGGGCGACTACGCAGAGTACCTCCGGACCTACATTATGCGGCCTTTGAGCAGTGGCCGTCGAGTTGAGCGAGAGAGGCCCGCGGCACCAGTGGCCAGGGCAGGAGCGGGAGCAGGAGCATCGAGGATGGCTCGGGTCTGTGGCAGGAGTGGGACTCGGAGAGGACGGGGGGCTAGTTAGCCAGTACTACCCACGATGATGACATGCCGAGGGTAGGGTGGGGAGACTTACAAGATCCCTATTGCTCCCCCTCCGGCTGATCACGAGTTAGTCGGGTTCTACGACTTGCCTCCGGTATGTACTACTGTATTTTACATCTTGCACTGTCATTTCATTTCTCTTTCTTTGATATTCCGCAGAATACTGATGTTTCTAACTCTTTTTGCAGGCTTCCTCCAAGTACACTCGCCAGTCCCTGGAGTTGACCGCCTCTGTGATGGGGATGCTCCAGCGGAGCCTCGATCTACTAACCATCTATGGCATTCCGGTATGTTCTTCTGACCATGGTCTCAAACCATACATAAACTGTTTCATATAATCTGATGTATCACACTGTCAACACAACACTCGATACACCGCCCTCATGGCATCTGATACACTGCATCCCACAGACTGTTCACAGCATTACTCACGGCATTCATACACTGCACTCAGTCACTGCGTTCTGTACCGACATACTGCTCATAACATTCATACACTGCACTCATACACTGCATTCTGTACTAATACACTGCTCATAACATTCATACACTGTACTCATACACTGCATTCTGTACTGATACACTGCTCATAACATTCATACACTATTTTGCGTAGCATACTGATGCGTTTGCCATTTGCGCTTTTCAGCCTCCATTCCAGATTCCTGCTGCAGGAGGTGCTCCAGCTGGGCCTTCTGTTCCGGCTCAAGGAGGAGGGCGAGGAGGCACAGTATATCCCCGTACCAAATTGAGGCGTACTCATGTTGGGAGTAGCTCTTGGGTACTAGTTCCTGATGATGATGAGTCCGAGGCAGAGACAGAGGCGGAGTCGGAGGCAGAGTCGTCCGAGGAGGAGACCCGAGATGACTCGGGCTCGGGCTCAGACGATGGTGCAGACGATGATGATGCTCCTGGACCTTCGTCCAGGAAGAGGACGAGGATAGACTCGTAGGCCTGACATGGCTGCTGTTGATTCAGACATTTGCTGCTTCTTCTTTTTGTTTTGCTTTAGACATTTTCTCTATTTTTTCTTTTTAGCTAGTAGTTTGAGTACTTTGTACTGCCGTAGGCAGGTTTTTGTTTTCTTCAAAGCTATGTACTTGAAAGGATGATGAAATAAAACAAACTTTTTATCT
>CM069909.1:103816494-104027490 GCA_036172215.1 Camellia granthamiana
GAGCAGGTGGATCAGGGGCCTATAGGGCGCGTGTATGCTGTTACCGCGCAGGACCTTGTACCGGCTCCATCAGTAGTGAGAGGTACCTTTCTGTTTTGCAATTCGGTTGCTAGTGTATTGATTGATACGGGTGCGTCTCATTCTTTTGTATCTACTGCATTTGCATCTGTGTTGGAATTGGAGTTAGCACTGTTAGCATCTCCTATTTGCGTAGTGTCACCTATTGGGGGGTGAGTTGATTTTGAAACACGGGTGTAGAGGTTGTGATATAGAGGTTGATGATCATAGGCTTCCGTTTCCTTTTGTAGTCATGCCCATGAAGGGCTTTGATGTTATTTTGGGTATGGACTGGTTATCGTCATACCGAGCTGTTATTGACTGCTACCGCCAGAGGGTTACTTGTTGTACCGTGAGCGGGGAGTATTTCCATTTCTTGGGAGACCGGGTTGGTAGTATTGTACCACCGGGGTATGGTCCGCGAGGGCGGAATGAGCTTAGTGGTCTACTTGCTAGCTTTGAGAGTGGTGAGTGTGATGAGACCCAGATTGTGTTGCCGAGGGTAGTTTGTGAGTACTCGGATGTTTTTCCCGAGGACCTTGTTGATTTGCCACCTCACCGAGAGATTGAGTTCTCTATCGATTTAGTGCCCGGCACGGCGCCGATTTCTATGGCACCTTACCGTTTTGCTCCAGCAGAATTGGTTGAGTTGAAAGTTCAGCTCCAGGAATTGCTAGATAAGGGCTTTGTTCGCCCTAGTGTTTCACCGTGGGGAGCGCCGGCACTCTTTGCTAAGAAGAAAGATGGTGCCTTGAGATTGTGTATTGACTACCGGAAATTGAATCGGGCTACGGTTAAGAATAAGTACCCTATGCCCCGCATAGATGATTTGTTTGACCAGTTGAAGGGTTCCCGTTGTTTCTCTAAGATAGATTTGAGATCGGGTTACCACCAGTTGAGGGTCAGGGAGGAGGATATTCGAAGACGGCATTCCGTACGCGGTATGGCCATTATGAGTTTCTGGTAATGCCATTTGGGCTTACCAACGCACCGGCAGTCTTTATGGACTTGATGAACCGAATTTTCCGGGAATTCTTGGATCGTTTTGTAGTCGTCTTCGTGGACGACATTCTTATCTATTCACCTTCAGAGGAGGAGCACGAGGAACACTTGAGAGTGGTGCTTGAGTTGCTTAGAGCCCATAGGCTGTATGCCAAGTTTGGGAAGTGTGAGTTCTGGCTAAGAGAAGGTCAAGTTCTTAGGCCATGTGGTTTCCAGGGAAGGGGTGTCTGTTGATACATCCAAGACTGAGGCAGTGCAAGATTGGGCACAGCCTAAGAGTGTGTTTGAGATCCGCAGTTTTCTGGGATTAGCTGGGTATTACCGCTGGTTTGTGAAGGATTTCTCTAGGTTAGCTTCACCGTTGACCAGATTGACTCGGAGGGGAGTCAGCTTTGTATGGAGTGAGACTTGTGAAAAGTCGTTCCAGGAATTGAAAGTTAGACTGACCACCGCTCCGGTCTTGATTATTCCGGAGAGAGGGTTGGGTTATGCAGTTTATTGTGATGCCTCACGAGAGGGTTTGGGTTGTGTGTTGATGCAAGAGGGGAAAGTGGTAGCTTATGGCTCACGTCAGTTGAAAATTCACGAGAAGAATTACCCTACGCATGATCTAGAGTTAGCGGCTGTGATCTTTGCCTTGAAAATCTGGAGGCACTACCTTTATGGTGAGAGATTCGAGGTGTTCTCGGATCACAAGAGTCTGAAATATCTGTTTTCACAGAAAGACTTGAATTTGAGGCAGAGGAGGTGGATGGAGTTCATTGAGGATTACGACTTCGAGTTGCATTATCACCCCGGGAAGGCCAATGTTGTGGCCGATGCCCTTAGCAGGAAATCCATTAGTGATGTAGCTTGTGTAGCCATCCGGGAGTGGGAGATGTTGGGGGCCATTGGAGAGTTTGATTTGCTTTTGAGCGAATCTGTTGAGGCTGCGGCCTTGTTTTCTGTTGTTGCGCAGCCTACGCTTGTAACTAGAGTGTTAGAGGCACAGAGAGGTGACCTTGAGGTAGAATCCCTCCGAGAGAAGATCTCCAGTGGGAAGGTTGAGAAGGGTCTGACGGTGTATCCCGACCTGAGTGTGAGATACCGAGACCGTTTGCTCTATACCGGAGTCTTGCCGAGAGGAAGTACTCCGAGAGTTTCACCATTCGCGCCTTACGGTACATCCGGGAGGTACTAAGATGTACCGGGATTTGGGGTCGCCAATTTTGGTGGCGGGGTATGAAGAGAGATGTGGCAGTTTTCGTGTCTAAGTGCCTTACTTGCCAGCAAGTGAAGGCCGAGCATCAAGAGGCCAGTGGGTTTGTTACAACCCTTGCCTATTGCCGAGTGGAAGTGGGAGCATGTCACTATGGACTTCGTTGTAGGTCTTCCGAGGACTCAGCGGGGTAGTGATGCTATTTGGGTGGTTGTTAGACCGGTTGACTAAGTCGGCGCACTTCATTCCTATGCGCGTGAGAGATTCAGTAGATCATCTTGCCGACTTGTATATTCGGGACATAGTGAGGTTGCACGGGGTCCCAGTGACGATCGTCTCAGATAGAGATCCTCGTTTTACTGCTAGGTTGTGGCAGAGTTTGCAGAGTGCCTTGGGTACTAAGTTGACCTTTAGTACAGCTTATCATCCTCAGACTGACGGGCAGTCCGAGCGTACTATTCAGATCCTCGAGGATATGCTTCGGGGGTTGTGTCCTTGATTTCAGTGGACGTGGGAGAGGCACTTACCATTGGTAGAGTTCGCCTACAACAACAGTTTTCAGTCTAGTATCGGTATGGCACCGTTTGAGGCCTTGTATGGCCGACCCTGTAGGTCTCCAGTTTGTTGGGCCGAGGTGGGTGATACACCTTTATTGGGTCCGGAGTTGGTTAAGGAGACGACGGAGAAAGTTGAGCTTATCCGTAGGAGGCTTGTTACAGCCCAGAGTCGTCAGAAATCTTATGCTGACCGTAGGAGAAGACCATTGGAGTTTGAGATGGGTGATCATGTGTTTCTGAAGATATCACCTAGACGGGGTTTGATGAGGTTTGGGAAGAGTGGGAAGTTATCCCCTCGGTTTATTGGTCCTTTTGAGATCCTTGAGAGGGTTGGCGAGGTTGCTTATCGTTTAGCTTTGCCGCCACAGTTATCTGGGGTTCATGACGTGTTTCATGTGAGTATGCTTCGGAAGTATGAGCCGGATCCATCACATGTGTTGGATTGGACGACTTAGAGGTAGATGAGGATGCCTCGTACGAGGAGAGACCGGTTCGGGTCTTGGATAGACGGGATCAAGTCCTGCGTGGCAAGACCATCCCTTTGGTTAAGGTTTTGTGGAAACATCACGGAGTGGAGGAGGCCACTTGGGAACGTGAGTTGGGAAGTCCGCGAGAAATATCCGGACTTGTTTGTTGATGTGTAATCAAGTGTTGCAATTATGTAATTGTAATGAACTTTAAGAGCAAAAAAATGTCTTAAATTGAAAAACATGGTGCATGTTTTGGTTAGTGTAAATGTTGTAGAACTTGCCTTGTTATGGGAGTTGATTATAATATTGCATGTGTTGGCTATATTATAGAAATGGAATTGTATCATGATTATTGCTTATGATATGAATTGTGAACCATGTGTGTTGGAAATGGTTGAAATGAAAAGAGAATGCATGTCGAAATGTATATGTTGTAGAATGCCTCTTGATAAGAGATGGAATGACCGGGAATGGGTCGAATTGTGGAATGTTGTGGTATAACATTGTTTAAAAGAGAGGAAAACTTGCTTTTCAAAAACTTGTTCTAAATTTCGGGGACGAAATTCTTTAAGGGGGGGAGGTTATAGCGGTCCCGGGTTTACCCTTGTTGTATAGCGATCCGGACATGTGTCCCGTGGATGTTGGTAGTTGAGTATTGTCTTGTTTACATCCTTTCTTGCTTTGTATTTGAGTTATAGGATGTGTTGGGCAGGTTTGTTACAGGTTGGTTGAGCTTAGGAACCAAGTCTAGTTGCCCAGGTTTTGGCTGGTCCGCTCGAGCGGAGATGTTTACGCTCGAGCGGAGAGGTTGTTGTTGCTTGTACGCTCGAGCGGGGATTTTGGCGCTCGAGCGGAGAATGCACACATCCAGTAATTCGTGCACCTGCAAAACTTCTGCAAGTGTGGTTCCTACGCTCGAGCGGGTTTGGTGCGCTCGAGCTGGTTGCGCTCGAGCGGTGATGTTCTGAGCTCGAGCGGACAGTGTGTTTTTGGTGAGAATTCTGGGAGGGGGAGACCTGAGCTCGAGCGGGCTGGTATCTACGCTCGAGCGAACGAACTTTGTGTCTGTGTCTTGGCGCTCGAGCGGACAATGTTCGCGCTCGAGCGGACCATGTTTTTGTGTCTTTACGCTCGAGCGGACCTGTCGTATAACTGAGTGGGACTGGGCATTTTAAATCACTTTTTGACTTATCTTCTCTCTCTTACTTTACCCAAAACGCCATTTTCAGAGCTTCTCACTCAAAAACCTTAACTTCTCTCTAAGTATTGATCTAGCTAGGGTGTTTTGCTCACCTTTGGTCTTCACAAAAAGGGTATAGATCGTCGAGGGCGTTCTTTTGATCCGAATAGTTTGGTGTTTGGAGCATTTTGGTTTTGGGTCCTTCTCCCTTTGGAACTCATTCTTTGAGGTAGGGATATCCTACTCCTCTTTATGAGTTTTGTCTTTAAATTTTAGCATTTCGATATGTTGGAAGTTGTTGTGTGATTTTGGGAAACTTTGGGCCATTGTGTAATTTTACAAAAGTTGGGGTTTTTCATCTAAGATAAACCTAGAAGCATGTTTGGTATAGAAACATGGAATTAATGTTGAAACATTAAGGAAATTGGAACCTAAGGGTTGTGATGTTAATTATGGAGAATGCCTAATTACATTGATTAATTAATTTGGATAATTAATTGTATTGATTTGTGATGTATATAATTGTTGTTTATATGCATTGTGTTGTGTTGGAGGAGATAGGGGATGTACTCCACGGTTTAGGGGAAGATAGGGGATGGACCTCTAAACCGGATGTTGTTGGGAGGAGATAGGGGATGAACTCCGTAGATAGAGCTGGTATGCTTATCTAGAAATGTATTGACAGAGCGTATATGCTTGTCTTTGAAAGTATTGATTAACTGTTATGTTTATCTTTGATGAAGTGAAAAGTGTTGGCATGAGTGTTTGTCTCATGTGTGATGTTTGGCCAGGTTCTGAACCAAGGTTATGAAATGGCAAGTAAAAGGAAAAGAAATGGAAATGAAAGGAAATAGAGACTTAAGTGTCTTGAATTGTGTTATGTTATGAATGAATGTAAAGTGTTGACCATCTATCAACTGTAATCTTTTAGTCATTGTTCATAATTGGTTTAGTATATTTCTACTGGGCTGTGGCTCACCCTATATGGGAACATCATTTTCAGGTACAGGAAGCATGCCACCTCCAAGGACTTAGAGGCTAGTGGCGGACAGACTTTTTGGTTGTCTTTCCTTTTGTTGTATTACATGTAAATTCAAGCCAAGGGCTTTATGTGTAAATGAGTTAGCACTCTACTTTTGTGTAACCAAGTGTTAACTTGGAAAGCTGTAAGCCCTTAGGGCATTTGCTTTTGTTGTTAACATGTGATACTTTTTGTAATAGAACTCTGATGAATGGAAGGATGTGGACCTTTTATATATCATAGCATGTCTATATTGTTGGGATTAATATTATTATTTTGAGGGCGTTACAATATAACTAGTCTATCATCCGTGCTATGCACGGGATAATTATAGATATTTATATTTGTTTTAATTTTTTTTAATATATAAATTATGTTTTTTAAGATTTTTTTATAAAAATAATTTAATAATCTTATCACTAATCATAGTGTACAGAAGAAATTAAAAGGCTACTGCAGTAACTATGCACAGGCTGTATCTATAATTATTTGTATGAGGGGATTTTAAATGCTAATGAGGGATTTTGACCAAATCAATAAATGCAGGCATGTGGATTGTAAAAAGTTAATAAATGCTAATCAGTGAATTTTGACCAAATCAATAAATGCTGAGATTTTTTTTTTTTTAAATCAAAAATTTTTAAAATTAAGATTGAGAGATTGTAGCTCCCATAAGGCTTAGGGTTTAGAAACCCCATTTTCCTTAATATATTTACAATTATCTATATATGTGAATTGCGATTTTTAAATTTTTTTTTTTTTTAAATGTCTTATTTTTTTTCTTTTTTATATTATATTAAAGTTTAATATTTTGATAATAATCATATGTGTTGGATTTTTCAAGGAATTAAATGTCTTCTTTTTTTATTATATTACATTAAAGTTTAATATTTTGATCATAATCATATGTGTTGGACTTTTCAAGAAATTTTTTTTATACTTATTCTTAATGCATTAAAATATTATTATAAGGGATAATAATCATATGTGTTGAGACTTTTCAAGGAATTCATATGTGTTGAATTTCAAAGAATTTTTTTTATACTTGTTCTTAATACATTAAACTGTTATTATGAGGGTAAGACTTGGGGGTTAGGAGAAATTAATAAATGCTAAGGTTTTTTTTTTTAAATCAAAAAATCAGGAAATTTAGATTGGGAGAAGTTTAATATTTTGACAATAATCATATGTGTTGGACTTTTCCAGAAATTTTTTTTTATGCTTATTCTTAATGCATTAAAATATTATTATAAGGGATAATAATCATATGTGTTGAGACTTTTCAAGGAATTCATATGTGTTGGATTTCAAAGAATTTTTTTTTATGCTTGTTCTTAATACATTAAAGTGTTATTATGAGGGTAAGACTTGGGGGTTAGGAGAAATTAATAAATGCTAAGGTTTTTTTTTTTTTAAATCAAAAAATCAGGAAATTTAGATTGGGAGATTGGAGCTCCCACAAGGCTTGGGGTTAAAAACCCCCTTTTACTTAATATATAGTATAGACTAGCATATCACCCCGTGCTATACACGGATTGTGTTTACAATTATCTATATATGTAAATTATGATTTTTAAATGTTTTTTTTTTAAATGTCTTCTTTTTTTTCTTTTTTATATTATATTAAAGTTTATTATTTTGATAATAATCATATGTGTTGGACTTTTTAATAAATTAAATGTCTTTTTTTTATTATTATATTATATCAAAGTTTAATATTTTGATAATAATTATATGTGTTGAACTTTTCAAGAAATTTTTTTTATACTTGTTCTTAATACATTAAAGTGTTATTATGAAGGATAATAATCATATGTGTTGGGACTTTTCAAGGAATTCATATGTATTGGATTTCAAAGAATTTTTTTTATGCTTGTTCTTAATGCATTAAAGTGTTATTATGAGGGTAAGACTTGGGAGTTGGGAGAATTTAATAAATGTTAAGATTTATTTAATAAATGCTAATATATAGTATAGATAAGTATAGTATAGATATAGATAGATAGATAGATAGATATATCTTTTATTTTTATTTTTATTTTTATGTGGTTTCTATTCGGGTATTTTTTTTTTCAATTTATTTAAGATGGAGTTGTGGGTATCTTTTTTTTTTTTAATTTAATTTATCTATGGTTTCCATTTGTTTTTAATTATTATTATTTAGGTAAATTATGATGTGAGTTAGATATGTGATAGACATGTGAGTTTTATTTATTTAAAGTTTATGATTTTTTTTTTTAGTTTTTTAGTTTTTTTTTGTTATGTTATAATATAATATATAAAATATACGTAGATATCTACAACTTTAATAAAAAATATTATCTGATTTTTTGGGGAAGAGAAAAGGAATGCAAGTTTTAATATTTTTTTAAAAAAATTTGTGAGAGAGATTAGGAGGGAGAGATTATGAAATATTTTTGTGATTAAATAAATAAATCAGTCAATAATTTTTTTAATCTATTTTGTAAATTAAAAATCAATAATTTTGGAAAATTGATTAATTTGTCCCATTAAGTGATTTAAAATTTTGATAGATATACATAATAAAAAATACATAATTATATTATTAACTCATAATTCAAATTTAGATGTTATATCTTTTTAAGATCTATAGCTAAATTCTTATCTTTTTTTATTTTTTATTTTTGTGTGTAACCATAGTGTATGTGAGAAATTGAAAAGGGTGTTGCAATAATTATGAGAGAAGTCAAAAGGAATTGTGGGTTGGGAGAAGTCAATAAATGCTGAGATTTTTTTTTTAAATCAAAAATTTAGAAAATTAGTATTAGGAGATTGGAGCTCCCACAAGCCTTGGGGTTAAAAACCCCCTTTTTTTTGAGATCTATAGCTAAATTCTTATCTTATTTTTTTTTTTTTTTTGTGTAACCATAGTGTATGGGAGAAATTGAAAAGGGTGTTGCAATAATTATGAGAGAAGTCAAAAGGGATTGTGGGTTGGGAGAAATCAATAAATGTTGAGGTTGGGTTGGGAGAAGGCAATAAATGCTGAGATTTTTTTTTTAAATCAAAAATTTAGAAAATTACGATTAGGATTAGGAAATTGGAGCTCCCACAAGCCTTGGGGTTAAAAACCCCCTTTTGCTTAATATATAGTACTAGCATACCACCCGTGCTATGCATGAGATTAAATTTAAAAAAAAAAAAAAAAAAACCATTCATAGTTATGTCAAACATATTTTTAAATTGTTAGCATAAAATATATGTAATTTTAAAAGAAAATATTGACATTGCATAATTAAAGTAATAGAAATAAGAATTTATTACATTTGTTTGAAATTCACTGAATAAGTTTTAAAAAAAAATCATTGAACTAACTACAATCACATTTTTTTCTTTGTGAGTGTTTATATTTATCTGACTTCACAAATATTTGTGATTTGCATGATTTGATTTTTCAACTGCAATCACATCACATTTTTCTCATAATAAAAATAAATAAACAAAAAAAAAAGAACCATTAAACTAACTACAATCACATTAAAAAAAATAACCGTTGAACAAACTCCAATCACATCACATTTTTTCCCATAATAAAAATAAATAAATGAAAACAAAAAAGAACCATTAAATTAATTACAATCACATTAAAAAAAAGAACCGTTGAACTAACTACAATCACATTTTTTTTTTTTGGTGTTTATGTTTATCTAACTCGAATCATATTAAAAATAAAATTATAATTTTTTTTTTGGCTAGACCAAATACAAATCAAAAAAGGAGATAACTTCAATCATAAAAATCACAAATATTTTTATGTTATCTAACTACAATCATATTTTTTTCATAATAAAAAAAATAATTGCAAAGAAAAACCATTAAAAGAGTAAATAAAACGATTAAATCACATTTAAAAAAAGATCCATTGAAATAGTAAATAAAAAGAATATTTAGAACCACTGAACAAATTACAATCACATTTTTTTTTATGAGTGTTTATATTTATCTAATTTGAATCATATTAAAAAATCAAATTATAAACAAAAGGAGATAACTTCAATCATACAAATCACAATTTTTTTGATGCTATCTAACTACAATAACATTTTTCTCATAATAAAAAAATAATTGAAAAAAAGAACCATTAAAATAGTAAATAAAAAGATTATTTAGAACCATTGAACAAATTACAATCACATTTTTCTTTTTGTGAGTGTTTATGTTTATCTAACTTCAATCATATTAAAAAATCAAATTATAAACAAAAGGAGATAACTTTAATCATACAAATCATAGTTTTTTTAATGCTATCTAGCTACAATCACATTTTTTCTGATAATAAATAAATAATTGAAAAAAAGAACCATTAAAATAGTAAATAAAAAAATTATTTAGAGCCATTGAACAAACTACAATCACATTTTTTCTTTTTGTGAGTGTTTATGTTTATCTAACTTCAATCATATTAAAAAATCAAATTATTAACAAAAGGAGATAACTTCGATTATACAAATCATAATTTTTTTAATGCTATCTAACTACAATCATATTTTTCTCATAATAAAAAAAAAACTTTTAAAAAAGAACCATTAAAATAGTAAATAAAAAGATTATTTAAAACTATTGGACAAACTATAATCACATTTTTCTTTTTGTGAGTGCTTATGTTTATCTTACTTCAATCATATTAAAAAAATCAAAATATAAACAAAAAGAGATAATTTCAATCATACAAATCACAATTTTTTTAATGCTATCTAACTACAATCATATTTTTCTCATAATAAAAAATAATAATTAAAAAAAAGAACCATTAAAATAGTAAATAAAAAGATTATGTAAAAACATTGAACAAATTACAATTACATTTTTCTTTTTGTGAGTATTTATGTTTATTTAATTTCAATCATATTAGAAAATAAAATTAGAAACAAAAGGAGATAATTTCAATCATATAAATCATAATTTTTTTAATACTATCTAACTACAATCATATTTTTCTCATAATAAAAAAAATAATTAAAAAAAAGAACCATTAAAATAGTAAATAAAAAGATTATTTAGAAGTATTGAACAAACTATAATCACATTTTTCTTTTTGTGAGTGTTTATGTTTATCTAAGTTCAATCATATTAAAAAATAAAATTATAAACAAAAGAAGATAATTTCAATCATACAAATTACAATTTTTTTAATGCTATCTAATCATCATCAATAATTAAAAAAATTAATCACAAATTAAGTCAATTGATAATTAAAAAACACAATAATTTATTTTTCAAAAAACAATTTTTTTTTTTTTGATCAGCAAAAAGAATCTTTATTGATAGACTCAAACAGCTAGTGAAAGAATACATCAATAAAGAGGAGCTCGGAGCTACATCGAGCTCCAAGCTCCAGTTGGTGAGAGACCAACACAAAAGAAAGCAAAACCCGAAACCCGATGAACTGACACCCGAAACCTAATGAGCATTAGGATAACCTGATGAGCATTAGGAGACCACCCCAGAACTTCAAAACAAAACTGCAGAGCATTCATTCAAACACTTCTGACTCCCCACCTAAAAACATCTGGCCTTGAAGCTCCATTCCACATTACTGATAAATCTGAACTGCAGATGAGGCTTAAGGAACAGAACCACTGCTTGGAAACTAAACCAAACCCCAATTCACAGATCTGAAAACTCTGGACAGCAAAACAGATTGAAACCATTGAACCAATCCAGAAAACCAGTGGTACTGTTCAAGGCCAGAAAACATATGGCCTTGAACCAATCCTAAAAACTATGGACTGAGCTTTGCTTAGGCTGCTGTAAAGCCTTCCTTCACAGCACTTGCCAGCAGTTGCCCACCTCAGATTGCAAAAGACCCACACGAGATTTCAGCCTAAGACAGCACTGAAGACAGCAAAAAATCAGCAGAGGCAGGACCCGGAGAATATCATCAAACCATCATCCCAGCAGGCCAGACCAAGCCAACAACCCAGCACACATCCCAGAGCTCACCTGCTGCTAGGTGGCCAACAAAGGAATCAGACAATCCAGAAGCACTCACCTTTGGACAGCATAAACTCCCAAGGCTGCAAACAGAATGGAGCAAACTCACACCTGCAGAACAGAACATCTACAGGCCAGATCAGACCCAAACAGCAGAATCCATTTCCTTTTATTTAGACCAAATGCTCAGCATTTCAAAAATGGATAAGAGCACACCATACATCAGCAGGCAAAAACACAAAGCCCCAGGAGAATCAACCAGGCCCAATCAGCCCCTCAGACAGAATCTAACCTGCTTGAGATTATACATAATATCATTAATTGAGTAGGTACAGGAGGGGTTAGAAGTTCTGGCCCATACAGCAACCTTGGCCTTGATTGAATCACATAGCCCTTCAAAGTTCACCGACGAGCCCTTGAAGATGCTTTCATTCCTCTGCTTCCAAATAGACCAGAGCACCGCCAAAGGTATAGCTTTCCAGATGGATAACTCCTTTTTATTTAGTTTTAGACCAATCCACCACTGCAACAAACCAGACACGGATCCAGGCATTGCCCAATAAACACCCCACCAATTGATAATATTTGACCAAATCCTCCAAATAAATGGGCAAGACAGCAGCACATGATTTATATCCTCTACTTCATCCCTGCAGAAAACACAGTTAATGTCTGAAGCAGCAGAGAGGATACCTAGTCTTTGAAGATAGTTGGCTGTCTTGATTCTCTCCTTCCATGCTAACCACCCAAAGAACTGAACCTTAGGTGGAGCCAAATTCTTCCATATACACCCTACTACGTTACTGCTAGCTTCAACAGATGCTGCACTCCACTTGTAGGCAGAAGACACAGTAAAAACCCCAGAATTTTCTGCATTCCATTTCAACCTGTCCACCATCCCATCCCGAATAGTTGGAGCATTAAGAAGCATTATTTCCAGTCTCCTCAAGTCTTCTATTTCCCACTGAAACAAGGCTCTCCTGAACGCCAACTTCCACTCATCATTTCCATTTCTCCTCCTGCTTAACATGTCCACAGATTCATCTTTGTCAATGGACACAGAGTACAGTCTTGGAAATTCATCTTTGAGACATACATTACCAACCCAATTATGACACCAGAACTTGATGTTTCTTCCATCACCAACAATAAGGGAGATATTATTTTTAAAGAATTCCACCAACTGAGGCGAGTAGGCAGCAATCCCCTGAATATCTCTCCAGACCAGAGATATCCTTGAACCCTCGACAGGTAGTGGCCACCAACCCCCCCCCAACCTCACCATATTTGCTGCAAATTACTCGTTTCCAGAGAGCATCAGTTTCAGATCCAAATCTCCACCACCACTTCAAGAGAAGACAAGCATTCATATGCCTCACTTTTCTTATACCTAGACCCCCAGCACTTTTGCTTTGTGTTACTTCCCCCCATTTTACTAGATGAATTTTTCTTCTTAGAGCATCACCTCCCCATAAAAATCTAGACTGGATTTTGTCAATCTCCTTAGCAACCCCTTCAGGCATCTTGAACAAAGATAGATAATATGTTGGTAAGGATGATAGCACAGACTTAATCATAGTCAACCTTCCAGCAAAAGATAAGAACCTCCTTTTCCAAGAAGCCAGCTTCTGGCTAACTTTATCAATTATGGGTTTCCAAGTCCGTCTTCTCCTTGGATTACCCCCCAAGGGCATACCCAAATAATTTAAAGGCAAGCTTTGATGAACACAATTCAGCATGGAAGCATATTCTTTAGATAGCTCATCAGTAAGCCCAATCCCACACACCACACTTTTAGAGTAATTAATCTTCAGCCCAGACACTATTTCAAAGCACCTCAGAATCCTTTTAACATTAAGAACCTCCTCCCTATCTGCTTCACAAAAAATTATTGTGTCATCCGCAAACTGCAAATGAGTAATTCTGAGATCGTTTGAGCCAACCACTGCACCATTAATCAAGCCCATAAACCTAGCTCTGGTCATCAAAATGTTCAAACCCTCTGCCACGATATTGAAAAGAAAAGGTGATAATGGGTCACCTTGCCTAAGCCCCCTTTGAGGACTGAATTCGGATGTCGGAGATCCATTAACCAAAATGGAGATCTTAGCTGAAGAGACACATTCTTGCATCCACTTAATCCATTTAGAACCAAACCCAAAGCTTGCGAGCATAGAGAATAGAAATTCCCAATTGATGGAGTCGTAGGCTTTCTCAAAATCCAACTTCAAAACAATACCTTTCCTCTGATTCTTCTTCCAACCATCAACAATTTCATTTGCAATCAACACTCCATCCAAGATACTTCTACCTCCTATAAAAGCTGATTGAGATTCACTAACAATCCTTGGCATGATAGGTTTGATTCTGGTTGACAAAACTTTTACAAGCACTTTGTAAAGCGAACCAATAAGACTAATAGGCCTGTAATCACTGAGGCAGGTAGGATTAACATTTTTAGGAATCAACGCAACAAAAGAGCTATTAATTCCATGCACCAGTTTAGAGTTTTGATGAAACTCACTCATAAACTGCATCACATCCCCTTTTACTGTCTGCCAGCACTTTTGAAACAGCATCAAGTTGAACCCATCAGGCCCAGGAGCCTTGTTACCATCACAGGTTTTAATTGCTGCTAATACTTCAGATTCTAAAAACTCCGCTTCTAAAGTAGCTCTAGCCTCCTCTCCTCCAATGGATTGAAAGTGGCCAGATAAACTTGGTTTACTGAACCAGGATTCAGAAAAAGCTTTCTGAAGTGTAGCAATACCTCAGCCCTAATATCAGCTGGATTCTCCTTTATAACCCCATTAACAGAAAAGGAGCACAAAGCATTTCTATTATTTCTAGATGTAGCCATCACATGAAAGAATTTTGTATTTTTATCACCATTCAAACCCCAGTTCACTCTGGATTTCTGCAACCAAACCCATTCCACCATAATACTTAACCTCCATGCTTCCTCTTTAGCCTCTCTTCTTCTGTTCAACTCTGCCTCAGACAGTGGCCTTTCCTCAGCTGACAGATCAAGAGCATGTAATTCCTCCTCCAAGAGTTTGAGATTATGATCCACATTTCCAAAAACCTCCTGATTCCATTGTTTCAGAGCTATTTTAAGGGATTTAAGTTTTCTTAAGCACTAAAAACCAGCCCAGCCATCAACAAGAGTTTCCTTCCAAATTTTGTCCACAAAGGATTTGAAGAAAAGATGAAGGGTCTACGCATTCAAGAATCTGAAAGGCTTTGGACCCCAATCCCTCTCATCTTCCAAGAGCAGAATAGGGCAATGATTAGATAGCCTTCTTGGTAGACCCCACAGTTTGAGATTGAACTTCTGCAACCATTCTGGACTCAGCAAAAACCTGTCTAGCCTGCTCCATTTTTCGCCTTGTTGAGAGTTACACCAGGTAAATTTCCTACCCAACATTAGAATATCACACACTTCCAAGTTTTCAATAAGATCATTAAAATCACGCATACCTCTATCCCTTCTAGAGCAACCCTTTCTTTCAGAGATACTTCTAACTTCATTAAAATCACCCCCCAAACACCAAGGTTTTTCACCCCCTGACTTCAGCCTATCCAAATTACCCCAAACCCTACTTCTGCAGGTAACATCATTAGGACCATATACATTAACAAACACACAATCAAAACTACCAAAAAGAGTACCTGACAAGAGAATGAAATTCCTGTTACAGCAGCAATCCACAAGTTGAAAAACATCTGGGTTCCAAATGCAAAGCAAACCACCAGCTGCTCCAACCGCATCTACTGCCATGAACTCCATCTTCTCACCCGGCCAACAAGATCTAACAAACTCTTCATTGATTAATGACCTCTTAGTTTCTTGAAGCAGAGCCAAATCGACCTTTCTCTCAACAAATAATTTTTTGACTTTCCTTCTTTTAATAGGCTGACCAAGCCCTCTTACATTCCAAGAAATTACCTTCATTAGAGACCATATTTTCACCAAAACAGCTGGACCTCTAATTCATTCGGCTTGACCACCCCTATTCACCATTTTTTCTTTATCAATTGACTCCAGCTCCATCAACTTGCTAATGACTTCTTCCTCATTGCCTTTACATTTCAACCCAAGAACCTGCCCTAATTGAAGGGAAGCCTCTGCCTCATTCAGTAGTAGCTGACCACTACCAGCTTTTCTGGCCATTGATAAGGATATTGCTGCAACAGCAGACCGAAACACTACTCCTTTCTTTAGATTCAAAGATGGTCCATCCCCTAATGGAAGAGATCCTTTTCTCTTATCTAGAGAATTCAGCGTCTCTTTTGCTTTTCCCTGCTTGTTCACTGTTCTTTTCTGAGCTGGCATTACAGACTTATTCTTGGCCTCTATGCTCTTCTCCTTTTCAATTCTAAGCTGGGCTTCCAGCACTCCTTTATTTTGAGCAAAATTCTCCTTGGTGGTCTGGGACTCTGAAATATCTTCCCCAGCCAAACTGTGGCCCAAAAAAGTTCCCCCCTCATCTTGGGCCTTACCTAATAAGACTTCTATGTTAAGCCCATCTCTATGCCTCTCAGACCCACTTAGACTTCTCATAAAGCCCGGAGTTACAACTTCTTCAGCCTCAACATTTTGAATTTGCATAGAGTTTTGCACTAGTGTATCTGACCCTCCCTTGCATGCGTCCCCGCTGTTTTCCTTTCCCAGATTAAAATTAGTCTCTGCAACCATAGACCTGCTCCGCCACCTATCTAAATCAGCAGACTCATTATGCCCTCCATGCCTTGCCCCAGACCCTACTACCTCTATATCACCCTTTCCGTCCAGCTCACCTCTGACCTGGCCTTCCACCTCAGCTTCATCATCAACCCTCTTGCTCTCCACTTCTGACCTCCAGTCCTTTCCTTCACCATTGGAGCTGTGATTATCCCCTTTTTTTCTGCAGAGTGTGACACATACATTGATGATACAGCATCTCTGATCTAGCTACCTGATCTTCACAAACTGTTACTGGGTAGAGGGACCCCTTGCACCTTAAGTTGATAGTTGTGTTAATGGCCTCCATACTTTTTGTGGATACCCGTATCCTTCTACAGTGGAATGAGTGCATTCTAAGTGTATCGTCATCCATGCCAATGACTTCCTCCCACAACCTCCCAATATTATTGAATGTTTTACTATTCCATAGATTGAGAGGCACACCATAACAGGTAAGCCAAATCAGCCTCTCCTGATCGGTAGCCATCCCCTGATTCCATTCTTTGACTGACTCACTCCACTCAGAGATCCAACCCTCCATTTGTTTTGACTTCTCTTTCATGCTGTCTGCTGAGTTGAAAGCCAGAACTAGATCTCTGCCTCCTCCGTGTCTAACCTGAATGTCACCCATTCCTCTAATCTGCAGCTCTTCTTTAAACTCTGTCACACAACTTGATGGCTTAAGTCTAACAATCACACTGTTGTAGAGCCAACCAATGCCTTCCTCATAAGCATTAATAGTCGTGGTAGTACTGATCTCAAGCCCTCTTCCACTGACAGCTTGTGCATAAGACTTCCCCCTTTGAACCATACCTGGATCTCTACTAATGTTACAAAGCGGCATCCATTCAGTTGGACCTCTGCTACTGTTCCCAAGCTCCCTCCATCCAACTGAAGCTTTTGCTAACCTCTGATGTTCTTCCGTACCTTTGGCAAAATCCGCCACTTTTACTTTCAATGCTTTATTGTCACACCAGATTCCATGAGCTTTATGGACTGCCATCTTTGCTGCTACAAAACAACCATAACGAACAAAACCAAATCTGGAACGCGTCAACTTCCGTCTTTTGTTTGGGATGTACACATCTAGTACAATCCCAAAATTGGTGAAGACTTTAAACAACCCTTTTGGATCCATAGATTCTGGCAGATTATCCAAAAAAATCGTGTGAATATCAGTATCCATTCCTCTGCTCTTGTACCCTTGCGGACCATGCTTTCTCAGCACCGGCTTCCAACCTCCTTGATTTCCCTCCATCTCACCACCAAATAGTTTGATGCCTTCATGACCATCATAGACATTAGCCATGAGAGAGAGAGAGAGAGAGAGAGAGAAAAAAAATGTTGATGGTGTTATTCTCTCCAAAGTTGATTATATTTTTCAAAAAACATAGTGAGTTAAAAAGATCAATTACAATTTTTTTTGGTCAAAATACAATCTAATCATTATCAATAATTGGTACATTATGTGATCCTAATGAGTACAATCCATTTTATTTTTCAAAAAATAAAAATCAAATCACAAATTAAGTGAATTGATAGTTAAAAAAACACAATAATTTTTTTTCAAAAAACACAGTGAGTTAAAAAAATCAATTACAATTTTTTTTTTCAAAATACAATCTAATCATTATCAATAATTGGTACATCATGTGACCCTAATGAGTACAATCTATTTTGTTTTTCAAAAAATACAGTGAGTCAGTTAGTGTATATGTTTATCTAATTTCAATCATATTAAAAAATAAAATTATAAACAAAATGAGATAATTTCAATCATACAAATCACAATTTTTTTAATGCTATCTAATCATTATCAATAATTAAAAAAATCAATCACAAATTAAGTCAATTGATAATTAAAAAATACAATAATTTATTTTTCAAAAAACATAGTGAGTTAAAAAAGATCAATTATAATTTTTTTTTTGGCCCTAATGTGTACAATCCATTTTGTTTTTCAAAAAATACAGTGAGTTAAAAATCAAATCACAAATTAAGTGAATTGATAGTTAAAAAAACACAATAATTTTTTTTTCAAAAAATACAGTGAGTTAAAAAAATCAATTACAATTTTTTTTTCAAAATACAATCTAATCATTATCAATAATTGATACTTTAAAAATCAAATCAGAAAAAAATCAAATCAAATCACAAATATTTTTATGCTATCTAACTATAATAATACTTTTTTCACAAATAATTGTAAAGAAAAACTATTAAAACAGTAAATAAAAGATTAAATCACATTAAAAAAAAGAACAATTGAACAAATTACAATCACATCACATTTTTCCCATAATAAAAAACATAAATAAATGAAAAAAAGAACCATTGACCAACTACAATCACATTAAAAAAAAAAAAAAAAGAACCACTGAACTAACTACAATCACATTTTTTTCTTTGTGAGTGTTTATGTTTATCTAACTTCAATCATATTAAAAATAAAATTAAAATAGTAAATAAAAAGATTAAATAACATTAAAAAAAAAACCATTGAACTAACTACTACAATCATATTAAAAAAAAAAGAGTCATTGAACAAATTACAATCACATCACATTTTTCCCATAATAAATAAATAAATAAATAATATTAAACAAACTATAATCACATTAAAAAAAAGGAATCATTTAACTAATTATAATCACATTTTTCTCTGTGTGAGGGTTTATATTTATCTAATTTCAATCATATTAAAAAATCAAAAATAAAATTAAAATAGTAAATAAAAAGATTAACATACATTAAAAAAAAAAAACCATTAAACTAATTACAACAATCATATTAAAAAAAAGAGCTATTAAACAAATTACAATCACATCACATTTTTCCCATAATAAAATAAATAAATGAAAAAAAAAGAACTATTAAACTAACTACAATCACATTAAAAAAAAAAAAAAAGAATCATTCAACTAATTATAATCACACTTTTCTATTTGTGAGGGTTTATATTTATCTAACTTCAATCATATTAAAAAATTTAATTATAATTTTTTATTCGCTAGGCAAATCACAAATATTTTTATGCGCTATCTAACTACAATATTAAAACAGTAAATAAAAGGAAAAGTCAAGAAGGAAAAAACAAAAAGAAAACTTACTGTTTACATAGGTGGTCACTGAAGTTGAAAGTGTAGAAGTGAGAAGTTAAGAAGGAGAAAACAAAAAGGAGACTCACTGTTTGCAATAGGTATGTGAAAAGTTAAAAAAAATGTGTATATTGAAGAAGTTATAAAGACTTGAAACAATTAAATAAGTTAAAATTTTTTTTTTAAAAAAAAACAAAAAAATTAAGAGCAATTGACACAATGATTACATGGGTCTCTTGGGGAAGCAGAAAGTGGTGGCGTGTAAATACCTATGGAGAAAGAAACATAGTTATGGAAGAAGTTAAAAAGACTTGGAAGAATTTAATAAGGGCTAAGTTTTTTTTTTTCAGAAAAAATCAAAAAAATTAAGAAATTAACGTTCAGATATTGGAATTTCCACAAAACTTGTGGATTAGAGATAGATATAAATAAATAGATAGATATAGATATAGATATTTATATTTGTTTAAAATTTTTTTTAATATACAAATTATTTGTTTTGGAAAATGTACTGCAGTAATTATAAGAGAAGTGAAAAGTCTTATGGGTAGAGAGAAGTTAATAAATGCTGAGGTTAATTTTTTTTTTAAAAACAAAAAATTAGAAAATTAGGATTGGCATATTGAAGCTCCCACAAGCCTTGGGGTCTTTTGCTTAATATATAGTATAGATAGATATGGGAATTGCGATTTTTAAATGTCTTTTTTTTTTATATTTTAAATGTCTTCTTTTTTTTCCTTTTTTATATTATATTAAATTTTAATATTTTAATAATAATCATATGTGTTAGACTTTTCAAGGAATTAAATGTCTTTTTTTTATTATATTATATTAAAGTTTGATATTTTAATAATAATTATATGTGTTGGACTTTTCAAGAAATTTTTTTTATGCTTGTTCTTAATGCATTAAAGTGTTATTATGAGGGATAATAATCATATATGTTGGGACTTTTCAAGGAATTCATATGTGTTGGATTTTAAAGAATTTTTTTTGTGCATGTTCTTAATACATTAAAATGTTATTATGAGGGTAAGACTTGGGGGTTGGGAGAAATTAATAAATGCTAAGTTTTTTTTAAATAAAAAAATCAGGAAATTTAGATTGGGAGATTGGAGCTCCCACAAGGCTTGAGGTTAAAAACCTCATTTTGCTTAATATATAGTAAGTATATATTGTAATTTTTAAATGTCTAATGTTATTATAAGGGGTAATAATCATATGTATTGGAACTTTTCAATGAATTCATATGTGTTGGATTTCAAAGAATTTTTTTTATACTTGTTCTTAATGCGTTAAAGTGTTATTATGAGGGTAAGATTTGGGGGTTGGGAGAAGATAATAAATGCTAAGGTTTTTTTTTTTTAAAAAAAATCAAAAAATCAAGGAATTTAGATTGGGAGATTGGAGCTCCCACAAGGCTTGGGGTTAAAAACCCCATTTTGCTTAATATATAGTATAGATAATATAGACTAGCATATCACTCGTGCTATGCACGAGATTAAATTTAAAAATAAAAAAAATAAAAAAAAAATCATTCATAGTTATGTCAAACATATTTTTAAATTGTTAGCATAAAATATATGTAATTTTAAAAGAAAATATTGACATTGCATAATTAGAGTAATAAAAATAAGAATTTATTACATTTGTTCGAAATTCACTGCATAAGTAAAACAAAAAATAACTAAAATCTAAATTGTTGTGGACCTTTCATCAGCATTCCTGTATTGTCAACATGATAGTTAGTATTATAATTAATAAACAACACATATATTCATGTATTTATAAAATGTTATACTTACATGTGATCGAAATAGAGTGTAAAAAAAAACATAACCAGTTAAAATAAATTCACCATGTGATCAAAACGGAGTGTAAAAACTACAATCACATCACATTTTTCTCATAATAAAAAAAATAAATGAAAAAAAGAACCATTAAACTAATTACAATACAATCTCATTAAAAAAAGAACCATTGAACTAACTAAAATCATATTAAAAAAAAGAACCGTTAAATAAACTACAATCACATCACATTTTTTCCATAATAAAATAAAATAAATGAAAAAAAACCATTAAATTAATTACAATCACATTAAAAAAAAAAGAACTATTGAACTAATTACAATCACATTTTTCTCTTTGTTAGTGTTTATGTTTATCTAACTTCAATCATATTAAAAAATCAAATTATAATTTTTTTTTTGGTTAGACCAAATAAAAATCACAAAAGGAGATAACTTCAATCATACAAATCACAAATATTTTTATGCTATCTAACTACAGAAAATAAAAAGATTAAATCACATTAAAAAAAAGAACCATTGAACAAAGTACAATTATCTAATTTCAATCATATTAAAAAATCAAATTATAAACAAAATGAGATAACTTCAATCATACAAATCACAATTTTTTTAATGCTATCTAACTACAATAACATTTTTCTCATAATAAATAAATAATTGAAAAAAAGAACCATTAAAATAGTAAATAAAAAGATTATTTAGAGCCATTGAACAAACTACAATCACATTTTTTCTTTTTGTGAGTGTTTATGTTTATCTAATTTCCATCATATTAAAAAATCAAATTATAAACAAAATGAGATAACATTAATCATACAAATCACAATTTTTTTAATGCTATCTAACTACAATCATTTTTTTCTCATAATAAAAAAAATAACTTTTAAAAAAGAACCATTAAAATAGTAAATAAAAAGATTATTTAAAAGTATTGAACAAACTGCAATCACATTTTTTCTTTTTATGAGTGTTTATGTTTATCTAATTTCAATCATATTAAAAAATCAAATTATAAACAAAAAGAGATAATTTCAATCATACAAATCACAATTTTTTTAATACTATCTAACTATAATCATATTTTTCTCATAATAAAAAAAATAATTGAAAAAAAGAACCATTAAAACAATAAATAAATATATTATTCAGAGCCGTTGAACAAACTGCAATCACATTTTTCTTTTTGTGAGTTAACTTCAATCATATTAAAAAATCAAATTATAAACAAAAGGAGATAACTTCAATCATACAAATCACAATTTTTTTAATGTTGTCTAACTACAATGACATTTTTCTCATAATAAAAAAATAATTGAAAAAAAGAACCATTAAAATAGTAAATAAAAAAGATTATTTAGAACCATTGAACAAACTACAATCACATTTTTCTTTTTGTGAGTGTTTATATTTATCTAACTTCAATCATATTAAAAAATAAAATTATAAACAAAAGGAGATAATTTTAATCATACAAATCACAATTTTTTTAATGCTATCTAATCATCATAAATAATTAAAAAATAATCACAAATTAAGTTAATTGATAATTAAAAAACACAATAATTTATTTTTCAAAAAACATGGTGAGTCAAAAAGATCAATTATAATTTTTTTGGGTCAAAATACAATCTAATCATCATCAATAATTGGTACATTATGTGACCCTAATGATTACAATCCATTTTGTTTTTCAAAAAACATAGTGAGTTAAAAACCAAATCACAAATTAAGTGAATTGATAGTTAAAAAAACACAATAATTTTTTTTCAAAAAACACAGTGAGTTAAAAAATCCATTACACTTTTTTTTTTCAAAATACAATATAATCATTATCAATAATTGGTACTTTAAAAATCAAATCAGAAAAAAAATCAAATCAAATCACAAATATTTTTATGCTATCTAACTATAATCATATTTTTTTCGTAAATAATTGTAAAGAAAAACCATTAAAACAGTAAATAAAAGATTAAATCACATTAAAAAAAAAGATCCATTGAAATAGTAAATAAAAAGAATATTTTGAACTATTGAACAAATTACAATCACATTTTTTTTATGAGCGTTTATGTTTATCTAACTTCAATCATATTAAAAAATCAAATTATAAACAAAAGAAGATAACTTCAATCATACGAATCAAATTATAAATAAAAGATTAAATCACATTAAAAAAAAGAACCATTGAACAAACTACAATCACATCACATTTTCCCATAATAAAAAAAATAAATAAATGAAAAAAAGAACCATTGACTAACTACAATCACATTAAAAAAAAAAGAACCATTTAACTAACTACAATCACATTTTTTTTTTGTGAGTGTTTATATTTATTTAACTTTGATCATATTAAAAATAAAATTAAAATAGTAAATAAAAAGATTAAATAACATTTTAAAAAAAACCATTGATCTAACTACAACAATCATATTAAAAAAAAAGAGCTATTGAACAAATTACAATCACATCACATTTTTCCAATAATAAAATAAATAAATGAAAAAAAGAACTATTAAACTAACTACAATCACATTAAAAAAAAAGAATCGTTCAACTAATTATAATCACATTCTTCTCTTTGTGAGGGTTTATATTTATCTAACTTCAATCATATTAAAAAATCAAAAATAAAATTAAAATAGTAAATAAAAAGATTAAATAACATTAAAAAAAAACATTGAACTAACTACAACAATCATATTAAAAAAAGAGTCATTGAATAAATTACAATCACATCACATTTTTCACATAATAAAATTAATAAATGAAAAAAAAAGAACTATTAAACTAACTACAATCACATTTAAAAAAAAAATCATTCAACTAATTATAATCACATTTTTCTCTTTGTGAGGGTTTATATTTATCTAATTTCAATCATATTAAAAAATCAAATTATAATTTTTTATTCGCTAGACAAATCACAAATATTTTTATGCATTATCTAATTACAAAATTAAAACAGTAAACAAAAGGAAAAGTCAAGAAGGAGAAAACAAAAAGAAGACTTACTGTTTGCATACGTGGTCACTGAAGTTGAAAGTGTAGAAGTGAGAAGTCAAGAAGGAGAAAACAAAAAAGAGACTCACTGTTTGCAATAGGTGTGTGAAATGTTAAAAAGAGTGTGTGTATTGGAGAAGTTAAAAATATTTGGAAGAATTTAATAAGTGTTAATGTTTTTTTTTTCAAAAAAAATAAAAAAATTAAGAAATTAAGGTTCAGATATTGGAACTCCCACAAAACTTGTGGGTTAGAGATAGATATAAATAAATAAATAGATATAGATATAGATATTTATATTTTTTTAAATTTTTTTTTAATATACAAATTATTTATTTTGGAAAAGGTACTGCAGTAATTACCAGAGAAGTCAAAAAGTCTTGTGGGTTGAGAGAAGTTAATATATTTTTTTAATATACAAATTATTTATTTTGGAAAATGTACTGCAGTAATTATGAGAGAAGTCAAAAAGTCTTGTGGGTTAAGAGAAGTTTATAATGCTGAGGTTAATTTTTTTTTTTTTAAAAACAAAAAATTAGAAAATTAGGATTGGCATATTGAAGCTCTCACAGGTCTTGGGGGTTAAAAATTCCCTTTTACTTAATATATAGTACTAGCCTATCACCCGTGCTATGCACGGGATAATTATAGATATTTATATTTATTTTAATTTTTTTAAATATATAAATTATGTTTTTTAAGATTTTTTATAAAAATAATTTAACAATCTTATCACTAACCATAGTGTACAAGAGAAATTAAAAAGGCTATTGCAGTAACTATGCACGGGCTGTATTTATAATTATTTGTATGAGGGGATTTTAAATGCTAATAAGAGATTTTGACTAAATCAACAAATGTAGGCATGTGAATTGAAAAAGTTAATAAATACTGATCAGGGAATTTTGACCAAATCAATAAATGCTGAGGTTTTTTTTTTTTTTTAAAATAAAAAATTTAGAAAATTAAGATTGAGAGATTGGAGCTCCCATAAGGCTTGGGGTTTAGAAACCCCCTTTTTCTTAATATATTTACAACTAGCATATCACCCGTGCTATGCATGGATTGTATTTACAATTATCTATATATGTGAATTATGATTTTTAAATGTTTTCTTCTTCTTTTTTTTAAATGTCTTTTTTTTTTTTCCTTTTTTATATTATATTAAAGTTTAATATTTTGATGATAATTATATGTGTTAGACTTTTCAAGGAATTAAATGTCTTTTTTTATTATTATATTATATTAAACTTTAATATTTTGATAATAATCATATGTGTTGGATTTTTCAAAAAAAAATTTATGCTTATTCTTAATACATTAAAGTGTTATTAAGAGGGATAATAATCATATGTGTTGGGACTTTTCAAGGAATTCATATGTGTTGGATTTCAAAGATTTTTTTTTTATGCTTGTTCTTAATGCATTAAAGTATTATTATGAGGGTAAGACTTAGGAGTTGGGAAAAGTTAATAAATGTTAAGATTTTTTTTTTTTTAAATCAAAAAATCAGGAAATTTAGATTGGGAGATTGGAGCTCCCACAAGGCTTGGGGTTAAAAACCCATTTTTGCTTAATATATAGTACTAGCATATCACCCGTGCTATGCACGGGATAATTATAAATATTTATATTTGTTTTAAATTTTTTTTAATATATAAATTATATTTTTTAAGATTTTTTTATAAAAATAATTTAACAATCTAAGGTTTAAAGAATTTTTTTATACTTATTCTTAATGTATTAAAGTGTTATTATAAGGGTAAGGCTTGGGGGTTGTGAGAAATTAATAAATGTTAAGGTTTTTTTTTTTTTTTTTTAAATCAAAAAGTCAAGAAATTTAGATTGGGATATTTGAACTCCCATAAAACTTATGTGTTAGAGATATATATAAATAAATAGATAGATATAGATATAGATATTTATATTTGTTTTAAAAAAAATTTAATATACAAATTATTTGTTTTGGAAAAGGCACTGCAGTAATTATGAGAGAAGTCAAAAAGTCTTATGGATTGAGAGAAGTTAATAAATGCTGAGGTTAATTTTTTTTTTTTTAAAAAAAACAAAAAATTAGAAAATTAGGATTGGCATATTGGAGCTCCCACAGGCCTTGGGAGTTAGAAACTCCTTTTTGCTTAATATATAGACTAGCCTATCACCCGTGCTATGCACGGGATAATTATAAATATTTATATTTGTTTTAGATTTTTTTTAATATATAAATTATGTTTTTTAAGATTTTTTATAAAAATAATTTAACAATCTTATCACTAACCATAGTGTATGGGAGAAGTTAAAAAGGGTACTGAAGTAACTATACACGGATTGCATCTATAATTATTTGTATGAGGAGATTTTAAATGCTGATCAGGGGATTTTGACCAAATCAATAAATGCAAGCATGTGGAAAGACATGTGGATTGAAAAAAATTAATAAATGCTGATCAGAGATTTTGACCAAATCAATAAATGCTGAGTTTTTTTTTTCTTTTAAATTAAAAAATTTAAAAAATTCAGATTAGGATATTGAAACTCCCACAAGCCTTGGGGGTTAAAAACCCCATTTTGCTTAATATATAGTATAGACTAGCCTATCACCCGTGCTATGCACGGGATAATTATAGATATTTACATTTATTTTAGATTTTTAATATATAAATTATGTTTTTTAAGATTTTATAAAAATAATTTAACAATCTTATCACTAACCATAGTATATGGAAGAAGTTAAAAAGGGTATTGCAGTAACTATACACGGATTGTATCTATAATTATTAGTATGATGGGATTTTAAATGCTGATCAGGGGATTTTGACCAAATCAATAAATGCAGCATGTGAAAAGACATGTGGATTGAAAAAAGTTAATAAATGCTGATTACCCATGCTATGCATGGGATAATTATAAACATTTATATTTGTTATTATTTTTTTTTAATATATAAATTACGTTTTTAAAGATTTTTTATAAAAATAATTTAACAATCTTATCACTAACCATAGTGTATATGAGAAATTAAAAAGGCTACTGCAGTAACTATGCACGGGCTGTATCTATAATTATTTGTATGAGGGGATTTTAAATACTGATCAGGGATTTTGATCAAATCAACAAATGCAGACATGTGGAAAGACATGCAGATTGAAAAAAGTTAATAAATGTTGATCAGGGGATTTTGATCAAATCAATAAATGTTGAGTTTTTTTTTAAAAAAAAAAGGCTACTGCAGTAACTATGCACGGGCTGTATCTATAATTATTTGTATGAGGGGGTTTTAAATACTGATCAGAGATTTTGATCAAATCAATAAATGCAAACATGTGGAAAGACATGTAGATTGAAAAAAGTTAATAAATGTTGATCAGAGGATTTTGACCAAATCAATAAATGCTGAATTTTTTTTTTAAATAAAAAATTTAGAAAATTAAGGTTGGGAGATTGGAGCTCCTATAAGGCTTGGGATTTAGAAACCCTCTTTTCCTTAACATATACTAGCATATCACCCGTGCTATGCACGGATTGTGTTTACAATTATCTATATATATGAATTGTAATTTTAAATTTTTTTTTTAAATTTCTTCTTTTTTTCCTTTTTTTATATTATATTAAAGTTTAATATTTTGATAATAATCATATGTGTTAGACTTTCAAGGAATTAAATGTCTTTTTTTATTATTATATTATATTAAAGTTTAATATTTTGATAATAATCATATGTGTTGGACTTTTCAAGAAATTTTTTTTATGCTTACTCTTAATGCATTAAAGTGTAATTATGAGGGAAAATAATCATATGTGTTGGGACTTTTCAAGGAATTCATATGTGTTGGATTTCAAAGAATTTTTTTTATACTTGTTTTTAATGTATTAAAGTGTTATTATGATGGTAAGACTTAGGAGTTGGGAGAAGTTAATAAATGCTAAGATTTTATTTATTTTTTTAAATCAAAAAATCAGGAAATTTAGATTGGGAGATTGGAACTCCCACAAGGCTTGGAGTTAAAAACCCCCTTTTACTTAATATATAGTATAGACTAGCCTATCACCCGTGCTATGCACGGGATAATTATAGATATTTATATTTGTTTTCATTTTTTTAATATATAAATTAAATACATGGGGTTTGACCGAGGAGTTTGAAAGAATTTAATAAGTGTTTATTTATTTATTTAAGAGACATTTACACAATAATTACATAATATATAAATTAAATACATGGGGTTTGACCGAGGGAGTTTGAAAGAATTTAATAAGTGTTTATTTATTTATTTAAGAGGCATTTACACAATAATTACATGGGTCTCTTGGGGATGCAAAAAGTAAGGAAATTAGGATTTCATTTATTGCGTTATTCATTTAATAAGTGTAATTATTATAAATTAAGTGTTTATTGTAATCAATAGCGTAATTATTACAATCCTTGAATTTATTGTAATCAATAGGGTAATTATTACAATCTTTGAACCAATCACCAATCACCAAGTCAATTTTTTTAAAAAAAAATATTAAAAAATCAAGAAATTAGGATTGGTATGTTGGAGGTTCCACAAGCCTTGGGTTTTAAAAGACCATTTTCCTTAATATATAGATATAGATAGATAGATAGATAGATATATTGTCATTTTTAAATGTTTTCTTTTTCTTTTTCTTTTTTAAATGTCTTCTTTTTTTCCTTTTTTATATTATATTAAAATTTAATATTTTGATAATAATCATATGTGTTGGATTATTTAAGAAATTAAATGCCCTTTTTTTATTATTATATTATATTAAAGTTTAGGGCAAATTACAAATATCCCCTCGAGGTTTGGTAAAAATACAGATTTTCCCCTGAGGTTTGAGAAATTACAAATTGCCCCATGAGTGTCATATTTTCATAACAAATTAGGAGAAAATTATGGGGGAATCTGTATGAAAATAAAAACCTTAGGGGGTAATTTGTTATGAAAATATAAACCTCAGGAGGCAGGATGTAATTTCTCAAACTTCAGGGGGAATTTGTATTTTCACCAAACCTCGAGGGGGTGTTCGTAATTTGCCCATAAAGTTTAATATTTTGATAATAATCATATGTGTTGGACTTTTTAAGAAATTTTTTTTATACTTGATCTTAATGCATTAAAGTATTATTATGAGGGATAATAATCATATATGTTGGGAGTTTTCAAGGAATTCATATATGTTAGATTTCAAAGAATTTTTTTTATACTTGTTCTTAATGCATTAAAGTGTTATTATGAGGGTATGACTTGGGAGTTGGGAGAAGTTAATAAATGCTAAGTTTTTTTTTTTTTTTAAATCAAAAAATCAGAAAATTTAGATTGTGAGATTGGAGCTCCCACAAAGCTTGGGGTTAAAAACCCCCTTTTGCTTAATATATAGTTTAGATTATCTATATATGTGAATTGCGATTTTTAAATGTCTTTTTATTTTTATTTTTAAATGTCTTCTTTTTTTCTTTTTTTTATATTATATTAAAGTTTAATATTTTGATAATAATCATATGTGTTGGATTTTTCAAGGAATTAAATGTCTTCTTTTTTTTTTATTATATTATACTAGCCTATCACTCGTGCTATGCACGGGATAATTATAGATATTTATATTTGTTTAGATTTTTTTAAATATATAAATTATGTTTTTTAAGATTTTTTTCTTATCGCTAACCATAGTGTATGGGGGAAGTTGAAAAGGGTACTGCAGTAACTATACACGAATTGTATCTATAATTATTTGTATAAGGGGGTTTTAAATGCTAATCAGGGGATTTTGACCAAATCAATAATTGCAGGCATGTGGGAAGATATGTGGATTGAAAAAAGTTAATAAATGCTGATCAGGAAATTTTGACTAAATCAATAAATGTTGAGTTTTTTTTTTAAATAAAAAATTAAAAAAATTCAGATTGAGATATTGAAACTTCCATAGGGCCTTGAGGGTTAAAAACCCCTTTTTTGCTTAATATATAGTATAGATATAGATAGATAGATAGATAGATATAACTTTTTCTTTTTATTTTTATTTTTGTGTGGTTTCTATTCGGGTATTTTTTTTTTCAATTTATTTAAGATGGAGTTGTGGGTATCTTGTTTTTTACATTTAATTTATATACGGTTTCCATTTGTTTTTAATTATTATTATTTAGGTAAGTTATGATATGAGTTAGATATATGATAGACACGTGAGTTTTATTGATTTAAAGTTTATTTAGATAAACTTTAAAGATTTTTTTTAGTTTTTTAGTTTTTTTTGTTATGTTATAATATAATATATAAAATATAGATAGATATCTACAAATTTAATAGAAAATATTATCTGATTTTTTTGGGAAGAGAAAATGAATGCAAGTTTTAATATTTTTTTTTTCAAAATTTGTGAGAGAGATTAGGAGAGAGAGAATATGAAATATTTTTGTTATTAAATAAATAAATCAGTCAATAGTTTTTTTTAATCTATTTTGTAAATTAAAAATCAATAATTTGGAAAATTGATTAATTTGCCTCATTAAGTGATTTAAAATTTTGATAGATATACATAAAAAAATACATAATTATATTATTAAATCACAATTCAAATTTAGATGTTATATCCTTTTGAGATCTATAGCTAAATTCTTATCCTTTTTTTTTAAATTTTTGTGTGTAACCATAGTGTATGGGAGAAATTGAAAAGGGTGTTGCAATAATTATGAGAGAAGTCAAAAGGGATTGTGGGTTGGGAAAAGTCAATAAATGCTGAGGTTGGGTTGGGAAAAATCAATAAATGCTGAGTTTTTTTTTTTAAATCAAAAAATTAGAAAATTAGGATTAGGAGATTGGAGCTCCTATCTGATTTTTTGGAGAAGAGAAAATGAATGCCAAATTTTAATATTTTTTTTTTGAAAATTTGTGAGAGAGATTAGGAGAGAGAGATTATGAAATATTTTTGTTATTAAATAAATAAATCAGTCAATAGTTTTTTTAATCTATTTTGTAAATTAAAAATCAATAATTTTGGAAAATTGATTAATTTGTCCCATTAAGTGATTTAAAATTTTGATAGATGTACATAAAAAAATACATAATTATATTATTAAATCATAATTCAAATTTAGATGTTATATCTTTTTGAGATCTATAGTTAAATTCTTATCTTTTTTATTTTTTATTTTTGTGTGTAACCATAGTTTATGGGAGAAATTGAAAAGGGTGTTGCAGTAATTATGAGAGAAGTCAAAAGGGATTGTGGGTTGGGAAAAAGTCAATAAATGCTGAGGCTGGGTTGGGAAAAGTCAATAAATGCTAAGGTTTTTTTTTTTTTAAATCAAAAAATTAGAAAATTAGGATTAAAAGATTGGAGCTCCCACAGGCCTTGGGGTTAAAAACCCCCTTTTGCTTAATATATAGTATAGAAGTATATAGATAGTTTTTTTTAATCTATTTTGTAAATTAAAAATCAATAATTTTGAAAAAATTGATTAATTTGTCCCATTAAGTGATTTAAAATTTTGATAGATATACATAAAAAAAAATACATAATTATATTATTAAATCATAATTCAAATTTAGATGTTATACCTTTTTTAGATCTATAGCTAAATTCTTATCTTTTTTATTTTTGTGTGTAATCATAGTTTATGGGAGAAATTGAAAAGTGTGTTGCAATAATTATGACAGAAGTCAAAAGGGATTGTGGGTTGGGAAAAGTCAATAAATGCTGAGGTTGGGTTGGGTTGGGAGAAGTTAATAAATGCTGAGGTTTTTTTTTTTAAATAAAAAAATTAGAAAATTAGGATTAGGAGATTGGAACTCTCACAGGCCTTGGGGTTAAATGCTGAGGTTTTTTTATTAAGCAAAATGAGATTTTTAACCCCAAGATCTGTGGGAGTTTCAATATCTCAATCTGAATTTTCTAAATTTCTTATTAAAAAAAAAAAAAAACTCAGCATTTATTGATTTGGTCAAAATCTCCTATCAGCATTTATTAACATTTTTCAATCTACATGTCTTTTCACATGCCTGCATTTATTGATTTGGTCAAAATCCCCTAATCAGCATTTAAAATCCATTCATACAAATAATTATAGATACAATCCATGTATTGTTACTGCAATACCCTTTTCAACTTCTCCCATACACTATAGTTTTTTTGGGTAAGTAACATACACTATAGTTAGTGATAAGATTGTTAAATTATTTTTATAAAAAAATCTTTAAAAACATAATTTATATATTAAAAAAAAATCTAAAAAAAATATAAATATTTATAATTATCCTGTACATAGCACGGGTGATAGGCTAGTGGATATATATATATGTGAATACACTACTCTCTATCATCTACCTCTCACTCTCCCTCTTCCCCTTCCTCTCCCTCACTATCATCCATTATCTATCGTCTGCTATTTGTTATCTCATCCTTCATCTTCTTTTGTCTTCTCATTATCTATACTATCATTATACATGATTTTAATATGATTGTATGTAACACCTCCAAAATATTTAAAATAAAAACATCAATCAATACATGGTTAAACACCAAAAGATCTTCCTTCTCATTGAAATAAGGTTTTCAATTACAATTCTGTGACACCCGGATTTTCTTAAATTTAAAATTTGCAATAAATAAAGACTCAAAAATAAATAAATAATAATAAATAAATAAATGTATAATTTAGGAAATTAAGAATTTATCGATTAAATTGTTAAGGAAATAAATTATAAGACACCACACATTAAATATTTTAGTAAGTGGTAAGTGATATTTTATAATTGGGTAGTGAGATTTTTAGACGTAAACCTAACTTATAATTATACGTCATATTAGGGATCATTGTAAATTACCAAAAGGATAATAACCTTAGAAATTATGAAAAGCCAAATTTTAGTCTTCTTGAGCCAACATTACATGACCCTTGGGAATTTCAAAAGTTAAACTCAAAGGGGTAGAACTCAGGTGACTCAACACCACGTGGAGAAAAGTTAAGGCTCATGGCACTTAAACATGCCACCTAGAAATATTTTGACACCTAACATGCTATGTGGCAAGCAAAGACCATATCTACTCTCCTTATAAATAGTTTAGGACATAGTGATGTGGGATCACCGAGCTTGAAAGAATTATACATACGGGTTTAGCGAATCAACAATAAAAAAGTGAAGGTTAAAGATTAAGGGTCAATATTTAGGTGAGTTTTATTATAGCTTGAGTTATTATAATATGTTTTCTATATGTCTTCAGTTACCATAATATATTTTACGAATGTTTTAAGTTATCACTATATAAATTATGTTTTATGGTTAGGTTAATGTTTCAATTATGTGGATTATTTTTTGAACTCTATTTGCTTAAATTAAAAACCCATGGATATATTTGTTTAAATTTTAGAGATTATTTGGCAATGATCTTGTAAACAATTATTTTCTGTAAATACCACCACGGGAGTCCCATGCCTTGGGGGACTTAAATAACCGTTGGCCCTTGTTTGACCACTTTGTGGTCCCCTGTTTGTCATGGATCCATTGACCCCTGTAGTGATTGTCACTTAGTGACCCCTGTTCTATTCTGTTATGTACCATGGTTATAGTTAATTATTTCAGTTTCTGGCACCTAATTAATTTGTGTATTCAACTCAAATTATGTTAATGTTTTAGCTTAAATAATTATCCATGGCTATTTTGTGCCCCTATACTCACAGTATAATATTTCTCACTCTGCTATGTGCTTATAGTTGTTACCCCTTTCAGGTGACGAGGTTTAGCGGGATCAAGATGGAAAATAAATCGCTGTGTTGTTTTTTAAATATCTTTTTTTTTGAACTCTTGTAATACAATAAAGTTCAAATGACTATGTTTTATTTCCTTTTAAATAAGCAGTTGGTACCCAATTATTTTATTTTAATTTATTTAATTTATCCGCTTGTGCTGCGACTACAGAATTATCCGAATTATTTTATTTTTATTTTGTTACGACGCCAAGCCTTTGGGTACCGGGTTTGGGTTGTGACAAAAGTGGTATCAGAGCAATGGTTTTTTTAAAAAAAAAGATAAAAATAAAAATAAAAATAATAATAATAATATTTTTATCTATAAGTTTCACATTATTTGAATTAAAAATTATGTCAAAAAAAAAAAAATTAGGGGGCATAGTTGAGCCAGTGATTCTATCTTCTCCCCCGCTTGAGCCACCTAGTTAGTGTATTCATACCAGTTAGTGTATATAAATGTGTTTGGATTGTTTTGCCTCGTTTTTCTTTCGTTGAGATATTTTGTGATTCAGGTCAGTATGGAATCAATGTCCAATTCAGAGTGATGTGCCAGTCACGCCATTGATGTACAGAACCTAAATTGATTTTATTGCAGTCTGGGGAGGACATCCAGGATTACAGAGACTCAAAAAAAAAAAAAAAACAAAAAAAAAAACAAAAAAAAACAAAAAAGAGGGATCTGTTCTTCTTTCTCCTCCGGCCAACGGCCATACGCCGACCTCATTTGCTTGACCCTCCCGCCATTTTCTTCATCTCAATTTCGTTATGGGAGACCTTCGAAGGCCCTGCCTCAGTGTGTTTCCCAAGAGAAGGCCCTGCCTCAGTGTTTTCACCAAGAGAGTTAACTCTTCGCTGACCATCAAAGGCAAAATACGACGGCGCTCCGAACCGGGCCATATAAGTGGCCTGTCGTTTTACCTCTTTATTCTCCGTGGAGGTAGCCTTCCGTTTCAGTTCTTTGTTCTTTGCCTTCAGCGCGCAAATCTCCGCTCGCGCATCCTTATACATATGCTGAAGCAAAGTGAGTTGGGCGTTAACCCGATGTACCTCACATGTCTTGTTTTGCAGACGGTGAGACAGGTTAGTGACTGCGGCCACTGTCTCCACACACGACTTCAACGTGTAGTGGTTGGCCTCAGTATCAGTTTGAGCAGCCATCACTTGCTCAACTGTTAGTGTAGGAAGACTAGGATGAGTAAGAGCAGGGCCACTTGGCCCAGAGGAGCTCGATGGATCATTAAGATCCGGAAAGAGAGAGAGGGGGGGTGAGACAAAGCCATGTATAGGAAGAGAGAGGAAAGAAGGGAGTCACAGATAAATGGTAGAAAATAGAGGAAGAAGAGAAGAAGGGGATGGAAGAGTGATGAAGAAGAAGAAGATAGAGAGTCGAGGCGAGGTGAGCTTACAAATCGAGGAGGCCTGCTTTTGTTGGCCAGCCGACGCAAAAGCAAAACCGCGTCTCAAACGCGGTTTTTGAAGGAAGAGAAAGAGGTGGGAGAATTGTATACAACTATATATTATATATATTTGTTTGCATAATTGGTCACAAAAGTGGCTTGAGTTCAGTGGTTCGGCTCAGTGGTTGAAAGAGCAAGAGACTAAGCCTGAGGACAGGGGTTCGAAATCTCGTATCCCCACATCCATGCATTTTGAGTTTTTCCTCAATTGAATATGTAATTTATGGATGAAGATTTTGAGTTTGATCTAAAATTGAAGGATTTAAAGGTTTGAGAAACCAAAATTGATGAGCTCAATAAGTTTAATTTGATATTTGGAACCTTTTGGAGGTTTGAGTTGAAATCTGATTCAGAATGATAAATTAATTGGGCCTTAATGGAAGTCAAATTTGACCAATTAAATTATGTGGGATTTATGATTAGGTTTGATTAATTTAATTACGTGTTAATCAAGATTTATTAATATAGAGATTTGGGATCCACCACTGTAATTATTAAATTTGGAGATAGTTGTAATATTGTTTATTTTGGAGGTAATTGTGCTATAGAATATTTGGAGGATATTGTACCATTTGGAGATGGTTTTGTAGTTATTATTTTTTTGGGAGCAAAACTTGTATTTTTTTTTTTTTTTTTTTTTGTGTGTGTGGCTAATTGAGGGTATTTAACGACCCGGGAGTGGGGTGTTGCAATCTACAGTTGACCCCTTTAAACTAGTCCGAAAACCCGCAGTACTTGGAGAAGTGAGAAAGGACCAAAAACGCCAAGGAAGAGCTTTTGCCTTAGTTTCTGGAAACCCAGAAGTTACAGAGAACCTCGTGTCAGGTACACTTTCTGTTTGTGGTCACTTAGCCCATGTTCTCTTTGACTCTGGCTCAACTCATTCTTTTGTTACACCACACTTTGCTACCAAGTTGGCATCAACACCCGAACCCTTAGGATATGTATTATCTGTGTTTTTTCCTTCTGGTAATTCTGCCCTTAGCACTAATATGTACAAATCTTGTACTATATCCTTAAAAGGTGAAACCTTACATATAGATTTGATTCCCCTCTGCATTAGTACCTTTGATGTGATCTTAGGAATGGATTGGTTAGCTGCCCACCATGCCTCTATCGATTGTGAAGCCAAAAAGGTTTTCCTTCGGTCACCAAACCAACTCGAACTTGTTTTCGAAGGAACTGGAACCCCTCTCCCTCCATGTATTATATCCTTCATAACAGCCCAACGACTACTAAGAAAAAGTTGTTATAGTTGTATCTGTTATGTGATCAATACTCAACAAGAGACCCCCACACTTGATGCAATCCCTGTGGTTCGAGAATTCTCGGATGTATTTCCTGAAGACCTGCCTGGTACCCCAGTTGACCGAGAAATTGAATTCACCATTGAAACCCAACCTGGTGCACAACCAATCTCAAAGACCCCTTACCGTATGTCCATGACAGAATTGAAAGAACTAAAAACCCAACTCCAAGAACTACTGGACAAAGGCTTCATCCGACTAAGTACCTCACCATAGGGAGCTCCGGTATTGTTCGTAAAGAAAAAGGATGGTACAATGAGGCTATGCATCGATTACCGGGAGCTGAACAAAGTCACCATCAAGAACCGATACCCTCTACCACGAATTGACGACTTGTTTGATCAACTGCAAGGTGCCTAAGTATTCTCAAAAATTGACTTGCGTTCTGGTTACCATCAACTAAAAGTCAAAACAGAAAGCATCGAAAAGATTGCCTTCAGAACTCGTTACGGGAACTACAAGTTTCTCATCATGCCATTTGGCATCACAAATGCTCCAGCGGCCTTCATGGACCTCATGAATCGAGTGTTCAAACCTTATCTCGACGAGTTTGTCATTATCTTCATTGACGACATTCTTATATACTCCAAATCACCAAAAGAGCATGAGCACCACTTGCGAAGAGTACTACAGACATTACGTGATCACAAGCTTTATGCCAAGTCGAAGAAATGCGAATTCTGGATCACTAGTGTACACTTCCTCGGTCACGTCATTAACAAAGATGGCATCTCAGTTGATCCCCAAAAGGTTACAGCAATCGTGGAGTGGCTACGACCTACTAACGTATCTGAGATTCGAAGCTTTTTGGGCCTAGCCAGCTATTACCGGTGCCTTGTGCAAGATTTCTCGAAGATAGCTTCACCCTTGACCCAGCTAACTCAGAAGAACAGGCCCTTTGAATGGACGGACAAGCAGGAACGTTACTTCCAAGAATTGAAGAACAGACTCGTGACGGCTCCTATACTAGCACTCCCTGCGGAAGCAGAAGGGTTTGTAATTTATAGCGATGCCTTATACAATGGTTTGGGTTGCGTTCTTATGCAAAATGGGAAGGTCATTGCTTATGCCTCTCGCCAACTAAAGACGCACGAAAGGAACTACCCAACTCATGATTTAGAATTGGCTGCGGTGATCTTCGCTCTAAAGATCTGGCATCATTATCTCTACGGTGCAACCTGTGAGATTTACATGGATTACAAGAGTCTCAAATATCTGTTTACATAGAAGGAATTGAATATGAGACAACGACAATGGCTAGAATTTATACGATATAGAGATCCATCACCATCCCAGCAAAGCTAACGTAGTAGCAGACGCATTAAGTCGAAAAACGACCAAAAGTTTGGCATGCACCCTTATTCCCTACAAGATCCATGGACTGCTCGCCAACATAATCGTGGAACCCGAGTTGATTGAAGAAATTAGAATCCGCCAATGTGAAGATAAACTTTTGAAGAAAAAGTACGAGGAACAAGGAAGCACGCCCGATCCTGACTTCACGATAAGTAATGGGATGCTAAAATTTCAGAATCGAATTTGCGTACCCGACCTTCCAGAACTCAAGAAAAGGATATTGGTAGAAGCTCATAGCTCGAGGTTTGCAATCCACCCTGGCAATACGAAGATGTATCACGATCTGAAGGAACACTTCTGGTGGACAGGAATGAAAAAAGACATAGCAAGCCATGTCTCCAAATGCCTGCGTTGTCAACAAGTTAAAGCAGAACATCAGAGACCTGTAGGAAAGTTGCAACCACTTCCTATTCCTGAATGGAAGTAGGAACACATTACTATGGACTTCGTGGTCGGGCTACCGCAATTAGTCTCGAAGAATGATGCAATATGGGTTATCGTGGATCGATTGACAAAGTCGGCGCATTTTCTACCAATCAGAATCATGTACTCTCTTTCTAAGTTTGCCACTCTATACGTTAAAGAAATCATTCGCTTACACGGCACTCCAGTTTCAATTGTATCTGATAGAGACCCCCGCTTTGTGCCTCATTTCTAGAACAAATTGTAAGAAGCTTTGGGAACCACTTTGAAGTTTAACATGGCTTATCACCCTCAAACTGATGGGCAATCTGAAAGGACGATCCAGACTTTGGAAGATGTGTTACGTTTGTGTGTGTTAGAACTCAAAGGTAACTGGGATGATCATCTACCGTTGGTGGAGTTCACGTATAATAATAGCTACCATGCAAGTATTAGAATGGCACTGTACGAGGCACTGTATGGAAGGAGATGTCGATCACCTCTGTGTTGGACGAAAGTCGAAGACGGAAAATTATTAGGCCCCGAGATCGTGCAAATAACAAGCGATAAAATCCAACTCATCCAGCAGCGAATTCGCACTGCTCAGAGTCGCCAGAAAGCCTATGCAGATACGCGGAGACGAGACTTAGAATTTCAAGTGGGCGATCATGTGTTCCTAAAGATCTCACCAACGAAAGGGGTTATCTGATTTGGAAAGCGAGGAAAGTTAAACCCTCGTTACATTGGCCCATTCGAAATACTTGAAAGGATTGGTCCTGTGGCATATCGCCTTGCGCTTCCACCCGAACTGTCCAATGTGCATAATGTGTTTCACGTTTCAATGCTTCGGCGATATCTTCGGGATCCAGAGCATGTTGTCAATTATGAAAACTTGGAAGTACAGGAAGACCTCTCTTATGAAGAACAACCTGTACAAATTCTTGATCACCGTGACCAGGCCCTTCGAAATAAGACTATACCTCTCGTAAAAGTCTTATGGAGAAACCATCGTGTTGAAGAAGCAACGTGGGAAACTGAAAGTCATATGCGGGCCAAATACCCACGCCTCTTCGAAAACCAAGGTACGTAAAGTTTGGGGACAAACTTCTTTTAAGGAGAGGAGAAATGTGACACCCGGATTTTCTTAAATTTAAAATTTGCAACAAATAAAGACTCAAAAATAAATAATAATAATAATAAAAAATAAATAAATGCGTAATTTAGGAAATTGGGAATTTATCAATTAAATTGTTAAGGAAATAAATTATAAGAGACCACACATTAAATATTTTAGTAAGTGGTAAGTGATGTTTTATAGTTGGGTAGTGAGGTTTTTAGACTTGAACCTAACTTATAATTATACGTCGTATTAGGGATCATTGTAAATTACCAAAAGGATAATAACCTTAGAAATTATGAAAAGCCAAATTTTAGTCTTCTTGAGCCAACATTACGTGACCCTTAGGAATTCCAAAAGTTAAACTCAAAGGGGTAGAACTCAAGTGACTCAACACCACGTGGAGAAAAGTTAAGGCTCATGGCACTTAAACATGCCACCTAGAAATATTTTGACACCTAACATGCTATGTACCAAGCAAAGACCATATCTACTCTCCCTATAAATAGTTTAGGACATAGTGTTGTGGGATCACTGAGCTTGAAAGAATTATACATATGGGTTTAGTGAATCAACAATAGAAAAGTGAAGGTTAAAGATTAAGGGTCAATATTTAGGTGAGTTTTATTATACCTTGAGTTACTATAATATGTTTTCTATATGTCTTCAGTTACCATAATATATTTTACGAATGTTTTAAGTTATCACAATTTATTTTATATAAATTATGTTTTATGGTTAGGTTAATGTTTCAATTATGTGGATTATTTTCTGGACTCTATTTGCTTAAATTAAAAACCCATGGATATGTTTGTTTAAATTTTAGAGATTATTTGGCAATGATCTTGTAAACAATTATTTTCTGTAAATACCACTACGGGAGTCCCATGCCTTGGGGGACTTAAATAACCATTGGCCCCTGTTTGACCACTTTGTGGTCCCCTATTTGTCATGGATCCATTGATCCCTATAGTGATTGTCACTTAGCGACCCCTGTTCTGTTCTGTTATGTACCGTGGTTATAGTTAATTATTTCAGTTTCTGGCACTTAATTGATTTGTGTATTCAACTCAAATTATGTTAATGTTTTAGCTTAAATAATTATCCATGGCTATTTTGTGCTCCTATACTCACAGTATAATATTTCTCACTCTGCTATGTGCTTATAGTTGTTACCCCTTTCAGGTGACGAGGTTTAGCGGGATCAAGACGGAAAATAAATCGCTGTGTTGTTTTTTAAATATCTTTTTTTTTGAACTCTTGTAATACAATAAAGTTCAAATGACTATGTTTTATTTCCTTTTAAATAAGCAGTTGGTACCCAATTATTTTATTTTAATTTATTTAATTTATCCGCTTGTGTTGCGACTACAGAATTATCTGAATTATTTTATTTTTATCTTGTTACAACGCCGAGCCTTTGGGTACCGGGTTTGGGTCGTGACAAATTCCTTGTTCAACATATTAAATACACTTCCATATGACAAAGTTCAACAAGTTAGAGGGTACAAGATAGACTGCCTTAACTACGTACAAAAATTCAGGGCGTTGCCTTGTTACAACAAAAATGGACTCATGGTCCAAAACAACTAAGCTCAGAGCTTCCACATTTAAACATCCATAAGCCTCTGTACTCCAATAAAAATAAAAGAGTATACATCATCTCACTAAGGTGGTGACACATTACCAATTCCGAAAAACGTTAGACAGGGATAAGTTATATACGCAGTAGAGATACATTTAACAGAGTATCTAATTATTTGAACATCTACATTGCATCATAAAACCCAAAAATAATTTAAAGTTTATGTTCAAAAAAAAAATTAAGTAAGAGAACAAATACATTTTTGTTCTATTGAAAACCTTTCTCAACACAGGGGTGGCAAATATGCCATGAATCCCCCGTAGGAGCCTTATACTACATATACGTATAGGTTTATAACCAAAACTACTCCCCATATTTGTCGACTATTAATACAGTGTGGTGGGCACCAAAACTCATCCCTTTTTTTTTTCACTTTTGCTGACTATTATACGGCATGACCAATGGACACCCAAAAATATTTTCCCACATTCGTCTAGCGATAAGCTCAAGAGAGGACAATTGGGCACCTTAACTTCCGGTGCAGGTACCAACACAATACATTGTTCTCAAAAACCAACTCTCTACCTGGACTCATACTCTATTTACCTCTATTTTTTACCACATTCCAAGTAACCAAGTATTCAATAATATGAGATGAATAGTGAAAATAAAATACATGGGTAATCAATTTCCAAGTCCACAATCTCAACTCAACATACATTAATAATATATCCCAAACTCTAATTATCCAATAATTTCAAGATTTTGAAAGTCAATTCCATCCAAGCATCATTTTTCACAAAGTCAAAACTAGGGTTTTAATAAATTAGGGGCTTTTACCCCGTCTTCATATATGTGGTAGTTCTCAACACCAATACTCAACATCCAAAAGAATTTATTTGACATTTTAATAAATGTTGGGTAAAATCCCTTTTGTGTTGAACATAAAACTTAACTTTTGTTCAATCATCAAAATAAAATATCATGGTCACAACAATACTACATAATCATCCTCAAACTAAAGAAATACTAAGTTAAAAGTAATCCTACCTCAAGGAAAGAGCAAGAAAACCAGACTTTTAATAAGAATCCTTCATAGAATCAAAATCCAATCAGTTGAAAGCAAGATCCTTACATAGACTTCACTTCTAGCAAGTGATTAGGCTTGAAACTTAGTGAAATGAGAGATATATAAAGAGAGAATTCTAGGGTTTTCGGAATTAGTGAGAGAGGAAGGAAGAGAGAAAAAGAAAAGTGAAAGAAATTATCTAAAAAGTGATTTTTGAGCTGCTAAATTCGCACAGACCACTCAAGCAGTCTTTTCACTGCTCAAGCGGTGAACGAAACCTCTTGATATCTCTGTCTACAAAGTGAGCTACTGGGAACCCTCATCTTTGCTCGAGCGACCACTTATTCACTTGAGCGGCCCCTCGACCTGCAAATCAAACTACTGGGAGCACTTCATCTCCGCTCGAGCAGTAAGCGGTCACCTGAAACAAATTGTCACAATCTCCCTCCCTTGAAGGATTTCACCCCTGAAATAATGTCAATCCTCAACACAACATTAATAATATGATAACAATGTAATAATCATAAGTTCTTAACAATCCTCAAATAGAGAACAAACCATTTCTAGTAGTAACAGAAGGAAAAAGAATGAGAAAATATGGTTTACGCTCAGTTGACCACATATCAATGGAAAAACAATACGAGTGGATACATCACATATTTTGGAATAAATCTGGGTATTTCTTGCGGACCTCGCCTTCACGCTCCCAAGTCACTTCCTTAACACCGTGATGACACCACAACACCTTGACTAATGGAATGGTCTTACCCCTCAATATTTGCTCTTGGGTATCTAGAACTTGAATCGGTCTTTCCTCATAAAATGCATCCTTATCAACTTTAATATCTGTCCAATCTAATATATGGAAAGAATTGGGCTCATACTTGCAAACCATTGACAAATGGAATACATTGTGCACTCCTAACAGTTGCGGTGGTACGGTAGGACGATACACAACTTCTCCTATCCACTCGATGATGTCAAAAGAACCAATAAATTGGGGAGAATATTTTCCACTTCTACCAAACCTCATCAACCCCCTCATAGGCGAGATTTTTAGAAATACATGGTGTAGACACTTCATTTTGACTGCCCTTAAGACTTAGGTGCTTTACTCTGAACACTCGATGATGAAATGTTACGCTGGGTAATCGTTTGAATCTTCAACAAAATTATTCAGTTTTGAGCTTAAAATCTAAACCTTGCGCCTCATTTTGACCGAATCCTTTTTTGTTTTTTTCTAGCTTAACCACTCAAAGAACAGTTGGCCAACAGATGGCCGGCAGGCCATTTTCATTGGGTCGGCCGTATATCTTGATGGTCAACCAACCATGTTTAGCGCAGCAGATATTTTGCAACAGCCAGCTACTCCCATGCATATGCTTTGGACTAGCTGTCTTTTTTACAGATATTTTTGACGTAAGAAGCTGTTTTTCTATAAATACAGCACCCCCCTCATGGTTTGGGGTTAAAAAAAATCTCCAAGAGCCTATAGCTTGTCCAACACACTTCTCTTCTCTCTTGCAATATACATACACAATAGATACACCATACAAGCTTCAACTTAAAGCTTTTGCTGAGGTTATTGAACATAATTTTAGATACTTGAGAGTGTTGAGAGTGAGATTTGTTAACTAAGAAACTCATCCTCTCTTTCAAGAGGTGAATTTTGAACTTTTTCACCATCTTTCCTCTCTCTTTTCTTTGTCATTACATACTTATTTCAGAGCTATTTTAAGCTTAAAGTGAGTAAGCTAGCCACCCTTTCATTGGCTAGCTCACTAGTTGTGCACCCCTTTGTTCTCTTTCATTTTTGTTTTGCTTTTTTTTTTTTTTTCCCCACTTCATTTGGTTAAATTTTAGTACCTTTTAGCACTGTTTTTAGATTGTTTTTTGTGTGATATGAATTGAATATGGGCTTATAAAAGGGTCCTAGTCCTCCCTACTACATGTGCTCTTGCTTCTTAGGCTTTGAATATCATATTTGTGTTGTTGTAAGTTCTCTCAGATTGGCGTGTTTAGGATATAGCGGCTAATACGTTTGATTTAATCAATTTCACATTGTTATAGCTTTCATTATGTCTCTTGGAACCTTGTGGTCATGGGAGGATTAGAGCTTAGACTTAGCCACCCCACCACAAGTTTGATTAACTAGTGTTAAATTTCTTGCTTTCATAATTGTTCTCCACCTTGAAGCTAAGTAGTAGCTTCCATGTTAAAAGTATTGAAAAACTCTCTTATCGATCATTTTCAAAACATGGAAATGAATGTCTCATCCTTATTCCATGAAAAAGAGGAGTTGTCAACAACTTTAGCAAGTTGTGTGTTCAAGCTTTAATAGATAGCTTGCTCCTTGATTTTTTTTCTTACTTGCTTTATTGCTCCTAGAGAGCTCTTTATTGAGAAGTCTTGAAAACTCTCTCCTAGTTCCACTTTGAAGCATGGAAATGGATGTTTCATCCTTATTTCATGAGTAGGGAGAGAAGTTGACAATAATTCTTGAATTGTTTCCATTTTAGTGCTCTATGATCATCACATACTATCTTGTGATGTTTGATAATCTGTGAAGGATGTCTACCTTTTCCTTGAATACATTTCATGATAGGAAGGAGGTAAGGAGAATAACTCTGTTTTGTGTTTAGCCAAGTTTTTTCCTTTTGCTTTTAAAGATCATTTGTGGCTCGACTTTTCGTGCTCCTTTCGGATACGAATAACCCCACAGTTCGGACTCTCGTGGTTCTGAATCTAATTTCACAAAGTATAATGTGAAACAGTGAAAACACAAAAGAGTCCAAATCTAGCAGTTCTTTTGGAAAATTGATGTTTGAATCAAATGCCAAAAAATGAATTGCTTTGCTAGATTCCAGAGTCGCCACCTAAATATTTTTGAGGAATTTAGGAAACTCGAGACTCGTGCCAAAGGCCATTTATCCGTCATCACTAAAGTGTCTCGGCTGGAAAACTTAGGTACGAGAGGAGAATGTCATGAATTGAGCACCCCACTCGCCCGATCAAAGATCGGTCTCTACTAATCATGATGTAATTTTTATTTACGTTATATGCTCTTGTTTTGAGATTGTTAGCTATTTTTTACTATGTAACGCACACACAAATATAGACTAATTTACACGAATTGGAGCATTTTCTTTCGTGTTTTATTTGAAAAATTGTTTTGTGAATATGCCACTTGAAAAAGTGGGCTTAAAATGGACATTAATCAAACTATCCCAATTCAAGCAACTAGCTTTCATCCACAAGCATTCAAATAGTTATATCATTTAAGCAATTAGCCTCATGGAAGTATGCTTGGACATGGTAACAACCACACTCATGCGATATGCTAAAAACTCAAAATTGCTCACCTAGTACTCCGAGCCAAAACAAAGCGAAATAATTAGAAAAATATGCATGTTCCTAATTAATGCAATATGACTAATGCAACGCATACATTATGTAATTTGTAGGCTCGGCTATGAGCATGGCATATGATTTCATTCAAGATATGCAATAAAGCACATATTCAAGTAATGAATTTGAACATTTGATATTGAGTTAGCATGATGAGCCAAGTCTTGGATGCATGCAAGGCAATGTATGCAAAGCATAAGAATGCTAATTTGAAAAATAATGTTCCTATACTAACCATCGTAAGCAAGTAAGTAAAATGGAGAAAGGCGTGGGGTTGGAAGACATACAACTTATTACATAATTGCCCTCGTGCAAGAGGGTGCAAATCAAAGTCCAAAAGTCCGAATTAAACTAATTGTTACAAAACCAATGAATGAATAAGCAAAGAAGTAACTAGCTAATTACTCTATTACAACGAGGATAATAATGAGAAGTAAACTAACTACCTAAGTTAATTAGCTATACTATAGTTTACAAATAAACACTAATAATAATTACAACACTAATAATTAACAAGACTAATTATGACAACAATAATAATTACAACGCTAATAATTAGAGCATTAATCTACAACATTGAGGTAAGCAAGGATGCATAAAGGTTGCATGCATAGTGTCCAAGAACAACTCTGTCTGCCTAGGCCTGCTTTGTTTCACTTTTAGCCACTGCCCTATGTTTTCTGCAAAATGCACTGTTGACCAAACATTGATGGCCAGCTGTGCCTCAATGAGGCCCGGCGGGCCCCAAAAGGGCCGGTCATGCCTTAATTTCATGCAAAATTCTATTTTGTACTCTGAAGTGAAAACAGTGCAAACAGAGTTGTTCTAGACTCTGTTTGTCTCTCTCACACTTCTTTGTCATGGGAAAGCCTCGAAAGAAGGTTGGAATTGTTTCCAAAACCATCAATGAGCAAGTTGATTGCTTGATGATTTCGGGTACAATTTGGACAAAATCAATAAATAAAAGGAACTATAACACCCCTCCCTCCTATCATTGAGTGAACTCAAAGAGGGAGGTAGAGACGCCTTCAAGGTTCATCAAAACATCATGAATTGATGTAAGACAACCCCTGACACAATGGATTTGGCATAACGTTCGGTCGAACCCAAGCAATATAACTCATTTTCTTTATGTGGGTTGGTTCATTTTAAGCCAAATTCATTAGTCTTTGCCATCCTTTAATCCATTAAATCCAAGATGATTGCTATATCCACTAAAGATTACGTCTACTAAGTGAGAAATATGTCAAAAGGGAGGTGATTCTCAACATGAAAAAGAGACTACGCCGTTGACAATGAACCTCCGTAGAGATTAAGCCATCAAGCATAAATCGCTAGTTTATGTTTTGAATAGCCGTCAAACCTGATTGAAACAACTCTCAAATGAAAGAAATGAATAGCAAGTTGATTTATTAAAATGAAGTTCTTAAACATGGAAGTTAGTTAAAGAAAAGCTTATAACAATATACAACAAGCTATGTATGCAAACTTATGAGACATCAATCAAGCTAATCAAAGCATGGACTATTTAAACAACCTAGAACAGCCCTAAACAACCCTTAATGGGCAAAAAACAGTGGCTCAAAGTATATGAAAAGAGCCTAAAAAGTTAATCAACAAAGAGAGAAAACAAAGCTAGTAAGCAAGAACAATGAGGGGTGGCTAACCCCTCCACTTTTGAAACCTTAAAGCATGATTTTTAGCCTTTTTAAAACTCTGAAAAATAATTTAGAAAGCAAAGGAAAGGGTGTAAAAACAAGGGTTTGAGCTATAGGTAAAGATGTAAGAAAGAGTGTTAACTCTCTTTACCCTTTTGGTAGCTCTCCAAACCCAAACTTAAACACTTGAAGAGAATCAAAACGGAACAAAACTACAAGAACTAGATAGTAAATGATAGAAATGAAAGCAAGAGAGTAAATAGCAAGCTTATACCTCTTGACAAAGGTAGCTCTTCGTTTATGAATCAAACTAAGTCCCAACACACTCTCAAGCTTGAATTATGGTGTTCAAGGCTAAACCAAGGTTCCTAGGCTAAGGTGTGAAGGTGTATATAGTGTATGGATATAGGTTCAAGGTGATAAGCTTGCTTAAATGATTACTTGCAAAAGAAGAATGAGCTCTCAAGAAGGTGTAGAGGCTTTTTAGAAATTCTTTAACCCTCAAAACAGCTTCTTTTTATAAAATTTGAGCAAGGGGGGGTCATAAATATCTTCAAAAATGGACAGTTGGCGGACTCCCTCCCGGAACAGTGTTTCTCACTGTTAAGGCACGGCCGGCCTTCAATAGCCACGGCTGGGCATCAATGAGGCACGGCTGGGCATCAATGAGGCACGGCTGGGCCTCAATGTGTTCCCTGTTTTTCTACTTTAAACTTAGCATAGGATGGCAACAATGTGTAAAAATGGATTTCTTGGGTATAATCAGTGGGAATATAGAAAGTTTGGGATTGTTTCGGAGCTTAAACATGGCCCCTTCATTGAGACCTCGAACCATGCACAACACCACTTTCATCATTGAGTGTACCGGGCAAATCGGTCGAGCCTTGCGGGAAGTCAAAAATGGGGTGTCTACATCATCATGCAATAAATTTGCAATGGTTGATGATTTGGAAAGAAAAGCTACTCCCTTCTTGAAAATTTTCATGACAGGAGAGAGGCATGGAGGATGAACAGCTTTTGAAAACACTATGTTTTACTCTGTTCTAGGTTCTGTTGCAGCAGGGTATTCCTCAGAAACAGTGGCCGATCGGCCATTATTATGTACGGCCGACCACTTGATCAGGCCGGCTGGCTGGCCAAGATTGTTGTACGGTAGTGGTAATTTTCCAGCAAAACAAAGCAGATTTTGAGGCCAAAACAGAACTGTGTTCTAACTACTAACAAGGCAACTTCTGGCAGCAAATAGAAAGGTTTCCAGAGGATGTTCTCGCTTGTGCGAATGTGACTCATCGTTCATTCAAGTCCATTAGATTAGTAGTTTTGATATTTATTTTGTAATAATTAGTTAATTAATTAGTTCATTCATTAGTGTTTGTAATAATTAGTTAATTAGGCCATTCGGACCTTCTTGTGAGAGGGCAAATTTGTAATATGTGATGTATGTCTTCCAACCCCCATTTCTTTCTCCCTTTTATTTACATGCTTACTGTTGTTGTATGTAATATCATGTTTTTATTTCATATCATTGCCATGCTTTGCATCTATTTTTGCATGCATTAAGATTCGGTTCATCATTTTTTTTGAATATCATTGTTATTTCCTACTTGCTTGAATACGTGCATTACCGTATGCTTTGAGTTAATCCATATGACATAATAAGCTGAACCTAATAGTTGCACTCTTATATGTGTTGCATTAGTCATGTGCATTGATAGGGTCATGCATTTTTCTAATTGCTTTCTTTTTCTTTGGCTTACCACGGAGTACTAAGTGAACATTTTTGGCTTTAGCATATTCATGTGTGTGATTGTTGCCATGCTTAGCATCTTACCATGAGGCTACGTATTTACTCAAAATGAATTGTTTGAATGCCTGTGGATGAAGGTTATTTTACTTGTATTGGGATGATTTTGATCAAATGTATGTACGAGCTCATTTCTTTCCTTTTGAGTTGTGTGCACTCAAAACTTTTAATAAAAGAAAAAACAAATCACATAAAATCAAGTCATTTCCAAAACAAGTGAAACTGTTTATACTTGTGTGCCTCACATAGTAAGTTAGCATAATAAAATCAGAACAAGACATATAATGTTGATAAAATTCACATCATGTTAGTAGAGGCCAATCTTTGATCGAGTGAGGGGGGTGCTCAATTCATAACCTTTCCCTCTCATACCTAAGTTCCCGTAACTGAGACAAATTTGGTTATGATGGACAAGTAGCCTTTGGCATGAGTCACAGGTTTCCTAAATTTCTCAAAAATATTTAGGTGGCGACTCTGAATTTGGTAATGCTGTTCATTTTTGGCATCTATGATGATTAATGGATTTTCTAGGATTTGCCGAATTTGGACTCTTATTTATTTTTTTCTATTTCACATTGCACTTGTGAAACTAGATTCAAAACCACGGGAGTCCGAACTGTAGGGCTATCGTACTTGAGGAGACTAAACCCCTTCAAAGAGCACGAAAAACCAACTACACATGGTCTTCTACTTCAAAGGACAACAGCCTTCGTCTTTGATCGGCATAGCTTTCTAATGGCTTTAAGCAGTGACTAATCTATTCTGAATAAGAGCTACTTTCTTGGTAGTCTCGCGAACTAACTCAGGCTTAAGCATAGGTGAATCCCTACCTCTATAACGTTTCTGATTTAGACACTATCCATTTTGTATTCTGGAGTTGGGATTCATAACCATGTATGGTTGTTCATGTCTTTTTCCCATTATTCTTCCTTAAACTTGATTGTTGGAATGTAGTTGTTGGTGTTTGGAACAGGTTGGTTACTTGATTTTCAAACCTTTATTGCTCAGATTTTTGCTCCTCCGCTCGAGCCAGCTTTGCAAACTCTCAATACTTTTGCAAGTCTACAAAACTACTAGGAGAGTGTATTCTATGCTCGAGCGGTGTTTCCTACACTCGAGCGGGTATGCGCTCGAGCGGCTATTCTTGCGCTCGAGCAATGTTCTTCTATCTGCAAAACTACTGAATGTGTGTATTCTGCGCTCGAGCGGAATAACTTATTGTATCTAACACTTGAGTGTCAACTCTTGTGCTTGAGCAGACTGTGTGTATATCAGTTTGCAGAAGCACCTTTTTACATCACTTTTTCACATCTTTTCCACCAAAACCCTAGATCGGGACTCTCTCTCTGTAAAACTCACATTCTCTCTACATTTTTACCTAGATCTAGTGATCTCTCTACTTGTGTGCCTTTGTTAAAAAGGTAGAGCACCTCAAGGGCATCGTTTTGATTCGAATAGACTTTGGTTTCGGCATCTTTGGACTTCCTCCTTTGCTTTGCTTGTCTTCTCTCTTTGAGGTATGGACTTTTTACACTCTCTATGAGTTTTAACTTGGTCATTTTCTTGATGTGTGAGAAACATTGGGGTTGTGAAGTAATTTTAACAAACCTAGGGTTTGGGGTTTCAATTCCAAAGAGGGGTTTTATAATGGATGTCTTAAAAATGATTACGGGAATGGATATGACCTTGGGTTATGCTATAAATGGTCGATTTTTTGGTGATTGGGATGAGATTGGGGGAAAAAAAAAAAAAAAAAGAGTTTTGCCCTAAAAATGTTCAAGTAATATTTTGCATAAATAATTAAATTGGAAATGGGAATATGAAATTCGATGAATGGTTATATAAATAGTGAATTTGGATGTGTATCACCTCCCACCTATGGAAATTTGAATAATTTATCTGTTGAAAAGATTGTATATCTGTTTAGAAATATCTGTTTTGGGCTATCGATGGATGATAACTATGATTGTTATACAAATTGCATGAGGATTAGGTAAATTAAAACCAATCTCTTATTGATTGTCATTGAATATGACTGTGTTTAATACATTGTATATGTATGATGTTCGGGAGGAGAAATGGGATGTATTCCATGTTTGGGAGGAGAAAGGGGATGGACTCCATTGAATTAAATTGGCTTGTGCGTCCAGGGTGAAAGTCCCGAAAACGTTGTGTATACATAGGTGTCGATTCCTGAAATTTCCATAAAATGGCAAATTGAAGTGTTTGTGTGTAATGGTTGTGTAGTAAGAAAACCACTGAGTTGTAATCTTAGTTGGGTTGTCTAGATAACAATGAATATGACTCATGAATTGATGAGATATGAAATGACATGAAACGAATTGATACAAAATGAATTGGGATATCGTACTTGGCATAATATGGATTTGGGAAGAAGAGTTGTAAATGATTTTATTTTGAGCATTGGCCATGTGCATCATGTTTATAACCTTGTTAAAGTTCATATGTTGTGCTAGATTGTTTCTGTTGGGCTTTGGCTCACCCTATTTGGGAAAAGTCATTTTCAAGTGCTGGTGATATGCCTCCGCCAAGGCAGTAGCTTGGAGGGATTGAGAGCAAGATCTTCTATTATGTTATATCTATTTTTGTATAGCTAAGGGTTTTAAATTGTGTTGAGCTAGGCTCACTTTTGTTGTAACCAAGAACTGTCTTGGAAAGATGTAAGCCCGTAGGGCATTTATTTAGTTGATCACTTAGTTTGGTGCCACAAGCTATAGATTCACTGTAGGGCTTATGAATGTGTAATGCGTGTGCCCTTTTGTAAATAGACTCTGATTAATGAAAGTCTAATACTCTGTTTATGTCATTTTGTATTAGTCTTTACGGTTGAATTATTGTATTATTTTCAGGGCGTGACAACTTCAGCCCAACAAACAGGTGATCTACAAGGACGTCCATAAAGAGCTTCAAAAGGTGCCATCTCAATGCTAGCCTTGTAACTATTGTTATAAATAGACTCAACTAATGGCAAGTGTTTCTCCCAAGACCCTTTGAATTCTAACACACACGCTCTTAACATGTCTTCTAGAATTTGTTTGGTACACTCAAATTGTCCATCAGTCTGAGGGTGGTAGGCGGTACTAAAATTCAGTTGGGTACCCAAGGCACTCTGAAGACTCTGCCAACCTGGCAGTGAAACGAGGATCTCTATCAGACACTATGCTCACCGAAACTCCATGAAGTCAAATAATTTCATAGATGTAAAGTTCAGCTAAAAACTCAATAGAATCTCACACACTCATGGCAAGAAAATGGACTGACTTGGTAAGTCGATCTACAATCACCCATATCACATCGTTACCCCTTTGCATTCTTGGAAGACTCATAACAAAATCCATGTTGACATGTTCCCACTTCTACTTGGCAATTGGGAGAGGTTGTAATAATCTCACAGGTTTTTGATGTTCGGCCTTGACTTGTTGACATGTTAGACACTTAGACACAAACGATGCTACATCCTTCTTCATACCCCTTCACCAAAACTGACGGCTGAGGTCATGGTATATTTTGGTGCCTTCTGGATGCACTGCAAGACGAAAGTGGTGGAATTCTTGAAGAACTTCATTTCTAATAGGTTCAAGCACAAACAACCAGTCAAAATAACAACCACTCCCATCGGCATAAACATTTAGACCATTCTCTTCCTTTCCCTTAGAGATTCTCTCTTGAATAGTCTCCACTTTCAAGTCACCCTGTTATGTTTCCACTACTCGTGTAACAAGTGTAGATTGTGCGACAGCGGCGAACAGAGTAGCTTGCTCAAGGAAGCCGCAAAGTTGTAAGTCAAATTCATTAATATCCCCTATCATCTTCCATTCCCTCACTACTAGACTAGGTATGGCACTTACAGATTTTCTACTCAAAGCATCAGCCACAACGTTGGCCTTTCAAGGATGATAGTGTAATTCAAAGTCGTAATTCTCCATAAATTCCATCCATTTATGTTGACACAAGTTTAAATCTTTATGAGAAAATAGGTACTTAAGACTCTTATGATCGAAGAATGCTTTAAATTTTTCTCCATATAAATACTGTCTCCATAATTTCAAGGCAAGTATGACAGCGGAAAGCTCTAGGTCATGGATGGTGTAACTTTTCTCATGAGTTTTTAATTGTCAAGAACCGTATGCTACCACCTTGCCCTCCTGTATCAAAACACACCCTAACCCTTCCTTAAGAGGCATCACAATACACCGTATACCCCAAGTCACATTCTGGGATAATGAGAATAGGAGTGTTAGTCAACCTAAGCTTTAGTTCCTAAAAGGATTTCTCACAGCTTCACTCCAAATGAATTTCACCCCCTTACGAGTCAATCTAGTCAAAGGTGATGCTATAGAAGAGAAATTCCTTACAAAGCGGCAGCAGTAACTAGCTAAACCTGGGAAACTACGGATTTCAAAGGCATTTTTAGGTTGATCCCAATTCTATACAACTTCAATTTTTTAAGAATCCATTGTAACCAAGTCCCTAGAACTACATGGCCCAAAATCTTCACTTCTGAGAGCCAAAATTCACATTTTTCAAACTTCACGTACAAATGATGTTCTCTAAGGAGTTGTAGGACAATGCGGAGGTGCCTCTCGTCCTCCTCCTCAGAAGGTGAGTAGATGAGAATCTCATCTACAAAGACGACTACAAATTTATCGAGAAACTCTCTGAAGACTCGATTTATTAAATCCACAAATGTAGCAGGTCCATTGGCCAAACCAAATGGCATAACTAGGAACTCATAATGACTGTGTCTAGTACGAAAGGTCGTCTTAAGAATATCCTCATCTCTGACTCGTAGCTGATGGTAACCTGACCTAAAATCTATATTCGAAAAACAACATGAACCCTTGAGTTGGTCAAAAAGGTCATCTATTCTAAGCAAGGTATATTTGTTCTTGACCGTAACTCGATTCAGTATGTAATAATTTATACACAATCTCAACGAACCATCTTTCTTTTTAGCAAACAGGGTCGGCGCTCTCCACGATAAGGTGCTAGGGCATATGAAGTCCTTATCTAGCAACTTTTGTAGTTGTTCCTTCAGGACAACCAATTCAATTGATGCAAATCTATACGGTGACATAGAGATAGGTGTTGTGCCCGGCATTAGCTCTATGGAAAACTCAACCTCCCAGTGAGGCGGTATGTGACAACCCAACTTTGTGTTATGCTAATTAATCTTAATCATGCTTATAATTATGAGCTTGATGTGCTTTTGAATGTTAATTATATGATTATATGTATTTGTGAAATTCTATCTGTTTACCGTAAGAAGATCTGTTTGATTTTCTGTTATAAAATTTAAATTAAAGGCCGTAGAGGCGTCAGAAACCAAAATTAATTGTACCATAGTAATTAGCAAAATTTTTAGAGCCTATGATAAAATTTAATTAGAAATTGATTTGGATCAGAATAATTAGATTAAATTAAATAAGTGAGTCTTTGATTAAATTATCTTAGGAGACTTAATCCAAGATTTGTGTTATAAGCTAATCACCACTATATATATATATATATATGTATGTGTGGAGACATGAGATGAAACTCATCTTCTTTGAGCTCAAATCAGCCAAGAAGAATATAGAGAGAGGGAGAGATGATTAAAGAGAGAGAGAACACAAAATTGAAAACTCAGACTCAAAGCTTGGAGAATTGAAGGAGAATTGGAAAATTGAGCTAGAACACACTTAGATTCAAGCTATATGTATGATTGTCAACCTTGATTCTTCTAATAAGAATATGTAGAAGTTGAATTCACCTAATTCTTGAGTTCATTTGAATGTAATTGTACAAAGAAAGTATGAATCTCTTTGAAATGGAAAAATTGAGTTGAATTGTGTACATACATGCATGAATCACCAAGTTGAGCTTGAATTTTAGGGAATTATCCTCATGCATGAAGCTATATTTGACATTTTTGGTGATGTTTCATAGTCTTACTACTTTTCATCTCATGCATGAGAGTTTTGGGAAGATTTGAAAAGAAAAGAGTGCAATTCATCTCATGCATAGTTTCAACCTTGTGATTTAAGCTTGAATTTGGGACAATGGTTCATGATTTTGAGTAATTGGTTTTAATTATCCGTATTCTCATGTCCTATAATGGTTTCCCATGTTTTGGCATCAACTTGCAAGCTTTGGACCCTTGAACATCAAGTTTGAACTTCAAACAGAATTCTGGAAAACCCAAAATTCGGCTTGTCTGCTCGAGCGAGGAAAGCCTCGCTCGAGCACGAAATTGTAGCTCCTAGAAGTTTTGCAGAAATAACATGGTGGCTCAAGCAGACAAATCTGCGCTCAAGCGTACCTTGCCTTGCGTGACTCCTCGCTCGAGTGTCAAAAGCCTTGCTCGAGCATAAATTACAAGCAACCAAAAGTTTTGCAGACCAAAAGGGTCCGCTCGAGCGACCAAAGCTATGCTTGAGCGGAGGACCCTGTTTCAGAAATTTTGTAAAGGCATTTTATGTTTTGTTTTCTGTTCTCTTTCACTTCTAAGCACTCTTAGGCATGCATTGGACATTCTAAAGGAATTAAAGAGTATGAAAGAAGCCTAAGAACATTATACGACTTAAAGAACGGAATGAATTAAATTATGACCCAATGTGTTATGAATTATGTAGAGTCAAGCGCAAGGGCGAATCAAGCACCGAATCATTGTGAGTAATATCTTAGTAAAGATATTTTTGTATATGCATTATTTCCTAAATGTTGTCTACGAGGTAATTTCTACACTTATGAATTCGCACTATGAATTAGTATTTTATCCACCCGTTTGGTGAAAGAATCTGTAAAATGAATATTGTGAAAATGGAAAATAGGCCTAAGGTCGTTTGGTATATTTGACAAGGACATAGATGGGGCCTAAGGCCGTTTGGAATGTTTAACAAGATAGACTAAAAGTCATCTTATACATGAATTGGGCCGCAAGCCGTTTTGTATGATAATTGATTGGATCAGAGGTCGTTTTGAATAAAAAATTGATTGGACCAAAGGTCGTTTTGAGTATAAATATGGATGCGACGCATAGCTATGAATATGAGAATGTTGGACCCATGGTCGTTTAGTATTATGACTTGAAGGACAGATGGTTATTGATACATGGATCCATTAGACCTGAAATTGGTCTATGAATGAGTATTGGACCCGAGATCGTTTTGTATAGTTGGACCCAAGGTCATTTTGTGTGCGATGGACCTGAGGTCGTTTTATACATGAATATGATGTGTTGGACCCGAGGTCGTTTTGCTCGTTATGGTCTATAAATATGATATGAATGGGAATAGTAGTTCAACTATTTAAATTATAAGTATGACCTATTCATGAACGAATCTCATTCATTAACCTCTTTACTCTGGTATTATTCACTGGGCATTAGCTCACTGTTTATATTTATGTATGTAGGTGAATAGCGGGATATGCAGCCCAACCCCAGTGAGCGATACGAAACCATGTTTTGAGAGATTAACCAAAGTCGTCTTATGTAAGAGGCCTTGCTTTTGCTTTACTACTCTTTGAACCTTTTGTGGTCATGTATGATCAACCTTGACTAACCTGGTGTATAATCTGAACTTTTGTTAACACTGGTTTTGAATAATCCTCGGTGTATGTATGGCATACTTAATGTGAATATGCATATGGTGTGTGTTATTATGTGAATGTATGAATGTTTGGTTAAGCCATGAATGTTTGGTTAAGCCATGTATGCACAGCTCAACGGACAATCTTAGAAAATTTTCTTCCACAATTTGGCCCCCTATTATTAAATACGTTTTCATTTTTGACTAAGGCCCCAGGTAATCTCGTGATTACTAGCTGATTATGACTCTAATCCATAGGGGCAGGTTGGGGTCATGACACGGTAATTCAGTGAGATCTTCAAGAAAGACAGCTAAGTATTTGTAAACCACTCTAAAAAACACATCTTGAACTCTATCACTCCCATCATCTAAGAAGGTTGCCAAAAGAGAGCTAAGTTTGCCTCGACCACGTAGGTCATACAATGGTGGCAACAATTCGTCAGTTTTATCCCTTAGAAAAGAGATGCAATCACCGCCCGATGTGTACATAGTAACTCTCCTACAGTAACAGTCTATGATGGCATGGTAGGAGGACAACCAATCCATGCAGGATGACGTCAAAACCAGACATATCTAACAACACAAAACTGAATGGAAGTCGATGATTACTGACCTCAATTACACATTCGCGACATCCCTAATTCAAGACAGTCGTACCCCCAATGGGTGACTCTACCACAAACGGAGACTCTAGTTGCTTACTTTCTAACCCTAACATGGATGCAAAAGCATATGCTATAAATGAGTGAGATGCCCCAGTATCTATCAACACATTGGCCCAAGTATTAAAAATAAGATATGTACCTTTTACAACGGATGGCCCTGAAAACTATTCTAATGCAGTGATAATATACACCATTCCCTGTGACGTCTGCTCTCCTAGATCGCCTCTTGGAACATGGGCCTACTATACAGATTGTGCAGATGTGGCCCCGTGTACTGCCCTGGATGCTTGACCTGACTGGTTCGATTGATGAGACTGTCTCTGCCCTTGACTCGTCTAAAAATTTCCTGATTGGTGAGATCTTGATCCTACTCTATGTTACGATCCAAACCCGTATAGGTTTAGCATCGTAACCGGCCAGTAATCCTTGGATTACCAAAGGCCTTTGAACAGAATAACGCATAATTAAGGGGCTGAGGAAACAAATATACAAAATACACCGTCCATTGAGCTGTGCAGACATACATGAGACAAAGTAATTTTAAACTTTATAAGCATACCATGTCATCACATAGGTACAATAATTACACGTCACGCCATGTACAAATAACCAAAAGCAAACTGCTCAATAACAGGGAAAACAAAGTATTGAACGTTCAAAAGACATGGCCACATGACATGACTGGCCCGGAACCTCCTCGGGAGGCGCAAAGGATGGCTGACAAAACAGAATCTGAGGCCGTCAACTCTAGACCTGATCACGTGCCTGGTCACCTACATACATAATATAAATAGTGAGCGGAAGCCTAGTGAATAATAACGGAGTAAAGGATTTAATGAATGAAGTACATACCAGATTCAAAAATCATAATTCAGATTCATAAACAGATTCATATTCTTGTTCAAATCATATACAGAAATCAGAGTTCATGCTTAATTATATGTGGTACATTCATTAGAGCTAACAGAACAGTTACAGAACAGACGCAGAACATATGGTGGTTATGAGTAACCAGTTCCATAAAGGAACCTCCGGATCCGGGTAACAGATAATAGATATGCTGAGCTCGATGATGGAGCCTCCGGTACGAGTAACAGATTACAGATATAATATGTTCCATAGTGGAACCTCCGATACCGGGTAACAGCTAATAGATATCACATGATGCTAAAGATGTCACGAATACATTGTCAGAAATTGGACAATCATTCATTGTACAGAACATATCATTTCAGAAAACAGATCTTAATTTATCATACAGAAAATAAATAAAGTTAAATATAGCTTTACTAAGTTATTACTCACAGTTGGCTTTGGGTGCAGACAAACAGAGCAAACTAATCAAACGGTTTACGGCACGTGACCTACAAAACACATAACGAAAACACTTTTGAAACACACGTTGGAATATATCTAACTCATTACGTTCTATTTATAGTGTGTTTCGATACTCTACCCTCAATATGGTGTCTTAATCATGGCCTAGGAATGCCTAGGATGGAATGAGGATGCAAAATTGCATTAGAAAACATTTTCCTAATCTTGCTGAAAATAGGGTCTACGCTCGAGCGGGCATACAGAATGTGAGGGTTCGCTAGAGCGTAACTTCCTTTACTCGAGCGGTCTGCACACTTTGAAAAAAGTGCTGGTTACTTGTTTTTCACGCTCGACGGACGCTCGATACCCGCTTAAATGTGAGACTCAGACCCTCGCTTGAGCGTTACTTTTGTCGCTCAAGCGTGCTGCAAAACACAAGAACTTCTGAGGGCTTGCATCTCACGCTCGAGCGCACTTCAGGTCGCTCGAGCAGAAACACACTCAGAGTGGTTGCTCGAGCGTGGATTCCTACGCTCGAGTGTAGATGCAAATTCTGGAATTTCCAGATTTGATCTCCAAGTTCAAAACTTAATCTTTAAGCACCAAAACTTGATTTTTCTGGGCCAAAACTTGGGAAAATACATGGAACTCTTAAAATAACGTGAATTAAAGATCATTTCAAGAAATCATGGCCTAATAGCTTGCTAATTGTGCAAAAATTCAACTTAAAATGTATGAATGTTCCATGAACATGACATGCATGAATTCCTTTGAACTCAAAGTTTTCATAACATGATCAAATGCTACAAAACAACATGAAACTTGATAATTTCCCACAATCAAAGTGAATTCAAGACATGCATGAGGGAATTCTTGGAAATCATGCTCAATTTGTAAAGAAATGGACATGCATGCATGGTATGACCCATTTTCTTTCATTCAAGCTCAATTCTAGCATCATATAGCTTATTTCTTTGGTTTCTTGTACTAAATAGTTCAATTTCAAGGTGGCAAGGTTGAGTTCTTACCTAGAAGCCTTAATTCTTTTGATTCTTAAGAGGTCTTGTTCAACATCACCAATTCCTTAAGTTTCCAAGCCAAAACCTTCTTGAATTCAACTTCCTCTCTTGGCCCCTTCCTCTCTCACACGCTTGTGTGTGTGTGATAGCTCAAATATGTTTGACAATGAAGAAAAAGAGTTGAGTGGACTTATATAGAGCCTTATATAGGCTTCTTTAATGTTGGTTTATTAAAACTAATCAAATGGGAAATTAAATCCAATTTAATCGTTCCGAATCGAATTTCAATCGAGCCTACCATAATGTTCTACAAATTCCAAATAGCACATATACCAAGTCAATTTTTGAATCGGATGCCAATAAGGCCTTCAATTCGCAGACCAAAATAAAAGCATGAACAGATCTTTCTATGTTAAACAGATATACACACAAAATAATGCAATGCACATGTAATTAACTCAGAATTTCTTCTTAATCACTTGCTAAGCTTAATTAAAATGGATTAACGTTAATCATGGGTCGGGGTTGTTACACTCTATGTGGACAAAACTTCTTCAAATGTCCTAGTTGACCACACTAATAACACGATAGAGCCTAGCCTTTATTCTAAGACTGGCCCTGAGAATGAGCAGATTGAAACTGTGGCCCACCCTTCTGTCCACACTCCAAAGCTTTGTGACCCAGTTTGTTACATCGGTAACACACACCAAGGGTTTGACCCGTGTTATTTGAACTTCCATCCATCACAGAACTAGAAGACTTGGTCTCTTGTGGTGGTGACTGAAATGATGATGATGAACCCTTAGACTTTTTAAAGGATCCCAAATCACCCTAGGATTCTGAGTATCCCATCCTCTTCAACTTTTGCCTTGCCTCCTCTATCTTTATCATTTCCACATTTGTTGCGACGTCCACTAACCGATCATAATCACGAGTTATGCTACCTACCATATTCAGTAATATTTTTGGTCTCAATCTCTTCTTAAATTTTAAACATTGGTGCTCCTCTGTCGCCACAAGTTCAGGTGCAAAATGGGAAAGACTAGAAATGTGGCTTTAAACTCAGCCACAAGGGTGTCAAGCTGCAAAAGCTCTTCAAACTGCATCATCAACTGTTCCCTAGCAGTGGGAGGAAGGAACTTCTCCTGGAAGTCTTGCGTGAATGCCTCCCAAGTGTGCTCAACACAATTCTTGGCATACTTCCACCATTGCTCGGCCTCTCCTTTCAATTGATAGGTCGTTAATACCACCCGTAACTCACCCTTATGGATGTCCAAGATCTCACAAGATTTGACAATTTTCTCTAACCACTTATCTGCTTTCATAGGGTTAGGCCCGCCACTGAACTCAACGGGATTTGAAAGAAAGAATTCCCTTTTCAAGAAAGAAGTTCTAGTCTCTCATTCGACAATCCTAGTTGCTTGTTCGGCTCTCAATATGTCCATGCACTCTCTAAGAACCCTTGCCATCTACCGGGCCAAAGCCCCCCCCATTGTATCTTGGGCCAATGGAGTAGCCACATTGTTCTGACCCATTCATTTTTCTTGTGGAGAGATCTTCGGTTGGGCTGGAATATTCCTACTATCCCGACGAGATCTGCCACAGCCTCTACCACGTCCTAACATCCTATAAGAATCATAGATAGGATTAAATTCGTGACTCGCCTTTCTACACTTAGTCTCACCTGTCCCACACACACTAGCATAAGAACATATAAGTATTCAATTCACATTAGGCAATCCATATAAGCACCTTGTCGCATAGAGCACATACGAACCACCCTTCTAAGATATCAACATGTCCCACAGTGCTCAAAGACTTCAAAATGGAAAAGTATTGATCAGGTGCCTTTCCAAAAGAACTTCAATGAGTGCAGTGGATCCAAGTTGTATCCTAGAAGTTTGATCCTATACCCACATAGTCATGTAAACACATATAACATACATGGTAACCTAACGTCCGTTCCTACCATGATAAACCCATTGTGGCAAAATCACATCTCACAAGCTTAAGGTATTCAAACCTAGTTAGCTCCAATATCAATTAATGCCCCCAAAATATTTAATATAAAAACATCAATCAAAACATTGTTAATTCTGTGTTCAACATATTAAATAAACTTCCATATGACAAAGTTCAACAAGTTAAAGGGTACAAGCTATAATGCCTTGCATACAAAAATTCAGTGCATTGCCTTGTTACAACAAAAATGAACTTACGGTACTAAACAACTAAGCTTGGAACTTCCACATTTAAACATCCATGAGCCTTGGCGCTCCAATCAAAACAAAAGAGTATACATCATCTCATTGAGGTGGTAACACATCACCAATTCCTAAAAATATTAGATAGGGATGAGTTATATGTCCAGTAGAGATACATTTAATAGAGTATCTAATTATTTGAACATCTACATGGCATCATCATAATCCAAAAATAATTTAAAGTTTATGTTCAAAAATAAAATGGGTAAGAGAACGAATACATTTCTATTTCATTGAAAACCTTTCTCAATAAAGGGATGGTAAATATGCCATGAATCCCTTGTAAGAGCCTCATACTACATATACGTATAGGTTTATAACCAAGACTATTTCCCACATTTGCTAACTATTAATACGGCGGGTGGCAGACACCCAAAATCATCTGTTTTTTCACTTTTGCCAACTATTATATGGTAGGACCAGTGGACACTCAAAAATATTTTCCTATATTCGTCCAGCAATAAGCTCAAGACACAAGGTAATTAGGCACCTTAACTCCCTGCGTGGGTAACAACACAACACGTTGTTCAAAAAAACCAACTCTCTACTCGTACTCATACTCTATTTACCTTCCCTTTTTTACCACATTCAAAGTAATCAAGTATTCAATAACATGAGATGAATAGTGAAAAGAGAATACATGGGTTATAAATTTCCAAGTCCACAATCCCAACTCAACATACATTAATAATGTATCCCAAACTCTAATTATCCACATAATTTCAAGATTTGAAAGTCAATTCCATCCAAGCATCATTTTTCATCAAAATCAAAACTAGGGTTTTAATAAATTTGGGGCTTTTACCTCCTGCTCATATATATGGTAGTTCTCAACACCAATACTCAACATCTAAAAGAATTTATTTGAAATTTTAATAAATGTTAGGTAAAATCCCTTTTTCTGTTAAACATAAAACTTAACTTTTGCTCAATCACTAAAACAAAATATCATGGTCAAAACAATACCACATAATCATTCTCAAACTAAAGAGATACTAAGTTAAAAGGAACCCTACCTCAAGGAAAAAACAAGAAAACTAGACTTTTAAGAAGAATCCTTTGTAGAATCAAAATCCAATTGGTAGAAAGCAAGATCCTTGCATAGACTCCACTTCTAGCAAGTGATTAGGCTTCAAACTTCGTGAAATGAGAGATATGTAGAGAGAGAATTCTAGGGTTTTTGGAATTAGTGAGAGAAGAAGGAAGAGAGAAAAAGAAAAGTGAAAGAAATTATCTAAAAAGTGATTTTTGACCTTTTGAATTCGCGTAGACTGCTAGAGAGGTCTTTTCACCGCTCGAGCAATGAACAAGGCCTCTCAGTATCTCTGTCAACAAAACAAGATACTAGGAACCCCTTATCTTCACTCGAGCGACCACTTGTTCGCTCGAGCGGTCCCTCGACCTATAAATCAAACTATTAAGAGCACCTTATCTCCGTTTGAGCAATCTTTCCACCACTCGAGCGGGTCACCTGAAACAAATTGTCACATTGTAATACCCCAAAATTTATAGAACCTAATTATTTTAAATTAAACAAATATTCATCATTTAATTCGAATTTCAATCAAATTATATATGCAGAAGCTAATAAACATATCTAGATTTTATAATAATCATAATCAAAATAAATCTCGTTTCCATTGAATTTTATTTCATTGAAATTTGAGATTTTTACAAAAGGAATGTGATTATACATTCACAACTTTCTAAATTTGAATCTATAGTATGTGATAAACTACTCCAATTCTATGTAATTATCCAAATAAAAGGCACTATAGGCTTACATATTATAAGGATTGGAACCTTGTTACAAAAGGAAATGGGTCTCTACACCATAAAAACAAGCCTATGGCCATACAAAATCAACAACAAAACGAGCCATTCGTGCTCCACAACTCTCAAGCCATCAATGAGGCGGAGGCATACCACTAATACCTAAAAAATGATTTTCACGAAAGGATGAGTACTAATGCCCAATAGAAATAATGTTAACAATGTATATGAGTGACAACATAAGTATGATCATGAATACAATATTACTTTCATTGTCACAGAGACAACCATGCAAGTTTTTCCAAAACTGTTTCAAGTCCCACTAATTCTAATTATCAATTCTTAAACTGTAAATAATATTTTGGAAATCTTTAGGCATGTATCCACAAGTAGTATATCAAAAAACTACCAAAAACATTCCACATTCTCTGGTTATTAATTAAAAGGGCAATTAGAGACCTATTCCACGCTAATTTTTGGATTTTCACTACGGACCTCAAGTCAATTTAATTCTCTTTGCAAATATTTTCTACACATCCCGGAGTTTACCACGTATTTACTTCAATAATTTTACCTATTTCCAAATTCCAAAGAAATACTCCTAACAACATTTTCTAAAAAAGAAGTAATAATGCACATCAGAAAACATGAAATTGTCAATGCTATGCATGTATAGCAGCTCGAGTTGAGACCCGATCCTTTTATACTCTTTGATTTGGAGTCTGGTATATATTATTGTTTTTATACTCCTTTTGGTCTTATTGTTGATTAGGAGTTGTTTGGAGTGTTTGGTTTTGTTTGGAACATGTTGGGATTTAGTATTTTAAGGGAAATTCTGTCTGTTCGTTCATAAGTTCACTAGAGTGGTCTTTTCTTCACTCAGCGGTCTTTTGTTTCTCCCAAAATTTATGTTTGCAGTCAGAACTTTTGGAAGTAGGGTATTTTTCGCTCGAGCAGTCTCTTTGCAGGTTTGAATTTCTGTAAGGGGATCATTCTTCACTCAAGTGGTGATTAGTTCACTCGAGCGATTTGTTTTGTAGGGTTAATGTTATGAGAGTTTGGTTTCTTTGCTCGAGCCAGGGTTTGGTCACTTAAGCGGTGTTCTGTGTATGACGCTTGAGCACTGTTTTGGTTGTTCAAGTGGTTTGCATGTATAAAGCTACGGGGAAAAGATCTTTTCTTTCACCATTTCTCTCTGAAAGGTCTCCAAACCCAATTTCTTCACTCTTTCTCTAGTTCTTTCCGAAACATCCCTCTACACTCAAATTCGCTACTCTCGCTACCTTGGTGTTTTGAAATAAAAGATAGAGCTCGAAGTGGTAATCATTTGAATCTAAAAGGTTCTAGTTTTCATTACCATTAGGGATGTAAATCTAGCCGGGCCCAGCCCACCCGGGCTCGGGCCGTGCCGGGCCTATGTCGGGCCTCGCGGGCTCCCGCCAAAATTCGGGTCAGGTGGTGCCGGGCCGGCCCACGTGCCAAAAAATTAAGCCCATGGATATTTGGGCCTTGGGCCAGCCCATTAGGCTTGGGCCTGGCCTCGGGCTTAGGCGAGCCTAACCATTTTTTATTTTTATTTTTTCCTACCAAAATTTTATTATTTTTCATTAAAAAATACACTGGGACTTGGCGGGCTGGGCATCGAGCCAGGCCCTAAGTGGGCCTTAAGCAGGCCGATGGGCCGGGCCACGTAGTTACCATCAACTTTTGGGTTTTGTTCATCTCTCTTTCTACTATTGAGGTAGGAATTTCTTTAATATCTCTGCCTGGTTTTTAACCTAGTTATGTACTCTGGAGTATAATAGTGTTTGGGGTTATTTGGGGTGGATTTGCTTTGATTTGGGTTTGGATTTAGAATTATAAAAGGGGGGGTTTTCCTTGGAAATTATATTGGATTGGTTTGGTATTGAAAATTTGGGAAGTTGCTTTTAAAATGTGCAATGTTGAAAAGAATATCTGTTTAGGGATATTTGGAAAACTTTGAGCATTCATGATTTGAATGAATGATAAGGGAATTGTTGAGATTTGAAATGATATTGTAATAATATCTGTTGGGTTGGAAGTAGAGTAGAACATGTATTGTTACTTCAAGTATTGAAATTCTATATTTAAATCTATATCTTGAATTCATCTTTTGTATGGAGATATCTATTTTGGGCTATTAGTGGAAGATAGTTTTGATTGTTGTAGAAATTACATGAGGATTAAGTTAACTAAAACCATTTACTCATGCATCCATCATTGAACATTGTTTCAAGTCTGTACACTGAAAATGTATTTTTTTGAGAAAAATTAATGAATACCTTGGAGACTCTGGTTAGGGGTTGTGGTTGTGGTTTATATTATATTGGCATGTGTCTCTACGGTGAAAGTTCACCCCAAAAATGAGTCTAAGTGAACACAAAAGACAAAAAAGTGTGATTGTACTTCCTTCTCACTTTCATTCCCTTTGTGTTTTCCATTATAACCAAATAAAAAGTGGAATTGCATTTGCTGTTTCTTTTTCATTTTTCTTATCAAATCCTTTGACCAAACAGAGTTTTAGAGAAAGTTGAACCCATAACCTCCCTATTGAGAGGACAATCATGGTGGCCAATTAGGCATAACACCATAAGGCATAACGCCAACCCTAGGTTCCATCTACTAGAGAACCTTAATTATTTTGGGTAAATTATAAATACAATCCTTGAAATTTGCTGAAAATACGAATCGTTCCCTTGATTTTGGAAATTAAAAATACCCCTTTGTTAGAATTTTTTCTTTAACATAATTAAAAAATAAAAAATTCAACTACTCTCGTATACAATAATAAAATTATATGAATTGTTAATTGAAATATATTTATGATATTATTAAAAACTGTTAATTGACTTGATAATTTGTTAATAAAAAGGATAATTTATTATACAATTACAAACTTGAAAGGGCATGATGTAATACCCAAATTACACGGGACAATCTGTATTCCCTAGTATTTTTGAACAAATACAATTAACTAATAGGATTTGGCTTCCCTACAATCCAAAATTTGAACTATTCATTTTGTAATGCATTTTATGTATATGATAAAAATAAAAAAATTGATCCATTAATGGTGAAATTGTTCAAGTGTGTTTTTGAAAATAGGTCATCAAATATTTTGGTGGCAAAAGCGATCAATTGAATAAATTACGATTATTCGATCGATTTAATTTAATTTAATTTTATTTTTGTGGGAATGATACAAATAAATAATCCTACAAAATAAATAGTTCAAATTATCAAAATGAGACTCGTGGTAGACTTTATTGACTCGAAGAGTATCCTTCAAATCTAAATTTGGACTAGATGCAAGCCCACTACTAATTAACAAGGGGTATGTATTTTTCTTTTTTCTTTTTTATTTTTTTCATCCAGAACACTATCATCGTTAGTTAGAGTTGCAAAACAATCACTATCATATCATTTTGTATTAAATTTATGTATTAAAAATTTAGAATGCTACAATGAGCACATTTATATACTACTCCTGTTTCAATTGTTGGTCTATTTTCATCATTTATGCCCTTTAATTGTGTGAATATATATATACAAATTAAAAGATTTATATTAGTTCTAGTGGGTAAAGTATTCAAAATTGTTGAAAGTAATAAATTAGAAATATAAACAATTTTTTGAAATGGTTGGAAAAGTAAATATCGACCAATTAATAATTTGGAATGGAGTGAGTATCAAGCATTTATCATATAATGTGCCATTATTGTATTTGTTTAACGGACAATTTATGCCCATGTCTATTGAAAATTTAAAAAACCCTCAAGATATTGATTTGTGATTATGATTTAATTTTAAACAATAAATATTATTCCTAATCAAACAATCCATAACAAGTCGGCACAATGATTTAATATGGAAAAAAATCACAATTGAAGACCTCCAATTGTGATAAAAAAAACTACAAGGCAAAGCTATAAAATAATTCACTAAAACAAAGAAAATTAATTACACACAAGAACCCTCAATTATCTAATGAATCCACGGCCGAATTGAACGAAACTTGATGTGTCTCTTCCCCTATCGTTTTCATCTCGAAATTGCTTTGCCTAACGTTGAATCCACAACGCCAATATCAAATCTATAATGATTAGCCACTCTAGAATCCACTAAAGCTTCAGATCCAAGTTCCTCAAAATCCACCGATAAACACCTGTCTCTTTTTGTGAATAAAAGAATAAAACTACCCTTGATGATAGTTAATAAGAAGCTCGTTGATCAATCAATCACCCTCAAATCATCAAGAAAACTCACATATAAACACCCTTCAATATAGAACACTAAACTGAGTTGCGAAGACCGCTTGAGTATACACTTTATCGCTCGAGCAGTGTGACTAAAGACAATGCTCATATATAGGCCAACCGCTTGAGTGCAACTTCTACTGCTCAAACGATAAAACATGCTTCCTAGAAGTTTAAAACACATGTAGAGATATTGGATGATCTTGTTAAGCAGACTTCAACTGCAATACTGCCGAAGCAGTTGCATCAGCATGAGAAAACCAACTCCACCTCATCTGAAATTAGTCAGCACTAGTTAGTATTAACTCTGAAGTCAGTTAGCTTAGTCAGCACTAGTTAGTATTAACTATAGCAGTTGTAAAGTTGTTAGAACTATAGTTAAGTGTAACTATAGTTAGGTAGAGTATATCAGATTATAAATACTGTACATGATCTAGATATGATTGGTATGGTTTAATGAATGAAAAAATCTGTTTTGACTCTTCTTCATTTTCTTGAATCTGCTTTATGGTATCAGAGCCCTAGCTCCAACGAGTCTTGCTCTTTCTTCTTCGAAGCTTCTTAACGCTTTTCTCCAATGGCAGATTCATCTAGTTCTGCATCTCCATCAATACCTTCCAATCTCGCACTCCTGATATCAAATCTTAGTTCCTTTGTCACAGTAAAGTTAGATTCAACTAACTACATCGTCTGGAAAAATCAAATGCAAAATATATTGCGAGCAACCAAATTGATCGGATTTGTCGATGGATCCAAGGAATGTCCATCATCTACTCTCAGCGATGCAAGCAACAAAGAAGTCAACGATGCAAGCAACAAAGAAGTTTCTCCCGAGTATCTTCAATGGATGAATATCGATGCTCATCTTCTTAGCTGCATAACCGCTACTCTGTCTCCTGCAATTTTTTCCTCTATTTTTCATTGCAAGACTAGCTATGAGGTATGGACTGTTCTTCAATCACGGTTCACTTCTCTTTCTAGATCTCATGTTCATCAACTCAAGAACAATATGAATCATCTCACTAAGAAAGGATTAAGCATGGATGCGTATCTGACTGAGTTCAAAACCATAGCTGATCAGCTAGCTCTAGCATGTGCACCTGTTGATGATGAGGATATAGTTCTCTTAATCTTGAATGGATTGCCGGCTGAGTATAATGCTTTTAAAACTTCCATCCGCACCAGATCTGATTCCATTTCTCTTGCAACTCTGAGTTCTTTACTTTGTTCTGAGGAGATTCATATTGAAGCTACAAGCAAAATTTCTCATGCATCTGAAATTCCTTTTGCCTATGCTGCAACTACCAAATCCTTTTCTAATAGAGGTGGTTCTCATGGTTCTACTAGAGGCTACAGAGGTAATTTCTCTAACCGAGGTAGCAGTCGCTATTTCAGAGGTTCCAGCTCCCGTAGAGGAGGAAAACAAAATTTTCAGTCTCCACATCCACAGTTTCAGCAGTCTCAGTCCAGTGCATCTTTTCAAAATTCTCCACCACAATCATATAATCTTCAACATCATACTGGTTCTATAGTTGTTTGTCAGATCTGTGGCAAATACAATTATACAGCCTTGGAGTGTTGGCATCGCATGGATCATAGTTTTCACGCAACCTCTGGTACACCTAAAGCAGCATATGTGGCTTCTGCTTCTCCATCTCAATTTCAGTCCTCCTCTGTTCCTCCTACTTGGTATGTTGATTCTGCTGCAACCAGCCTTATTACCAATGACTTGAATCAACTTTCTGATTATCAACCTTATCAAGGCACTGATCAAGTCACAATAGGCGACGGTTCTTCTCTTCCTATACATCACATTGGTAATGGTTTGCTTCCAACTCCTTCTTTTCCACTTAAACTCCAAAAAGTTCTTCATGTTCCTCATATTTCTTCTAATCTGTTATCTATTCATAGACTAGCATCTGATAATAACTGTTCTGTTATCTTTGATGCTGATAAGTTTGTTGTTTAGGACAAGGATACCAAGAGCATTCTATATAAAGGCCTTAATTCTCAGGGTCTTTATCATGCTCCTCAATCAGTTTCCATGTTCTCTTCATCTTCTCCACAGGCCTGTTTCAAGAGTACCAATTCTCCCACTGCTGCTTCTTCAACTGCTGCTTCTGCTCCAAATTGGCATCTCAGACTCGGACATCCTTCATCCACCAAGCTTCATCACATCATTAACACTTTTCATTTGCCTTCTCACACTTCGTCTGGTTTATGTCCTCATTGTTGTGTCTCTAAGACACATAGGCTTCCTTTTAGTTTGTCCAATTCAACTGTTAATAAACCTTTAGCTCTCATTCATTCCGATGTTTGGGGCCCATTTTCTGCCTCTGTATCAGGCTACAAGTATTATGTTGTTTTCATTGATGATTTCAGCAAATTTACTTGGTTGTTTCCGCCATTACAAGAGTGAAGTATTTTCTAAATTTCTTGAATTCAAAGCTTTAGTTGAAACTCAATTTTCTACATCTCTTAAAATTCTTTGTAGTGACAATGGTGGTGAATACTTATCTACTGAATTTCAAAATTTTCTTAAACAAAAAGGTATTCTACATCATCTTACTTGTCCTCACACTCCTTCTCAAAATGGAGTGGCTGAGCGAAAACACAGACATCTAATTGAAACAACTATTTCTCTAATGCATCATGCCTCTTTGCCTTTAAATCTTTGGTTTGAGGCACTAGCTACAGCTGTTTTGCTTATTAATAGATTACCTACTGCTAAGCTTCACAATCTTACTCCTTTTGAAATGCTGTTTGATAAACCTCCAGATTATTCTTTTCTAAGAGTTTTTGGTTGCAGGTGTTATCCTTGGTTAAGGCCCTACACTAACCACAAGCTTCAACCTAAGTCCATTCCCTGTGTTTTCATTGGTTATCATCCATTAGTGAAAGGGTATCGTTGTCTTGATCCCTCTACAGGTCATATCTATCTTTCTAGGCATGTTGTGTTTGATGAAACTTGTTTTCCTTTTTCATCTTGTTCTTCTTCTTCACAAGTTCCATCAGTTACCCAATTACATTCCTTTTTCTGGCCCTCCGCTTCTTCTTTCAGCTCTTCTTCTTCTGTTTCTCTTTCCTCATCTGTACCTCCAATTGTTCCTCTTTTTGTTCCTAGTTCTGTTAATCACCCTATTTCTTCTACTGATCTTCCTCTGTCTATTCCTAGTTCTATAGTTCCTTCCTCCTCTTGTCCTATTCCTATATCTTCAATTTCTATTGATTTACCTCTCTCTGCTCCAGTTTCTACTCATATTTCTCCTCCTCTCAGCTCCAACACTCATTCTATGGTCACTCGGTCCAAATCTACTTATCTTTCTCCCACTGCTTATCTGGCTCATGTTCCCACTGAACCTTCTTCCTATAAGGAAGCCTCTCAATCTTCAGATTGGACTCAGGCTATGCATGAAGAATTTCATGCTCTTCAACTTCAACACACTTGGTCCTTAGTTGACCTTCCTCCCAACAAGAATGTCATTGGGTGTAAGTGGGTTTATCGATTGAAAAAGAACTCTGATGGTTCCATTGCTCGTTATAAAGCCCGGTTAGTGGCTAAAGGTTATCTCCAGGAGGAAGGCATTGACTATCAAGAAACCTTTAGTCCTGTTGCAAAGCAGCCCACTATTCGCATTTTATTGTGTCTTGCCCTTCATTTTGGTTGGTCTATCAAACAATTTGATGTATCTAATGCTTTCTTGCATGGTGTCCTTCATGAGGAGGTTTATATGACTCAACCCTCAGGTTTTATTGATTCTTCTCATCCTCGTAAGGTGTGTAAACTGCACAAAGCCTTGTATGGGCTTAAGCAAGCTCCTCGGGCATGGTTTTCTACATTCTCCACTTTTCTCTTGTCCCAAGGTTTCATTGCTAGTCATTGTGACTTTTCTTTGTTTATTAAGAAGACTGCATCTGCCATCACCATTCTCCTTATATATGTTGATGATATTTTGCTAACTGGGAGTGATGTTTCTTATATTACCTCTTTGCTTGCTCAAATGCATAAAGTTTTTTCCATGAAAGAGTTGGGTTTTCTGAATTATTTCTTGGGCATCTCTGTTCACACTTCTGCTGCTGGTTTCTTTTTGCACCAATCTAAGTATGCCACTGAGATATTAGCCAAAGCTGGGATGTCCAACTGCAAGCCCTATGCCTCTCCCATGGCTACTAAATCCTCCAGCTTCACCAACTCTGATCTTCCTTTTGCTCAGCCTGCTTTGTATCGCAGTATTGTTGGGGCTCTTCAATATCTGACCATTACTCGCCCCGACATTGCTTTTGCTGTCAACTCTGCCTATCAACATATGCACGCTCCTTTGGTTAGTCATTTTAATGCTGTCAAACGCTTATTGCGTTATTTGAAGGGTACTCTTGATAAGGGACTTCAGTTTCAGCCCGGTCCTCTTGTTCTCACTGCCTCTTCGGATTCCGACTGGGCTGGGAACGCCATTGACCGCAGGTCCACTACTGGATTTTGTATTTTTCTGGGTCCCAACTTGGTTTCTTGGTCTGCAAAGAAACAACCTACTGTTTCTCGCTCCTCCACTGAAGCCGAATATCGCGCCCTTGCTCAGACTTCGGCCGAGCTTAGCTGGCTTGGCATGCTTCTTCGAGATCTTCACATTCCTCTTGACCCACCTACTCTATGGTGTAACAATCTCTCTGCCATTGCCTTGTCTAGTAATCCAATTTTTCATGCTCGGTCTAAACATATTGAAGTGGACTATCATTTTTTCCGTGAGCGTGTTGCTTCCAAACAGTTGCGTATCAAACATCTTGCTACTGTCGACCAGCTTGCTGGTGAGCAGTTTCTCGGTTTAACTTTCTTCAACACAAGCTTCTGGCTCATTCTTCTCCTGTCAGCTTGACGGGGAATGTTAAGCAGACTTCAACTGCAATACTGCCGAAGCAGTTGCATCAGCATGAGAAAACCAACTCCACCTCATCTGAAATTAGTCAGCACTAGTTAGTATTAACTCTGAAGTCAGTTAGCTTAGTCAGCACTAGTTAGTATTAACTATAGCAGTTGTAAAGTTGTTAGAACTATAGTCAAGTGTAACTATAGTTAGGTAGAGTATATCAGATTATAAATACTGTACATGATCTAGATATGATTGGTATGGTTTAATGAATAAAAAAATCTGTTTTGACTCTTCTTCATTTTCTTGAATCTGCTTTAGATCTACTTCACCGCTCAAGAGCACGAAAGACAAGTCGATCCCCATACTTAGTTAGCAAAGTGGCAAACAAGAATGCTTAAGTCAAGATATGGAATATCAGCACAAATTCTCTGCACAAGCACAACTCGAGTTGGTTTCGCATCTAAACTCTCACAACCTCATAGATACAATAAAGCAAATAAAAATACAATTGAATGGAATTTTATCTAACGATATTGCCAATTACAAACATTATAAACACATGATTTATTGTAAAGTTATTCAAAGTCTATTTACAAATAAATAGTTTGAAATTAAGAAAGGTTTCCAACACCAAATTGAAGTTGAATTTTTTTGTGATTAAATTATGTAGTTGAAATGGCATTTCATTATACATTAGGCATTGCCATTCTTAATCAACGAGATGTACCTTCTCTGAGAGAAGAAAACATTTTAATGGGTACTTGCATGTGTTGGGAAGTCAATTGTAAATCAGTGCAAGTGTTGTGGGGGTTGGCCACGCGGTTGCATGGTGTAGAGATTTCTATGTCAACTGACCACAGGAAGAAAATAATTGAAACTTCCCAAAGCACTCATAAAACACCGCCACATGGCCTTCATTGATACCTATAACAACTTCCACAATGGACTTTGTCAGACGCATACTAAAAATTGGATGTTCAAGTATTCATTAGGTTTGACTTTGAATTTTGAATTTTTTTTTTTTAAAATTTACTTAATCTAAATATATTTAAAAGTAAAAACAAAAAAATATTATGAAAAAATCTTTACAAAATTTACTTATTATTAAAAATTACAAATCACTACAATATAAAAGAGTTTTAAAGACTAAATTTTTTTGTCTCTAAATGTATAAATTTTGTTACAAAAAATATTTAGGGACTAATTTCAGTTGTCATGAGGACAATCGTAAAAATATCGTCCCGAAAAGTTAAAAAATGAGCCTTTAGGGACAATTTTGACAATATTGCTAATAAATGCATTTTTATGAACAAAATAACTTGGTCCCAGAAAGTTTTATTTTTTGAGGCAACTTTTGGTCCCAAAAGGTTAGTAATTCATCACTAAATGTCTAATTTTGTCTCTAAAAATAAAATAATAACATTTTTTGGGACAAAAATATTTTGTTTTTGTCCTTAAATTTTTGTCTCTAATACCTTAATTTCTGTTGGTGAATATATATATTGAATACATTTTTATGTATATTTTTTTGTTTGTATTTATTGAAGTTTGTAAAAGTTTCTTAATAAATATTTTATTTTTGAAATACATCTAAATTAGGTATATCTAAAAACAATAACTAATACATAAAAAATAACAAAATAAGGATTGAAAATTTAAAAACTAATTTTGAAAATTCAAAATCTACCTATAATTTTTGTAGCCTCTTATATTTTTAATAAAATATTTAACAAGATTATTAATATTTAAAGAATTATTTGACAATCAATTCACATCTTAGAAAGTGACAAGTGACTTCCTGGAACCAACTAGTACATATAAACACGTGAATCTAAAAAAAGTCTTGGTCAATCTTAGTTGATTTTTGAGGTTTTCATCCTAGGTTAGTTGGTATATTAGTTTTGAGGTTTCTCTATTGATTTTATTGCCAATTGGCTTTGATTATTTTTTATTTTTTGCAGTCGGGGTAAGAATGTGCGCGGGTTGATTTAGATTAATTTTGTAAGAAAGTTATAACCAATCTATCATTTGCAAATTGAGAATTTTTTAACTTATTACCAACCTGTCTACCCTCAAAACTAGCGAGTTGGTTGAATATTTAGATAGATTCACATTAACGGTTTGAATATGTTAGAAATATAAAATAAGAAAGAAAATTAACGATCATATAATCTAATTTTTTTAAAATACAAATAAAAAATAACGAGGATTGTACAAATCTGATGTGGGAATAAAATGTCAAGCCCTTAAGTCAAAATCCTATGATTTTGTCGTCTTCTTCATGCTACTTGGAGGAGAAGATTTAGATGAATTTTTTTTGTTTTTTTACTAGAAAATTCATCAGAGATTGTAATTGCAAAATTTAAATTAATAAATTTATATTGTTCACTCTATTTTTATCTTTATTTTGCAAACAATAAATTTGTGTGTACAACTAAAACATTGAGTGGGCTTCTTTTGTTTTTCAAACAACCTTTGGGTGCATTGATTAAACTTCGCTTAAACCTAATACATGAAAAAAAATATTTTGTAATTTGATAACGAAAAAAGTTAAGGATCATGAAATTTTTTTCATGAAAATGATCATGAAAGATTTATGATCCTTGGATTACCTTGATTAGTGTGTGGTGCTTTATTCTAAGTGTAATCCAAGTTTTCACAAAGCTTTCATGATTATTTTCATGAAAGGTTTTTCATGATACCTAGCATTGCTGTTTGATAACAGTGTCCCTGGGAAAGAGAAGGAAATAATATTTTTCATGCCGAGTATCTTGCATAACTTCATACGTACAACAGATGAACTTAGTGCAAAACAGTACAAAAAACATTACTTTCTTGTTTATCCTAGTTTCTTTTAGGTTTTGAAAAAGTAATTGATACAAATATGTATACCTGCAACATGTAGGTGACTGTTTCAAACCTTGTTGAATACAAAACTGAAACATATATTCAATCAAATGACAATCTCTTAATAATAATCTTTTCTCAAGAAAAATACAAATGCAAAAACATAAATGTTGTCTAACTGATACAAATTTATATGCCTGCAATATGTATTGGACTGCTTGAAACCTTGATGAATTCAAAACTTAAACATTGATTCAATCAAATGACAATATCTTAATAAGCAAAGAATATTTTCTCAAGAAAAATACAAAGGTACGAAACCAAAATTTTACATAATTGATACAAATATATACCTGCGACATGTATGTAGGTGACTGTTTCAAACTCTTTTGAATACAAAATTGAAGCATAGACTCAATCAAATGACAATCTCTTAATAAGCAAATAATATTTTTTCAAGAAAAACACAAGGGAGAACTACATGCAGGTGGAGTTAGAGAAGAAAATTACAAATATACGGGGTGCATCTCTGAGATTTATGGGACCTTAGGCGGGCTTTGAAAGTGGGGCCCTACTATATATATATATATATATTTACAAAAAATTTACGGATAAAATAATGAGTTATCAATAATTTTTTTATTTTCTTTTCTTTAGTAGCTACAAAAAGTTTTCTTACACATATAATCATTAAATTTTATTTTCATATATTAAGATACGAAAAGTCATTAAAAGGACTAAAAAAAATAAAATAGAGTCTTCTTGTTTTATAGTTTAGCAATAATCAACACGAAAAACATAATTTACTGATATCTAATAATGAAATGATTATGTTATTGTAATATGATATCTGATAACACAATCATACACCACACAAATCACGATCCACTAATTATTTAACAACAAAACACAAATTATTGAAAAAAATTGGGAAAAAAAACTAAGACAAAATTATTTAATTAAATTATGATAAAGAGAGGGCAAAAAAAGTAGGTTAAGAAAAATAAATTAAGGTAAAATTATTCAATTAAAATATGATAAAGAAAGGGCAAAAAAATTAGGATAAAGTTATTTATGCTATTAAAACTTTGATATTTGGACTCATTATATCATATATATTTGTTTATATAAACTTTTAATTAGGCTTAACAATATTATATATATATATTTTAATTTTAATTTTTCCCAACAGATTTTTTTGAGAGGTCTTTTAAACTGGGCATCCAATAATAGAAAAAAAGATTGGGTTTTGAACTTTTATTAATATAATATGAAACTAATAAATATGGGGGCTTTGTTTCGGGCCAAAATTTGGGGCTCTATGCACAAGTCTTAATGGCCTTAACCTAGGGCCGGCTCTGGGTGCAAGTGTAATTGTGGTAGAGTGCAAATGAAAGATTATAGGGGTGCAAGTGTCACATGCACCCGTCCATTTATTGATAAATTTTTTAACTCAACTCTCACATACATGTAGTTTCTCCAAAATACAAAGGCAAGAAATATAAATGTTACATACTCAGAAAAATATTCCGAAATGCATCCAAAAAATAAAGTATAGGGTGCAATTCAAACTTAGTTGGCTAGAAATAATTTGTGTTACACATCACTCCTAAAAAAAATTCATCCAAAGAATTCATTACCCCCGACACCCCCCCCCCCCCCCCCCAAAAAAAAATAAATAAATAAACAAACAAATAAATAAAATAAAAGGTAAAAACAACTATAGGAAAACCAAGACCTACTAGACAATTCATCCAGCACAAGAAATGGATCAAAGTATTTGAGTACAAACTTGAATACACACACACACACACAAAAAAATCGATTTGGGCATTTCGACAAACATCTGAAATGAACAAGGGAATTCCTGGAACCCGTCAAATGGCTTAGAAAGGGACAAGGGAATTCCTGGAACCAGAAGGTACATGCATGTGAGTCTAAAAAAAGACTTGGTCAATTGATTTTTGTCCCACTTTGAGTTCGGATACTAGTTTAGAGGTTTTTTTTTATTGCCAATAATGGCTTTGATTATTTAATTTAAATTTTTTTTCTATTATTTTTATTATTTATTTATTTATTTATTTTTTGTGGTTTAAGGTTTGTTTTGACAACAATTTAACATAGTTGAAAAGTCAAAAAAATAAATTGTCAATAATTTTCTTTATTTTTCTGCGAATTGTTTTATATATATATATATATAATCAATTAAAATAGTTACTTCCCAAAAAAAACCATAAGGTATGCGGGAGATAGTTTAGATTAATTTTGGAAAAAAATTATTAACCAACGGGAAATGATAGGACATGTACCATATGCAAGTTATATCATTTGTGGTGTTTATTATCACAAATGTCATAAGCCAATCTTATGAGTAGGGATGTAAGAAAATTTGATAAAACCGAATTGACCCATTGAAACCGACCGAAATTTTAGTTTTCGGTTTGTTTTTCATAATATACAGTCTGTTTTAATTTTGAAATTTTTTATACAGATACAAACTGAACCAACCAAATATTATATTTAAATATTTTTATATTATAATTTTTTGAATATTATATGAGAAGTAATTAATATAATACACTTTTTTGATAAAAATTAGGGAGAAAAATATTTATAGAGCAATTTTCACATATTTTTTTTATTTATTTTCAATGTAAAATTTTATAATCTACTATAAAATCTATTAAAGTTTTATGTAAATTTCTCTTTTACATCAAACTGACAAAACCAATAAAGCCAAACCATAGTATGTTGTTTGTATCGGATTGGTTCGGTGCTAAATATATTCTTAACACCAACCGAACCGAATCGTACCGTACCGTTTACACCCCTGCCTATGAGAGTCATAATTATAATAAAATAAGAGAGAGAGCGAGAGAGAGAGAGAGAGAGAGAGAGAGAGAGAGCTTTTGAAAAAATATTTACAAATACATAGAAAAATTTAGAATTTTAATTATTAATAAAGTTTACCACTGATCTGTAATATTTTTTTTTCTAATTTTACACTGAATTGCTATTTCCCCCCAAAAAATATATGAGTTGCAACCAAATACTACATGAAATATAATTAAAAAACTTTTAGATCATAATAAAAAAAATGTCGGAACTAATATCAAAATGAATTATAATTAATCTATATAATAAAGCAGGACGGTTTTTGAATCTTCAACATATTTTTGTCCTAATAGGACATTTGGATGGCACAGATCTGTTCAAATTATAAAATAATAGCTGAGATATATTTTTTTTAAAATGTCCTATATATACATTTTCTACTTTCCCGCTTCTCTCTTTTACTTTTTCATTTTCTCACCCATCTTGCCATGATCATATGATTCCACATTCCTTTCTCTTTTATTTTTATTTTTTTATTTTCTCCCGTTTTTATTTTTCTCTCTATTTGTTTTTTTTTTTCTCTTTTTTGTTAACTTATTTTTATTCATATTATATGGAAAAGTCTGCGATCCCAGATTTAGGAGTCAAATTTTACTGTGTGTAGTGAAGAATAAATTAATGAATTTTATAGTCCACAAATTAAATGAATTTGAATAATTAATTTTTATTTTTAAATATATTGAATATCTGATAGATTTCGTAAATTTAGACCTCATATGAATCTTCAACATCTATATAATAAAGCAAGACGATTTTTCAATCTTCAACATATTTTTGTCCTATTAGAACATTTGGATGGCTCAGATCTGTTCAAATTTTAAAACAATGGTTGCATATACATTTTCTACTTTCCCGCTTCTTTCTCTTACTTTTTTCTTTTCTCACCCATGATTCCCATGATCTCATCTTTCTTCCGTTTTTCTTTTTATTTTTTTATTTTCTCCCGTTTTTCTTTTTCTCAGTATTTGTTTTTTTTTCTTCTCTTTTTTGTTCAATATATTTTACACATATTTCGAAACAATGTATATATGTCCGTAATACACTAGGACATCACAAATATACATACAATTTTTATATAATTATATAAGTAAAAGCAATATTGTATGTATGTCAGTCACATCTATCTATCTAGTTATATATTATATAAGCAAAAGTAAGTTTTCGTGAAGAGTTTTATGAGAACTCCAAAATTTTATAATAAATTTGTGATTTTATCAAATTAAAAAATAAATTTAAATAGTGTTGGGATTACAATTATATTATAATCCTAATATTATTTACATTGTGCCTTCAGACACAAATATATGCTAGTACTTTAATAAATCATAACTAAAATGCACAAAAATTGTAACTAAAGATATATATGATACACATCCTAAAAAGGGTGAGTACCATAGAATTTCGCTGAAGTATAATAGTTTTACTAGTACCACAAATAATAGTACCACATACTACTTATTTGGAAAAACAACAATGCTACATACCACTAATTTAGCATCTCTAACCCACCACTAATGAGGTGGAAAAGGGAAAAAACAAAAGAAAAAAAAAAAAACAAACACAAACAAATGATGTGGCAGTGGGTGGGACCCACTGCCACATCATTAGTGATAGCACTAATTAGTGCTCCCAAGCATTATTGTTGGAAAAAAATAATTACCATATATTTAGACTCAGAACTGTCATGGTGCGCGACATGACATTCTTGAATTACCAGGGTGATACATATTGAATTGATACATATAAATGAATCTGAGTTATAAATTAATATTTTTGAATAAAATTGGGAGTGAAATTTTTAAGTTTGTAGTATTATTAATTTAGAATATTATTTTATTAGATTTAGGATTTATAGAGTTTATTTATAGTACGGAGGGAACTCGTGGGGATAGAAAACCGTTATTTGGGCTTTTGGCCTATCACCAATTCTGTATTGGTGATCCGAATCATTCAATTTATTAAGTATTTTATGTGTTTCATTTATAAAAAAAAATTATATCGATATGATAATCGTGAAATATTTAATTTAAGGCGTCTGTCACAAAAAAAAAAATAAAAAAATAAAATAAAATGATTTTGTTTATTTTTACACATTACTTGCTCTAGAAAGTAAGTATAAAAAACAAGGTTTTGGCTTTGGTCCAGTCCAAGATCGGATTAGACCATGCTGTTGGGGCCTGTGAGGGGCCTACACGAGTCCCGCTCGGATAATCTGAACCTGTTCAATGTGTAGAACTTGTCGAGTATTATATGCCTGTAAAAAATCACGTTGATCGGATATCGATAACTATGGGATCAAAATAATTTTTTGTCAACCATTAATTTATTCACCATCCATTATTTTTTTATACAAAACTAATTTGATCACATAGCTATTGGTATCCGATCAACATGATATTTTACAGACATATAGTACTCGACAAGTTCTACATATTGAACGATTCGAATTATCAAAACAGGACCCGTAATTGACCTCCAGAGACCCAACAGCATGGTTCAGTCCGATCTTGGACTGGACCAAAGCCAAACCCAAAAACCAATAAGATTAGGGAGCCTCCCCAATTTATCCGAAAATTTACCAATTGTCTACATGGCAACCCACCTCAAAGTAGAGTCTTTTAAGAAAACTTTATTGGTTCTAATTTTTTGAATTCAATTTTCTAAAAATTAACATTTTTTTATTTTTCATATATTTTTTTTTCAGTGAATTTTTTAAATATTTTTTCCAAAATATTACACTTCTTAATTGTATTTATATTAACTGTATCTAAAAAGTAAAAAAAAAAAAAAAAATTCACTAAATATCAAAAATACACCAAAAAAAAAAAAAAAAAAAAAAAAGAAGAAGAAAAAGAAGAAGAAGAAGAAGAAGAAAATTTTAGTACATTTTCATATTAATGTGCATTTATTATTATTTTAAAATTACTTTTCAGGTATATCTAGGTTATGTATATCTAAAAAGTAAAAAAAATTGCTTGAAATGCTAAAAAAAATTACTAAAAACAAAATAATACGAAAAAATTAAAAAAAAAAAACTTCCAAGTTTGGCTAACCTAAAAAAGTGCACTTATTTCATCTTTTTATCTTTTTTGGGTCACATCAATCAACATCTCCTCTCTACTTTTTCTACATATAATACAATAAAAGTCAAAAAGTGCACTTATTTAGTCTTCCCAAACTTGACCTAATTTTCATAAAATTGAATTTAGAAAATTGGAACCAGAGAAGGTTCCAATTAATTAGGTTATCAATTTATTATTATTATATAGAGACAAGTAGAGAAAAATAGTTATGTATTTATTTCTTTTTGTTTTTCCTAGAATAAGTCATAAGATTGTAGCACCATGATACACATAACTAAGAAATAAAATAAAATGAACACGTCCTCCAAATATATATATATATATAGTTCTCTTTGGTTGCGAATTTAGAATTTGTGTTCTAATTTTTTTTTTTATCCAAAAATTAGAAACTAATTTGATAAAAATAAATACTAAAAAACACATTTTAAAATTTTTTAAAATTATTATTTACCAAAAAAGGGAAAATCATATACTAAAAAGAATGAGTTTTTTTTTTTTACCAAACTAAATTTTGAATGTTTTTTAGAATTTTTTTAGAAATTTTTTTTTTTTTTTTTTTTTGAAAACTCAAACAAACAATTGAATCAGATACAGTGATATAGGTTCATTGACTTTTTAATCAAAAAAAAAAGGGGGAAAAAAATGTTGATATTTAAAGATGATTTTTTTTTTTTTTTTTTTTTTTTTTTTTTTGTAAATTGTTTATATGGGACTTGAATTAATTAATTGGTAATCACTTATTTATGTGATTTTGTTTTCTTTTTCTTTTTCTTTTTTTTTTTTGGTTATGTATGTGAGTTTTATTAATAATCATTTATTTATATTCATATGAATTTATTCTCTCTTTATATGAGTAATATAGATTGATAACTTAATTAAATTATGTTGAAGTTAGATGATTGTATATATTTTTTCCACATTTAAATAAAAGCAACCTCCATATTAAGATGAGGTTATCATATGGACAATTAATGAATTTTTAAGTAAATTAGGTATGGAAAATTATGGAATGTTTCTGGAATACTACACTGATCATTATTCACTATATCTCTCATCTTTTCTAATCACCCAATACTATTACCCATATTTTCTACCAATTACAATGTTTTAGAATACTATGTGTCTATATTTCGAAATTACTGAATAATTATCCGGCCCACACAAATTGTCTTCATTTAATTGAAACAACCACAAATGCAAAATCAATATACTAAAAAAGAAAATAAATAAAAATGTTGGGCTGTTTTTCCAAGACAAGAGGTGGGTCTGAATGACAGTCAGCTGAACTTCACACAAACACACACACACTGGCTTATAAATACTCTTACCACAATCCGCTCTCACAAGCTCTTTCTTCTGTTGCTACTTTCACCTTCTGCTTTAGTATTGAAAATTTATATATGGAGGAATCCAGACAAGATTGGAAGGTTTTCAAGTTGCCGAGGTGTGGCATTTGAGATCAAACCACATTCAGACCCATTCGCCATCACAACTCCGGCCATAGACGAGCGCCACGGAAGCAAAAAGACAATGGCTTCCATGGGGCAGCTTTTCAAAAATAGTCCCTTCTTCCAGCATCATACAAAGGTCCACAAGTCGAGCCAGTAGCCATTTCTGTGATCTAGAACTTGAGGGTGACGATGAAGATGACGACACTTTAAACTCTTTGGAAGAAGGAAACGAGGAAGAGGAACTGAGCCCAGTTCCCCTTCCCCTTCCTGCTTCCAAAAGCCACTGCCAACTACCTCCAAAGGCCCCAAAGCCCAAAGTTTCATCAAGACTATCGATTATACTGCTCGATCAAGGCCTTTTCACGGTCTACAAGCGACTCTTCGTAGTTAGCTTGGCCTTAAACATCACCGGTTTAATCCTTGCAGCTACCGGGGAATTTCTCATATGCAAGGCGAAGAGCTGCTCTCTTCTCTATTGGCAACATTCTCACTTTGACTCTGTGTCGAAGCGAGGTGTTCTTGAGGGTTGTCTTCTGGCTTGCCGTGAAGATCTTTGGCCGGTCGTGGGTGCCTCTGCCACTCAAAACCGCCCTGACATCTCTCCTACAGTCTCTAGGAGGGATACATAGTAGCTGTGGTGTTTCCTCCATTGCTTGGCTTGTATACGCTTTAGTCCTCACTCTCAAAGACAGAGAAAACAGTTCTACCGGAATTGTATGGGTTGCATCGACGATTCTCTCCCTTCTCGCCTTCTCTGCCTTAGCAGCATTCCCTCTCGTCCGCCATCTCCACCACAACGTCTTCGAAAGGACTCATCGTTTCGCTGGATGGACTGCTCTAGCTCTCCTCTGGGCTTTTATAATCCTTACTATCTCTTACGATCCAAAAACCAAATCCTATAGCAACCAACTGGGATCTAGATTGATAAAACAACAAGAATTCTGGTTCACACTAGCCATCACACTGCTAATAATCCTCCCATGGCTGACAGTGAGGCGTGTTGCAGTTAAGGTCTCGGCTCCTTCTACCCACGCCTCGATAATCAAGTTCCAAGGTGGTGTCAAAGCGGGTATATTGGGCCGAATCAGTCCATCACCGTTATCTGAATGGCACGCATTTGGTATCATTTCGGACAATAAGAAAGAACACATGATGTTGGCTGGTGCAGTTGGGGACTTCACAAAGTCATTGGTTTCAAACCCACCAAGCCATTTGTGGGTTAGACAGGTTCACTTTGCTGGTCTCCCATACCTTGTCAACATGTACGATCGAGTTTTGCTCGTGGCGACTGGCTCGGGTATCTGCGTCTTTTTGTCATTTCTGTTGCAGCCTTGTACAGCTAATGTTTGCTTGATTTGGGTTGCGAAAGGGATTGAGCAGAACTTTGGAAAAGAAATTAAAGATTGGGTGAGTGGGTACCCGAAAGAGAAAGTGATTGTTCATGACACCGCAGTGCTTGGCCGTCCCAATGTGTCTCAGATGAGCGTCGACACCGCGAGGAACTGGAAGGCTGAAGTGGTTATTGTTACAAGTAATCCAGAAGGGAGCAGAGATGTTGTCAATGCTTGCAAAGCTGAAGGAATTCCTGCATTTGGCCCCATTTGGGACTCTTAAAAAAGTTTTAGAATTGGGTTAATATTTCCATTCTAAAGTCTTGCTTGGTTTAAAGGAATTTGCAGTGATTGAACTAGGTGTTGAAAATGGCAGCCATGCAGTATTCCCTTTGGAGGTTGAAGAATTCAAAATAAATTCGTATTGTTGTGTTTAGTTTGAATTGTTCACAATATGTGTTCACATTATTAGATTTAGCTATAAATATGTAATGTGTTTAACTGTTCCAAGTGTGGGAGGTAGAAAAAGAAAGGTGAGAGCGTGAGAGAAAGAGAAGCTTTCTCCTATGTGTTTGTTTTCTGTATTTTGTCACAAAATTACTGAGTGAAGTGTTTACATTAGTTTCTCTCTGAAAGTGCTTTGAACAACCCTAAGTAGTTTTAAGAGTCTCCTCCCACCAATAGAATAGATATCAATATTCATATGTTTGTGTTACAATTGTTTTTAAAAATAAAACAAATGGCAAATATATTTTGCAAAATAGTCCGTCCATGTTTTTAAGTCACCGTTGCCCCCACCACTCCACTACCACCATCGCCGTCACCTCTTCATTACCATCGTCGCTCTATCTCCACCACCTCCGCACTACCATCGACACTCCACCACCACTGTCGCTATCGCTGCCACTTCTCATCTACCATTACCATTCCTGTTGCTGCCACTTCTCATCTACCACTACCATTCCTATTGCTGCCACTCCACTACCACTACCACCATCGATTCCATTCCACCATCACTACCACCATCGCCATTCCACTACCACTACCTCTCCACCAACACCACTGCCACCATCGTTGCCACTTCACTACTAACGTTGCTTTTGCCACTCTACCACCACCACTACCATCATCGCTAGTCCAACGCTACCGAGGTCATATTAGGAAAAGTTGATGGCTTAAATGAATTAATTGGGTTCATTTGTCTAATTCATATCGAATTCAACCCAACCTACTTAAATCTATTTATTAATTGGATAGGTTTGGGTTTGATTGTTTCAAATGCATAACCTATTCTAACCCATTCAAACTTGCTTGTTTGCCACTTCTAATTTGGAACAATCTCATTGTTAGATCAAAACAAATTTTAAACAAGTAGTTTTAATTTGATCACATTAATGGCATATAGTACTTAGGGGTGTAATTTTGGCCTGTGCCCCGCGGGCAGCCCGAAACTCGGCTGCGGCCCGAGGTGGGCCCGACCCGTTAAGGCCCGTTTAGGCCCGAGCCCAAGCCTAACCCGAGGCCTTGGGCTTGGGCCATCGTTTTGAAGTCCGGCCCATTGGCCCGCCCAAAAGACCGACCCGAGGCCTGGCCCACCCAATGCCAAGTGTTATTTTTAATGAAAAATAATAAAATTTTGGTAGAAAAAATTAAAAAAATAAAGAAATTGTTTAGACCCGCCCAAACCCGCCTAAAAGCCCAATCCCAAGCCCGAGGCCCGGCCCACTGGCCCGCCAAAGCCTGAATATCCTTGGACCTGGGCTAAAGCCTGGGCCTTGGCCTAATTTTTTGGCCCGTGGGCCAACCCGGCTCAATTTTTTGGCGGGAGCCCGCAAGGCTCAACATGGGCCGGGCCGGGCCAAGTCGGGCCAAAATTACACCCCTAATAGTACTCAATAGAGGAATTGAACAAATCAATGTTTTGATTGCCTTTTTTTTATTAATCATAATTAAATTGCTCTCACTACTTGGAAGGAATTTAACTAATCAACGAGTCTATATAACTAATTTAAAGTTCAAAGAGGCATTCAAAGATCAAAAGTTCAACTCTCTCTTACTTGGATGCCTTTTTCACTTGTATTTGTTTATTGTCTTTTTTGTATTTTATGAACTTATAACTATATTTGGACTTTGTTCCATATAAAATTTAATTTTCAATTTAATTTAATGTTCAATTTCATGGCAATAACTGCCTCTAAAAAGTTCATGAGAATGACCACCTCACATGCCGTTGCTTAGGTCATTAATATGAAAAAATTATTAATTGATCCAAGAACACCACGAGACTATTGAAGAAACTCTAGTATATATTGAATAACAAAACCTCTACAACTAGTATATAATGAAAACAATATCATAGAAAACACTAATCTCCTAACTGACTAACCCCCTAACCAACTAACCACTCCTCTAACCAATTCTATTGTGAGTCATACTCATCTATGATGCAGTGCATCATACTTTAAGGTGTGACTCACCACTAGCTGATGTAGTATCCTTATCATTCCCCCTCAAGCACATGGCAGAGGCAGAGACCATGAGCTTGTGAGTGAGGTAAGAAAATCTGGAGGTGGATAAAGACTTGGTGAAAATGTCAACCAGTTGATCTGAAGTGGGAACATACTTGAGGAGTATTTGAGTAGCCACCTTCTCTCTTACAAAGTGACAATCGACCTCTATGTGTTTGGATCTGTTGTGAAAAACTAGATTAGCAACTAGAGACACGGAGGAGAGACTATCACACCACAATATGGGAGTAGAAGTTTGAGGAATGCAGAAATCAACAAGCAACATTTGTTTCCAAGTTAACTCAGCTGATGTATTGGCCAAAGACCTATATTCTGCTTTTGTAGAGGATCTTGAAACTGTAGATTGTTTATTTGATGACCAAGAAAGGTAAATGCAATACCCAGGGGTGAATCTTCTGCCAGTTTGATCACCAACCCAATTTGAATCACTAAAAGCTTGTAAAAGAAAATTGCTAGATTGGAAAACTAGAACATGGGCTAAAGTACCCTAAACATATCTTAGTATTCGCTTGACAATTGCAAACTGTCCCACAGTAGGGGAATGTATGAATTGGCAAGCTTGGTTGACAGCATAGGATAGCTCGGGCCTAGCATTGAATAACAAAATCATTAAAATCAGTATATGTTGAATACAATATCATAACAAACACTAAATCTCCTAACTGACTAACCTCTTAACCTCCTGACCACTCCTCTAACTAAGGGCTGATTTGGGGTAACCTGAATCAGCCAAAAAATCAAAAAGTTATTCCAAAATCCAAAAAGATATCACTATTCATCCAAAAAAAAAAAATAATTAAAAAATTAATTTTCTACCAAAAAAGTACACACCGAAGTCAACAATTTGCAGCTGCTGTGCTGCGGCAGTGACCAATGTTGAAATGATTGGGTGTGATTTGCACACACACCGCTGTTTGGCTTGTGGGGGCTATCACGGGTCCCGTTTTGATAATCTGAACCATTAAATGTGTAGAACTCGTCGAGTACTATATGTCTGCAAAAAATCACATTGATCGGATATCGATAACTATATGATCAAATCAGTTATATATAACAAATGGATGGTGTTATAATTAATGATTGAAAAATAAATAAATCTGATCAGATAGCTATCAATATCCAATTAACTTGATTTTTTATAGGTACATAGTGTTCGACGAGTTATACACATTGAACGGTTCAGATTATTAAAACGGGACCCATGATGACCCCCACGGGCCAAACAAAACCGTCCAATGCTTTGTACAAAAATTAGCCAATAATTTCCAATTCCAATACACTCCTTCCGATTTGTACGGCTGGGGCCCACCTCTCGCTAATCATCTCGTACACACTTTTTTATACAAATTTTTAATACACATTTTTCCATAAAAATCCAAAAAGTTAACCCAAACCTCCATATTTTTTTCTCAACTTTTTTAGTCCAAAAAGACAAAAAGTGCACTTTTTTAGGACACCCCAAACCAACCCTAATTCTATTGTGAGTCATACTCATCGATGATGCAGTACATCATACTTTAAGATGTGACTCACCACTAGCTGATGTAGTATCCTTATCAACTATGCCCCTAGCCGATCACAAACCACCATGCCCCCTTATGTTCCCCAATCTCCTAACACAAAATCATGGACCCTACCCCATTCACAAATCACAATGCATGTGGAGCACCACCTGATGCTACCCCTGAATCAACTAGTAACTTCTCCAATATGCGTAGAGTAGTGGGACCACTAGAACATTAAGTGTTATATATATTCTTATAACTCGAGCACACGTAAAACACTCACAATAGAACAAATATATGTTGGCAGCCATCATCTACCTCACTCTCCCTCTTCATCTCCCTCGCTATTGTCCATTATCTATTGTCTATTATTTGTCATCTCATCCTTCATCTGCTTTCGTTTTCTCATTATCTTTTTTCTTTCCTTTTATTTTTATTTTTATTTTTTATTTTTTTATCACCAAAATAAAATCTTTATTGATGAAACAAAACATTCATTACGTATGAGCAACATCAACAAAGAGAAGACGAGCACAAATTGCATCATAGTACCAAACCTTAATCCTAACTAGGTTAGCAGCAAGGAAGGCACCCAATCATATGCTAACTCAAGTCGAGATAGTGGGTGAGGAACCAATACGTCCACCTACACCAAATACAATCAAAAGTCAAACAACCAGCAAAAGCAAAAAAAAGATGAGCAATAGCCATTGATCACTAGGGCTCACAAACGCAGCAGATTCACCTTAGCCCCAGTAGCAGAGCACAAACCACCAATTCAGATGCACTTCCTCACTACTTGAATATTTATTACTAGTTCATTGCTGGAATAGAAACATCCCCTATCTTGAGTTTTCAGCCAAAGGTCAATTCTGACTTTAATCACCTTACACAATTCCTCCTTGTTTGGTTATATGCCATTAAACACACAATCATTTCTATATTTCCACAATGACCAAATAACTGATATTAGAATAGCTCTCCACATTTGCTTCTCTTTATTTTTGAACTTCCAACCAAGTCACCATTGCATCAGACACTCTATTGACCCTAATAATACCCACTGCAGTCCCTACCAGTCTATAATGTTTGACCAAATTTGCCATACAAAAGGTCAGAAGAGTAAAATAGGATTCAAAGACTCCATCTCAGATTGCAAAACACAGAGAGCAGGACAACATTACCCCTCAATACTCCAATTCTGCCCAGGAATGCAGATGTCTTGAGCCTCCCTTTTTATGCCATCCAAGTTATGAATTTTGCCTTATTTGGTGGTGAGATCAAATAAGTCCACACCACTTGTAAACAATGCTTACCTTAAAGGCCGCCCCTGTCTGATCTGTTTTCCATGTCAAGGAATCCATATAATCCATGCTTAATCTAGGGCTTGCACCCAAAGTGCTTTGTAATCTTTCAACCTCTTCTTCTTACCATCTATGTAATGATCTGCTGAAGTTGAAAATCCTCCTATTCATATTTTCTGTACTGGCCAATTGCATACCCAACAATTTCTTTATCTGTGGCTAATTGGTATAACCTGGGAAAGAGATTCATAAGGCTATCTTCGCCCACCCACTTGTCTTTCCAGAACATGATCCTGTTGCCATTACCAACCCTGAGTTCTACATTTTCCACAAAGAAATCATACAATCTAGTGTTTGTGTGGGCTATACCAAACACCTTCTTTCAGATTTTAGATAAAGGGGCAGAGTTGTTAGTAACTGGGAACCATTTTCCCCCCAATGAGCCATATTTGCTACAGATTACTGACTTCCATAGAGCATCATTCTCAATGGCATATCTCCACCATTTGAATGTGATTGTAATACCCCAAAATTTATAGAACTCGATTACCATAAATTTATTGAACCAGATTACTAATATTCATCTTTTAATTCGAATTCTAATCAAATTATACCTGCAGAAGCCAATAAAAATATCTAGAATTTATGACAATCATAATCAAAATAAATCTCCTTTCCATTATATTTCATTTCATTGAAATTCGAAATTTTTACAAAAGGAATCACAAGAGATTATACATTCACAACTCTATAAGCCTGAATCTATAGCATGTGATAAACTACTCCAATTCTATCTAAACTACTCCAATTCTATGTAATTATCCAAATAAAATGTCATATATGCTTACATACTACGAGGATTGGAACCTTGTTACAAAAAGAAATGCGTCTTTACAACACAAAAATAAACCTATGTCTATACAAAACAGACAACAAAACCAACCTTCGTGCTCCACAACTCTCAAGCCTTCAACAAGGGAGAGGCATATCACCAATCACAAAAGAATGAGCACTAATGCCCAGTATAAATAATATTAACAATGTATATGAGTGATAACATAAGTATGATCATGAATGCAATATGACGCCATTTTATGCCAAAGGTTTTCATTTCCATAGAGACAACCATGCAAGTTTTCCAAAAATGTTTCAAGTTCCACCAATTCCAATTATCAATTATTAAACTGTAAATACTCTTTTCGTCCCAAAAAAATAGTCCCTTTTGGGAAATCTAACTTTTTTTAGTAGTACAATTATTACACTTTGAAAATATTGATTTTCTAAAATTACCCTTTGATAGTACATTTTTTAGAGAATATCAGTTGTCATAATTGTACTTTTTGTGTTGTTAATGAATTTTAAAAAAGGACAGAATAAGAAATTCATATTATTTTAGTCCTTGATTTTTGAAAAAAGACTAATATTTTGGGACAATGAAAAATAAAATAAGTGACTAATATCTTGGGACGGAGGGAGTAATAAACTGAAAATCTCTATGCCTGCAAGTAGTCTATCAAAGAACGACTAAAAATATTCTACATTCTCTAGCTATTAATCAAGAGGGCAATTGGACACCTATTCCACGCAAATTTCTGGACTTTCACTAAAGACTTGAAGCCAACTTAATTCTCTTCACAAATATTTGTATCCTAGATTTTACAATGTTATTTACTTCAATAATTTCACCCATTTCCGAATTCCAAAGAAATACTTGCAACAACTTTTTCTAAAACAGATGTAATAGTACACATGGGAAAACATGAAATAGTTAATGCTATACATGAGTTGCAAATGGTTTCAATTTTCCTAGTTTTCAATTCAATACTACAACAATGCAATCCTCTACCGATTGCAAACAATAGTTATCTCTATCAAAGTATTACATTAAGGTAATGCAGGAGCAGAACTAACAAAGATACTAATATTTCCAATAGATTCAATAAGTTCCAATGCTTCTAAGAAAATACACAAATTCAATGATAATTCATCAATTTCTAACATCTCTCCAACAATTCAATCATACACAATTCACACTCCCATTTTCCAAATTTTCTAGTGTTTTAGGAAAAATTTAGGGCTCCCTCAATTTAGATACAACACTTTGAAAAATTTAGGGCTTCCTCAATTTAGATACCACACTTTGGAAAATTAGGGCTTCCTTAGGTTAGGTTGTAATTGAGAAATTTATAAAAGTGAACAAGCCCTAATTTTATACCAGGGTAAATTACATTGACACCCCCTTCAGGTTTGGTCCAATTACAACCCACTCCCTGACGTTTTAGAAATTATATTTCCACCCCTGTGGTTAATAGTCTCATTTCACAAACCTCAGCTTATATAAAAGATAACAACTCCTAATAGAAAAACATAGGAAATTACATTAAAAAAAATAAGTAAAGGAAAGGGAAAAAAAAAAAAAGAAAAAAAAAAGAGAAAATAAAGCAAAACAAAAAAAGAAAAAGTACATGAATTTAATGTTTTCATTTCGTCTAAATAATTACAATAATAATTACAATGACAGGATTTAGTATAATTTCCCAAATGTCAGGGTGATATGTATTAAACTCAAACCTCAGGGGTATAAGTGCAATTTACCCTTTTATACCATATAAATCATAAAAATTCCCAACTTCTCCAAATAATCATAACTAACAAAATACCACATAATCATGGTAAAACAAATATACAAAGTAATAGAATCCCTACTCAAATTACGGAAGGAGTAGAAAAAATTCTAAATTTCAGAGTTGTGCAAATGATGATCGTCTCTGATGAAATCGACGCTCTTGACGCTCTCTACACTCTTAATGAAAGGAGCAATGTGAAATTCTAACTCTGAGTGGGGTGGATCGAAGGATTTGTATATTTTGTGTAAGGTTTTAGAGAGAGAGAAAAGAGTTTTTTGAATAGAGAGAGAGAGAGAGAGAGAGAGAGAGAGAGAGAAATGAGGAGAAAATGAAGGGAAAGAGTCATAAATCAAATTTTAGTCAAAGCGATTGCTCACACTTACAAGAGTGAACGATCGCCTAAAACGAGATCAATCGTCTACGATCGAAGCATTTTGCTGAAAATTCACCCAAATAAAATAGACAGTGTGATCGATCGCACTCTCATGGGCTATCAATCGACCAAGTGAGATCGATTCGTTCTCGATCTCTACGTTCCACTTCAATTCGGCCCAAAATAAATATGAAAAGCGATCGATCGCTCCCAAATGCGATCGATTGAAATCCCAAAAATTTGTTCAAAAGGATTGGACACCTTCAACCAAGCCAAAAATTCAAAAAAAAAAAAAGAAAAAAAAAAAGGAAGAGAAATAAGGCAACTCCCAAAATGAATAGGCGATAGAAAAGTCAAGTGATTCAATACAAGTAACTAAAAGTGCCAAAAGGATCGGGTTTTGACCCGAGCCGTTAGATTGATTAATGATTACGAAGTGTTTTGACAAGTTAGTAAAAGTTAATTTTTTTATTTTTTAACCTTTTTTTTTGACTTTTTAATCAAAAAAAAAATTGGTTTTTTTGGCTGAAAAAATTAAAAAGTCAAAAAATTAAGATAGCGTTTGGTAAAATTTTTTAAATATGATCTGAGAATAGGAATTATATTTTGAGTTTGTGAGTTTTGAAATTATGATTTGAGTGTGAAAAAATTGTTTTAAAAAGAGTTTTTAATTGAGAGGGGAGTTTTTGATGTGACATATGATATTTAATACAAAAACTTACAATTTATAATCAAACACACAACTCAAAATTCTATTAAAGCTCATAAAAAAATTTTAAAAATTCGAAAAATATTTTCTGTTGAATATATAAAAAATAACATGTATCAATTGAAATAAAAAAAAAATTTTGAAAACTGTTCCGGTCAACCGACCGGACAACGGGTAAGACGTCCGATGGGACGACCGGTTAGTCCAAATTTTTCCTTCTTCGACCGAGTTTTCAAAAGTGAGCATGAAATTAATTTTTGAAAGCTGCAAACAAACGTCATATGCAAACTAAATGATGGAACTAAAGTTCCAAAACCCTTCCAAATACAGCCTAACCTTTTTAACTGATTGCCAAAAGACTCCTATGCGAAGAGCCACAATTTTAATCTAGTGTGCTTGTCATTCGTTTGAGGGCTAATTTTTTAAGTTCATCATTCATATATACCACTACCCTTTTGCCATCAACCATTAATTTTCATCTCTAGATCATCTGCCTTCCTTTCATGGATTAGAATGTGACTTGAGAAGATTTACCGCTCATCCATTGTATCTCATTCACTACTCACCTTCCTCTTGTTTTTATGTACCCATTGCAGATCACTTAAAAAATTTGAAACCCAAGTTTTTTTTTTTTTTGTTGTCTACCGTCCCTCTCATATGAAAACAAATCCCCGTTTCTATAGAAAAAGTTTCGATTTAGACCACTAATACACTATCACTAAAAACAATACTAATTACGTGGTAGTGTAAGAAAAATAAATAAATAAATAAAGGTCAAACTATCACATTAGTGTGGGGTCTACATCTCGTCACGTCATTAGTGGCCTATTTAGTGATGTTAAATTAGTGGTATAAAGCGTTTTTGCTATAGAACACAAAGGTGATTACATCATTTCACTTTAAAAATATCAGTATTTAATGTGTGAAATTTCATACATCTACAAACAAAACAATGAAACATCCACCTTATGTTATTATGAAATTTCATGCTTTTCCTTTGTCTCACTTTAAAAAAAATAAATAAATCTCATACAAGTGTTAAATTTTTACCTTTCCAAATAAAAAAGGTGCAATATCCATCTTATAGAAGTGTGCAATATCATTCTCATCATAGTGTGAAATTTCACATTTTCACATTGTTTTATTATAGAAGTAAGAAATTTAAATTTGAAAAAATAAATTTCATAAAAATTTTAAATTCCACTTTCACTAATATAAAGCTGTCCATCTCATATGAGTGTAAAATTTCGTACTTCTACACATGAAATTGTGAAACCTCCAACTGATATAAGTTTGAAATTTCAAAGTTTCACAAGCAAGCTATGAAACAATTACAATTTCACAATTTTACATTGTCTCGTTATAAACGTAAGAAATTTCTACAGTAGTTTTATGTTTGAATCACGTTTATCTTAGAAAAAATATATGACAATTATAATTTCAAGAGTAGCAATCTATTTTTTCTAATATAAATGTGATTTAAACATATAGCTACTGATATCTAATCATTTTTAATTTTTTACATGAATATTTTACTCAATGAATACTAAAGTGAATGGTTCAGATCACCGAAGTCAATCCCAAAATGAGCCTACCAAGTCCAAACACTCTCTCAAGTTGAGATGGCCAACTTGAGATAATTCAAACCCCTTTCTTTCTCAATTACAAGTTACAACTTGCAAGGTATAGTACTATTGGAAAAAATTTATTATTTATATTTTTACAGTATTGGTTTGAATCATTTTTGCTTTAAATTTGAAAGAAACTATATAAGGTATTATCTGTAAAATTCTCTCAAGCTCATGGGATTTAATTAAATTGTTGACTTTGTGTGTAATTACATCATATCTTAAGCTCACAGTATCATTTTATTTTTTCCATCTAAGTCTATTTTCATCATTAAAATAATTCTAGTTAAAGCTTTTTCAAGTTTTGTTCATCTTCTTCATCAGAAGTGTATTCAGAGTCCGATTTATATTATGACATAAGTTCTTTTAATTCATTGTCAAATTCTATTTCATACTATATTGGTCCATATTTTGCTTTAGAAAATAATAATTGTTTAAGATATTAAATTATAATAAACCTCTTTAAACTATGACTCATTTGCAAATTTGTATTATCTTATTGCAGTTAACTATTTTTATTAGGATTCTGTTACAAATTTATAGAAAATTAGATCATGTGTAAAATACATGACATATTTATTGAATTTTTAGGACAATAATACTCATTATTGATTGTTTTAGAATAATATACTTTTATCAAATGATTTTATTTTCACTTTGCCTCCCTTATCTTAGTGGCAAAGTGGCTTTATTGGCCTAAAAATTTAATAAATGTTTCATATGTTTTACCCAATGATCTAATTTTCTATAAATTCTTAATAGAATCCTAACAAAAAGAGTTAACTGAAATAATATAATATTTTGAGGGGGTTAACTGTTGAATTTTAAAGTTCAACGGGGCAAAATGTAAATGGGTTATAGTTTATGGGGGTTTATTGTAATTTACCCTTATTTTATTTGTTTGTTAGGATTTTATTTGCAAAATTCCCTTCTCTCTAGAAAGCCAACATTTACACTCTTCATGAAATTTCACTACAATAAATTAAGATTTTATATTCAAAATTTTCAGGACAAAATCACTTTTTATGGATGAAATGTGTTTGTTGACAAAAGTTTATTATTATGTTTTTAGCTGTAAAATTGGACATTTGTGATAAATTATTATCTTTTAGGACTATAGTTTCTGTCGAAACAAATAAACCTTTTTGGGATCAAATTAAAATTTTCATTTATTAGCGACATTTTTAATTTTTGTCGCCAAAAGTCTTATTTTTGACTTTTTAGAATAACATTTTAGCAACTATCTTGGCAACGATAGGAATTGACCTCCAAATGTTTTTTTGTAACAAAATTCACTTTTGGGGATAAAAAAAATTTGGTCCTTAAATTTTTTATTTATTTATTTATTTTTTTCTTGAACATAGAGAGGCTTCTCGATGATCGTGAAAGAAGTTCTTAGCTTTTTATTAAAATTTTAGAAGTTACTAAATTTTTAATAAAACTTTCTTTTTTTATTTTTAAGAGAAATTTTCTTTATTTCTCTTAGTTCTTTAGATATATTTCACTACTAACGATATTATGATTTCTTCATATAATTAAAGTTTCATTTCTAAGTTTGAGGATCTTGAAAGGTCATAAAAAGTAACTTAAAATTAAAATTAGATTATGAAAATATATCAAATAAGCTAAGGCTATTTTGTGATTTATGAAAACCTAGACTGCTTTGTTATTTTTCACAAGATGATACCTATAACACTAGTTAATTTTCTAAAGCATTGTGAAGGGAATAATGCCCCAGGCCGGATGGGTTCAACTTGGCATGCAGAAAAAAATGCTGGAATTTTATGAAAAGTGAAGTGGTTCAGCCTATGAAAGATTTCCATGCTAATGGGATGTTGGCAAAAGAAATCAACAGTTCCTTTATCACATTGATACCCAAAAAAGATAGCCCTAGCAGCTTGAATGAGTATATCACATTGTTGGGCTCAACATACAAAATTCTTGCTAAGTTATTATCTAAGAGGTTGAAGAAAGTACTACCAGAAATCATAAGTTACGAACAAATAGCCTTTTGGGGGGATATAAATATTTTGGATGCAGTAATGATAGCAAATGAGGTGGTGGACTGGTGAAAGAAGTCAAGGAAGAAAGGAATTATTCTAAAGTTAGATTTTGAGAACACTTGTGATTCAATTAATTGGAATTTCCTGTTTTCTATGTTTTCTAACTTTAGGTTTGGGGATAAGTGGCTGAACTGTAACTACTTCAAAGATTTCTCTATTGGTCAACTGATGAATTTGCCCCTCAATGAGGCTTACGGCAAGGAGACCCCTTGTTCCCTTTCTTGTTCAACATTGCAGCTAAAGGCCTTCATTTACTAATAGAAAGGGCAAAGGAGATGGGTTTATTCAAAGGGGCAGTAATTGGGACCTCTATGTTAAGTATTTCACACCTCTAATTTGCAAATGACATTATAATTTTCTATGAAGCAGAATGAGAGGAGGTTTTGGCTAGTAAAAGGATCCTCAGATGTTTTGAAATTATGTCAGGTCTCAAGCTCAACTACGGCCAAAGTGTGGTCTGTGGGGTGGGTGTGAATGAAGCAACCATCAATGACTTTGCTACTAAACCAAATTGTCTCATCAGAAACTCCCTTGCTAATTGGGAATGGTAACAAGATCCATTTCTGGGCTGAGAATTGGTTCTTGAATTTTAAATTTAAAGATGAATTCTCCAAATTGTTTAGCCTTGCAATTAATAAGGGTGAGTCCCTAAGGGCATGTTTTGAAAAAAATGATTAGTCAGGTGAGTGCATCTTCTCTTTTAGAAGACCTCTCCTAGCTTGGGAGAAAGAAGAGGTGGACAAACTTAAAGAGATACTGGTTGTAGTGCCTGACCTTAGACATAATTACCCTGATGAGCTTAGATGGAATGCAACCTCTTCAGGCCTTTTACTGTGGCATCAATTAGAAAATGGTATGAAGTCAGGTTTGGGCCTAAATTCAAAATTCCTAAGCTACTGTGGTCGAATGTTGTTCATGTAAGTTTTCTAAATGAAACTGTATATTATATTGAATTAATTGAACAAAGAATGCATCACTTATATAGAGCACTAATTCCTAATCCTAAACTAATACACCACTGATATAGAATTCTAATAGATATAGAACATCTAATGGATATAGAACACTAAGTCCTAATCCTGAAAGGAAAAAGGAGAACACTGAATATAGGCATATTCTTACACCCCCACTCAAACTCAAGGTATTTTAGCAGAAAACATTGAGAGTTTGTCAAGAAAAAATCGAAACCGAGCAGTGGTGTGAGTCTTAGTGAAAAAGTCAGTAAGTCACAGATTTGAAAAGACAAAAGGCAGCAAGATAAAGCCAGACTGCAGATGCTGATAGACGAAGTGACAATCAATCTCAATATGTTTTGTCCCTTTATGGAGGACAGTGTTATGAGCAATTTGAATAGCACTTCGGTTGTCACAATAGAAAGAGGTCAGGGAAGACTGAAGGACGCCCAAGTCAGATAAGAAACCACAAAGCTAGACAATTTCAGCAATAGCATGAGCCATAGCATGATACTCAGCTTCGGCAGTAGAACGGGCAATAACAATTTGTTTCTTGTTTTTCCAAGAAATCAGGAAATCGCCAAGAAACGTACATAAACCAGAAATAGATTTACGATCATTAACATCACCATCTCAATCAGCATCAGCATAGGCCACCAAATCTAAGGAAGAAGTAGAAGAGAATAGCAAGCCCTGAAAGATAGTACTGCAAAGATAGCGAAGAATTCAAAGCAAAGCAGCCCAATGTGTAGAGCGAGAAGCAGAAACAAACTGACTAACCACATGGACAACATATGCAAGATCAGGGTGAGTAACTGTCAGATAAACTAAGCAACCCACAAGCTCGCGATATAATGTAGGATCGTCCAGAGGAATACCATCAGTAGGGTTGAGCTTTACATTAAGCTCAATGGGGGTATCAGAAAGCTTAACGTCAGTAAGTCCGGAACAACGGATAACCTCGTTGGCATACTTAGCCTGGGACAGAAAGTAACTCTTGGGAGAAGAAGCCACCTCAATATTAAGAAAATACCGCAATGGTCCCAGATCCTTAATTTTGAAGGTGCGGAAGAAATACTGCTTAACCTCAGAGATAGCAGAAGAGTTAGAGCCAGTGATGATCATATCATCCACATATAGTAAGAGGGCAACAAAACCAGCCGAGGTATGTCTCAAAAATAAAGCAGAGTCGAAAGCAAAATGATGAAACCCAAGTTCGTTAACAGCAGTTTGAAAACAATCATACCAAGTACGAGGAGACTACTTCAGACCATACAGAGTACGCCAAAGACGACAAACCTGGCCTGAGGAATAGTGAAGACCAGGGGGAGGAGACATGTAAACCTCCTCAGTGAGATGGCCATTAAGAAAAGCATTCTTAACATCCATCTGATAAAGAGGCCAAGAACGAACAACAACAACAGAGATCAAAGTATGGACAGTAGTCATCTTGACAACAGGAGCAAACGTCTCCTCATAATCAATACCATACTCATGGGAGAAACCTTTGGCAACCAGACGAGCTTTGTAGCGCTGAAGAGAGCCATCAAAATGAGTCTTGACTTTACAACCAACCAGATTCTTACCAGTAGACAAAGGAACCAACTCCCAAGTACTAGTTTTTTGTAGAGTAAACAACTCATCCTCCATAGCATGAACCCAATGAGGATCCTGATAGGCCTCCTTATAAGATTGAGGTTCTACAAAAGAGTGAATAGTAGACAAAAAAAATACGATAGGAAGCAAAAAAACAAGTATTAGACCAACCCAACCTGTTTGGAGAACGACGCACTTGAGGAGGATATCGGTGTGCAGCAGGATAAAAGTCGTCAGAAGCAAGAGGATCAGCAGTAGGGGCAGAGATAACTAGTGGAGGAGAAGCCTTGCGACGAGAATAAACTAACAACGGAGGAGGAGAAAAAGTCGAAGGAGAAATAGCCAGAGGTGAAGTAGGTAGAGAAGATGGAACAAGCTCAGGAGGAACTATGGAGATGTACTCATCAGATGGGACCTCAGAAGGAAATGGATTAATATGAACCAAATCCTCTTTGGAAACTGGAGCAGTGAGAGGAGGAAGCTGAAAGCAAGATAGACATTCGAGAAAGGCAACATGACGGGAGACATAAAGGCGACGAGAAATAGGGTCATAACAGCGATAACCTTTCTGAGTGAGACTATAACCCAAAAAGACACATAGGACAGACCGAGCACTAAGTTTAGTCTTATCTTTACAGGGTAAAAGGACAAAACAAACAGATCTAAACACACGAAGGAGTAAGTAATTAGGAAGTTGAAAAGATAGAGCTCATAAGGAGACCGATCAGAAAGAAGGGGGGTAGGCATACGGTTGAGAAGAAAAGCAGTAGTAAAAACTACCTTCCCCCAAAACGGAGCCGAAATAGAGGCAGAGAGAATGAGAGACCTAGCTGTTTCAAGGAGATGACGATGTTTACGCTCAGCTTGACCATTTTGGACAGGTGTATCAGTACAAGAAGTTTGGTGAATGGTACCCAATTTGGCTAAATATTCACAGAATTCCGTTTTAAAGTATTCTCTACCCAAGTTAGACCGAAACAATTTAATAGTAAACCCAAACTGTGTAGTGACCATAGACTGGAAAGTACGACATATATGATAGAAGATAGACTTATGAGTCGTAAGATAAACCCACATATAACAAGTGCAATTATCAATAAAAAAACACACTGTATATAGAACCCTCTTTAGTAAGAACAGGAGAGGGTCCCCAGACATCAGTATGAACAAGAGAAAAATGAGAAACAGAAATAGATGTACTTTTATTAAAAGGTAAAGCTGACATTTTAGCAAGTTTACACCCCCGACATTCATCAATTTAACTATGAGAAATTTTACCCAACAACCCTGACTGAGCTAAAGACTGTAAGTGGTTAATAGATAAATGACTGAGGTAAGAATGCCATAAGTAAAACTAACTCAACTGAGAATCTAACTGAAACGAGGAAAGTGCAGTTGAAGAGGTGGATAAAGGGAGATGCAAGCTTTCAACCACATAGAGATCTCCAACTCTACGGCCGGTCCCAATCTACTTCTTGGACACCCGATCCTGCACACAACAGATAGAAGAGGAAAAGATAATATCAAACCAGACGCATCAAGTTGACTAATAGATAATAAACTGACAGATAATTAAGGCGCATAAAGAACAGAAGAAATAGTAACAACAGACATGACAGAGGGTAAAACAGACCCAATAGACAGAACAGACATACCAGACCCGTTAGCAGTATTAGTAGTAATAGGAACGGGTAGGGGAATACAGTTTTGAAGAAAGGAAATGTAAGAAGTCATATGATGAGAGGCACTAGAATTATAAAGCCAGACAGAAGAAGAGATACCTAAAGAGGACCCAAACAAACCTAAATGAAGAGAGGTAAGAGCAGAGACAGATAAGGATGGCTGGGAGGTGGACAAAAAATGCTGAAGTTGAGCCATTTGGGCACGCAAGGAAGCCAAGTTAGGATCAGAAGCCAGAGTAGATGTAATATAAGCAAAAAGAGGTCGAAATTGTGTCTGAGGTGGCTGAGAAGACCAAGCAAACTAACATCCCTTCTTGGGACAATTGTACTTCCAATTGCCCTTCTGATGGTAAAAAGCACACTCATCAGAGGCTAGTGGCCCCTTCTTGGGCTTTGCATAGCCCTGGAGCTAATGAGGTGGTGTGGCCAACAACAGATGAAGCTAAGTAGAAGCCAAGAAGGCAGATGGAGACAAAGTCTGACTAGCTATTTTAAGATGGGTTTCCTCAAAGATGAGCTCACGAATAATAGCATCCACCGAAGGAAGAGGAGACCGATGAAGGATGCCACCACGGATAGCCTCATACTGAGGGGAGAGAGTCGTTAAGAACTGCACTAAACGACCATGCTCCCAAAACTCAATATAAGCGTCCAGTATCTTGAGACTAGGTGGTTCCATAAGAGCCAACTGATTCCAGAGACCGGTCATCTCAATATAGAAGTCTTGAATAGTCTGATCCCGTTGACGAGCACTTTGAATAGCTGTTTCCAACTCATACCGCTTGGTAAAGTTGAACTGCTGATAAACACCTAATAAACAATCCCACACCTCCTTGGCTGTATTGTACTTGGAAAACATCATTCCAATACGGTCATCCACAGAATTATGAAACTAGGTCAGAACTTAGGCATTATCACAATCCCAAGTGTCACAGGAAGGTAGATACCCTTCTGCCTTCGGGTTCGATGGACGAAGAGCAGAACCAGAAACATAGCCCCATTTTTTTGACCAAGAAGAAAATTCTTTATAACACTGGCCCAATAGACATAATTGCCACCAATGAGTTTACATTTGATGGCTTGGATTTTAGTATCCGACACTGTAATAAAACAAAGTTTGTAATAAACAGACAAGTATGGGGCTTTAGTGCAATAATCCTAAACTAGGGTTTAAATAGAAATACCCAAGTTAAAGCAGAGAGAGAGAGAGAGAGAGAGAGAGAGAGACTGAAGCTGAGAATCTGAAGCCAAAGTAGATAGATGCGAATCAGACAGAGATCGCGAGAAAGAGAGAGGCCTTCGTGATACAAACCAGACGAACCAGAGAGGGCTAGGGTTTTGAACCTTCGCAAGTCTGGAGAGAGAGAGAGAGAGAGAGAGAGAGAGAAGGCGCAACTCCGAATGGTGACAAACCAGTCGAACTAAAGAGGGTTGATGGTGATGACCTAGACAAACCAGAATGTCACCACTTAGTGTTGATCATGAACCAGAGGAACTGAGGAGGGATCAAGATCGATGACCCCGACCAGTAAACCACGATGGCGACAAGCGAAGCAGCTAGGGTTTCGAACCAAGCTCTGATACCATGTAAGTTTTCTGAATGAAACTGTAAATTAGATTGAATTAATTGAATAAAGAATACATCACTTATATAGAGCACTGATTCCTAATCCTAAACTAATACACCACTGATATAGAATTCTGATAGATATAGAACATCTAACAGATATAGAACACTAAGTCCTAATCCTAAAAGGAAAAAGGAGAACACTGAATATAGGCATATTCTCATAGTTCCCCCAAAAGTTCAATTCTTTGGATGGGTAGCATGGAAAGTGAGGGTGAAAACATCAGTCTTTCTACAAAGGATTGAGGTGCTTGATGTTAAGGCAAACAACAAATGTATTTTTTTTGTGAATCTGAACCTAAATCAATTAACCACATCCTTTTACTTTGCCCTTTGATCTGGAAGCTTTGGTCATACCTACTTTAGTGGTGGGGACTCCAATGAATGACACCCAATACAATGGGGAAGGTTCTTCTTTGGTGGTCAGGTGTTGTATTCAAGAATCTGGTGGGGAAAATTTGGAAGGCACTACCTTTTGTTCTATTATGGTGAGTGTGGAAACTTAGGAATGAATGTATTTTTAATTGTTGTCAAGCCAAGCTTGATAAAGTAGCAGAATTGGATAAGGTAGTAGGAAAGAAGATCTCCTCCAAACAAGATCTACAATAGTCAACTCATCACCTTGACTTTATGGCTTGCACATGCCAAACATATCCCTTATTTGTAGGCTTTGTATAATTGACTTTTGTTATTCCTTAACTTACATATCCTGTATAAATATAGGTTCATAAATTAATGTAAAGCACTGACTCAATAATAGTATTCATTATTTTGCCCTTGTTTTTTAATAATTGTTTTGGATTTTGCTTATTATGGTATCAGAGCACCAAAAGCTCCCACGAGTCAACTGAAGATGATCCTAAGCCTGTCTTCTTGTTCATTGAAATTCTTCTCTCATCATGATAGAAAAACAACACAGCTACATCTTTCCATAGTCAATCAAATGTCACCCTCCCTCCAGGCCAAAGTAATCTCATTGTCCTCAATTCAACACAATTGCCCGTTAAATTAACCCCAGAGAACTATCCTTCATGGAAGGCTCAATTTGATTTATTGCTTTTTGGGTATGATTTGCTCGGATATATCGACGGATCGAAACCTTGTCCACATATTGAATTAACAGGTGAAAAAAAAGCAAACTCCAAACTTGGAGTGCACTTTATGGCAAATACATGAGAAGCTGATTTTTCATGGTATTCTCTCATCCCTTTTTGATTCAGTGATACCAATGGTCAGTTCTTTGAAAACTACTGTTGTGGTGTGGAATCGCCTTGCAAAATACTATGCCAATCCGTTATCCTCTCAAGTTATGGTGTTGATGGATCAACTCTCTAAAGAACGAGGAACAAGATCTATTGTTGAATATCTCAGATCCATTTGAAGCATCGCCAATGAACTTGCAATCGTTGGCTCACTAGTACTAAACCCCAACCTTATTCTTTATGTCTTAAATGGAGTTGGATTCGAGTCTAATGAACTCACTGCTGCAATCGGAGCGCGAGATATTGTCATAGGCTTCAAAGAGCTTCATGACAAGCTTGTGGACTATTAATCATTCCTTAAGTGTGAACAGGGCTTACCAGCTATCATGATTGCTAACGTTGCCCGTTTTAATTAGCAACGACAAAAAGCTTCAATCACGCAGAAATACTCTTAAAACCGTAACAACCATGGTGGTCAACGACATAATAATACCAACTATAATCTGGGACACAACTCCAACAAAGGCTCTATAGTGATCTATCAATATTGTGACAACAGAGGTCATAATGCTCGTGAATGCTACTTCTTGAAACGGTAACTTGGACTGCTCGTACCTTCTAGAGCAAATAACACAACTACAAAGAGTGGTCGTGGCTCAAGCTCTAACTAGCTTTTTGACACTGGTGCTTCTCACTATGTCACTATTGATTTGAACAACCTCTTGACTTGACAACCATGTCACTATATTCTAATACTCATCTCACTGTGCATTTTCTTGTTTATGTTGATGATAGGGAATTCTTCACACTTTATCACAAAAATCATTGGCTCTCTCTCCAATCGATTCTCCATCAAAGATCTCAGTTACTTTTACTATTTTTTGGGTGTTGAAATCATCCCCAATTGCCATGGACTATTCTTGTCACAACATAAATACATTCATGATCTCCTCACTCGTTTCAACTTGGATGGCCTGAAAGAGTCAATGATCTTAACCAGTTCCTCTACCTACCTACTTCTTTTAGATGGTACACTTGCTACCACTGCCACTAGCTACCGCAACTTGATTGGTGCTATGCAATATCTTTCACTCTTTCAACCCGATATTGCTTACATTGTCAATAAGGTTGCTCAATTTATGCATGCCCCTACACTAAAACATTGGACTGCTGCCAAGCGTCTTCTTTGTTACCTAAAGCACACAATCTCATACTGGTTGTCTCTTCGTCGCTTTCAGCCGCTCCACCTCACTACTTACTCTGATGCAGATTGGGCAGGCAACTGTGATGATTGCACTTCCATCTCTGTGTACATTATGTTTCTAGGGTCCAACCCTATTTCGTGGTGCTCCAAAAAGTAGAGAACAATAGCCTAGTCTTCCACTAAAGCCGAATATCACTCCATCGCCTCCACCGCTGCCGAGCTAGCCTAGATCACCAATCTCCTTGGTGAACTTGGTGTGTATCTTATGCAATCTTCTCAACTCCTATGTGACAATCTCGGTGCTACAAACTTGTGTACCAATCCTATCATCCACTCTCAGATGAAGCACATTGCACTTGACTACTATTTTGTACATGACAAAGTATCCAATGGCTCTCTTACTATTGCCCATGTCTCCACTCATGATAAACTTGTCAATATTCTTATAAAACCTTTGGCCAAGTCATGGTTCACACTCCTTCGTTCCAAGATCAGTGTTTCCGATGGAAGCACGATCTTGCGGGGGCATATTAGAATAAAAGATCTCCTCTTAACAAGATCCACAATAGTCAGCTTACCACCTTGACTTTATGGCTTGCACATGCCAAACATATCTCATATTTGTAGGCTTTGTATAATTGACTTTTGCTATTCCTTAACTTATATATCCTATATAAATATAGGTTCATAAGTTAATGTAAAGCATTAACTCAATAATAGTTATTCATTATGTTGTCTTTGTTCTTTAATAATTATTTTGCTTCTCGCTCTTTATAAGGTGAGGGTGGCTCTTTAGGTCAAAAAAAGCTCAAGTAAGGTACCTTATTCAGTGCATGACATAGTATCCAACCTAAGACGAATTAGGTATTGTTGAAGTAATGGGTGAGCTGTTAGATCATTTTCATTGTTTTTACTAGTAGATGGTGTTTTGTTTGTTGTTGGTGTAGCCTATTTGCTTTCGTTTGCTTTTGGGTGTTGTCTTGGTTGGATTCTCACCAACTTTGGTCGCTTGTGCTAGCAGATGATAGAGCTTTCTTTTTGGTGCCAACTTAGTTGGGATCGTTTAGCTTTGTTGTGATGTTATAAGCATGCATCACTTTCCTTTATTGATGTAACCTCTCTGTATCTTGTACTGTTTTCATCAATAAAAGTTTCTTTTGTTGACACACAAAAAAAAAAAAAATGATGATTTTCTTTTAAAAAAAAATTCATAAAACCTAGTATGTGTGAAATAATATACAACATCATCCACTAACACATAATTGTAAAGAAAGGGTTTCCCTTTTCTTGGGGACTTTGATGTCAATGCTTGTGTTGGTGGAAAATGCAATATTGAGTACCCCAAACAAAGAGCATGATTTTAAAGGTCTCAAAAAATGGATTTGGGGGTCTATATTGTTTGCAATTTTTTCCACTTCACAGAAACAATCACATTTTTAATGGTGGAAGCATATATTAGGAAACATTGTCTAATCTTATCAAGGTAAAGATTGGATTGTGGTTCAGAACAAGGATACCACCAGTGCACTCTCTTTAAATGACCTTATTTTTAACTTATAGTTTTCAAATTTAGCAGTTGGTGTCATATTGTAGAGCGTTAGAAATTAAACCCGAAGTTAAGTATGAACCTAAGCATTGGGGTCACCCCTTTAAGGCGACTAGGAATGACTAAAGAAGCATGGGCCAAAGCCCAGGGGAAGTGGGCCAACAGTGGGCCGAATCAAGTTTGACCCGCCAAGGATCCAAATGGACTCCACGAAAGAAAATGCCTAAGTCGAGTTGCAGAGGCAACACATGCAAAGGGAAAGTTGCTGAGGCACTTTGCCTCAGCACCGCAATTCCTAATATATTCGGTTCCGCCGCCATCCGAAGTCGCTAAGGGAAAGAAAAAGTCGACGCAACTAAGTTGCCGAGGCAACACTTGCGACAGCCAAGTTGCGGAGACACTTCGTCCCAACGCTGCCATTTCAAGTAATGTCAGTGCCACTGCCGTTCCAAGTAATGTCGGTACCACAGCCATCTGGAGTTGCTGAGGAAAGGAGAAAACCAAAGCAACTAAGTTGCAGAGGTAGTACTTACAGCACCCAAGTTGCGGAGGCATTTTGTCGGCACCGCCACCTCTAATATTGTCCGTCCTGCCGTCTGAACTCGTTGTGGGAAATAGTTACAGCAGCAACTACGACCGCAGCAACTAAGTTGCAGAGGGAATATCCTATCAAGGTGATAGCAGCCTTTGAGAGAGATTTCCCTCTGCAAGTAGAGGCTAATGCTTGATGCTGATAGCAGATCACAAGGCATTACTAGCCTAAGGATGATAACAGGTCCCAAAGTTCATTTAACTTGGCACTGATAGTAGGCCTCAAGACTTACTGGTTAAAGCTGATAGCAGGCCCAGAGATACCTATTTACCTCAGCAATCCCGCGAAGATGGGAGCAGGGTAACCCGACATAAGGGACTCCATTTCCATTACCCAAGTCATGGACCTGCCTTAGTCGCACAGGCAAGACTAAGGAATCCTCTTTGGGCTTGGTACTAAGGCATAGCATGGCTGATAACAGGCTTGGCTATGGCCTTCGCCTTGGGAAGCTGGGGAGTTTGTGGTTGGGTGGCTAAGGGTAGAGGCTTGGTTGAGGTGAGCATGAACATAACCGATAGCAGGCTAATGGAGTCCTGAGAATGCATGTACTGGCCAAATAGAACTAAGAAGGCAGGTGCAACGACAAGGTTCACCATTGCAAGTGCACTTGCTGAGGTTCAGGCTAAGAAAGCATGTGCAGAGGCAAACACTCCCGCTTTAACTGCACTTGCTGAGGCTCAAAAGGGAGTTGCCGCGCCAAACACTCCTGTCGCAACTACACTTGCTGAGTCTTAAAAAAGGTAGTTGCGGAGGCAAACAGATAATACACAGTACATGCAGAGGGACACGTGGCACCTTCAGCTTGGTGGCTCAAGGCAGAATATTCCATGTGATCCTCTAGGACACATGTCTTCTCTTTATTTGGCCACTTGGTATCCTCTTGGTACCAAGGAAAAGCCTATAAATAGGACCCATTTCCCAAGGTTCAAGAAGAGGAATTTTGGGAATTTTTGGGAGATGCTGTCCATTTTGGTACTACCATACATTTCTTCTTGAGCTACTTGTTTCACCCTCACCCAGCTGCTCACTCTCCAACTTCCCAGACAGTTGCTGCTGCTCATTTTCCAATCATCCTACCATTGTTGGACCATTAACATAGTTTTGCCTCTCTAATCATGTTCTTAACCTTGAACCCCCCCTATATTTCTGGCGACTCCGCTGGAGAGGCTACTTTGTTGATGTTTCATACCAGCAGTGGCTTTCACACTTCATTGGAAAAAAATGGCAGATGATAAAGTTTAGTAACCCCTATGGTAGCAAGGCTCTTCTAATGGCAGAGCAGCACATGCAGAGGACTGTGACCATAATGTTGTGATTGAGGTAGTTCAGTCACTCCAAGATATACAGAGGGAGATCCTGGCAGCTTTGCAAACTCTCATTGAGGCTATTATAGCCATGGCTTCTAGACTAGCTCCAAGCAGTCCCAAACCCAGTGCCTAACCTATTCCCCGAGGTTCGGGCTCCGATGCAGGTGCCTCCGGTGGTACCTTGGGCAAATGGCACGGTCACTGGTCCAGCTACCCAGAAGCAGACTGGACCATTCCAACCCATTCACTTCGTCACTCTAGCCGACGCACAAGCTATACTCGAGCAAGAGCGTAGCAAGAAGCAACTGCCATATCTCCCAGACCTAGATGTGAAGCCCCCGTACTCTCAAGAGATATTGACCATGCCATACCCAACTGGGTATACAATGTCCAAGTTTATTAAGTTTGATGAAAAACAAGGCAACGCTAGAGAACACGTGGTGAGGTTCATTGAAACTCTTGGTGTCCATGGCAGTGACCACTCTCTACGCCTTCGAGAGTTCTCTAAATCACTTACTGAAAATGACTTACAGCTAGCATGTGAACTTGGCTCCCAACTCGATCAAGAGTTGAGAGGAGATGGTGAACAAGTTCCATATGAAGTTTTTTCAAGTCCAAGAGAAAGTTGCAACCTTCACACTTGGGCGAGATGTCCAAAAAGAAGGCGAAGATATACTTGACTATGTTAAGCGGTTCCAAGATAAGGCTATTGACTATCATGAACCAATGGATGAGGCCCACTTAGTCAGCATATGTGTGGAGGGTGCCATACGCGACTACAAAATTTTCTTGGTGAACCATAATCTGCCTACCTTTTCAGCCTTGATTGAGGCAGCTAAGAACCTCAGTACCATTGGTCCCTTGCACAGATCTCGTGACAGCCACCGCTACCCTCGCAGTAGCAAAGTTACTGTAGTAACCTCAGCAGGAGGGAGCCGCTCGCAAGGGGAAATGTCGTCCTCTTGAAAGAGAAAGAGTTATGAGGACAGAAATCCATATCCTTGCAGTCTTGAGAATGTTAAGGCCTTGGTTAAAGAATGGGTAGCTGATGGTGAACTTACTTTGCCTCCGGTTGATGTCCCTCCAACCAAGAAGGACAAAGAAAGCCCAGATTATTGTGTCTATCACAGAACCACCAGACACCTTACTAGGGACTGTTGGACTTTGAAAAGTATCTTCAAGAAGAAAGTTAACACAAATGAGCTGAAATTCAAAGATGACAGTAATCGCAATGTAAGGAAGGACCCTTATCATAACCACAAAGAGAAGGAGAAGAATGTACATATGATTGGGTACCTTGGGCCCGTGTGCGATCAAGTGCACGTGGCATCCTGCTATGATAAGTTAGAAGAAATCGCTAGTGGCCAGCTCCCTGAGACAGTACATGCCGAGGCAAAATTCGCAGAGGATATTCATGCTTAGGCCTTGCAAAACTCTGTTAAGTTTCGTACCTTCTTTGACCAACTGGGGCTGAGCCAAGCCACCAGGTTGGAAGCAACAAAGGCCCTCATTAACATCTCTGAAGTGAACCATGATGAAGTTGCTAAGGCTAAGGAGTATGTGCCTCGGCGCATCCAGGAAGATTATGGGGCCATTACTTATTCAAAAGTAGACAGAGCATACCCATTTCCTCGTAACCGTCCTCTTTTTGTCACAGCTTACATTAATAATGTAAAGTTCAAACGTGCTTTCCTTGATGGTGGGGCGTCCATAAACATCATCACTACTGACACCTTTGCAGAGGTTGGTATCCCAAAGTCCAGGATGGTTCGCCAACCCATTACTATAACGGGAATTGGTGGTAAGATGAAGGTTACTAAGGGCCATATTATAGTAGACTTAGTAGTTAGCGAGATCCACTTCACCACTAAGTTCCATGTGATTGAAGCGGACACAAATTACCATATGATACTTGGCAGAGCTTGGATGCACCGATATGGAGCTATCTCGTCGAGCTATCACCAATGCGTAAAGGCAAAGTTGGGAAAGTGCACAGTAACCATAAATGCGTCTGGAAGGCCATTTAGAGTGGAGGAGGCACACTATTCGGATGCAGTTTTCTTTACTGAGTTATCAACAGATGAAACTCCAAGGACTGGTAAAATTGCAGGGGTAAAATTGCCAAAGTAGGAAGACATTCGGGATACAGAGACTGCTCCAAAAAGTAGTGGGCAGAAGAGGAGCAACAAGTCCACAAGTCTTCTGCCCAAGATTGTTAAGGTGCGCGAGGGCGGCAAGACAGTTTACTACTTATGACAGTCTTGGGGGCCAGACTTTATACCTTGGGAAGATGGCCCCGAGATGAATAAATGTAACGGTGATGAGTCCCAAGAAAGGTTGGTGGAGACGCCTGAGCCCGGCCCCGAATACATGCAAGATAGACCCAAACCGTAGCAGGAAGTACTTGCTGAGGTTAACCTCAGTGACTTACCAGGGCAGAGCAAGCCCGTGTTTATCAGCGATACAATGGCTCCAGCAGCTAAAGCAGAATTGATAATACTATTGAAACGGCACAGTGACGTCTTTGCTTGGACATACGACGAGATGCGTGGTCTTAACCCATCCCTTATCACTCATCATTTGGACACATTCTCCAACTCTAAGCCAATCAAGCAGCATGCTCGAAAGCATCACCCTGATCTTGAAGCAAAGATTAAAGCGGAGGTAGAAAAGTTACAGAGGGCCAAGCTCATCGAGCCTATACAGTACCCAACTTGGCTAGCAAATATTGTTCGGAATTGGAATATGAAGAAATTAGAAAATTAAATGTTCGAAAATACAAATGTAGACAATTTGTTCAAGAATATTAAATACTAAACAATGTCGAATAATTTGGAAACATAATGCCGAATATATGAAATTTTTTGTAGAAGCAGGTTCCGAATAAATGTAATTTGTGAGAGAATGGTTAGGAAAATGTGTAATAGAGTTGTATAGGGTAAGAGAAAACTAGAGTAACACCGGGGTAAATAATGACTCAACTACCTTGACATGGGGTTCAAGTAGTGATGTGGGTGTTTTGTATGTTTTGAATGTCACGGGTAATCTCAATTCTATATTTATAGTGGACTTTTTTCTTTCTCGTGAATGTAGATATTTAGAATGAACCACGTTAAATATTATGTGTTTCTTTCGTGTGTGTATATTTTATTGAGTATGCTTCTATTGTTACATGGATTCATATTTTAACGGGTTATGAGAGTTTTTATTGGCGGGGATTTATTCCTAAAAGCAACTGGCTGGGGAATCTGCGCCTTCTTGTCATTTCTCATGCAGCCTTGGCAGTTAATGTTTACTTGATTAGGGTTGCCAAAGGAAGTGAGCAAAATTTTAGAAAAGAAATTAAAGATTGGGTGAATAGTACTCTTGAAAATTTTAAAATTGTCGTCTGGCAAACTTGGCTTTTTGGCTTTTTTGACTTTTTTAGTCTGGGACTTTTTTGTTTGTTTGGTTTTCTTGTTTGGCTTTTTTGACGTTTTTGCATTAGAGTGACGAAATTGCCCTCCACTTGAAAATAATGCTTTTTTGACTTTTTGTTTGTATATGGGTCAATTTGGTAATTTTGCATCAAAAGTCAAGTGTTTTGTCATTTTGTGATTTTGTGACTTTTTTTTGTCCTTATGTGCTTATTTAGTCCCAATATATTTACCAAACGAAGGCTTAAAAGTCTTGCTTGGTTTTAAGGAATTTAGAGTCATCGATATTTGTTTCCAAAGCATACAAAAAATTGTTTGTTTGGTTTGTTCTGTTCTAATAGCACGGGAGTGGGAAGTTGATATTTCAGCTGATTGTTTTTCTTGTTTCTTGTTTATAGGTTCTTCTTTGTTTTTAAATGGCGGAGAAAAATATTTATTAAGGTAAATTACATTGGCCCCCCTGAAGCATAGAAAAAATACAAACAATCCTACAATTTTAATATAATTACATTGACTCCATTTTAGTAAAGTTAAAAACGATTGAAACTAATGGAAATAATGTAAAATCATATAAGCAAGAAAAAATTATACATTTAAGTGTAAAAGATATGACATCCTCATTTTTCTATCCATATGACTAATGAAATATTGGTGAAATAGGAGCTAGGTATTATGTAAACTAAAATCTCAAGGGAGTCCAATGTAATTATAACAAAATTATAAAACTTACTATATTTTTTCTAAACTTAAGGGATGTGAAAGAAAGCTGTGAAAAGTTGTTTAGGGTCATGCAACTTATACCACAAATGTTATAACTATATTAACTAAAAGAATTACAGCGCGTCATAACCAAATATCACTTCAAGTATAACCAAAAACTTTTTCGGTCATATCCAAAATAGTGTTAAGATTGAACACAGACTCTCTACAACATTGGAGAATCAAGAACATTGGAGAAACTTGGAGAAATCTGTAAGGTTTTGGAAGGTTATAGAATAATCTTAAGAGGTATAGAAAACTCTATTATGTATTAAAATAGTTTAGAAAATTCTAAAATATAGTGAAAGATTAAAACTATCCTAGAATGTTTTAGAAACATAATGATGGCCCTTAGATCAAGTTAATCGTAGTCATCCATTGAGAAGATGGAAGACTATATAAAACATGAAACACCTCATTTTAGAGAGATAAAAATCATAAAAGTGTTGTGCTAGAGAGTGGAGTGGTGTGGTGGAAAACCCACCAACCCAAATAGTGTCTGTAATCAGAGTATAAATAATACTTGCTAGTACTCCAGGATGTCATAGTCTCATGAAACTCTTAATCCGATGCTAATTTTGAAAAGACAAAATAATATTTGTAAATCTAACCTTACTACTAATTCAATTCTATCCTCCAAACAAACAAGGCCATGGAATAGCTCTATCCCATCAACCAAACACCCACCTAATCCTAGTGTGCCCATCAATACATCTTGGCTCGGTTCGTTTCGTTCCTTTTCTTTAGAAAATACAAAGAGCCAGAAAACCCTCCCAAAATCCTATCTGCTAACTGTTTGGATTTCAAATGCCTAAATTTTGAAGCTTTTTATTTTATAGAGTCATGTCTTTCTCAAAACTATTGCAGGAAAGATATAGAATACATAGGAATGAATATAAGAAACTGTGTAAGGAACCTTCAAACACACAAGAGCTAACAAAGAAGGCCATTTTGAAAAATGAATATCTGAATTTCAACTCCCCAATATAGTCAAAGATGGGATCGACTTTGATTCTTCTATTGAGGCAATGCTTGGTCCTCAAATCTCAAAAGTTGAGAGGTTGCTTAGGTTAGTATACTTTCGTTTCCTATTTAGTTTTGATTATAAGGATATGGATGAAGAAATACAGATTGACTGAGCGTATTTGTAATTTGCTTTATAATTGCAGGTTGAACCCGAGTGATCTTAACTCAATTTCTACATTTGGTAGCATGAGTTCTAGGCCTCATCTTGACTTTTCTCATAGAGAATCCCTAGAAAAATGCATTCAATATGTTAGAAGATGGCTATCAGATTCACTGGATTTCATTTCTAAGGGCTCCACTACGTGTAAGCTAATACACACACTAATTTCATTTGGAGTTCACAATTTGATTGTTTGCATTTCAATTCTCTTGTGTTTGTTTGTGTACATATCCATGCATTTCTTAATTGAGCATTGTTTGCACCATTTATGTTTTGTAGGTGCACCATAGACACTTTTGCAAAGCTGATTCATCTAGGGCATTCTCATTCATCATTGAAGGGCTTAACAAACAACAGTTAGCACTAGCACGTTCATTGTCTGCAAGAATGAAGACTAGCTACTTCAGTATACTTCCTCCATTAGCACTCCCTCTTCCAGATGAACTTCAAAGGTCCTTTTTTATTTGCTGTCAATCAATAAGAAAAAGTAGCAAGGGAAATTTTCCCGTCACTCGGTGATTAAGCAAGGAATGCATTCATTATGTTGTGGATTGTTTGTAGAATGTTGGTATGGCCATAAAAGGCTTTGTAAATTTGTTGGTGATCTTGGACTTTGTTTGACTCCATTTTATAAAAATGTCTCTTGGAATTTCATCCTAAGCATTGTGACTTTACATGAATGAATTTATAAATTGCAGTGCATTTTATCGGGCAGAGACAAATTGTAATTTCTACCATATAAGAAAACCATGAAATAATTTGCACACAAAAATCATGAATATCCTTTACCATTGGTTGCTAAACTGGTTGATCACTAAATCTTTTGGTAACTTGGTTTGGATCCAAGATCAAATTAAACAAAGACTGAACTCACTCTCTTGCTACGCGTCACTCACTCGCTTGAGTCGGACTCCATTACTCTTTTTGTTTCGAGGATCATTCGTTCTTCATAGGGAGCGCAGCAACCAAGGTGCATAATATCATATCATATAGAAAGAAGCGAAGTGTAGTGATTCATACTACTGAAAAAGAGAAATTGATAACCAACAGGCAATAGAATCCACCGGTAGGCACAAGCAAGCATAGCAAATCACATAGATAAGCCCCTAATATATCATAGTTGTAATTCTGTTTTGCAACCTTTAATTTCACGATTCAAAATTCATGTACACACTCGGCCATGCTTTCTGCAACAAGCTATTAGATCCCAAACTTGATGATGACCAACAACACTTGGAAAATTATCATTTTTTTTTCCCTCTTCCTCTACTAAAGAAAGGCTCAATGATATTGCTAGGAGTCAAGGACCTAACAATTGTTAGTTAAAAGTTGAGTGAAAAAGTCAGTCTATAAACAGGCAAGTCATTTTAAGCTTTGCCCCATCCACTTCAGGATCATAAATTTGATCTCAACTCCATAATTCAAGATCATGACCTGTTGTGTCAGAAGTAACAATATAAAGATTTTTTTTTTTTGTCTGTTGGTTATCGGTATAGAAACTTACGAAAATTACGAGATAAATGGTTCGAATTATCAGTACAAATCCAAATTGAAACCTACAAAAAGAGTATGGAAAGGTATGGAGAGACAAAAGTGTGAAAGGGAGCTTATCCCATATTGCAAAATATAGAAAATATGGCATTTCACATCCCTTTCCCATTCGAAAGGGAAAAAGTAAACAAAAAAATGCCAACTACCATCTCACACACCCGATTCAAATATAAAAAGACTTCAATATTTGTGAACAAAACAATACAATTGTAGGGTCTTCAAACTAAACAAATTAGGGTTAGCTACCCAGATATGAAGGTAATGTTTTAATCGGTTAAGCAATAAAATATTATTAAAAGAAGAACATAAGCAAGCAAGCCAAGCCACTTAAACTTGTTTTAATATTATTATTAAAATGTGATGTGAGTACTACGTTAATCAATGAAAATTTTAAGGAGAAATGGACCCAAGAACCTTATACGTTTCATGAATGAGTACTAACGTTAAGCCCGTGCTATGTTCAGCATATGCTATAATCTGCCAAATTAAACAAGCATAGCAGATGGAACCATCACCATCTTCAGAATTTTATGAACTACATATAACCAACACTAACCAAAAAGACATCACATATTTGTTACATTGAAAATTCTTTAATGTCTGCACACTATGCAATTACAATTACATCCGTCTCACACAAACACACTACTCCCGTACATACTGTCAACAGACTCAAAACGCATAAAAAGCAGTTCATTATTACCGTGCTAATTAACATATTCTCTAATCATGATCCAAAAATACATCCCAACAATTGAGCAACTGTCTCTTTTACTTATTTTTATTTCTTGGAAATGTCATTGGATCAAAACAGAGATTTGCTAGAATGTCAAGTCATGTTGGAAACTATTGAGGATTTGGAGGGCGGCTGTTAGCAGCAGAAACTCGGGACCCCCATTCCAGCAGCTCTTTGCTGGTGTCATCCTTGTGAACAAACACTTCAATAAAACATAATGAGTCTTTGTGTGTTCCTGTCGCCGTTGCTATTGCTTCCGCCAACTCATCCTCAGTACGTACCTGTTTTTCACACATTCCATCCATCAAATGAGAAATGTATTTGATATATCTTATAAATACTGTTAGATTCCAAAACAATGGTTCCTAGCTTCTGATAAATAAATGGGAACCATGATTACGATGATTATAACCAACCACAAACTGAAGCACTTAATAAGTTCATTGGTTTCTTTGAGCTCCAACTCTTTGATGGGTATTACCTGTTTGGGATACGTTGATCAAGTACATGACCTTTGGTATTAAAGGGTTTCAAATTATTGAAAATTTTAGATCAGACAGCAAATTATGGAATAGGAATTTTTGTTTTTCTTTACGTCTCCACAAACAATTTAGCATGTGGGTTCAGTAAATAGAAAACTGGTTACTATGACATTTAATTCAGAAATAATGCAGAATATGTGAGAGTCAGATTAGGAAAAACTAGCCATACCCATGAAGAAATTTGATTAAGGATTATAAGTGATATTTGACAATAATCTGTGAAATGCAACATAACATGCATTTATTGATCTATATATGGTTCATGAAAAATATTTGGTGTTCTAAAATTTTTTTTTTTAGGGAGACTTACGTATGGATCCTAATAGATGGACTTAATATCCAATAGGTCTTATGATAATTAATGGTATTTTTCCATCAAGCACTATTAAAAAAAATCACTAATTGTTAATTTTCAACAACAGTTTGAAAATTATCACAAAAAATGTCACTAATTATAAATTTTAGTGACAGTTTAAAAAAATCACCACAAAGTCACTAATTTTCACTTTTCAGTGACAATTTGAAAAATTCGTTACAGAAAATATCACTAATTGTAAATTTTAGCGACAATTTATAAAAATCGTGACAAAAAAAAGTTACTAATTGTTAATTTTTAGAGACATGAAAAAAATTGTTACAAAAAATTATTTTTAACGACGATTTTACTAAAACTTATTTTCAATAAGACTTGATGAGAATTAAGTCCAACTATTATGACCTATTGATAGTTTACCCTTTTTTGGTTAACCTTTAATTTAACCACTAAACTAAGTTTGACTCACATGACATTCAGCTTATTTTTATAATAATCTAAAAAATACCACATGTTTACTTCGTTATTTATGCTAACCTTGGCAGTCCAGCATTTGCCTTCGCCATTGTGAATAGCATCAACAAGGCCAGTGTAGTCCCAGTTTTTTATCACATTGTACGGCCCATCGTGAATCTCCACTTCAATCGTATACCCTCCGTTGTTGATGAGGAATATAATGCTCCTTTGCCCACATCGAATCATTGTAGAAATATCCTGAGCTGTCACCTGCACAAAATGAAAATTATTGACTTGCCATTTTTATTCTTGTGGTTCATACAACTCACTATGGACATACAAAATAGGCCCATTTCATGAACCTAACATCATGGTCTCTGCCACTTTTATACAACAGAATTACCCATTTTCTCTACATTAGTGATTCAGAAAGTTGTTATTCTAACCACCTACGTGACTTTACCTGGAAACTCCCATCACCGATGCAAGCAATCACACGCTTGTCTTTGGCAGCCTGAGCATAACCGAGTGTGGCACCTACAGACCACCCAATGGATCCGTATTGCATCTGGAATTCATACCTGAATGAAAACCATACAAGTCATTGGAAGAAAATAACTCTATAAATACTGTAAATTTTCTATCTTGTCAGACAAAAAAATATATCTAAATTTTCAAGCATTTCTATCCAAGCATCTCAAAGGTTTCTTTTCATTACAAATTTTAAATGAAACATCAATTCAGTTCCCAATATCCATGGATTCCATCTAATTATTGATCGGAAAAAATGATGCTACCACAATGAAAACATTCTCTCTTATTTTAGAGGGCCATTTAAAATAAAACAAAAATGACAATAATAGCACAATTGGCTTTATGTGAACTACATCTTGATTGATGATAAAAGCAGAACCTTTATTAACTTATTTTAAAATTAAAATAGTCATGTTCACTGAAGAGCAGAAGTTTATTAACTTATTTTAAAATTAAAAGAGTCATGTTCACTGAAGAGCCCTGGCTTACCCGCAATTTTCAGGAAGATGGAGCTTCTGACAATTAAACCACGAGTCCCCTGTCTCTGAAATTACTGCAGTGTCTCCTCCCAGCATCTCCTGCTTAATTAACTTGTCTTAATAACATGAAGAATGCAATACTTCAAATACGTACAGACATACTTAAAAGACAGAGATAGGCAGAATAGATTCATCACACCCCCTGGGTTTCCTTTTCTCCATCTACTTTTGAAGTACAGAAAACAGGCTCTAAATCCTCCCAAATTTCGAACCTAAGAGGTCTTCTGAACCAATATTAACAGAGGATATGACCAACCACATCCTTTACAAGGATAGATTGAAAAAGGAAAACAGAATAATAAATTTTATAGTTCAAATTAGAGCCTTATAGCTTTCCTTTTCATAAGAAGAGTTGGAGAGGGAATCAAGTTAGTCAAACAAACTGTGTCAGACAAATAAGGTCTAGCAATCTGTCCTAATTCTCAACTCATAAAAAGAGGGTTATAACATATATTTTGCTAGTCCTACACCCTATTCAAAGTTTGAGAAGGAGACCAACTGAGAATCTCGGTAATGTCAATCATCACGTGTTAAGCAATGCGTGTATCTGATCATGCTCCACATAGAAATTTGTATATCACAGTTCAAAAGAATTTTTTAAAAAATGATTTTTTTTTTTTTTTTTTCCCTTCACTCAAGTGCACAAGAGATTTGTTTAATTGAGTGAGTGTCCAGGTTGTCAAAGGTAAAAAGAAAGAAGAAACTATGTCACGCTTCTTGTTGGTCACCTGAATGTGCTTGAAGAGTATGTTGACTCTGAGAGGTTCATTATTCTCACGTTTCAGAGCAATGCCTGGAGGGACAAATATCCGGCGGTAATTGTGAACGGCAGTGCTGTTCTTCTTCAGCCTCTTTGCCAATGCAGTTAAAAAGTCTGCCATGAAAACCCAACCCAAGGATGGACCATTACCAATAGTCACACGCTTGGGCTGAACTATCACTGCTTTCTCTTTCTTGATCAGCAAAGAATATCCAACTGAGCTGTAATCATTGAAGATGGGACCCACAAAAACATAAGCATCAGCGGATTCCACAATCTCCCCACAATAGCTGGTGCTGACAGCACCCCAATATGTCCCAATGAAGTGTGGATGGTTCTCTGGAACGAGTCCTTTACCCGAAGGCATTACAGCTATTGGATATCCACATGCATCTGCTAGCTCCACAAAGGCTTGTTGTGCCTTTGCGGCCCTTAGCTTGGGACCTCCAACAAGGACAGGTTTCACAGCCTTGTTCAGAAACTCAGCTGTCGCTTCCACTGCAGCCTCTAATCCTATTTGATTGCTCACCCTGCATACAAAATGAAGTTTTGGTTATTTTGAAGTTGAGAGAGGAAATGATGTCAAACACAAAGAAGATGAAAACACGACGACATTGTTACAAGGGCTTGGGTAGAACTCAAGCTTAAAAGCTAGCTATTGAGGCGAAGGTGCCCTCATGCTTATATAATTTACCTTACTTTTGTACCCAAGCAATGTGAAACTTCGCTTCACACCCTCCCTCACACGCAACATGCTCACTCGATAGCACTTGTCGCATGCAAGCTAGGGACACACTGCTATACAGTCTTGGGTAGAACTCAACTCCAAAAGCTAGTAATTGAGGTAAGGATGCCCTCACGCTTATATGCTTAACATTACTTTAGTACTCAGGCAATGTGGGACGTTGCTTCACACCCTCTCTCATGCCCAACGTACTCACTCGGCAGCAACAAGCCAAGGATACGCACCCTACCCATCCATGAGTGCTCCGGCTCTGATACCATGGTACACAATCTTGGATAGAACTTAATCCCAAAAACTAGCTATTGAGATGATAGAACTTTAGTACCTAGGCAATGTTCACATGACATATCATTATATCTAGCCAAAAGCATACAGCTAAAATGGTTGTAAGCCCATTTTGGTCAAATCAAGCAATGTGCTTGACCAGCAAAATGGCATGGGTACAAACCTCACCTTTCGCTTTGTTAGCACAAAGTGGCTGGCTTCCTACTGAAACCTGCATTTTCACATCTGGTAACCCAAGCTTTATCACTGCACAAAGCAATCACCTGTTGCCAAAAGCATGCAAGAACAAATATAGTTGTGTGGAACTTAGGAGAGATGTCAATCCCCTTGATGTTTTTTGAGCTGGAGGATCAACCCTCACAGAAGACAATTCTATTGATCAACTATAGAGGCAGTTCTAGGGCCATCTTTACTCAGATTTGAGTAAACATTGAATAAAAGATTCTTTTGACATGAAGCAATCCAATGGAAAACTGCAATTTTTACTTAGATTCCTTTTAAAAGTTCTCGTCATATCCCTAGAGTGTTAAGCTTGGTAAATAAATGAAACTTCAAATGAAACAAATATAGTTGCTGGCCATTTGAGTCAAGATTTGAGTATCCCTTCTTTTCAGTAAAAAAAAAAGAAGGGGGGGGGGGGGGGGGGGTTTGTGTTAAAACTCAATTTGGTAGAGATTAGAGTGAAGGAGTGGACAGGAATTTTGAGTGTTTTTCACACAAATTTAAATTTGAGTAGAAGGTTTGAGCAAGGTTTGGAAATGACCTAATAAAGAGGATAAGAGTCTTTTCAACTGCAAAAGTGTTCAACTACAATGAACATATGAAAAAGCACCCAAATCAATTCATTTGGTTAAAATTTAGAATTCCTCCTTTTCATGCTTGCTCTCAAAATATACCACAACTTCAACAGCACATGATTATCAAACAATATTTCACAAAGGCCATGTTTGTTTGCCAACTTAGGTTGGGTGGGATTAGGAGTACAGTGAGATTGAGTGATAAGATTACTAGTGTGGTGGTATTAGATTGGAGATGTAAGATAAATTGTGTTTGTATACTAGTATAGTGATATTAGTTGGGTGGGATTAAATTTATGAAATTGCATAAAAATTCTCATTATATAAAAGGTGATTTTGTTGTTTTTGTAAAAATGGACGGCAAATTAGTCTTTTTTTCCTCCAATCCCATGGGATTGAGTTAGCAAACCCACCACTTGGAGGGTATTAATAGTCCCATGGCTTTTTCTCCAAACAAACATTTTTTGTGGGATCCATAGGATTACCAATCCAATCCCATGGCTGATGGACTAAAACAAACATGGCCAGAGATAGGGCCTAGAGGTACTTAAAAGCATTACGATTCACATTTTGTTATGAAATCACAGGAAAAGGCAATGTCCGTGGCATTCCAATCAGTGGTGTTCCTATCCAGTATTCCATTTAAATAGATTTAGTACGAGTAAAATTATTACTTGTATTGCACATTTTAGCATACTTGCAAGGTAATACACTCATAAACAAATCAAAACCATATAGAGAGAATACAATAATTCAGTTCGATTTTCTGTTTTAAGTCCTCAGAATGTATTAAACAACTAATGAAAGATTATCCTAATTCATACCAAGACCAGAAACAGAGTAACAACAATATAGTCAATTATGAGGCAGGTGAGTATGAAAGAATAAGCTTACTTCGGTGCAAGAAAATATGGGACTGGCTCCCTAGCAAAGGTTGGATGAGGAATTCCGGACAGATTACAACTTATGCTGATATATACTGGCTTGCTTTCCTTCAAAGCGGTTGAAATCGCAGTGTCAATCAGCTCGTGCGCATCTTCCAAGTTGTTCACCACTGCCTGTCACATTTCATCGCCACCACATCAAAATAAATAACTTACAATGTTCACATACCAATGGAATAGCTAAACACCACCCCTCAATCCAAATATATATATTACAAATCCCTAATTACTATAAAATTTTTTGAGAACCCTGCAAAGTTCAACAGCAAAGAATTACAATTACATTAGTTAATAATGAAATAAAAACTGAAAAACTTTGTTTAATCACTAATTATTACAATAATAATAAGGAACAATTATATAAAACATAATAGGCAAACTTCACTTTACCCCCTTATGGTTTGAGCCGGGGTGCGATTTACCCCTGACATTCGGATATCAGCACATAACCCCTATGGTTGATGGACTAAATCGCACATTAACTTCTGTTAACAGAAGTTGTAAATTGACAATTATGCCCTCATAGATATATATTATTTCAGGGAAAATCAACCCAGTTCTTTCTCTCTCCATCTTCATCTTCTTCTTCTCTATCTCTCTCCATCTTCATCTTCTTCATCTTTACAAACAATTCAATAATTCAATTCTACATACTTGTCACCCATTGATCTCTAAAACATCTTCAGATTAAGTGCTTATAAAATTTTCAATAAGGAACAATTTGCACAAAGGTTCCAAATTGAAATTCAAACTTGTTGATAAACAGTGAAATCTTGATTTCAAGTTGAAAGAAGAATAATGTATTTAAGGAGAAAGGGCCAACCTCCAAAACCAAATTTGCCTTCTATAATCAATTCTATAAGAGTATCTCAAATTGTTACTTTTTTTTTCATAATCCGTGCCCCTTTTTTTATTTTTATTTTTATTTATCAAATCTTTTTGAAAAATTCTAAACTTATCATAGAAACCTGTTATAACCATTATTTATGAAGGGGGGAAAAAATCATCACTTTTTGAAATTTCATCAAATCTAAGTAAATATATGACTGTTAAAGATAAATTTGGTCCAACCTGGTAAAAATTTTGCCACTTCTTCGATTTGATACAAGTTTAATGAAATGATTGGAGGTCATTTTCACCAAAATCAATTTGATGAATAAATAGTGAGAGTGAACTCCGATTATTTCAAATATTCTGAGAGGGGGACGAGAGTGTGACCTGAGCACAGGTGATTGTCTGAAAGCAGCGGAGCTCCTGACTGAAATCAGGCAAGCCGATCGTGTGGTGGAGGATCCGATTAGTGCCATAGTCATTGGAGTTGGGTCCTCCGACTATACATATCACCGGGCAAGTTCTCACTATACGCACCCCCGATCGCATTCAAAACACTCAACCCACCCACTGTGAACGTCACCACACACGCCCCAACCTCCCTTGGCACGTGCGGTACCCGTCGGCGGCGTATCCGGCGTTCAGCTCGTTGCAGCACCCCACCAGATTGAGCTGCGGCTCGGCGATCAAGTGGTCCAACAGAGTCAGGTTGAAGTCGCCGGGGACGGAGAACACGTCTCTCACTCCGATTTGGACCAGCCGCCGAGCCAGGTGCCCGCCCAGCGTCCCGCTTGATGATCTAGCCGCCGGGACTAGAGCCGGAGTCAGAGACGCGGCGGGGTGACCCAGGGCGCCGATTTGGTTTGCCGATTCCATTTTGGGTTGAAGATTTTTTTTTTTTTTTTTTTTTTTTTTAGAAAACACAAAAAAGACTAGAAGTGTGGAGGATTGTGGACTAGTAGTTTGAGAAGCAAAAGAGGAATAGAAAGTTGAAAGCACAGAGGGTGGTTCTTGGGTGGTATATATATAGCTTTGTGATGGGGAAGAGAGAGAGAGACAGAGAGAGACAGGGAGAGAGAAGAGAGAGAGAGAGAGAGAGAGAGAGACAGGGAGGGGGTTTTGAATACTGTGGACAGTGGTGGGCAAGAAATGCAACTGGGTTGGATTCTCTCATTACTTTGGACCTCTCTAATGTTTTATTAAATTTAAATAAAAAATTAGATCTAATATGATATATTTTAATGATTTTTATCAATTTTATCAGTTGTCCTCATAAATAGTAAATTTTCATTTGATTTGGAGTGATTTGAGAAGCTGGTTAAAAGTTGATTTTTGATTTTTTTTTTTTTATCTTTTTATGTGTAAAAAAATATGAGAAGTGATTGTAACCAAAAATAAGTTAAAAGTTAAAAATTAATTTTTAGTTAGCTTGCCAGTTGTCTACGAAATTGTTCACCAACAGTCCACCTACAAAATTTGATGAAAGGTATTGAAGACGGCGTTATAGTATTTTTTTAGCCTTTATTTGGGATGTAGGTTAGTTTTTTAGCTTTTTGACTATTTTAACCTGGGACTAAAAAGTCTCATTTAGAATAAATTTTTTTGACTTTTTTGATTTTTATGAAAGAAAAAATTAAATAATTATAAGTTAGATATGATATTTTGTCATATTTGATTAAAATAGTCAATTTTGTCTCATATGGATAAATTAGCCCAAGTAATCGTGCCAAACGAAGCCTTAGGAGTTTGTTTATTTATTTATTTATTTTTAAGTTTAATTTATTGTTATGTACATTTTATAAAAAAAAATAATTCAAAATTTATTTTGATTGTTGATTAAACTATCTTTTAAAAAAATAATTTAACTTTTGTTTTTCATAAAGTTTAAAAAGACAAAAATATTTAAAAAATCAACTCAAAATTAAAAGGAATTTTAAAAAGACAGAAATAAAAATAAAATAACTTTCTAATTTTGTCAAACGAAAGTATGATAATGGTTACCAATTGGTTGTTGGTCGAGTGGCGATTGGAGCTCGACTTGGTAGGGAGGACTACGGTTCGATCCCCCGCAACGCCAATTGGGAGGGGGGCTTGAGTCTAACCATCCAAAACTGCACCCCCGAATCCGGATTAGTCGGCCCGAAGGGGTCGGATACCGGGTGTGGGTAAACCTAAAAAAAAAGATAATGGTTTTATTTTATTATTATTATTGGTCACGGTATTGGTGGTGGTTTTGGAGCACAATTTTAGGCTTTGTTGGTTTTGATATGAGGTGATTAGTACTATGATTATTAGAAGAATGGTTCTCTTTCATAGTTTAATAAAAGGTATATAAACTTAGACACTTGTGGAATTAAAAATAGGATAAATGGGAATAGGATAAATGGGACTGTTCTGTTGAAAAACCAGAGGCTGGTGTGGTCTTTGTTTCATTAATGGTTTTTGAAATTTCATGATTAACAAATTCATGTGGGCTACCAAAATTCAGGGACTGAGGGGGCGTGCTGTCATGGTTAGGGGATGCATGGTACTATTTGGATGATTTGATAGTAAAATTATAAATTGAATAACAGATTAATAGATTGATAAATTATAATTTGAGCAATTTTTGATGGATTGGCAGATTAAAAAATTCTAATCAATTATTAAGTCTTTACATAATATTAATATACATAATATTTTATATATATATAACACAAATTAATTTTATATAATATTTTTCATATATATAACTATTAATTTGTAATAAATTTCACATATTAAATCTCTTTCATACATATTTTTACTTTGATATTTTATTATAGGTTAAAATGTATATATATATTAACTATGGCAGGGCAAAGTGGCTTCAAAGGTAGATTATGAATTTTAAAGTTTAAATTGCGATTAACAGATAGAGCGGTACGAATTGATACAGATCGATGCGATTTTAATGAATTGGACGATATTTTACACGACCCTAGTCACAACACAATGCTTTGTAGGGGTGTAAATATGACTCGGCCAATGGCGGGCCATGCGGGCTCTCGTTTTTTTGTCAGGCTGGGCTAGGTTGGCCCGCTAGCTGAAAAATGGGGCCCAGGCTAGGCCCACTCAAATTAGGGCCTAAGGCCTAAGCTCGAGCCCAGATCATGAATGGGCCTTGGCAGGCCTTTTTTTAAATGAATGAAAAATAAATGATAAATATATTATGTATATAGATTATTTATGAGGGGATACAAAAACAAAAGAAAAAATATACTAGAGTGTTTTAATTAAGATTAATGAGATGTTTGGTCATGCTTCATGTGAGGTGGTATTTAAATTTAATTATATATGAATTATTTTTTTTGGTTATAAACTTATGATTAAAAAAATATGAAATTATGTAAATTTTCTTCTTTTGAAATGAATAATTTTATATATATCAAAATAAAACTTACAATATTACAATCATAAAATTAAATAGATAACTTTTATTGAATGATTAATTTTCATTTCAAAATAAAATAAAAATATTACAAATATTTATATCATTAAATAAAATAAATTTAGACAATTGATGATGGTAGAGTAATTGCATTACTATAAGTTAAGTACATCTCAATTAGGTTGGCACATATTAGCCTACCAATTATTTACATTATACTCCACTTCAATAATTTAATACAAAACAATAACGAAACGAAATAGTGAAAAACAAATTGTTGATCAATCATCGGAAGAGACAGATAATTCACTCGTTTTGCCCGAGGATATGTTATCCAAATGGCTTTGAATTCTCTCATTTTCACTATAATTTTGTCTTCTCATAAGCGTTTGCATATGATCTCCAAATATCATTAGTGCATCAAACATTTGAGGCAAAAGTCTGCTGTGGTAATCACTCAGCACCCATCCACCTATATTAAAAGCTGTTTTTGAAGCAACTGTAGAAATAATAATTGTTAGTATACCACAGGTCATCTATAAAAGTACATGAATAGTTTTATTTTGTTTTCACTAATCTAAAATATCAAAATTTTTGAAATCATCCATTGTTGGGCTTTCCAAATAACGTTGTAGTTCAAAACTATTTATGCTTATATGTTGAGATATTCTTCTACTTTTTATTGCTAAAAAAAGACTTAATCTTTCACCTTAAGACGAGGCTGCTAGTGTATATAGGTGTATTTACATATGCAGTTGCCTTATATTCTTCAAATAATATTTTGCATGTTTTCATAATAGGGGCAAGTTGTTTTTGATCAGCAAAAACATGTTCTAAAAATTATTGTAAATCAATTTCTTTACACCTAGGATCAATTATTACTGTTAAACTTAAAACATGAGGCAATGAATTAAAATGTTTATCAAATTTTTCTTTCATTACAGTAATAATGGTTACATAATATTCATTACCCATATATTTTATGAAAACTTTCATTATTTTTGCTAATATATGTAAAACAAATGGTGAAACATGAATATATATATATAAGAAAATAATTTTGTTGCAGTATTAAAATTTTTTAGAAAACCTTTATATAAGGCTACTTGACGTTAATTAAGTTATGTGTGAGTCAGTACTCCTCATATTGATGTTGTTGCAAAAATAAATCTAATATTTTTCTTTCTTTACAAGCTCTTTTTAACATATTATACGTTAAATTCCACATGCTGTCCATCTAAAATTAGTTTTTCAAATGGCCTACATTCTCATTGACAAAATTTTTTGTATTTCAAAATTTAATTAGCAGAAAACATAATAGTCACAATCGCATTTTTTTATTACCAACACAGAGGTCTCGTACACGTGCATAGCTTCTTTAACATTCAAGTTTAAAAAATGAGCACAACAACGAATATGAAATAAATCATCACCAACAAGTAATTATAAAGTTGATTTCAAATGGATTACATTCTGATTGTAATATGTTATATTATCTAAATTAATGGTAAATATTTTATTTTACAAAGTCCACTTATATAATATATTTCTTATTTCCACATCAAGTGAATGGCCAGTGTATGAAAGCTCAATTAATCTAAATGAAACAATTTTTTTTTATTTAATTTTCAATCATTATCAATAAAATTTGTAGTGATATATTAGTATTCTAAACCATTATTTAATCATAAATCAGATGTTAAACAAACTCTTCCATTTAAATTTTTGAAAATGTCAAATAATTCACTTTTAATATCCTCAAATTTCTTTAAAATCCTATTTCTAGTAATATTTTTTTGAAAAACTTTGATATTGCGGTACAAAACTTTTGTGAACAATTTATAAAAAATCAAAACGTTCACTAGTAGTAAAATGTTGTTTTTTTTTAATAATATATTCAATTACAGAATTTTGTGAATGCATAAGACCATATGAAAATGTTAGCAAATAACCAGTTGATAAAGCTTTTAATTGCATTTGACTTCTAATACCAAGTTGTTAACTTTGTAAATATTTGTTAGCATGCCTTTTTAGATGATTACTACCCTCTATAAATGCAACACTAAGTAAATGTGCACAATATTTCCATTTTGCTTCAAATGTTATTGTACCATTAGGAATATTTACAAATATTTTTTCGAAATGATACCAAACAATACTAGTCGTGCCCCTAGATTATGATCCAATTGTTGGAAGAGGGATATTAGATGCATTAGAAGGAGAACAAACAGATTTATGTTGTGTAATATATGCATAAATATCAATATAAGCATTAGGAATATTAAGATCCATAGTAATGTAAGTAAAATAATATATAAGAACTAATAATTAATTTAAATAATGAGTAAACAATAACAACTAATATATGTTAATAAATAATTAATGTAAAAAAATGAGTAACTAATAAATTTAATTCAACTAATTAATGTTACCAATTGACGAATGCGATACAAAATTAATTTTTTTTATTTTATTTATAAAAGCTTCTTCTTGTACAATTGCAACTGTCATTAAAGAATGAGACTTCAAAATTAATTAAGTGAGTTGTGAGAGATTGAGAGTTTGAGAGAGAGAATTATTTGTGAGAAATAAAATGGGAGAGTGGAGATATTTAAAGGAGTTTGGGAAGAGGGGGTCAATTTGTAATAATAATAAAATAAAATAAAATAAAAATTGGAATGTTGGAAGTAAACGGTCCAATGACCGTTTGAATATTGTTTATTTATTTTTTTTTTTCAATTTTGACCGTTGGATGGTAGAGAGCCATTGGAGGGGGCACGGATCAGGCAGCTTGCAGGGTGGCAAATTTTTTGGCGGGATCAAGTTGGGTCGGGTCGGGTCGGGGGGACTTCAAAATGACGGCCCAAGCCTAGGGTCCCGGGTTGGGCTCAAGCCCAGGCCTAACTAAGCCGAGCCCACCCCGGACCACGAGCAGGTTTCAAGCTGCCTACGGGCCATGGGCCATTTTTACACTCTTAATGTTGTTACAGCGAAACGGTATCGTTTGGCTTTTAGTCCATTTTATTTAATAAGAAAAAAACGTTGTGAGCCATGGTGCTGTTAATAGGTTTGATTAGGTGAATGGGTTAAGATGAAAAAATTGAACGTAATTCACATGTACTGAAAAAAAAGAGGGGTTGATTTGTTGAAAAATACATAGAAAAAAAAATACTAAAATTGAGTTTTATAATATTTTTATTTATCTCAAAATTAGTAAAAATAAATTTTAAAAACAAACTAATGTTAAAAGAAGGGAAATTTATTGATAAATCCCATCTAGAGATGTTTTATCCCAAAAAGTCCACAAAGAAAAATTATATACCAATCAGTCCCATAGAGGTTTTTGCTTATTCCATGAAGTCCATTTTTAAATTTCATATTTATATGTGGACTATTATGCCCTTACATATATATATACACTGTTAATACGTAACACACGTTCCTATGATTGCGTTATTCAGTTTTGGCAGTTTCTTTATTTCTAATTCAAATCGATTCGTTTCTATCTTGCATGTTTTCGTTCTGTCGTTCTGAGGCATTGATGAGCTAGGGTTCGATTGTTGTTGTTCTTGTCTGGTATGGTGATATTCAAGTGAAGAGGACGAAGTTGAAGGTCTTCGGTTCGTCATTTTCTGGAGTGTAACTGCCTCGAAGAAGTTGTTTTTCAGTTCCTGGACGACTGTAGGGTTGGCTGATTTAGGTTAGTATAATTTTAGTGATGAATAGATGTTCAGTTTTTGTTTTGATTGAAGGATGGATTCGATGCTTTGTTCTTGGATTGATATTGAGTTGATGCTCTGTTTCTGCATTTACATGCATCATACGTGGTCATTGGATTGGAGGTCATTCAGTATATGTTGAATATTCTAATATTCCTTTTACTTTGATGTATGCATAAGGAGGCTATGTGTGAGCGATAGATGATCAGTTTTTGTGAATGATTGTAGGATGGATTAGATGCTTTGTTCTGCGATTGAAATTGAGTTGATGCTCTGTTTTTGCAATTACATGCATCATACGTGGTCATTGGAGGGGAGGTCATTCAGATATATGTTGAATGTTGTAATATTCCTTGTACTTTGATGTATGCATAAGGAGGCTATGTCTGAGCGATATAATTCAGTGTATATTGAACAATGTAAATGTTCACATCACGTCAGTATTACGTGAAGAATGTTGATGTTTTCATTTTACTTTAAGTTTTGCTTAATGAGGCTCTGTGTGAGTGACGTAATTGAGATTAAATGTATCAATGTGAATGTTTACATCGTGGTCATGTGGAGGGGAGGTCATCAGATTAGTGATGAATGTGGTTCCTGTATAATTCACAGTATGTGGAACAATATGAATGTTTACATTGTGTTAGTATTACGTGAAGGATGTCGATGTTTGCATTTTACTTTAAGTTTTGGTTAATGAGGGGCTGTGTGAGTGACATAATTGAGATTAAATGGATCAATGTGAATGTTTACTTCGTGGTCCTGTGGAGGGGAGGGTGTCAGATTAGTGATTAATGTGGATATTCTATAATTCAGAGTGTGTTCAACAATGTGAATGTTTACATCGTGTTAGTATTATGTGAAGAATGTTGATGTTTGCATTTTGCTTTAAGTTTTGCGTAACAAGGCTCTGTGTGAGTGATGTAATGGAGAGTATGTGGATCAATGTGAATGTTTACATCATGTTCCTTTGGAGGTGAGTTCATGAGATTAGTGATGAATGTGGATCTTCTATAATTCAGAGTACATGTGTGACTGTGAATGTTTACTTCGTGTTAATGTCTTGTGAATAATGTGGATGTTCTTACTTTTACTTTCATGTTTGCTTAATGATTTGTACAGGAGATGGATAGCTTTATGATGTTGGTGTGTACATATGGTTGCAGTACCACTGTAATAAATGCTGCCCGCCCATTGTGTTATTCGCGTTTGGTGGACTGTTTGTGTGAAAAATGGGGGGAGTTGACTGCTGGTTGTATTTCATTGTTTTGTAAATTACCTGGGATTAATAGGTGTGATTTAGAGAATGAGGAAGAATTTCAGAACATGTTACTGCTTGCTAAATCAATGGGGGTACAGCATGTTGAAGTTGTGGTTGAGTTGAAAAGTGATATTGGTCAGTCAAGTAGTTTGGCATTGGTGCGTGTTGGGGTTGAGGAAGAAGTTAATGCTCTACGGAGATTTTGCCACCATAAGGAGAAGCTGTTGTTGTCAGCCCCTTGGGCAAATGGTATCACGCATGTGGGACAACGGTTTGTTGGAGGTGCACAAGAATTTCGTGATGTTTTGTGTAAGTATGCCATCCAATGTGGGTTTCATTTTACGTACGTGAAGAACGAGACAACTAGAGTTACTGCTGTGTGCGCGATGCGGGAGGAGAGGGGCTGCTTGTGGGCTATACATTGTAGAGCACAACGCGCAAATGATTTTTTCTACATCAAGAGTTTTAGTGAGGTGCATACTTGTGGTACGGATGTCCGAACATCGAAGAATCCGAGAGTTAGTTCGGATTTGGTGTCGAGTACCATATCCGAAATTGTGAGGGACAAGCCGTCGACTCGGCCATGTGATGTGGTGACGATTTTGAAGAGGGATTATGGGCTAGATGTTAGTTACCATGTCGTATGGTTGGGTGTGGAGAAAGCAAAGGCTGGTATTCATGGAGAGCACTCGTTATCATTTGACCAGCTGCGGTGGTATTCGGATGCTGTAATGCGGTACAATCCAGGGAGTTATGTGAATATTGACTATGATGCGAGTAGTCAACAGTTTTGCCGTTTCTTTGTGTCATTCGCTGCGTGTATTGCGGGATTCAATTCTTGTCGGCCTTTATTATTCTTGGATGGAACATTCCTGAAAGGAAAGTACAAAGGTCAGTTACTTGCGGCAACGGCGAAAGACGGAAACAATGGTTAGTTTTTTTTTGTTACTTGTATGTTCATGTCAATATGGACATTGGCATGCATAGTATGGACAAATGAGTGCTTGAGAAATTATAAGTATGTGAACATTGATATTAGTATGCACTGATGTGAATGTTCACATCTGAGAGTTCTAATGACAGTAATGTCAACATTCACATTATTATACACTGATCCATTCACATTATTATACATATGTGTCTGTTAATGACAGTGATGTGAACAATCACATTCAAAAGAGTGTATACGACTGTCAGTTGATCCTATAATGAATAGTACTGTGAATGTTCACATTATGAATGAATCAACAATCAGAAATGAATTGTTAATGGTTGCAAATGTGAATGTTCACATCGTTGATGGTTATGAACTTGAATCCAGAAATAACAATAGTGATAGGGCAACGTAGATATGAACATTCACATGACCTGTTTTGTTTATATTGTGAACAGTTGCGTATTGTTGTTGTGTTGTAGGTCTGTTTCCTGTTGCATTTGCGATTGTTGATTCGGAGACCACGGTGAATTGGTCGTGGTTCTTGCATGAACTTGGAAGGTTGTTGATGGTAAGCGCCAGATAACGTTTATTTCGGATCGTAATCTTGGTTTGTTAGAAGCTATGCCGAAGGTGTTCCCATCGGCTCATCACGGTTATTGCTTACAGCACTTGAAGAGCAATTTAAGAGATCGGATGAAAGGAATTGATAATGGATTCAGGGATCACTTAGTAAGTAGTTTGGGTGATTGTGCTTACGAGCCAACTGTGGTAGGGTTCCATGAAAAACTTGCAAAATTAAAAGAGGAGGGTAAACGACGAGCAGATGATTTTTTCAAGGACCTGGCACCTGAGCATTGGGCAAATTCGTACTTTAGGTAATAATAGTTTCATAAAGTGTTACATTTGTGAAGTTTGGAATGGTAGGGATGTGAATTTTCAGTTTACAATTGCGAAAATTTAATAATTGTGTTTCATGTTCAATGTCAATGATGTGAATGTTCACATCTGATAATGATGACTGATTTGATTGATGTGAATGTTCACATCTGTTGTCATAAGTTGTTGTTGTTATTAATTCGCATCATGCTGTCATTGAAGTTGATGTTAATTTTCACATTTGTCTATTTTTTAAGTTGATGTTAAAGTTCATTGCGAATGATGTTAAAGTTCACATCATTCAACGTGAATGTTCATACATGTTAAATTTCATATTGTAAGATGTTTGTGATATTGTGCAGGGGCATGCGTTATGGGGAGATGACTTCCAATGCGGCGGAGTCATTCAATAATTGGATTAAAGAAGCACGTAATCTTCCTATCACTCAAATGGTGGACACAATTCGTACGCAGTTAATGCGGCAAATGTCTGCACGGCGTGACCAAGCGAACAAATGGAATGAGCTTATTTGTCCTACATTTGAAACACGGCTTATGGATTCGTTCAATGACAGCAGGTCTTGGCAAGTTAGCAAAGCCAACGAGGATGTGTTTGAAGTGCATTCGATACCATCTGTTACTGTTGATGTTGCGAGGCGTACATGTTCGTGCTTCAAATGGCAAATCAATGGATTTCCATGTGACCATGCGGTTGTTGCCATTCAGAAGAGCCGCTACAATCTCAATGATTGTGTGGAACATTACTTTCATGTACAGACATATCGGGCAGCGTATTCGGGTGCGATATTCCCTATACCATCGGTGGAGAAGCCGCCTTTTGATCCCACGGACTTCACTATATACCCGCCTATTGTGAAAAGACCCCCCGGAAGGCCGAAAAAGAATAGGATCCCTTCAAGGGGTGAGAAATTGAAACAAATAAAGTGTGGGAGATGTGGTAAGCTGGGGAGCCATAATCGAAAGTCATGCAAGGAGCCGATATAGGATGTACATTTTCCATTTCAACGGTGTATTTTACATTGGATTCTTATATTCATTTTAAGAATAAGATTGTATTTTTGTTGCAAGCAAAATCATGCTTTTAAATTTTCTTTTTCTGTATGACACTGATTTTGTTGAAGTTGTAATGATAAATACATATATGGACATTCACAGTTACGTAAAAGAATCTTACTATGTCAAAACTTGCACATGGGTTGAACTTTTATACCTAATTGTTGTCAATGGTGACATGAATACAAGCTGTGATATGAGCTTTTATACCTTATTGTTGTCAATGTGTACATTCCTGCACGAAGTATGTGGTTCCAAAAAGTGCATCAATTATGCTCATCACAACATGGCATTATGAATATCGTAAGTTAGTATGAACATTCACATCAGTGGTTCAGATGTGAACATTCACATCTGTGAAATATAAGTGCTGTGGCAGTGTTGTGAACATTCACAGTGGTATATATGAGTGAATGTGGACATTTACAGCAGAATAGGAGGTGTGAATGTGAACATTCACAGCAGAATAGGAGGTGTGAATGTGAACATTCACATCAGTGGTTCAGATTTGAACATTCACATCTGTGAAATATAAGTGTTGTGGCAGTGTTGTGAACATTCACAGTGGTATATATGAGTGAATGTGGACATCTACAACAGTGATTCAGATGCGAACATTCGCATCTGTGGCACTGTTGTGAACATTCACAGCAGTGTAGGAGGAGTGAATGTGAACATTCACATCAGTGGTTCAGATGTGAACATTCACATCTGTGGTTCAGATGTGAACAACACGGCATTATGAATATCGTAAGTCAGTATGAATAGTCACATCAGTGTTGCAACTGTGAACATTCACATCTGTCGAACATTAGTGCATATGAATATTCACACGTGTGTACGTGATCCGTAATTATGTCACATAGACATTCCTGCAGGAAAAAATGTGTACTATAGAACAATCGGGTTCAAACCATCGCTGAAATTATGCTCATCACAACACAGCATTACGAATATCATGTGACTATGAACATTCACATCAGTGTTGTAACTGTGAACATTCACATCTGTCAAACATTAGTCAATATGAATCTCAGAAGTGCATGTTCACATTTTGCATAGATGAATGGCATTTAGTACTGTTACGAGCAAGAACAAATGTGAATGTTCACACATGTGTAAGTGATCCATAATTATCTCATGTACACTAAGTGTACACTCCTGCACAAAGTATGTTTATTATAGAACAATCAGGTTCAAACATTCGCATGAATTACACTCATAACAACACAGCATGCTGGATATTGTACGTGAATGTGAACATTCACATTAGTTGTGCAACAGTTGATATTCACATCTGTAAAACATAACAACACCAAAAGTAGTTCAAAAATCACAGCTGGCTTTTTCCCATTAACAAAGGCTGTATCACTGTCTTACAATGAGTTGTTGTGTCAAAATTTGAACGCATTCCACATTAACATTCATATTGATTGTTTGGAAGTTTGTAGGTGGACACCCCCCACCTGTAGGTATTAATGGATCTCTGATTTCTTATGATTCAAAAAATTATGCACTAACAAATCTCGTAGTCCACACCATTCTGAATTAGTGAGGCTGCCCACGACTTCTTCATGGAATATGTGCGCCCGCATGATGTAACATACTGCAGGTCCGCAGTCCACTCTGTGAAAAAGAAATGGTTGTCGTTAGCAGTTGGCATGAATATTTGCATAATGGTAATGGACGATCTGTAAAGAATGTAGCTTGTCTTACGAGTCGTCTCCTTGCTGAGGACAGACATCAACACTTTTGATTGGTTGTGCTGGATTTTGGGCTGCTAGCTTAGTGTATAGCGTTGATGACTCGCCAATAACGCTCACAACATGCTCAATGTATTTCCTCTGTGTAAAGAATTCCAAATTAGGCACCAACAGACATAGGTGTTGTACAGTCATTTAATGCATGAGAACAAGTCAAATTTGTGTTCAAAAATAGCCACTTACAACTTCTTGTGCTTGGTCGATATGCGGGTCATGTATGCCTGTTCTTGGGCGCAATGAGTTGTAATGCCTCCACAAATTGTCTTCAGTATCATACACAACAATCGTCCAGTGGTACTCATGATGCAATGGAAATAATAGGTATCTCTCTCCTTGGTAGTTCTTCACATGTGCATCAATGTGTTTACTCCTTTTGCGAGGATGGTACTCCCTTATGACTTTCTGTACATATTGGACAAATAATTAATGGAATGTGAAGTTTCACATTGGCAATACAATTAATGGAATGATAGATTTTACCAAGCACATGCTCGTGAAGATGAATGACGCTTCATGCGAAGTTGGGTTGACCACCTCTTGTTGTTCATGCAACAATTCAGCGTATGCATCTATGAGCTGCACAAACATGTGGTCATATTACATAGATTTGTGGCTGCTTGTCTGTGTGTCTGTGTGTGCATATTCATGAAGAGTTAGATATGTTTGTAATGGCATACATTGCTGTGTATTGATTCCTCCTTGATGAGGTTGATAATGTCATCAAAATACACATGCGTAGCCTTTGAATCTCCTTTCCACACCAGCAGCCTGTGCATTATGAACAAACCAATGTGAATGTTCACATTGCAGAATGTGAATGTAAACGTTAGATTTTTGTAGAGTAACTTACTCATCGCCTCCACTTTTCTGTAAATCTTGGACCTTCTTTTTGTCTTGTTTGGACATTTTGCTCCACACTTTGAACTTGTTGGTCAAGGATAATTTTTTTGGCTGCTTTGGTGGTGGGGGTTTCTCCACATCTTCAACCATTTCAACTGGATGGGGTTGCTTTTGGCCAGGTAAGTCAGGATATTGGAAGTCAGGCAAGCGATGTTCTTTGCGATCTTTTTCCTTTATACGCTTGACCCTAGAAGGTGGGCTGATATTGTGTTGCATTGGGCTAGGGGGTTGCTGTTCTGCCACAGCCTGTGTGACAATGTGGACTGACTGGTCATCGTACAGATCTTGAAGAATTGATTTATCGCATTCCAAGTCGATGACCAGCTGCGTTAACCGTTTGATTTCTTCATCCTTCTGTTCCATGCATTTCTTAATTTCGGTATTTCTGTTGGGTGGGCTGGATTGGTTGAACAATTTATGTTCGAGATCAGCTATGACTCTTGCCCTTAACTCCCATGAAAAATGAAGATGTTTGTACTTCGTTTCCCATTGCCTTATGACGCCCCAAGCCTTCCGATTTTCTTCGATAAGCATGTCAATCAGATCAGGTTGGTTTGTGTTTGGTATTACAATAGCGCTGTCATAATGTTGGCTGCTGAATGGAATGTGAATGTCATCATCACTGTTTGGTTGCTCGAGGCCATGCCCAGAAAAGTCGGAGTTGCTGCCACTGTGTTGTTCTCCCTTCATGTCAAACGGGTTGGGAGATGTCGTGGCTGGTTCATAAATTTCAGGCTCCACCTTCAATGTCTTATGTTTGAACTTCTGTATTTCTGTTCGGATTGCAAAGAGTTCACCGGCATTAACCTGACAATGAAAAAAACAGGTTACATAGTGTATATGTTTGGGGGTGTTATAATGTGAATGTTTTGATTAGTAGTTCAAGGCCGTACCTCATTAAAACCCAAATCAGCTAAATTGGTGGTTTTCATCTTCTTCTGTAAAGCACTGAGATCCCACTTCACGCAGCGTGGAAAAGCATTTGGTTTGTGAGGTTGTAGGATGGTTGTGTGCTCACACAACCAGTACTTCAGTAAAACAACAAACACAGTGTTACTTAGCATTTGCATAGTAATGTCGTGAGTGAATGTGATCATGCACGTCAGTGGTTCAGATGTGAACATTCACATTTGTGATAGATAAGTGATGTGTCACTGTTGTGAACATTCACAGCAGTGTAGGAGGAGTGAATGTGAACATTCACATCAGTGGTTCAGATGTGAACATTCACATCTGTGAAATATAAGTACTGTGGCAGTGTTGTGAACATTCACAGTGGTATATATGAGTGAATGTGGACATTTACAACAGTGATTCAAATGCGAACATTCGCATCTGTGGCACTGTTGTGAACATTCACAGCAGTGTAGGAGGAGTGAATGTGAACATTCACATCAGTGGTTCAGATGTGAACATTAACATCTGTGAAATATAAGTGCTGTGGGAGTGTTGTGAACATTCACAGTGGTATATATGAGTGAATGTGGACATTTACAACAGTGATTCAGATGCGAACATTCGCATCTGTGGCACTGTTGTGAACATTCACAGCAGTATAGGAGGAGTGAATGTGAACATTCACAGTAGTATGTTATGACTTAATATGAATGTTCACAGTTGGCTTAGATGAACAACACTGAAGGACATGTGAACATTATTATCTGACAACATGTGTACTTACCATCAATAGCATGACACAGCCTGTCACTTTTGCTGGATTTTTGTCATTTTGGGAAATAGACGATGTCAATGTTGTCCTAATTTGCTTGGCCCAATCATATTCTCGCATGGTTTCCAATGGGACCATATGTGTGTAGTAGGCCCATCCTATCGTCTCTCCGCTTGTTGAGAAGAAAAGCTTTTGGCAAGCATACATGCACACTAGTCGGGCAACTTCTTCGTTGTCAGCTTTCTTTTTGCCTTTCAACGCCTCGTTCAGAAGGGTGCGTATCCATTTAGAAGTCAAGCGGCTGACATTTTTGCATATTTTGTTGACAATGCCAGTCTTTGGTTTCGCACCGTACACTATGTCCATGGGCTTGCTGCCACAGTCTACACCGAAAATCAATTTGATGTCGCTGTTGTGTATGTTCATCCTCTTCTCCCCAATGTAGAATGCATCCTTTGAAGCTTTGTACGTTTGTAGTACATGCACAACAACGTCATCATACTTCATGCATTTGTCCAAGTCAATTTGATTGTTTCTTAGTGCATCTAGCAAATTCCAAAAAGGTGTCTGTTTAAGGCACCGCAGCTGTGCTTCTGTGAACTTGGTGGCTTTCATGAATTTGACAAGTCCAGTCATATTTGATCTGTAGTTCACATTTTTCATGTCCACATTGGTGCTATTATTTGATTTTGGGGTTTCTTCCTTCACATGGTACTCATCTCGCTTTCTCTTTGCGGTTTTCTTATGTGCAACATCTGCAAAATGGAGGATTTTATAAAAAAAAAGTCCAGGCTCATGTCATTAGCATAGTGGAACAGATGTGAATGTTCACAGCATTTCCAATGATGTGCATGTTAACAGTTGTGTGCGTGGGTGTGAATGCCCAGTGTTTGTGTCTGGTTGTGAACATTGACGTCATGTTGCTGTGTCAGCACAAACACAATGTGCATATTGTGTGACGCTGTGGAAAACAATGTATTTTTATACAGCCATGAAGACCATTGAACAACATGTGTATTTTAACATGAACATATAAAATGACGGATCAACTTATTGGATCACCATTACCAATAATGAATAAGAACAAGGCAAACATTCACAATAGGGTGAAAAAAATGTAAACATCCCTAGTCATTGGGCTAATATTTTGCAATCCATGTGAACGTTCACAGCGTAGAAGAACAGCACCAATAATATCTGCCTCTCCTAAAATGTTCAGGCAATGTGAATGTTCACAGCCTAGACCAAAAGCACCAATAATAACTTTCTGAAATAAAATGTTCAGGCAATGGGAATGTTCACACTCTACAACAACAGCACGAACAATATTTGACTCTACTAAATTTTGCCGGCACTGTGAATGTTTACATCATAGAACAACAGCACTAATAATATATGGTTCTCCTACAATTATCAGCCAATGTGATTGTTCACAGGCAGTAACAGAAGGACCAATAATTTCTGATTTCTCCTATAATTTGCATGCAATGTGAATGTTCACATCTTTCATCAACAAGAACAACAACATAATTGGCCAAAAATTTTTAGTCCACAAGAATGTTCAAAGCATAAAACAAGAACACCATTACTACCTGATTAGACATACATTTTAACTCAATGTGAATGTTCACATTACTTATCAACTACAACAAAACAGAATTGGTCAAAATATTTTTGAAACTGTGTGAATGTTCACAGCATTGAACAACAACCAGATAACATTTGCGACAATGTGATTATCAAACCATCTTCAATCAAATTGAATGTTCACATCTTTCAGTAACAACTACTAGAACAAAAACATTTTGGAAAGTTCACAGTTGTGAACAAAATGCAATGGCAACTGCAATGTTTTTTTGTGCAAAAATGAATAAAATTAATGATTATGATGGAGGGGTTTAGAATAAATGTTACGGTATGAACAATATGGACTACTACATATTATACGCATACGAATAGGGGATATTTGTCAAAGTTCAGAATGATGGATGTTGATAAAGAGGTTTAGGGTTTAAATACACTAATGAGTAGAATGCTTACGTTTTGTGCCCATTTTGACGAAATAGATGTTGAGACGAAGGGTGGATGCGACGAAGGAACGTATACAGTGTTCCGTGCGTATGAACGACGAAGAAGATGTTGAGACGATGTGACAATGTAACAAAGACAGTCTTCTCGACGTAGGGACGACGGAGAAGATGATGAGATGATGAGACGATGCGCAGATGCTACGATGGAAGGAATACAGTTTTGTGGGAGGGTTTCGATTTCTGGACTGTGAAGATTTTGTGCGTGATTTCCTGCGAAGAATACAGAGAGGAAGAGAGTCGGTTATTAGATTCAAAGAGAGAGAGAAAGGCGCGTGTTTTGCTGAGGGACGTTTTGGTCTTTCTGTATGAAATGGACCTAATGGAATATTATAAAACACTATGGGTTTTATGGAACAACACTCTCAAATAATGGATTTATTAAAAAAGTTCCCTTAAAAGAAACACATAAAACAAATGATACTTGAATTATATAATCTATGGCAACTATATAATACAAAAAAAATACGACAATGGTAATGCAATGGTACACACCCCCATATACACATTTGGGAGTTGATTATCACAACTATTAGCACTCATTCTTATAGAGTCATAACTAAAAAAACTAAAAAAATAAAAATAAATAAATAAATAGTTATAACCAAACACCATATAAGATACAACCAAAGAGCTCCTGAGTTATAACAGAAATAATATCATGATGGACTTGATAACCACAAATGTCATAATTCAATCTTATGAGAATCATAACTAAAATAAAATAAAAAAATTGTTATAGCCAAACACCACATAAGTTATAATCAAAGAACTCTTACTTTATAATCAAAATAATGTCCTAACCAATATCACAAAAAGTTATAACTAATACCACAATGAGTTAGTTATGATTTTCCTAATTTTTATTTATTTATTTTTCAACTAATCAAAACCCTTTCTTTTTTTTTCTTTTTTTTTTTGAGTATATGTGAATTACATTCAATTTTTTCATCTCAACCCATTCACCTAATCAAACCTATTAATAGCACCATGGCCCATAGTGTTTTCTTAATCAAACCTACCATGGCCCACAACGTTTTCTTTTTATGGGTTTTTTGGTGAAACCCCCATTTTTGGGTCTTTTTTTAGGATAAAGGACAACTCAATGAATTTTCCTTCAAAAAGCCCCCGAGTAGGAGATGCATGGCTCAACAAGGACCTCTACAATTTGTCTTTTTATTTTGACAATATTGCCCTTCTATATATATATCATATATTTGAAAATCTAGCTCATATATACACGGATGTCATATATTTGAATCAGTGAAGACGATCTACGAAATTAGTGAAAACGATATGCGAAATCAATGAAGACGATCTCGAAATCTAAAGATCTCACCACCGACGATCTCGCCCTTGGTCAACAATAGACGATCTCACCACCAACGATCAACATTTTCAATTAAACGAGAGATTACATTTCAAATATGTACAAATCTGTATCAGATTTTGAGAGTTTCATCGAGATTTGTGAGTGTTGATCGACCTTTGGAGGTTTTGCTTTGATCACTTGTTTGATTATTGTTCGAGTTCAATCAAATATGTTGATTTGTTAATTAGTTTTTTTCTTTTTTCTTTTTTTGATTTAATTTTATTGTGTATGATTTGATTTTGTTTGACAGAATGAGAGTAAAATTTTACTCTGGTATGTGCTCTGTTTTTATTTAATAAAATGAAAGTAAAATTTTACTCTGGTGTTATCTGTTCTATTTTTCATTTTTTGATAGGATGATAGCAAAATTTTACTCTGGTATTGTGTACTTTTATTATTTGTTTTTGAACTTGTTGTGATAGTAAAATTTTACTTTGATTGACAGTAAATTTTTATTGTCAATTGATTGCAGATTTGAAAAAGGGTTCCACCTCTTATGTTGTTATACAAGTATGGTGATCATACCATTGTGTTCAAGATTGTGTCAAACTGCACGTTGAAGGATTTAACTAATTTCTTAAGTTGTAAATTGAAGAAGTTTGACAGTAATGTTTGCATACTGTTATCATACTGTTTACCTAGACATTCGCAATGCATGATTGATAATGATTTTGATTTTCAAAATATGTTGTCGCATGTTTATCCCCTTGGTGTTGACCGGATTGATGTGACTATTACTGAAATGGGCATTTCAAATGAAAAACATGGAGTTAGAGAATTGAGTGAGACTAGTGGATCTAACGTTACTGATGATGAAAGAGATTTACTCCCTATGTTTTGTTTCCATGAAGAAAGGACTTTGTTTTCTGAATGGCAAACTCATGTAGGTCAAAGATTTATTAGAGGTGCAAAGGATTTCTGGACTGCATTATGTAAATATGCTATTGAGATAAGATTTGAGTTTCTGTATGTGAAGAATAAGAAGTGTTGAGACACTGCTGTGTGTTCAATGGGAGAGGAGTACATGCATCTCTAGAGAGTGCTAACAATTTTTTCTACATTAGGACTTTACATGACAAGGATAGTTGTGGAACCACAGTTCGTACTTCTAAAAACTCAAGGATGAGTTCAAATTTGGTTGTAGGTTTGATTGCTAATGATGTTCGTGCGAATCCCCAAACTCATCCAATTGATGTTATGCGTCAATTTACAGATTAATATAGGCTCACCATTACATACAAGCATGCTTGGTTGAGAGTTGAAAAAAAGTTAGGACTACTACTTTTGGGGATTTCTCTACTTTTGGAGATTCATTTATTCTCTTGAAATGGGGTTCAATTGATTGTGATTCACCTGCATTTGAAATAGAAAAAGAAATGAAGTCAGTAATGAAGCAAACTTTAACCAACAGAGTAAAATTTTACTTTGTTTGAAAGTAAAAGTTTACTCTGATTGTAAGTAAACTTTTACTCTAATTTTAAGTAAAATTTTAAGTAAAGTGAACTAGTAAGGATGAGATTGACAAGATGATACCTCTTCGGGCTTTAGTTTTTGCAATGACCTCTTCATCAGCTTTTTCTTCAACTTTGATAAGTCCCATCGAAGGAGCCTTGAACACAGATTTTTACCTTCAGGTTGAATGAGGGTAGTGTGCTCGCATAACCAATACTGTAAAATAAAAAATCAAAATTGGTTAATTCTCTAAAGATGGATTGCGTAATATTTCAAGTAGTTCAATTTACTTATCAAAAAAAGAAGTACACATCCGGTTACACTTTCAGGGCTTCCTAATGAAGACTGGATTGAAGTAGTCAACGTGGATGCAACTACAGTCGACCATGCATATGAGTTCATCATTTCCAAATCTTTTACAAGGGCGATAAAACCCCATCCAACAGTTAGACCGATTGTTGGGAATAATAAAGTTGCCACAACGAATAAACATATTATTCGTGCAACATCCTCAACATCAACTGCCGTTGTACCTTCTAATACATCTCCTAATGCCTCTTGCAAAATCTTTACAGATATTCTTGACATATTATGAAACCTTCTCTGCACAAAAGGTGTTTTTTTTTCTTCCCATATGAGTCATCTACTTTTTTTGTTCTCGATTTTAACCCAAAAATTAAAGTAGCTATAACACTGCATGGTGGGTACCCATGCGCATACAGTTCAGATCCTCGATTTCTTCGATCTAGTCTCATAACTGCAATGTGAAACATAGATGAGAGTCCAGATTTAGAAACTTTTATAAAAATCTGTGTTTATTACAAAAATCTTTGCCATTAAGTGGACTACATCACCAGATCTTAGAGTCGCCACCTAATATTTTGGGACAATTAGGAAACCCATGACTCATGCCAAGGCCACTATTCGTCGTAACCAAGGATACTCGGCTCAGAACCTTAGGTATAAGAGGGGAAGGTCATTAATTGAGCACCCTCTCTCACTCGATCAAAAGATTAGCCTCTACTAAACCATGATATGAGTTTTATTTACTCTATGTGTTCATATTCTAATTATTTAATTAATCCTAAAATTTACTATGCAAAGCATACAAGTATAGACTATATCATTCATTTTAGAACAACTTGATTCCATGTATTTATGAAAGAGTTTTAAAGACATGCAACTCAAAAGAAATCGAGCTCACAAGCATGAAAATCAATATCATTCCAAATTAAATGACACAACCTTCATCCACTGTCATTCATAGAGTTACATCAAATAAGCAAATAGCCACATGATAGGATGCTTAAACATAGTAAGAAAAACACAAAAAAGAGGGATGCTAAAGTATAAAAACTTACATATTTACCGACGTCTGTAACAACGCCCGCGGGGGGACCTCGCTACAGCTCGGACTCGATTTTTGTTGCGGTTCCAAATCTCGAACCAAAGAGTCCAAACCCGGCAAATCGTTTTGAAGAAAAACAGATTTTTTGAAAGAAGTGCCAAACATGGACTGCTTTGCCAGATAACAGAGTCGCCACCTAAATATTTTTTTTAAAAAATGGGAAATTTAGGAAACCCTGACTCGGTGCCAAAAGGCCACGTGTCCGTCATCACCAAAGTTGGCTCGGGAACTTGGGTACGATTGGGGAAGGTCACATCGTGAGCACCCCCGCTCGCCCGGTCAAAGACCGGCCTCTACTAACCATGATACCTGTTTTTGAAGACATTGTATGTTCTTATTCCGGTTATTAGCCTAGGTTACTATGTGATGCGCACAGCATACAAGTATAGACCGAATCGCCTGAATTGGAACAAAACATTTCATGTTTGTCTGTTTGAAAGTGGTTTGATGGTGCTACCCGCAAGTAGGCTAAGACGCGAATTTGCCACCCTCAGGTGGGCTTAGAAAAACAGTGATTTTGCCACTATCTAGTGGGCTTAAAACAAACAATCAGTGATTTGTCCCAATTCAAGCAACTCAACCTCCACCCACAGGCATTCAAGGCAGTTATATCACATAAGCACATAGCCTCATGGTAAGCATGCTATCATGGCAACACTCACACGCATGCAAGGATGCTAAAGCATAAAACTCACCGAGTACTCCAAGCCAAAACAGAAAGCTGATTAGAAATCATGCATGATCCTAATATACAGAAATGCCTAATGCAACACATGCAGAATGCAACTATAACAGGCTCGGCTATTCTAAACATGGCATATGAAATGCTACAACTAACAAGTATTCAACTTGGAATTGAAATACAATGCAGTTTGTATGATGCGCCGAGCCCGGTGCATGCAAAACAGATGAATGAATGCAAACATGCTATCATACTGTATGCTAATTGAAATATGCCCTATATCTAACCATCCAAAGCGGGTAAATAAAAGGGAGAAAGAAATGGGGGTTGGAAGACATACATCACACTCACACACCCTTATTACAACATTGCCCTCGCGCGGAGGGTCCGAATAAAATAATAATACAGTCCCAAATGAAAGAATAGTACAGTCCGAAATATATACAGTCCGAATATTACAAAATTCTAATTAATTAACAAATTAATTACAAAAGCTGTAAAACTGGCGTGCAAGCCAGGGACTGCCTTGCTTCTGATAGATGCCGCCGGTTGGGCTGCCTGGCGCGGAAATCCACTGGGATGCCCTGATTAGCCTCTGTTTGCAGTATTTCTCGAAATGCGCGCCGGACTCCGAAAATTTGCTAATTCTGGATTTTGCTGCAACAGAGAGCAGGAAAAGGGCACAGCAGTGTATTTCACAAATATATGCATGCCTCGATCCTCGTGCCACCAATCACGCATCTCGATGCATGATGGCCGAGGAATCGGATTGCACAACTCAATATGGGATGAATGCAGATGAATGCTACAATGAAAACCTAACTCCATCATGGGTAATCCGGAGTGTCGATGACTTGGGAATTGAGACCCGTTCCGTTACTCGGAGTACAGAACGCGCCTCGTTTCCCGTGCAATATGCATGATATGCATGAAATGCAACTAACGTACAATCCTAGCATGCGCAATGCTATGAAAATGAGATGCCTCGAAATGCGTGCCCACTGGCACGCAAACCGAGGCGATGACATAAAGGCACGGAATGCGATGATGGGCTTACACCAATATGAGAGGGCCTCAGCCACACTCACACGGGATGCCGGAATGATAAGAATGAGGTGCCTCGAAATGCGTGCCCACTGGCACGCAAACCGAGGCAATGATGAAATGCAAATCGGATAAAACAGAGATGCCTCGAAATGCGCGCCCACAGGCACGCAAACCAAGGCGATGCAAATGAGAAAAAAAAATCGGATAAAACCGAAGTGCCTCGAAATGCGTGCCCGCGGACACGCAAACCGAGGCAATGATGAAATGATAAAATCGGATAAAACCGAAGTGCCTCGAAATGCGCGCCCACAGGCACGCACACCGAGGCGATGATATGCGATGCAAAATCGGATAAAACCGAAGTGCCTCGAAATGCGCGCCCACAGGCACACAAACCGAGGCGATGATATGGGATGAAATGGCATACGAAATGCAACGATGGGCTTACACCTACATGGGAGAGCCTCAGCTCACTCACATAGGAGGCCGTCGGATAAAAACAAAGTGCCTCGAAATGCGTGCACACGGGCACACAAACCGAGGCGATGGCATACAAGCATGAAAATGCAAATTGGGCTTACGCCAACATGAGAGGGCCTCAGCTCACTCACATAGGCTGCCGGAATGATAAAAATGAGGTGCCCCGAAGTGCGTGCCCATTGGCACGCAAACCGAGGCAATGCAAAAATGATACAAATGGCATGGGAAATGATATGCAAGCATGGCAATGGAATTTCAGCACTTAAATGAAGGGGAAAACAGCCCCGAAACAATTCGAAAAGGCACTCGAAGCATGCATTCATCCCGAAAATGTGAAATTAAGCCCCGAAATGGCCTATAGCCATGCTATACATGCAAAATATGATCATGGCAGCAAGAACAGTAGCAAGACAGTCCTAAAAATGGAATATTTTCAGTAATAAACATGGCCTAAATGCAAGCATAGATAGATTAAACAAAGCATGCAAAGCTAGTGGCCAAAAGAGGGGTATTGAGACAAGTGATATATGCAAACCCCAAATGGACAAACTTTCTTCTACAACATTGAAGATGAGTTAAAAATAAGCACAATTGCAGAAGATGGCATCCTCAAAATCAGAACACAAACATGCTAAAAGATCTATGCAAAATAGGCTCCAAATATGCTATAACAAGAGACATGCCAAAATATACATCAAATGACCAAACTTCCTTCATGAAATATGTAAAGGGGGTCAAAAAAAGACTAAAACCAGTATGGGTCGAAGTCCCAAAAACAAACACAAATAGGTCAAAAATTGCATGCAAAAATGGCACACTTGATGAAATTTGAAGGAGATGGTATATACAAGCACCAAATGGGGTTGAGCCTCTCTACAATGTTGTAGAGGGGCTCAAAACAAGCAAAAAAGCAGTAGGGGTTGGACCCCTAAAAACCAACACAAATAGGTCAATCTTAGCATGCAAAAATGTTACCAACTTGAAGAATATTGAGGGAACTAGTGTATACAAACACCAAATGAGGTTGAGCCCTTCTACAAAGTTGTAGAGGGGCTCATTTTAAGCACAAAAGCAGTAGGGGTCGGAGCCCCAATTCTCAACCAATTAGAGTATAAAAATGAACCAAGGAAAAGCCCTAAAAGTTGGTTTTGAAGGCTTACCTTTGAAGACTTGTCTTTCTTTGATTCTTGGCCTTGATTTGTAGCTTCTCAACCTCTGAAATTCACTTCCTAGCTGCTGGAGTGGTGGTAAGGATGGTGAGGCTAGGTGTTGATGAAGAGAAGACCTTGACACTTGAAGCTTTTTTGAGGTTTTAAGCCAAGGACATGGAGGTTTTTGAAGATGATTCCTTGAGACCAATTTTTCCAACCTTGAAGAAGGAGAGGGAGGGCCCTTCAAATAGGCAAGAAATGGGGTGTAAAAGGGGAGGGAAAGCACCCAATCTTTCCCTCCCGAAATATCCCCGGATGCCCCGGGATATGCTGAAAGATATCCGGACAGCTGGGACAGGCTGGAAAGCAAGAATCTGGCCGGCCAGGTATTTTTTTGCAAGGTGGCCGGCCAGCCACCCTCCATGGCCGGCCAGCCACCCTACATGGCCGGCCGGCCACCCCAAGAAAATGAACAGAAGATTTTCTGGCCGACCAGTATAGAAAGGTGTCCTCCAAGGTGTGTAGAACAAGGCCCCATGGTTGAAATCTGGCAACTCTGAAGCAGGAGCCACAACATAGAGCTTGAAGGAGAGGCCCAAAAATGAAACCATGAATTTCTGGCCGACCACTATGCCAAAGTGTCCTCCAAGATGTGTAGAACAAGAATCCAAGGTTTGAATTTGACAACATTGAACCAAGAGTCACAACATAGAGCTTGAAGGAGAGGCCCAAAAATGAAACCATGAATTTCTGGCCGACCACTATGCCAAAGTGTCCTCCTGGATGCCCTCATCACAGATATGTAGCTTTGGTTGGAAGAGAATGCCCCTAGGGTGTTCAACATTGGCCCGGAAGTGAGCAAAACGGGCTCCGGAGGAGCGAAACTGGTTACCTGGGATAATTGCTGGCTTCTCACCCCCCCAGTGATCTTCCTGATGTTGAAACAGATGTACCTGCCAAGTTTAAACAAAAACTAATGAGAAACGAATGTTCGGGGCCAAAACCGAGCAAATCGGGATCCCGAAAATGGGCTGCGGGTGCCGGGAGTGGTGTTCAGCAGTGAAGTGGGTATCTGCGACCCCAGTGTCCTCTGGAATGACGAAATAGAGATACCTGCCAAAAACCGGAGAAAATGGATGTGAAATGAATGCTCGGGACCAAGACACGCAGTTTGGGGTCCCGAAAACCGGCTACAGGTACCGGAAGCGGTGCACGACCACGAAGTGGGCATCAGGGGCCCCAGGGTTCCTCGGAATATTAAAACAGAGGTCTCCGCCAAAAACCGGAGAAGGCTGATGCAAAATGAATGCTCGGGGCCCAAATCACGCGGTTCGGGGTCCCGAAAATGGGTCGCCGGGCACCGGAAGTGGTGTTCGGCTGCGAAGTGGGCATCAGGGGCCCCAGTGTTCCTCGGAACATTAAAACAGGGGTCTCCGCCAAAAATCGGAGAAAGCGGAGATGGTTGGGCGGTCCCGAGCCGAGGCACACGGCCTAACGGCTCCGAAAAACCGGGAACCGGGCTCCGAAATGGGCAAAATGGTCTACGGCCACGAAAAGTAGCTCACGGCCACCGGGAGATAATCTGCGGGACCACTCCCTTCCCTTAGGGAAGAAAACAGAGAAAACCGAGCCTGGTTCGCAAACCGAGACAAGGTAGGGAAGATAGTTCGGAGGTCCGGAGGCAGGGCACGCGGCCGCGACTCTGAGACTTCTGAACGAGCACAGTATGCAACATCACCAAGCGCTCAACCGGTGACGTCTGAGTCTTAAGGTCGGTCAAAAATGGGGTGTCTACAGTTGCCCCTCTTTGACAGAACTCGGAAGTCAAGAATTGACGGGAGTGAATGTCAAAGCCCAGAGACGACCCATTTTTGACAAGGCCGAAGACTTAGACAGTCATACAAGACAAACAGAGATGATATGTGCCCGCAGGCGCGCCCGCAGGCAGGGGCAAAATGCAGAATGATAGGCGCGGAGCCAGATGATCATGCAAGTGCAACAAGCTGTAATGAAGCAGGTATTGACAAATAGATGCAACAGTTTTAAGCTAGAATGCAAGGCGAACAACTACATTTCATGCAGTTAAGAATGCGGAGAATCATTCAATTCTCGTCGCGTCTCACACGGAGAAGATACGATACCTGCGCGATTCGTCTGGTCGCACCAGCCTCAAATGAACCGTACATACAATATCGTGCCTGCAAAATAGAGAAATTCAACAAGAACAATATGTAACAACATATATTCCATGTGACTCCTGTAGTTCCAAAAGCTTGACACACACAGTGTCGGTGGACGAATGCAACATAACGTGCGAAAAGATAATGCGCGACAACGCATGTTCAAACACAGAAGTATGGCACACTAAGAAATCATGCATGACAATGCAGAATATTCATGAGAATGCAAGTTACATGCATGTCAATGCAAAATGAGCACAAATCAGGATGCCCGTTTGTCATGAAATGATGAACCGGAAAATGCGCAGTTCGGTGACGGCAACTCAATCGCGGCCTCTGATTCAACTCCCGGAGAGTTCACAGTATGTTTAAAAAGGAGACACTCTGATTTTGATGAATAATGAGGAGACACATATCAGAAATTGCAAACAAAGTTCCGGCGGAGCAATTCGGCGCCAGAAAGTGTACTTTTCTTCAACTTTTTCAGGTCCCGGGAACTCCGATTTTCCTCAAAATTTGCAGAGAGGTAGGGGAGGGGGTGGGGAGCATGGTCGGCCAGGTGGTTTCCCTTGGAGAGGCCATCGGCCAGGGCCAAAAAGTAGAGGGGCCGGCCAGCCAGGTTAGGTGGCCGGCCGGCCACCTGCCAAAAGCAGGGGCAAAATGGTCATTTTCCACTTTTCTATATATATGCACCTCCATTCAATCCGAAATCACACCCCCAAGTGTGGAATTCTCTCCTCTTGCTCTCTAAGCCATTCTCTCTCTCAGATCTGCGTTCTATACGCGCCCCTCGGCCTCCCACGCAAGTTGTTTTTGCGAAATCTTTCAGATTTAAGCACTTTGAAGCGACTAAATTTTGACTTTGGAGCTTCTCTTCTCATTTTCACCACTTGAGGTAATTCTGTTTCACTATTTGGAAAATTTTCCCGGGGGTTGACTTTTGTTGACTTTTTGTTTCCCGAGAGTTGACTTTTTCCAACTTTGGCCCATTTTGCTCATTTTTGCTCCTCTTTGCAGATTTCTCGACATGGCGGGCCATTTCCCTCACGGTGGAGATTTTCCCGGCGCCGGAGATGACTTTGACATTATGGCATTGCCTCCGAGAGTTCGCCCTTTCATTCCCGATCGATATAGCCCCAGCGGTTCATAGGCTTCCGCGGGCCACTTTTCGTCATTTCACTGAGTTTAACGACCGAGTACCAAGGGATCTTCTCCTACGAGAGCCAGAGCAGCACCTCTCTTATGATGCAGAGGTATTTTACTTTAGTCTCTGTATTCCTCGTGCATTTCATTCCCCTGCCATGCTTAGACACATAGTTTAGCTTATGACATAGTACTTGCATCCTGAGCATGTGACTTAGCCACTTGAATTTCGTGAACACAGCTCATTGAACAATTGTGAGCGCATAGTATACATTAGTTAGGAATTGAACACACGGCTCAAACATTGATTCGCCAAACACACAGCCCGAAGTTGAAAATGAGCACACAGCACATACTGACTAAGAGTAGAACACACAGTCCCAATTTGAGGCGAACACGCAGCCCACTGATGTTGAGTAGAACACACAGTCCCAATTTGAGGTGAACACGCAGCCCACTGATGTTGAGTAGAACACACAGTCCCAATTTGAGGTGAACACGCAGCCCACTGATGTTGAGTAGAACACACAGTCCCAATTTGAGGTGAACACGCAGCCCACTGATGTTGAGTAGAACACACAGTCCCAATTTGAGGTGAACACGCAGCCCACCGATGTTGAGTAGAACACACAGTCCCAATTTGAGGTGAACACGCAGCCCACCGATGTTGAGTAGAACACACAGTCCCAATTTGAGGTGAACACGCAGCCCACTGATGTTGAGTAGAACACACAGTCCCAATTTGAGGTGAACACGCAGCCCACCGATGTTGAGTAGAACACACAGTCCCAATTTGAGGTGAACACGCAGCCCACCGATGTTGAGTAGAACACACAGTCCCAATTTGAGGTGAACACGCAGCCCACTGATGTTGAGTAGAACACACAGTCCCAATTTGAGGTGAACACGCAGCCCACTGATGTTGAGTAGAACACACAGTCCCAAACTCAGATGTACTGAAACTTTGAACACGCAGCCCAAATACCAAATTTACTGAACACGCAGCCCGTTTTCACTTCATTTGCACACAGCTCATTTTCACTTCATTTGCTGATCTATGCATTCATTCTAAATGCAGGTTCATTCTCGCACAGTGCGAGGATATGGTTCTGTCACCGCGAGGGAGTGGTATTTTGCGCTTCCGGAAGCTGTCCGGGGCTTGGTCGACCTCGCAGGATTTGGACCATTCTGCCGGGGATTATCTCGTTGCCTCATCAGTAGGACTTTATTCGCGGCTCTAGCAGAGAGGTGGTGGGACACCACCAATTCTTTCCATTTTTCTGCGGCCGGGGATATGACCATGACCCCGCTGGACTTCGCCATACTCACCGGCCTAGACGTAGGCGGTGTACCCATTCCCTATGACGAGGATATGGGCCAGTGGGAGGCTGCTTGGATGCACCTATTGGGGACACACCCGCCTGTAGACAGAGGTTCGGGGAGAGTCCGATACTCCTGGTTTGCTTTGCACTTCCGGCGGCCACAGATGGAGCCTGGTACTCCTGAGGAGGCGGAGCAGTATGCCCGCGGTTTTCTCATGTATCTCCTCGGCACCACACTGTTCGCTGATAGAGGGAACATGGTAGGATTATATCTCCTGAGTGCTTTGGTAGACCTATCACAGGTCAGCCAGTATGATTGGGGCGGCGCTAGCCTGGCTACCCTGTACTGTTACATGAGCGCAGTCTCTCGCGGACGGGGAGATTTACTCGGCGGCTACTGGAGAACCTGGGAGGTACATTCTGTCCTTTTGATTTACATTTTTTGCTTCTCATTCCTTGTTCACTGCACACACGGCGCACTTTGCACTCTGTATTCTGCCTTTTATCACCTTGTATTCACATCCCGCACTGCTTTTCTCAGCTATGGGTATATGCATATTTTCCCACTTTAGCCCCAGAGATGGAGGTGACAGGACCTCCTATGACCCCATATTCACTGATGTTTGAGGGCGAGCATTTGTCGAGGCCTCGAGAGACTCTCTTCTCTCTGCGGCAGTACTTTGACACTGTTCGAGCGACAGAGGTATTTTAGAACTCTCAGTCCCTTTTCCATTTTCATCTTTGATCTGCTTTGTATGTTCTGATTTCTGATTGACTTATGCACTGGTTATCCGCAGATCACCTGGCAGCCTTGGCCAATCTTCGGCGATGACCTCGAGGATCAGTACCCCGGGGGGTCGACTAGTTCCCAGTACAGGTTCCTGCTCGAGGGACCAGTGGGTAGAGTTTGGTTCCTGGGGGAACGCTTCCAGCGCCAGCTATGGGGGGGGAATTCTCAGGACCCTCCTGCCGTGCCTCCAGACACCATGCGGACTGCTGATAGATTATCTCCTGAGGAGGTCAGTAGTGCTATGCAGGGCAGTGATGCGTTATTACATCTTGTTGATGGGAGCTACTCCACCTACCGCCGTATATATCTGATGCCCCCCTTGACGGGAGTACGGGCTCCGGCACGGAGGCCCACTGGCGCACCCTCTTCGAGTCACGCTCGTGCTACAGACATCCCTTCTTCTAGCAGGGCTGGCACATCTAGAGGTAGAGGCAGTTCGATTCCTCCGATCCCTCCGACTCTTGATCACCCTGGATGGCCAGAGATGCCGACTGAGTTGACGTGTTGGCAGTATGGGGCTACCTCCCCGATTCCGATCCCTATGGAGCCTCCGGCGCCTGGTCACAGATACGTCAGTGATCCTGACTCACCACCGGTATGTTCTACCGTTTTTCATTTGTCACACAGACCTCTTGACAGTTGCTTATCAATTGATGAATTGAGCTTGTATCTGCAGCCACCTCGGGATTACATAGATCAGATGCTCGGAGTGGTGGCCTCACTCGAGGGGATGGTCCTGCGCAGAGAGGCACAGATGTCCATCATGGGCTTCCAGGTACCCTTCATCTTTCTTGCATTTATCATATTTCTGTTAATGCTCTGGCCTCAAACATTCCATTGCACTGATAGGCCGTGTAGAACACATCTGGCACACACCCCACTCCCATACTGTACTTGCACCTGCTTTTTATGTTTGAACTGATGTATCGCACTTTGCATTTTCAGATGCCTCCAGTCTATGCTCCGACACAAGGTGGGCCTCCCGGGCCTTTTCAGAGAGGTAGAGGTACTGGGCCTCGAGGAGCTGGGCCATCTCGGCCTCACCGAGGAGCTCGAGGAGGAGGGTCGTCTCGCAGACGCAGGGCACCCATTGTTGAGGATGACGAGGAGGAAGTCGCAGATCATGTGTCAGACACATCTCCTGGAGGGGGAGGCTCCGGTCTTGGTTCCGGGAGTGGAGACGAGCCTGAGGGGGATCCGGAGGACGACAGCTCCGATCCAAATGGTGATGATGAGATAGAGATTATCCCGCAGAAGAGGATGAGAGGGCCTCCCCATTCCCGCTCCCGAGGGCACTGATGTTATTTCCTGCTTTATTCTACTTTTTAGCTAGTAGTTTGTAGCACTTTGCACATTGTTAGGCAGTTTTATTTTCTGTAAAACTTGTACCTTTATTTTGTTGTAAAACATGATGGAATGAAACAGCTTTTGAAGAGATATTGTATTCGAAATTCTTAGCATCGCATCGCGTTATTTTGCACAAAGTGGAATTGAATGAAAATGTGCCTCATGTATTACCGAGTCAGGTAGTGAACTGACGCAACAAATAAGAACAAATTGACTCACTAAGAAATAAAACAGAATCTTAGCAAGTTTACAACTCGATAAACAAAGTACGACAATGTTAACGACTCAATCGACAAGACTTAACAAAAATTGTGTAATCAAAAGGTAACAACTCAAAACACAAAATGCGACAGCTCGACAAAACTTACAACTCAATAAGCAAAAACAACAACTCGATAAGCAAAAATACAACACGATGCACTTTGGATGGACTTCCTGGAGAATGGAACGTATCCAAAATTGATAGGCCTGGATGCCTTCTACTGCCGGGAGACAACCAGATTTGCAGGGAGTCCACTACTGCTACAGGTAATGTTTCCCATCCAAGCTCACATATATGTTCACTCACATCACTCGGCCCTCGGGCTCGATTTTTCTCACAAAACCCCTATCTCACTTTTCTCTCATCGCACATCTCTCTAATCTTTAATCTCTCATTTTTCATCCCTCCCCAGATAAGGTTGATGGATAAGTTGCAAGTTGTGGACTCTTGCCCTGCTTATTCAGCCCGCAGCTACTTCTTTCGGCAACACCTAGTCAATGCTCCTGATGGGAGCTGGTGGTTTGAACGGATGTGCAATTTATCAGCAGACCGCATTGCTTGGAGAGTTAGAGGGCTTCTGGCCCCTGCCCCTGTCTTCAGTTGCACTTGGTCTGATGAGCGCTGGGATTGGCTCAACGAAGGAGCACAAGTTGGGCCCAAGTTGGCATCAGAGGCTTCAGCTAGCTCTGGGAGGGGGCGCAGGGACACCTGACTGGACTGTGCCCCAGATTTATTGCTTTATTAGTACTTTCAAGTTTTTGTTATGAATGTAATAATAAAAAAAATAAAAGCAACTTCAATTGTATGCAAGAGCAACAGAACTCTGGTTTTGAAATCAATGAAATTGAAGGTTGTGGTACTGAAAATTCTCCACTTTTGGTCCAAAAATGGTCTTAGTTGTAAGACGATTAATTTGAACAAAGTCAACTCTTATTAAAACTTTTCAAAACCATTTTCGATATGGATCAGAACTGGACACGCCTGAGATCTGTCACTGAGATGCACAACCCCGGATCCTAGCAACTGGAAAGTTGCCCCTAGTCTGAATGATGCCGCAGCACTTCACCGCAACGGAAAGTTGCCCCTAGTTTGAATAGCACTGTACCGGAGATCGCAACAGATGCTGATGAATAAAGATGACTGAGATGATCAAAATGGACAAAATTGATCGGGGAAAAGATTGTGACTGAACTTCAAGATGAAGCTGCCTACGTACCCCAAAGATGGGAATCAAGCCTTACGTAGTTCAGGCTTAGGTTCGCTCGGGTATTTTTACTCTCCTTTTGCACTCTAACTTTTGCCAAGGCCGCCCTTTGCGGGTTTTCAACCTTGCGAGCTCAGTTTTTATAATTTCAAATTTTTTGTGCTCTGAGTTTTGCCTAGGTCGCCCTTTCGGGTTTTTGGCCTAGCGAGCCTCTCAGGGGTAGTATTTCTTCAACTTGTCCATATTGATCGGTTGGGAAAACTCCAAGCCATCTAGATCCATCAGAACCACAGCTCCACCTGACCAGATTGACTTGATGATGTAAGGACCAGTCCAATTAGGTCTGAACTTGCCCCTTGGGTCGTGGATAGGAGCTCGGTTGTCCTTGAGTACTAAATCTCCTTCTTTCAAATTCCTGGACTTAACCTTCTTGTTGAAAGCCCGGGCGATTCTGCGTTGATAACCCTGAACATGGTACAGTGCCTTCAACCTTCTTTCATCAAAGAGCATGAGTTCCTCAAATCTATTCTGCTGCCAATCTGCTTCGGCTATCTGGCACTCGGCCAATACTCTCAATGACGGGACTTCAATCTCAATAGGCAGGACGGCCTCCATCCCATAGACTAATGAGTACGGAGTCGCCCCGGTAGAAGTTCTGATCGAAGTCCTGTAGCCCCACAGAGCAAACGGCAGCTTATCTGGCCAATCCCGATAGGTTTCCACCATCTTCTGTAGTATGCGCTTGATATTCTTGTTGGCAGCCTCAACCGCTCCATTGGTTTGCGGCCGGTAAGTAGACGACTTATGAAAAGCCACATTGTATTTCTCCAACAAGTCAATCACCTCCTTCTTGAAGTGGGAACCATTGTCAGAGACTATTTCATTTGGGACTCCGTAGCGACAGATGATGTTGTTTCTGATGAACTTTGCAACGTGTGAAGCTTTCAACACTGCGTAAGATTGGGCCTCAACCCACTTCGTGAAATAATCTATCGCTACGAGGATGAACTCATGCCCATTCGACCCCTTTGGCGTAACAGCTCCGATTACATCAATTCCCCAGACAGAAAACGGCCATGGCGAAGTCATGTTGTATAGCTTTGACGGCGGAATGTTCATGCGATTTGCATGGATCTGACATTTGTGGCATCGCCGGACGAAACCAATACAATCCTCCTCCATGGTGGACCAATAATAACCTTGTCTAAGGATCTTCCGTGCCAACATCACCCCATTCATATGTGCACCACATTCACCCCCGTGGATGGCTTCCATCAGACGCCTTGACTCTTCTGCATCCACACACAGTTTATGCATTCCCAGATGGCCTCTTCTATACAGCTTACCCCCACAGATGATGAACTGAACCGACATTCTTCTGATTGCCCTCTTGTCTTTGGCATTTACCCCTGGCGGGTATGCTTCTTTCTCTAAAAAGTTCCAGATATCGTAGTACCAAGGGTGTTCGTCCTGAACTTCATCTATGGTTGCAATCGACTCATAAGTAGGTACAAATTTCTGGTCGATGATGACTGGACGCATTCGGACTCCACACGGGATGTCTATCATAGATGATAGAGTTGCTAAGGCATCTGCGAACTTGTTGTTCTCTCTTAGCAGATGAGCGAAATTTAACTTTTCAAACCGAGGAATCAGCAAATCCAAGGTTTGGTGATACATTATCATATTTTCTTCTTTTACTTTCCAGTCTCCTTTAGCTTGAGACACAACAAGATTCGAGTCCCCAATGACGTCCAGCCGTCTTGCCCCTAGTTCCAGGGCTGCTTCTAAACCAGCGATGCACGCCTCATATTCTGCTTCATTATTTGAGACTTTGAACCGGAGTTTGAAGGCTAGAGGGATACGGGAATTGTCGGGTGCTATCAGCAACACTCCTATCCCATACCCATGTTGATTTGACGCTCCGTCAAAGTACATCGTCCAAGTTTCCTCGTCGATATGCAAAATTGATTCATCTGGGAATAAATACTCAACTGCTTCATCCCCCTCAACCGGGTGGTCGGCAAGGAACTCTGCCACTGCTCTTCCCTTCACTGACTTGCGCGTGACATATGTAAGATCAAATTCGGAGAGCAACAGCAACCAACGAGCTAGCCTACCCGTAAGCGCTGGTTTCTCGAAAAGATATTTGATGGGATCGAGACGTGAAACCAACATTACAGAGTGAGCTAACAGGTAGTGCCGCAGCTTCCTGGTAGCCCATACCAGAGCTAAGCAAGCCTTTTCCAGTGGTGTATATCGGGTCTCATACTCCAGCATTTTCTTGCTCAAATAATAGATGGCTTTCTCCACCTTATCTTCTGATTCTTGTGCAAGCATGCAGCCCATCGTGGTCTCAGTCACCGACAGATACAAAATCAACGGTTTCCCTGGTTCTGGTGGTGATAAAACGGGTGGGTTCTGTAGATATTCTTTAATTTGCTCAAACGCTGCTTGGCATCGGCCGTCCCATTGGAACTTCTTGCCTTTCTTCAGGAGACCAAAGAGTGGTTCACAAGTCAAGGTTAGTTTTGAAATAAACCGTCTTATGAATTGCACTTTACCCAGAAAGCCTCGCACCTCCTTTTCAGTCCTTGGTGGTGGCATTTCTAAGATGGCCTTAATTTTGGAAGGGTCGACCTCGATGCCCCTTTGTGTAATCAGAAACCCCAGCATTTTTCCCGCTGTAACACCAAACGTACATTTCTGAGGGTTTAACCGCAACCTGAATTCTCTGATCCTTTGGAAAAACTTGCGCAAGGCGGTGTAGTGGCCCTCTCTTTCCTTGGACTTGACAATCATGTCGTCCACATACACCTCAACCTCTTTGTGGATCATATCATGTAGTATTGTGGTCGCGGCCCGCTGATAAGTAGCCCCAGCATTCTTCAACCCAAACGGCATGACCCGATAGCAGTATGTCCCCCACGGGGTGGTGAATGCAGTCTTTTCTCTGTCCTCCGGCGCCATCACTATCTGATTATATCCTGAAAAGCCATCCATGAATGAGGGCAAAGCGTGCCCTGCTGTGAAGTCCACTAACTCATCGATGTGCGGTAGGGGAAAATCGTCCTTCGGACTGGCTCGGTTTAAATCCCTGAAGTCTACGCACACCCGGATCTTGCCATCCTTCTTTGGCACCGGAACGATATTGGCCAACCAAGTCGGATATTCGGAGACTAGCAGGAAGCCTGCGTCAATTTGCTTGGTGACCTCTTCCTTGATCTTAAGAGCCCAATCCGGGCGGATCCTTCTGAGCTTCTGTTTGACAGGTCGGGCCTCAGGGTCAAGGGGGATCCGATGCTGTACAATCTCAGGATCGATCCCAGGCATGTCTTCGTAGGACCACGCGAAAACATCTTTGAAATCTTTTAATAAAGCGACTAAGCGCTCGCGTTCCTCTGAAGACAGCGTGGACCCGATCTGGACCAGCCGCGGGTCCTCCTCAGTACCAATATTCACAAAAATGATTTCATCCGTTAAGGGCTTAACAAATCTCTCTTGCTCCTGCTCAATTAGTCGTTGTAAAACCGGAGGAACTTCGTCCTCGTCGTTTTGATCAAAATTTTGAAAGTCCTGATTTAAGCAATAAATTAGGGGCACAGAGAAGTACTCGGAAACCACATTCACCTCATTCTCATTAAGTTCATCCAAATCGTCCAAATCTTCTGTTACAACAGACTCAAAAGAAAAGGAAAAAGACGACCTGGACAGGACTTTGGCATCCGGGTTGACACCCCCAGGAGTACCAGACTCAGACTCGGTCGAGCTGGAACCTGATTCCGACTCAGAAGACTCGGTGGAATCAGATTCCGGCTCACTACCTGACCCGGAACTGCTGGATAAGAATCCCTCTTCATACTGCCAAGTGAGGGAAGGTGCGATCGATGCGTCCAAAATAGCTGCTGGTTGGCCCGCGGCCATTTCATTCCCAATCATGGAAACCGCGACGTTATTCCCCAAGCAATCTTGGTCGATCAGAGGATCAAAGAGGAGACTTGCCAGTGCTACCCCCATTTCCAATTCAGTGCCCTCGGAATCCTCTGCCTTATTCTGCTCAACCTCAGTTGTTGGGTCTGTCTGCTCTGTGGCAACGTCATCCCCGGATAGTTGCAGGTCGAAGAAGATTTCGAAGCCTGGTACGCGCTTCCTCTCCGCGTTTAACCATGGCTCTGGGAAGCCACAGAATGGAAAATCTTCCCCCTCCCGGACAAAGCGTCCGTTCAGGGTACCCCAGATGGGCCTGTGCATTAAATCAAAAGGCTTCCCAGCCTGCTTTGCTCTGGCTCTGCTAGCCATTTCCCTTCCTTTCCTTGCCCAATCTTCTTTGGTGGGCAGATAACCCAATCCAAAGGTATGTGGATTATGTGGCACTTCGGCCAACGCTGCAACGCCTTTCCGGCCGCTTCTTCCCAATCCCATCCCAGGGATATGCTGTAGCTTGTTCATGAGGTATACGGCTTGAGCGCTGACATACAAACCCTCATTCACAGCCATGATATTCTGTACTACCCGGGCCTCAGCCAAAGTAAATCCTGATATGAACAGGTCCTCCATGCCGTGTTCAATCTCAAGGACTGGCGTAGATACCTCCGGAGGGGGATGGATTGACGAATTCCCAAAAACAATGGCTACTCCTTTTCCGTAGGGGTACTTCACCATTTGATGTAGAGTAGATGAGACGGCCTTCACCTGATGCAACCAGGGTCGCCCCAAAAGCATGTTGAAAGATGCAGGGACCTCCAAGACATGAAAATCTACTTCGTGTTGTCCAGGCCCAATCTTGGTTTGGATTTTCACTGTCCCCAGGACATCCCTGCTTGTATTGTCGTAGGCTCTGATTACTTGAGTAGTCGGTGTGAAGTCCGCAGGCTTTAACCCAATTGCATACGCCGTTCTGGCCGGACAGACGTTGATAGCGGACCCGGTGTCAACTAGCACCACCGGAATCCATTTGTCCCTGCATTCTACAGAGATGTAGAGAGGTCTGTTGTGATCTACGCCCTCAGGCGGCAATTCTTTGTCTGAAAAAGTCAACGCCGGGGAACCTCCTCCCGGAAAGACCAACCCAACTAACTGTTCTGGCGTAGTTTCGATGGAGAGTTTAGCTCTGTCCATAGCAGAGAGGACAGCCTGCCGGTGCACCCTCGAAGCCATAAGCAGTCCCCAGATGGAGATGTCTGCTTGTATTTTCTTTAGCTGCTTCAGTACAGCCTCTTCTTCAACCTGCTTCTCCTTCTGTTTCTCTGCCTCCTTATCTTTCCCTGATGCCTCGGGTTGATCAAGGTGTGGGGGCTTGAAATACCGCCCACTTCTCGTCATATGGTCCACCTCTTCGAGGTACCAGGTACTGTCTGGTTGGCCACCTGCCCAGTCTTCGTCTGTGTGGGCAAGATACAAGTCGTCATCTTCCCACCACATTCCATTAGCATCTAGCAAACATCTGTCTGGTTCCGGCTTGTTTATGCTCTCAGCATTTTCCCCCCTCATGCTCACAGCATGTTCAATTTTCGTGCTCGCAGCACTCTCAACTCCCTCATGGTTCTTTGCTTTTCGGGCTCTCTCAGAGTCCCATCTTTTTCCTTGTTCCTCCAACAACAACTGTGCGGTTTTCAAAATGTTTTGTTCCTGAGCGAAATTCTTCGTACCGGCGCTCTCCGGCAATTCAATCTGATTTCCGGCCATTCCGGCCACAAATGGTACTTTTGCCCCTGCTGGGCGTTGTTCTGACTGAAACTCCACAACATCCGGCTGATCATCCAACCACCCGACGACTTCTGCTGACTCCTCGTATTCAAACCAGTTGACTGATGCATCCCCTGATTCCTGATTATTGAAGAATTGAAGGTTGGCGAAGTCCTCTTCCACCGTAGTCAGATCATCCCCTGCTGATTCAAGTTTATCCCCCCGGATCATGCACAACTCAGTTTCTTCCGGCAACCCCATACTCAGCTTAGACTGGCTCGTTGACAAGATATACCCACTCGGATCATAAGCTCTGCCAGCTAAATTCTCAGTTTGCTCCATCCCAGACTCAACTGTTTTGCTCTCCTCAGAAGCCTGCCCCGTTCCATCCTCGGTGGTCACCACCTTTAGTTCAGGTTGGGGTGTAGAGGTGTCCATCATGCACAAGTCCGTGCTATCAGGGAGGATCACCTCTGGCTTGGGTAGGTGGGAGGGAGTGATATAGATACTGGGATCATATGAAGCGACCCCAGTGTGGATGAGGTTGACTCTTTTTGGTGGATCTTGGTTGTGTTTGGGGAGTGGGTTGTTTGTGACGTTGGGTCCTTGGGGAGGTAGGATGATGTTTTTGTCAATGAGATCTTGAACCTCATGACGCAGCCTGTAGCATTGGTCGGTGTCATGACCATGCTGTTGGTGGTATTGGCAATATTTGGCTGGGTTGTGGGAAGGGGGGAGTGGATTCGGTAGAGGCCTCGGTTCCAAGGGTTTCAGGTGCCCCTTTCTGACTAGGACCCCGAGGACCTTGGACAATGGCATATAGAGCGGGGAGAAGGTTCGTTGACCCCTGGGTTGGTATCTTGGGCCTTGATTACTGCTCCCAGAGGCATCAGAAAAAGGTGTGGCCGCTGCAGACCTTGGTTGGGGAAGGGGAGTGGTGGTGACCATTCCGACCTCTGAAGTTCTGGTATTGGAAGAGCCACTCGGGCCCGCATTATTACCACGGTTGAATGTTCTCCGGGGCTGATCCCGATCTTGGTCAAACAGACCCTGTTTCATCGCATCCTCTATTTGCATCCCCATATCATGCAGATCTGCAAAAGTGGGGAAGGGAACTACAATCATCTTCTTCATTAACGCCGGCTGGAGATTGCGCACAATCATCCGTATTTGGTCTCTGTCTGTTGGCCTTAAGGTCATCATCGATGCCTTCGCCCTCCACCGGGTCACAAAGTCAGAGAAAGATTCCTTGGGCTCCTGCCTCGTTGTCTCGAGATCACGAGTTGTGATCTCGATCTGCGTGTTGTACGAATATTGTGCAAGGAAGGCCTCAGCCATCTCATCCCAGTTTATTTTCACCTGATCTTCCAGCTTTGAATACCAAGTGGATGCCACACCCGACAGGGTCCGACCGAACAAAGAAAGCTTTTGCGGTCGGGTTAGGCCCATTGGTCTTAGAACGTCTGAGAATAGCCGGAGGTGAACCATAGGGTCCCCGGATCCATCAAAGCGATCGATCTGGGGCATCTTAAATCTCTCCGGCAATGTCACGGCTACATCAGTATAGCCGTCTTCAATATCTGGGATGGCCTTCACCCCTTGAGACTTCTTAAAGAGCTTCTCCAACTTGCTCAATTTCAGAGCTGTCTGGTCTACCTCGAACTCAAATGGAGAGTCCGGATGGTTAGGTGTAATGTTTTTGGACAGTTGTGGTAGAAGCGGGGGCGGAGCCAGCCCCGTTGGAAGACCCGTGTCCTCTTGCAAGTTTGGGGGGTTTGGCAGAATGTTCTGTTGATTCGGGAGGGTATTCTGGGCAGCCTGGGCGTTTTGCGGGTTTGGAGGGGCATTCTGGCCAGCAGGTAGTTGTTCGGGTAATGGGGCCCCGGGTGGAGGGGGAGCCTGATTTGAGGCAGACGCTGCGTTCTGCTGTTGTAATCTGGTGATCAACTCAGACTGTTGGGCCATGACAGCGGCCTGTTGTCTGGAAAATTCCGCCTGGCGGAGAGCATCATCTTGCATTTGCTTCATGCTTTCAGTCATTTGGCGCATCATCGCCTCCATAGCTGTATTCTGTTGTTCCATTTGAAGAACCGGCAGGCGTATCTCTATAGCAGAAACAGGAAGCTCAACCCGACTATTTGCTACTAAAACAGACTGCTGTCTCAGTAATCTTTGTTCTGACGGACTGCGCCTCCTCGGCCTTCTTCTGATAACAGGGGGTAGCGAGTGAAACACTGGATGTCCGTCAACTAGATCCTCGGATCGGTTGAGTCGGCGACCGCGTGTCCAAATTGCTTGGGGAGTATCGACTGGTTCAGAAGCAATTGTGCTACAGACTGCCCTAGCAAAAAGATAAATAAAGCGGAAAAGAAATAAATAACCAGAAATAAAACGGACAGCATAACGGCTTAAATTGAATACACCACACACAGTCGGGTATACAACAACACACAGTTGGTAAGCTGGCTATACACTGTCCTCAAATACTGGTCAATATTCCTGTATCACTGTTCTGATAAACTGAATCTGATATCCGCGGACAACTGATTCCCAAATACTGGATAATGCCCGCAGGCCTGATTCCCAAATTCAAAAACTGATGCCCGCAGGCCTGTTGCCCAAACTCATACTGATACATGCATTCCCTGTAGAGGCACACTCTAACAAGCACATAACAGATAAGTGAGAGCCAAAACACCCCTATGTTGGGGTAGGGTTTCCCTGTCCTATTTTGTCAGGAGCTAGGGTTTCACTACGCACGCAGCGGCTTCAAACAACCTATAAACGGGTAAGCAACCTGTCCTAGTTTGGAATGGTCACTATGGATCCGAATATGCACTAGGTCGAATGGTCAAAAAGGGTGCCCCGGTAAAACCGGGGTTTGTGTTCCCATGCTGTCAGAGCCCAGAGCCGATCTGCCTTACGGACATGACTTGACAAGACAAGCCTCCGGCAAATCGTTCGGGAATGGCATATGGCAAACACAGTGTCCTAGGCGCACCAATGCAAATGCAATGCAAAGAAACACACGAGTGTAGTCAAAAACAGATATCATGAGTTCGAGTCAAGCTCTCTAAATCCCCAGCGGAGTCGCCAGAAACTGTAACAACGCCCGCGGGGGGACCTCGCTACAGCTCGGACTCGATTTTTGTTGCGGTTCCAAATCTCGAACCAAAGAGTCCAAACCCGGCAAATCGTTTTGAAGAAAAACAGATTTTTTGAAAGAAGTGCCAAACATGGACTGCTTTGCCAGATAACAGAGTCGCCACCTAAATATTTTTTTTAAAAAATGGGAAATTTAGGAAACCCTGACTCGGTGCCAAAAGGCCACGTGTCCGTCATCACCAAAGTTGGCTCGGGAACTTGGGTACGATTGGGGAAGGTCACATCGTGAGCACCCCCGCTCGCCCGGTCAAAGACCGGCCTCTACTAACCATGATACCTGTTTTTGAAGACATTGTATGTTCTTATTCCGGTTATTAGCCTAGGTTACTATGTGATGCGCACAGCATACAAGTATAGACCGAATCGCCTGAATTGGAACAAAACATTTCATGTTTGTCTGTTTGAAAGTGGTTTGATGGTGCTACCCGCAAGTAGGCTAAGACGCGAATTTGCCACCCTCAGGTGGGCTTAGAAAAACAGTGATTTTGCCACTATCTAGTGGGCTTAAAACAAACAATCAGTGATTTGTCCCAATTCAAGCAACTCAACCTCCACCCACAGGCATTCAAGGCAGTTATATCACATAAGCACATAGCCTCATGGTAAGCATGCTATCATGGCAACACTCACACGCATGCAAGGATGCTAAAGCATAAAACTCACCGAGTACTCCAAGCCAAAACAGAAAGCTGATTAGAAATCATGCATGATCCTAATATACAGAAATGCCTAATGCAACACATGCAGAATGCAACTATAACAGGCTCGGCTATTCTAAACATGGCATATGAAATGCTACAACTAACAAGTATTCAACTTGGAATTGAAATACAATGCAGTTTGTATGATGCGCCGAGCCCGGTGCATGCAAAACAGATGAATGAATGCAAACATGCTATCATACTGTATGCTAATTGAAATATGCCCTATATCTAACCATCCAAAGCGGGTAAATAAAAGGGAGAAAGAAATGGGGGTTGGAAGACATACATCACACTCACACACCCTTATTACAACATTGCCCTCGCGCGGAGGGTCCGAATAAAATAATAATACAGTCCCAAATGAAAGAATAGTACAGTCCGAAATATATACAGTCCGAATATTACAAAATTCTAATTAATTAACAAATTAATTACAAAAGCTGTAAAACTGGCGTGCAAGCCAGGGACTGCCTTGCTTCTGATAGATGCCGCCGGTTGGGCTGCCTGGCGCGGAAATCCACTGGGATGCCCTGATTAGCCTCTGTTTGCAGTATTTCTCGAAATGCGCGCCGGACTCCGAAAATTTGCTAATTCTGGATTTTGCTGCAACAGAGAGCAGGAAAAGGGCACAGCAGTGTATTTCACAAATATATGCATGCCTCGATCCTCGTGCCACCAATCACGCATCTCGATGCATGATGGCCGAGGAATCGGATTGCACAACTCAATATGGGATGAATGCAGATGAATGCTACAATGAAAACCTAACTCCATCATGGGTAATCCGGAGTGTCGGTGACTTGGGAATTGAGACCCGTTCCGTTACTCGGAGTACAGAACGCGCCTCGTTTCCCGTGCAATATGCATGATATGCATGAAATGCAACTAACGTACAATCCTAGCATGCGCAATGCTATGAAAATGAGATGCCTCGAAATGCGTGCCCACTGGCACGCAAACCGAGGCGATGACATAAAGGCACGGAATGCGATGATGGGCTTACACCAATATGAGAGGGCCTCAGCCACACTCACACGGGATGCCGGAATGATAAGAATGAGGTGCCTCGAAATGCGTGCCCACTGGCACGCAAACCGAGGCAATGATGAAATGCAAATCGGATAAAACAGAGGTGCCTCGAAATGCGCGCCCACAGGCACGCAAACCAAGGCGATGCAAATGAGAAAAAAAAATCGGATAAAACCGAAGTGCCTCGAAATGCGTGCCCGCGGACACGCAAACCGAGGCAATGATGAAATGATAAAATCGGATAAAACCGAAGTGCCTCGAAATGCGCGCCCACAGGCACGCACACCGAGGCGATGATATGCGATGCAAAATCGGATAAAACCGAAGTGCCTCGAAATGCGCGCCCACAGGCACACAAACCGAGGCGATGATATGCGATGCAAAATCGGATAAAACCGAAGTGCCTCGAAATGCGCGCCCACAGGCACGCAAACCGAGGCGATGATATGGGATGAAATGGCATACGAAATGCAACGATGGGCTTACACCTACATGGGAGAGCCTCAGCTCACTCACATAGGAGGCCGTCGGATAAAAACAAAGTGCCTCGAAATGCGTGCACACGGGCACACAAACCGAGGCGATGGCATACAAGCATGAAAATGCAAATTGGGCTTACGCCAACATGAGAGGGCCTCAGCTCACTCACATAGGCTGCCGGAATGATAAAAATGAGGTGCCCCGAAGTGCGTGCCCATTGGCACGCAAACCGAGGCAATGCAAAAATGATACAAATGGCATGGGAAATGATATGCAAGCATGGCAATGGAATTTCAGCACTTAAATGAAGGGGAAAACAGCCCCGAAACAATTCGAAAAGGCACTCGAAGCATGCATTCATCCCGAAAATGTGAAATTAAGCCCCGAAATGGCCTATAGCCATGCTATACATGCAAAATATGATCATGGCAGCAAGAACAGTAGCAAGACAGTCCTAAAAATGGAATATAAACATGGCCTAAATGCAAGCATAGATAGATCAAACAAAGCATGCAAAGCTAGTGGCCAAAAGAGGGGTATTGAGACAAGTGATATATGCAAACCCCAAATGGACAAACTTTCTTCTACAACATTGAAGATGAGTTAAAAATAAGCACAATTGCAGAAGATGGCATCCTCAAAATCAGAACACAAACATGCTAAAAGATCTATGCAAAATAGGCTCCAAATATGCTATAACAAGAGACATGCCAAAATATACATCAAATGACCAAACTTCCTTCATGAAATATGTAAAGGGGGTCAAAAAAAGACTAAAACCAGTAGGGGTCGAAGTCCCAAAAACAAACACAAATAGGTCAAAAATTGCATGCAAAAATGGCACACTTGATGAAATTTGAAGGAGATGGCATATACAAACACCAAATGGGGTTGAGCCTCTCTACAATGTTGTAGAGGGGCTCAAAACAAGAAAAAAAGCAGTAGGGGTTGGACCCCTAAAAACCAACACAAATAGGTCAATCTTAGCATGCAAAAATGTTACCAACTTGAAGAATATTGAGGGAACTAGTGTATACAAACACCAAATGAGGTTGAGCCCTTCTACAAAGTTGTAGAGGGGCTCATTTTAAGCACAAAAGCAGTAGGGGTCGGAGCCCCAATTCTCAACCAATTAGAGTATAAAAATGAACCAAGGAAAAGCCCTAAAAGTTGGTTTTGAAGGCTTACCTTTGAAGACTTGTCTTTCTTTGATTCTTGGCCTTGATTTGTAGCTTCTCAACCTCTGAAATTCACTTCCTAGCTGCTGGAGTGGTGGTAAGGATGGTGAGGCTAGGTGTTGATGAAGAGAAGACCTTGACACTTGAAGCTTTTTTGAGGTTTTAAGCCAAGGACATGGAGGTTTTTGAAGATGATTCCTTGAGACCAATTTTTCCAACCTTGAAGAAGGAGAGGGAGGGCCCTTCAAATAGGCAAGAAATGGGGTGTAAAAGGGGAGGGAAAGCACCCAATCTTTCCCTCCCGAAATATCCCCGGATGCCCCGGGATATGCTGAAAGATATCCGGACAGCTGGGACAGGCTGGAAAGCAAGAATCTGGCCGGCCAGGTATTTTTTTGCAAGGTGGCCGGCCAGCCACCCTACATGGCCGGCCGGCCACCCCAAGAAAATGAACAGAAGATTTTCTGGCCGACCAGTATAGAAAGGTGTCCTCCAAGGTGTGTAGAACAAGGCCCCATGGTTGAAATCTGGCAACTCTGAAGCAGGAGCCACAACATAGAGCTTGAAGGAGAGGCCCAAAAATGAAACCATGAATTTCAGGCCGACCACTATGCCAAAGTGTCCTCCAAGATGTGTAGAACAAGAATCCAAGGTTTGAATTTGACAACATTGAACCAAGAGTCACAACATAGAGCTTGAAGGAGAGGCCCAAAAATGAAACCATGAATTTCTGGCCGACCACTATGCCAAAGTGTCCTCCTGGATGCCCTCATCACAGATATGTAGCTTTGGTTGGAAGAGAATGCCCCTAGGGTGTTCAACATTGGCCCGGAAGTGAGCAAAACGGGCTCCGGAGGAGCGAAACTGGTTACCTGGGATAATTGCTGGCTTCTCACCCCCCCAGTGATCTTCCTGATGTTGAAACAGATGTACCTGCCAAGTTTGAACAAAAACTAATGAGAAACGAATGTTCGGGGCCAAAACCGAGCAAATCGGGATCCCGAAAATGGGCTGCGGGTGCCGGGAGTGGTGTTCAGCAGCGAAGTGGGTATCTGCGACCCCAGTGTCCTCTGGAATGACGAAATAGAGATACCTGCCAAAAACCGGAGGAAATGGATGTGAAATGAATGCTCGGGACCAAGACACGCAGTTTGGGGGTCCCGAAAACCGGCTACAGGTACCGGAAGCGGTGCACGACCACGAAGTGGGCATCAGGGGCCCCAGGGTTCCTCGGAATATTAAAATAGAGGTCTCCGCCAAAAACCGGAGAAGGCTGATGCAAAATGAATGCTCGGGGCCCAAATCACGCGGTTCGGGGTCCCGAAAATGGGTCGCCGGGCACCGGAAGTGGTGTTCGGCTGCGAAGTGGGCATCAGGGGCCCCAGTGTTCCTCGGAACATTAAAACAGGGGTCTCCGCCAAAAATCGGAGAAAGCGGAGATGGTTGGGCGGTCTCGAGCCGAGGCACACGGCCTAACGGCTCCGAAAAACCGGGAACCGGGCTCCGAAATGGGCAAAATGGTCTACGGCCATGAAAAGTAGCTCACGGCCACCGGGAGATAATCTGCGGGACCACTCCCTTCCCTTAGGGAAGAAAACAGAGAAAACCGAGCCTGGTTCGCAAACCGAGACAAGGTAGGGAAGATAGTTCGGAGGTCCGGAGGCAGGGCACGCGGCCGCGACTCTGAGACTTCTGAACGAGCACAGTATGCAACATCACCAAGCGCTCAACCGGTGACGTCTGAGTCTTAAGGTCGGTCAAAAATGGGGTGTCTACAACGTCCCGTAAACAGTTACAAAACAAAGTTAGTAAAACATGCACGATCTCTATATATAAATATCATAATACAATTCACTCATGAAATACAACTAAAGATCTAGCTTTTAATATATGACATGTAAATCATCTAAAGAACATGAGATAGCACACAAATCACATAATAATTGATTAAACCCACATATGCAAATATAGCCAGATCTTAAGGCATGAAACATAGATTCAAAGTATGGATATGATGACAAGCAAAATACACTGCATATGTACAAATAAGGAAAACAAGTAAAATAAAGGGATAGAAAGAAGTGGGGCGGGAAATTATTACATCATTTGAATATTATATATCTGAATAAGGGAGGAGATGAATAAAAATATTACAACAAAAATATCCTCACAAATCTCTCTTAAAAAAAAAAAAGACAAAAAAAATGAAACCAGAAGCTTCAAGGGGCCTCAGAGACCATCGTAGACTATTCTGCTCGACGCTGGGACACTATTGGGTTATGTCTAAAAGAAGTTGGTTGGCCAGCCAAAAGGTGAGCTGGCCGGCCAATTAGGCGAGGCCAAAAGCTCTGCTTTTTTCCCTTTTCAACACCAAAGAAAGAACAAACAAGGGATATGTGAGTGACTTAACTCACCACTTTCAATTAGATTACAACAGTTTATAATACGAAATCAAAGTAGGAAAATTAATATAAGAAAGAAAGTTCAAGAAAATGAAAGTGTGCGAAGTTCACCTTCCAAGAAAAGGATGAACTCTTTGATTTCCAAACTTCCTTTTGATCACCCTCAAGTTTAGGAAGTGTGTTCTCAATCCTCAGTTCGAAAATTTGAAATTCTTGTTGGAATGGTGTTTTTGGGTTGTTTAATAGTGTGTGAGGGGAGTTATTTAACTCTCTATTTTTCTCTCTTTCAATAACATTCACTCTCTTTTTTTACCAAAGCTCTTGAATTTGGCCCATAACAGAATTTTTGGGATGATTTTGATGTATATGAAAGATGGTATCTCAATGTATCACTAAGCAATGGAAGTTTTTGGTTCAAAGCTTAAACTTCTCTCTTTCATTCTATCTCTCTTCTTTTAATTCATTCCTCATTTTTTAATTGATCCCCCCATCTTTCCTCACAATCTGATCATTCTTTAAGCAATGATGAAAGCCATAAGTCAAGGAGGTGGAAGTCAAGGTGAGTGACAAGGATGATGGGCTGACAAGGGTGGTTGCATTGGATGCTCCCTTTTGTGAAAGAGAACAAACACCCTTTTGACAATGGAGGCCAATGGAGGGGGGAGTAGGTATGCATCTCATGCATGAATGTATCAAGAAATATTTGAAATGGCATGACCTGCACACATTCAACAAGAATTCTCGTCAAAATTGCCCTACTTCTGAGCAAATTAGCTGGCCAGCTAATTTCTTGGCTGGCCGGCCAAAAAGTTGGCCGTAGCCTGACTATTTTGCACGAAACATGATTTTTCAACCAGAATTATCATCATTTCCTCCTATTTCCACACTGTTCTTTGCTCAAATTCCCTAAGAAAATTGTTTTATTTTGAAGTTTAAAAATGAGCCTCGGAACACTACAAAAATACTCAAAACAAATCTTGGAAAGAAAGTTTTGAATGAGAGTTTTGAACGGGTCTTGAAAACTTGGCCAAAACAGGATTAGGGTTGGAAATGAAGCACAAATTCCATCATTCTTACTGATGATTATGTGAGAAACACATTCTTGTTTTCATCATCGGGTAATCAAAAGAAAGCGCCTAAGTCTTAGGGACGGTCAAAATAGGGTGTCTATAGTAACGTCACTATTCTGTATGTCACACATTTTCCCTCAAGCTTGAATCTCTTTGCATGAAAATCATAAGACTTGATCACAGTCATGACATTATCATCAACTTTCTTGAACTTTTTCAACATCACATCTTCTTTCTTCCAAAAAGATTTGAATATCATCCCAAAAGGTGTTCTCTCGAGGGCAGTAATGTGCCTTTTGGTGAACTTTGTGTCTCGCATTAGGTTTATCAATGACACAACATTTGACCTATATTGTTTTACGTAGTTCTCCCTCTCCCGTACTCCACGTACAATATTCGACTTTGAAGGTTTTGTTATTGAAGGCATTGGATTGCTTTCATGAGAGCCTTCATCCTCACTAGGAGAGCCCTTTCTTAGTCTCGTTGATGAAAGCACAAAATCATCATCAGATGAATTATCCATGTTGCTCATGGATTTTTTATTACTTCTGCTGCGTTTTTTAGCGAGTTTCTTCTTTTGGTGGAACTTCAAAATCATCATCATCACCATCTCCATATTTGCTTCTAGTAACAACCATTTTAGAACACTAAAAAGTTTCCTTGTATCAACAGTATAACATTTTACTTTAAATAACAAAGTGACAAAACAATAAGCACTAAACAAAATGAAGAATAATGCAACCAAAAAAAAATCAGAGTGTGAAAGGGAAGCATAAAAATGCACAAACATTGTAATGAAACAGTAAAGTTCTATTGTGAAAGTAAAATTTTACTCTGATTGGAAGTAAAATTTTACTCTGAATAATATACCCTAGGAAATAAACTAAAAACACCTACAAAAATTCTAGAACCAATAATATTGACACAGCTGCGTTGCCATATTCAAGAAATGATGGTGAAGAAATAGAGATACTTCTAGCAATGTATAGAAATTACACATAAAGACCACAAAAACATATATTGACAATATCAGCCTGAAAATTTGCTGCAAAGATCAAGAACATTGACCTAAATTCAGGAAATTCCAAGAAAACCTTGTCTCAATTGTGACTATACGTAACGCAGTTATGAAATTAACATGTACAATTCACATTCAAACTGAAATAAAAGAAATGATGAAACTACAATCACATTCACACACACACACACACACACATATATATATATTGATATTCACATTTATGTAATGAGCAAAGGCTAGAGAACACATATAGCAAGAAATCAAGAGGCATTGATGAAAGTATAAAAATACACAAACATTGTAATGAAATAGTAAAGTTTTAAAGTAAAGTTTTACTCTGTTTAGAAGTAAAACTTTACTCATTGAAAGTAAAATTTTACTCTAGTTGGAAGTAAAATTTTACTCTGAACAATATACACTAGAAAATAAAAAATAAAAAAATGCTTACAAAAATTCTACAACCAATAATATTGACACAGCTGCATCGCCATAGTCAAGTAATGATGGTGAAGAAATAGAAATATTTCTAGAAATGTATAGAAATTACATATAAAGACCACAAAAACATATATTGACAATATCAGATTGAAAATTTGCTGCAAGATCAAGAACATTGGCCTAAATTCACGAAAATTTCTAGAAAATCGAAATCAGTTATACATATTACACATTTATGTAATGAGCAAAGGCTACAAAACACATACAACAAAAAATCAAGAGTCATTGATAAAAGCTTCTCAATGTCAATGGCATCATCGCTCACAGCGGTGGTGGAAGAAGGGTTTTGAATGCTCATGGCAGTGGTGAAATGAGGGTTTTGAACGCTTACAGCAGTGGTGAAAGGAGGGTTTCGGATGCTACAACGGTGGTGGAAGGAGGGTTTCGAATGCTCACAGTGGTGGTGGAAGAAGGATTTCGGATACAATGATGGTGGTAGAAGGAAGGTTTCAGATGCTACGGTTTTCGGATGACGATTTTCGGAGGACGATTTTTAAGTGTTGAAACAAAGTGAGGGGAGACAAAAACGGTTCAATTGTTTCATATTTGCCCATTTATATGGAAGGATATTTCAGTCCTTTCATCATATTTTTTAATTTGAGGGACTTTTGGGACTAATATTTTATTCCGTGGACCTCACACAAAAATTGGCCCAATGGGAGGGGCTTTTCACCAAAAATCATTTTTTTTATTAAATAAATGAACTAAAAACCAAACGATACCATTGCTGTGACAGCATGCTACCTTAGTCAATTCATTAGATGTTATTTGGGAAACAAACTCTTCTGGATAAAATTATTACATCGAAAATCTTGATCAATTGTGGGATTGGGGGATCCTGCTATGACTAAAGTCACGGCAAGGATCTGTGGTGCTTTGGTGGGGAGTCGTTTTTAGTCTTTTTTGATAATCTGAACCGTTCATATTGTGAGGTTCGTCGAGTATATCATTCATACAAAAAATCAGGTTAATCAAAAATTTGTAACCCTATGATCAGATTCAAATTGTTTTACAAAAGTTATTAAGATAATGTTAATCGTTTATTTTTTTTAAAAACAAATGTGTTCTTGTTTCCAATTAATTTGATTTTTTGCATGGATGATCTATTCAATGAATTCTATAATATGAACGATTCGAATCATCGAAAAAGATTCAGAAAAAACCTCCACCAAGACACCATAGATTGCTGCTGTGACTTGATCATAGATTGGTTGTTTCGTGGCTTTTTTAATTGTCTTTAAAAAAAAATTAAAAAGTTTTAAAGTTATAAATTTTACTTAACTAGACGGACCCAACAAGGAAAAAGAAAAATTGAATAAAAGTTTAAAAAGAACAAAAAAAAGTCAAAAACAATTTGCTTTTTTTAGACTTTTTAGTGATTTTTTTTTTTTTTTTTGTGTGTGGGTATTTTTTCAAAAAAAAAAAAAAAAGGGTAGTATTTTTCATTTTTTTTTGAAGAAAAAATAGAATTATTTATCATCGGACTGATTACTTACTACAAAATGTCACCAAACTTACTTTTTGTTATTTTACTTATCAATATTTTTAGGCATGGTATCCTGAAATCTGGGTGGGGCACCACACTTTGAAACCAAAAACAATTTACTAATCTGTGAGCACATGATTTTTTTTATTTTTTTTTTAAGGCATGGCATCCTGCAATCTGGGTTTTCTTTTTCATTTTTTTTTTTTTTTTCTTTGACTATGGAAGTCTTTTTAATTATGCCCCACATATATATTTATATATCATTTCCGGAGGAAAAATAATAGTAGTCTTTGTCTTATTTATCAAAGGCAAAAACTTTGGGGAAGTGCTTTGCAAATTGTTGCTTTTAATTGTTGGGATATATCTTGTTAGTGGAGTATGAGACCCAATTGATTTATTAAAAGAATTTTTATTTGATTTAGTTTGGGTATAATATATTTTATATATTATATCTAAGTCTAATAGATTTTGTATAATCAATTTGATAACAACTAGAGTTTTGATATAAAACACAAGAATTAACAATATTTGATAGGTATTGGTTTGCTTTTCCCGTGGTGTGCTGCGGCAGCAAGAACATTGTTTTTCTTTCGGTGGATGCTTTGTGGGTGCATTGATTCTGATTGATGCTTGGAAGTTTATTTGGACGCAGCGGTAGTGTGTGGATTATTTGGGTCTTCTACAATGTGTTTTGAAGATTTTTGTTCATTTATTTGGTGAAATCTTTTTATTTATTTATTTGTGATTTATTTGGAATTCACCCAATGGTGGTTTGTAAGACCATTTGTGTCTCGTTTGTAATGATTTGAAAACTTTTTGGTTAATAGTGGAATCGAATTTCGATCCCCGTAGACGTAAACCACGTAAAAATTCTTGTGTCACTGTTGATTTAATTTTTCCACATTAACTTTTATTCCCATTGATTGATTTACTTGTGGGAAATCATATATTTTTCCTAAAATTTATTGCAATATTCTACTTGACTGTACACAACTCCACTCCATTCTAATGCTTTCTATTGATTGCAATATTCTACTCGATTGTACATAACTCCGCTCCATTCTGATGCTTTCTATAAATAAAAGAAATGCTTTCTAGGAATAAAAGAAGGGACACTTACCAATTAATCTTATTAACTAGATTTATTTATCTATCTGAAACTAGGCTAATAGTTAAAGCAGCTAGTACAAGATATGAATGTTCTATGCAAGGCCGGCCCTGAGATTTAGAGGCCTAAGGCGAACTTCGGAAATGGGGGCCCCTCTTACATTGAATTTTTTTTTTTTATTTATGGATAAAACGATAAGTTATAATTTCTTTATTTGCTTGTAGTCACAAAAAAATTACTTGCACATATAATCATTAAAATTATAAACAAAACAATTTAATAAAACAAAATTATGACAAAAAAAATTAGGACAAAATTATTCAATTAAAACTGATAAAGACCTAGGTACAAAAAATTGAGCAAAATTATTTATTCAACTAAAATCTAACAGATAAAGAAGGTAAAAAAAAAAAAAAAATAGGGCCCATATATTATATCTATTATTTTTCTTAAGCCCAAACACTTTTTTTTTTTTAATATATATTTTTATTTTAATAAATATGGGCCAAATTACACTTATAAATAAATATGGGGTAAACCATACATGGACCTAATAAAATATTTTGGGGCCCTTTAAATCGGTCCTAAAATAAATAATAAAAAAAATATTGAGCTTATAATATTTTACCAAATTTGGAGCCTATTTTGGGGCCAAAATTTTGGGGCCTAAGGCCCAGGCCTTATTGGCCTTAGGCCAGGGCCGGCCCTGGTTCTATGGCAAACAATACATTTTTGTATTTTGTATTTATTTTTATTTTTTTGTTGAGAATAAACAATATATATATATATATATGAGATCATAAAGAGTTTACAGACTTCGCCAGCTTGTGGGCTGGCTCGACTACTTGTCTTTGTGCTTTCAAAATACATAGAAAGTCAAAATAACTTACTAGGAGCCAAAATATTCTGAATTACAATGTCCACCTTCCATTCCAAATCACATCTATTGGATAGGCTTTCTACCAAAACTTTGCAATCTGTAAAAATGGATAAGTATGTGATGTACTATTCTACAATTATTTATCAATTTTTTTAGGCATGGTATCCTGAAATCTGGGTTGGGCACCACACTTTGACAGACCGAAAACAATTTACTAATCTCTGAGCACATGATTTCTACGACTATTTTTGTCATTTACAAACATAATATTGCCCATCTAAAAAAAAAAATGATAATATGCATCTAAAAACAAAACATAATAATATCTATATAATAAAGCAAGATGGTTTTTGAGTTTATCCTACACACATTTGTTTTACTAGGACATTTGGATGGTTCAGATCTATTCAGATTATAAAATAACTGCTGAGATATATTTTTCAAAACATATCCTACATGTACATTTTCTATTTTCCCGCTTCTCTCTCTTACTTTTTCTTTTTCTCACATATCTTTCTATGATCCCATGATCCCACCTTCCTCTCTCTTTTCTTTTTATTTTTTTTATTTTCTCTCATTTTTATTTTTCTCTCTATTTGTTTTTTTTATTTTTTTATTTTCTCCTTTTTGATTACTTATTTTTATTCATATTATATGGAAAAGTCTGTGATCCCAGAATTAGGAGCCAGATTTTACTTTATGTAGTGGAGATTATATTAATGAATTTTTTAGTCTACAAATTAAATGAATTTGAACAATTAATTATTATTTTTAAATATATTGAATACTTGATATACTTCGTAAATTTAAATCTCATATGAGTCTTCAACATATTTTTGTCCTATTAGGATATTTGGATGGCTCGGATCTGTTCAAATTATAAAATAATAGCTGAAATATATTTTCCAAAAAATGTTCTACATATATATTTTCTATTTTCCTGCTTCTCTCTCTCTCTTACTTTTTCCTTTTCTCACACCACTCCTTCCATGATCCCATGATCCTGCCTTCTTCTCTCTTTTATTTTTATTTTTTTATTTTCTCCTTTTTGTTCAATATATTTTACACATATTTTTATACAATGTATGTATACCCGTAATACACTAGGACATTACAGGCATACATACAATTTCCATATAATTATATAAATAAAAGCAGTATTGTATGTATGCCCGTGAAAATTGTATGTATGTTAGGCACATCTATCTATCTAGCTATATATTATATAAGCAAAAGCGAGTTTTCATGAGGAGTTTTGTGAGAACTCTAAAATTTTATAAAAAATTTGTGATTTTATCAAATTAAAAAATAAATTTAAATAGTGTTGGGATTACAATTATATTCTAATCTTAATATTACTTACACCGTGCCTTCAGACATGGGCATACGCTAGTTATATTATATTTTGAATTGAGTAATAACATTCATATAAAGTTTAAAAGGTTTAAAATAAAATGTAAATATCATTTTGTTCCTTGAATTAGGATAAAGTAAATTGAAGGACAATAAGAACTACATTTGGTAGGTTTATAAAATAGAAAAATATCACATTTAGGATAAATTACAATGACTGAGGTTTGGCTTGATTATATCCCATCCACTGACGTTATGGAAATTACATTCTCATCGCTGTGGTTAATAATTTCATTTCACAAACTCCCGACTTATATAACAACTCCTGATAGAAAAAAAAAAAAAAAAAAAAAAAGAGAAAATTACATTGGGAAAAAAAAAAGTAAAACAAATGAACGAAAAAAAAAAAAAAAAAAAAGCAGAAGAAGTTAAGCAAAGCAAGAAAAGAGAGTGTGTACGAATTCAATGTCTTTTTGATACAAACGTTAATTCCGTCTAAATAATTACAATGACAAGGGGGGCAGTGTAATTTCCCAAACGTCAAAAAGGTGATATGTATTAAATGCAAACCTCAGAAGGTGTAAGTGTAATTTACCCTATCATTTAAATGCAAATAATAATTAAAAAAAGAATCATATTAGTGATATGACTATTTATAAGGGAAATTCTACCATACACACCCCTTGAATAGAGCGTACCATATGTACCCATAGTTATGACATTTTCTTTTTTATTTTCGACCAATTTTTTATTTTAGTTATGACATAGTTATGATTTCTTTTTTTAGTTATAACTCAGACAATATGAAGTTATATAATTTTTTTCTTTACTTATAAGATATATTTGGTATACACTTTTTTGAAGAGTGTATACTATAATCTTTCCTTATAAATAGCCAAACTCAAACATTTTACACTTCAACCTCAATTGAGAAACTTTGATCGATCCCGTTAGGGTGCGAAAGTAAGTATGAGTGACGATAGCGGGAGGATAGGATTAGGATTATATTGGAGAAAGAGTAAGCGTTGAGGAGTGGGATGGTTCGTCTCCCATGAGTGAGAGAGAGAAAGAAAGCAAGTTTCAAACTACCGAAAGGAAGAGAGGGAGAGAACAAAGAGTCTTTGGGCAGGATATTGAAAATTGAAGAAGAAAATCTAATTTGTAGGATCCAATTCAAAATTAATTTTAACCGTTCTAACCAATTGAATCTCTAAAACATTTTCAAAAACCATTATGTTTTATTAAAGAAAATGACTCATCTTCATACAATTATTCTCCATACTCTTCTATATTGTATTTTATGGGCCTTATTCTGGGTCCACAATGATAATTCGAACCGTTCATTTCGTAAACCTCGCAATAAAGATCATTTGTGCAAAAATGAACTTCATCAGATATCGATGAATAGATGAACACATTATATTTTATTTTATAAAATAAATGGTTAAAATTTAAATTAATAGTAACTGTCTATTTTAAAAAATGAAATATAATTTGTTCATATGTCTATTAATATCCGATAAAATTGATTTTTTACACAAATAGTTTTCATTGCGATATCTACGTGATGAACAGTTTGGATCACTGTGGGCTCATATAGTATAAAGGATAATGGTATGAGGGGGAGTCATCCCCCTTATTATATAGATTAGAAAAATTACAATTCAATAATAGTTTTTTTTTTTTTTTTTTGAAGAAAAGGAAACTACCATTAGTCTATTTTTTTTTTTAAACATACACTTTAACTTAAATAATTGAAGGGACTAGCTTTTCTTTAGTTCTAATCTGAACTTGAAAGAATTGTTCAAGTTCATGAGGCCCATTATGTGTCCTATTTAGACAATTTGAATTATTTATTTTATTAGATTTGGCGTGTATATCATTTTTAAAAAAAATCAAGTCGATCTGATATTCATTTCATAAAATTTGTGTCCAAAAAAATTAACGGTTAATGTGTTTTAAAAATAGACCATCAATTTTTTTTTTAGGGTACAAATTTGATAAAATTAAGAGATTACGAATATCAGATCAATCTAATTTTTTATGAATTATATAAACGCAAGACCCGATAAAATAAACAATCAAATTATCAAAATGAAATTCATAATGAATCCCACGGTCCGATTGATCCTCTCCAATCTAAATAAGGATTCGAAAGAAAACTATACGCATAATTTAAAACCATTAGTTAAACAAAACCACAACAGCCCCAGGTTTTTGAACAAGACAGCTCATCTTTCCTATTATAACGGCACAGGTTCAATTACCCTCTTACAATAGTATAAAAAGGTGGACCATTATTTGGAGATTACTTTCAATCAAGGTTGAGAAATTTGTGTAGTTTATCTCATGAAAGCTCAATGCCAACCATGGACATTTTCTTAAACACCCAATTATAAAAAAACCGGACACTGAAATATATATATACTAGCATATGTCCGTGCCTGAAGGCACGGTGTTAATAATGTTGGGATTAAAATATAATTGTAATCCCAACACTATTTAGTAAATTATCAATTTAATATAATTGTAATCCCAACCCTTCCATCTTATTATATAGATTATCAATTTAATATAAAAACAACACTATTCTTGGAAAAGGAAAGCAGACCTCAGCGGGTTTTTTTAACAGAGAGCTCTGTCTCTTTTTTTCCTCTACATCTCTCTCTTCCTATTTGAACTCCATTGTTGCTCAAGTTTGAGCTTTGAATGAGAGTCATAACTTACTTAATGAAAATCACAAATCCAAACCCAAATACACTACCAGTTCAAATATAGCTCCGATTATATCTCGGGTGGATTACAAAGTTCTTGGTGCTTGGATGGGTTTAATAAACAAATGAGCCGTGAGAGAGAGAATGAGATGAGTTTAATTAATTGTGGAGGAGGAGTTGTAATTAATTATGGAGAATGAAATTCAAATAAAATGTATTAGATTAATTCAAAAATTTGTGAGTTTGGGAGAATGGAATTCTAATAATAACAGTATGGAGCCCAATCTAAATGACCCATAAACAATCTAAAATAACCCTAAAAATGTACATAACCTTGAAGCCCCTTAAGGTCATGAAGGAGATGGACAAAAAGTTCAACACAACATTCTAGTGACAGCAAGTTGCACAACTATAAACCAAATAACAAAAATTTCAAGTTAATATTTCTATCACGACAAATAGGCAATTTCATTAATACAAATACCAGAATGAGACTTTAAAAACTAATTTTGACAGTAAATTCCAGTATTCACACTTCCTTTGTTTCAGTATGGTTAGAAATTTTCCCATTTATTTGGCTCTTTATTGTCTCAAGTTGTGTACAACATAACAAAAACAGAAATTCTAAAAATTAAAAAACCCACCACAAATTTTTAAAAGTTCAAAAGCTCACTATAACTATAAACTGAACTAACTATAACTATAAACTGAACTAACTACACAAAAATCACCTAACTGAACATCTATAAATCTAGAAACAATGAATCAAATGTAAAAGTTAAAAAACGAACTCATCAATAATGAAAATTTAGTGTTTGATTTTTCTTCGAATTTGCACTACCTTGTTCACAAATCACAATAATATGTTTGAATATAGAAATTAGACTTTTCTCAAGTGTACAAAGGTTTTAGAGTTCCAAATAGGAGACATGTTGCACATGATAATACATCTGTCAGCAAATGATCTTTCTAATTGAATCTTTTTATCAAGCATTTCATATGCAACCAGTTGTGGCTAATACAAAACACATGGAAGGCCAACTGGGGAAAAAAAAAAAAAAAAAAAAAAAACCTTGGAGTTGGAACACATACTTGAGTCCCAGTGGCATAAGTCTGTCTAATAAACCATCATTAGGAAAAGTGTTTTGCGCCTAGGCTCAGTTTCCAGTCAATCAATTTCCTATCAACGCTGTAATTTTGATTTCGAACAGAATTCTTCATTCAGTTATCTAAAAAATAAAAAAGAGCTAGGAAACAAAAGACAGAAAAGGGAGGGGAAAAGGAAAAACAAAGAATAATCGGTATCTGACCATTGTTAAGAATTGATTGGTAGGTATACTTAGATTGATCCCAACCATTGATACATTTTGATACATTTTTCAAAAACCCCTCCTACCTACTTAAGAAATTCCCCATTATGATGCTCACCACACATATCAACTGATACCCTTTTAATATTAACTGATACCCTTTTAATATTTAGTTTGATGATGCTCACCTCACATATTCATGGCCCCATGAAACTATATCACCTTCAGAGCCCAACAACCTGTACTTTAAGCTCTCCTAAAAGAATTGACATAATAATGGAAATATCATATATACTTCAGCACAACACAAAACCTAGAACTCAACAATACTTAGACACACTTCAGCGCAAACATCCAACATTCTATATCAAGTAAATTTGTTATTACCATAATACGCAAGTTGTCCAAGTATCATAAATATAAAATGTCAAAACCATATATTCATTACCGCATATGGGAGAATAGAGGATAATGGCATGGCCAAAAAGTTGCCTCACAGAACCAAGTAAGCTAATGTCAAAACAGAGTGATATTAAGAATGCATAATGAAATGTAAAACGTAAAATAATTCAGCATACCCGTTCTCCTTCTGCAGACATGGTCATGGCCAAAACTGAAAGTACATCTGCTAGTAAATACTGTGTTAAAAGGAAAATGTGAATCAGACAGGTCACAGTACACAAAAATGAATAACGGAAGGGGCTATCCCAACAGTTTGATACCTTCAGATCCGAATCTGCCATTCTATCGTAGTATGCTTTTAGAGTTGCATAATGAGCACGCAAAAACTTTAATGGCTTTGGAACTGAAGTCACAGAGCTGGTTGAGGTCAGTATCTCCTGCCTGAAAGGCAAAGGTTTAGTTGCACTATCAAACCAAATTGTATTTGTATGAATGATTGCGGGTCTGTTTGGACTTTTTTTTGCTTTCTATATTCATTTTCCGGAAAACACAGCCATGCGAAAAACTCCATTCACACATTAGTTACCTGCAGACTGTCACGAAGCAAAACATCTATCAGGCATGCTGAAAGTTAAAAAACAGCTAAATATTAGACTTAAACATGCAGACAATTTTGGCATAAGTTATTTGCCAGTACGTGTACCACTCCAATCAATTTACTGAGCAATGCAACAATCATCTAGACACAGTTCCAGTGCAAATGACAAATGTCGGGGAAAATAATTAAAAAAAAAAAACACTGAAATTGACATATAGAATGTTACTGAATTACATTAAAAGATTATATTCTTTTATAAATACATGCATTGCCTATAGAATGTTATTGACAATACCTGTAACAGTTTCTTTTACACAGAAAAAATTCAAAACTGTGTTAAAATCCTATTTAAGATCCTGATTGTGTCACAAAAAATATGAAATGGATTATTGATATCATCAATTAGGGACTAAACTAAGTGTAGTTTTTTAGTGATATTATATCGATTGAAAAATGTTAGAAAATAATTATTACAAAAATTAAATTAATAAATTTTGCTTCTCAAAAAGTTAGATAAGTGAAACTTACATGAAAAAAATTTACAATTTGAAAATTAAGAAATAGTCATTTAAATTAATATTTCATTATCAAAAGACCTCAATTTGGTTTGAAGAAAGCCAAAAATTTGAATCTCATTAAAGGGGCTGATATTGGCAATGTTGGTTTGAATCTAACACACTTGCAGTTTGCCGATGACACTCTCATATTCTGTTACCCAGATTGGGACGAGATTATTAATCTAAGAAGAGTGCTATCTTGTTTCCCATTAATATCTGGGCTGAAAATCAATTTTCAGAAATCTGTGTTATGTGGAGTTGGCACCAATGTTGATTTCACATCTCAAGTAGCTGAGTATTTAAATTGTTCGGTGGGCAAACTTCCAATCAAATATCTTGGTATGCCTTTAGGAGCTAATCCTAAGAGGGCTGCAACATGGAAACCTATAATTGAAAAGGTCAAAAAAAGATTATCATCTTGGAAGAGAAGGTACCTCTCTTTAGGGGGTAGAATTACTTTAGTTAAATCAGTCTTATCCTCTCTTCCTCTTTATTATATGTCTCTCTTTAGAATTCCGTCCACAGTGGCAAACACCATTGACAAGTTCCAAAGATCCTTTCTTTGGGGGGATAGTGAAGAGAAGAAAAAACTTCATCTGGTCAGCTGGGAGGCCTGCTCTTTGAGCAAAAAGTTTGGTGGTCTTGGGTTTAGGAAATCTAGGGACAACAATGAGTCCCTTCTCTGCAAATGGTGGTGGAGGTTTTCTAAGGAAACTGACTCTCTTTGGAAGAAAGTTTTATGTGCTAAAAACAATTTAAGCACTAACATCTGGTTGCCAAGTTCCTTAACTTTCAAGAATTGCTCTGTGGTATGGAAGTCCATTTTGGATTTGGAAAGATGTAATTCTAGAGTTCATAAATTATTCATTGATAACCTCCAATTCATATTAGGTAATGGTAAAAGGATTAAATTCTGGACTGATGGATGGCTTTTTAATTCACCTTTGTCCTCCCTATATCCCAGACTTTTTACACTTGCAACTGATAAGGGCTACTATGTTCATCAATATTTTCTCATCAGAATCTGGGCACTCAGTTGCAGTGGAATATTTCATACAGGAGACCACTGAGAGCTTGGGAAGAGGACTTGCACCATGATTTGCTTGGAAGGTTGCAACAGGTCCAAAGAAGCAGAGATTCTGTGGAGGATAAACTAATATGGACTCCCCTTTCATCAGGTATCTTCACTGTTAAGTCTATTTATGATTTATTTGAGATCTCTCTTTAGGTGTCATCCTTTCCTATCATGAATTTATGGAAGACAGTTGTGAAAAATCTAGAAACCCTAGATGTTGATTTGTGATTATGTACCAATTTTAAGCAAAATATAACAATTCCAATCAAACAATCAAAAGAAAGAGACACAAAGATTTTACGTGGAAAAACCACAATTGGACACCTTTCAATTGTGATAAAAAAACCACGGGCCACAGCCACCAGAACAATCCACTAAGAAGATATAAAGGAATTACACAGGTATCACTCTCAATTATCTAGCGAATCCACAACGCCTAATTGAACCAACCTCTATGTGCCTCTTCTAACCCCATCTTCACCACGGAATTGTCTTTCTGATGAGCCACTCCGGATTCCACCACCGAAGCTTCAGACCGAATTCTTCAGAATCCACAACTGAAGAACAACTTTGATGAGCCACTCCAGAATTCACAACTGAAGCTTCAGACTCGAATTCTTCAGAATCCACAACTGAAGAATAACTCTCTCTTTTGTGTAACAAACAAAACCTTTGATGTAGCCTTTTCAGATCATGAGTTGAATACTCAATAAGACATTAAAGAAAAATAAAATATCCCCAGATATAAACCTTTAAGAACCAAAAAGAAAGATCTGGAGGATTCAATGAATGAATCAATGAATAGCCTAGATTTGGGAGAAACCCAACTATTTATAGAAAATCAAAGCAATCCTAGTTGGGAAAGAAAACCAACTTCTTGTAGAAAACCAACTTCATGCAGAACTCCAACTTCTTGTAATCAACTTCTTGTAGAAAACCAACTTCTTTCAGAACTCCCAAGTAACCCTGTTTTTGAAGGAAATCAACTTCTTAAAGAACTCTTGTTACAACCTTGGTTTTGATCCATGGAATTTGACAACAAAAAGTCCTAACAATCTCCCCCTTTGTCAAATCCTGGATAAAACCAATCTAAAACAAATTTCCTAACAAAAACACTAAAACAAATTTCCAATCAAAACAAGAACAACATCACCAACTAGGAACCAGCACTTATAACCAAATCTCTTTCCAAACTTAATTTTCAAGGTCATGATCTGCAAAACAACTATTAGTGCCACCATCTCCAAAACAACTATTAGTCCCACAAGAATATATGAAAAAACAATATAAGACTATCTTGAAACATGAGATGAAAAACATGAATAACATGAAGATGCAACTTTGGAGATTTTAAGAACATGTAGCATGAAAACCTGAACCCGACACATGGCATAAAAACATGAAATCCTAAGACACATGAAAAACAATTTTCTCCCATTAAACAACAAAAGCAAGATCATAAACCACACAAGTATGATATGATGATGTAAATATCAGGACATGCAAGAATGCAAGCAACAAAAGCCAATCTTCCTTATCAAACAAATCAAAGTAATCATGCGAACAAACTTTTGTAACAATAAACCAAACTCCCCCTTACTAAAAACAACCACACACATGAAAACAGTGAACAAGAAGAAAAACGACAAAAAATAATATGGTGAAGCAAGCAAGGAATTTCAGATTTGTACCTTGAAACATACAAGATTATCCAAGAAGCACAATTACTTGAAAACACAATGTGCACAGCCTCTAGAAAATTCCTCATAAAAGAAAGTGATGCATTATGTGAAAAGCATAGATCCCATGATAAAGGTGTGTGTGTGACTCTTGGAGTTCGACAAACACAAGATTCAAATCCTAGTAGTGATATGATATGAAAGTTGGACCTCCGACAAGAGAATCTAAGCACAACTAAGGAAAGTCAAACCACTAGGAATCAAGGGATATTTGGTGAGTAAAAGCGGAGGCTCCCCCTCAATCAATGAATCCTTTATTTTCTTTTTTCATTTTTTTTTTCTCTTTTCTTTCTTTTGCACATTTTTTTCTTTCTTTTCTTTCTTGTGCACATTTTTTTTTTTTTTTCTTTTGCACACTCATCGGCGGCTGACACACTCAAGAGTATGGAAACCGAACCAGAGAAGCATGGATATATTAAGGATGGCCTGGTTGGTGACTCTGAGGTAGCCTTTTCCTCATGTCTAGAATACAAAAAATAGAGAAGAAAGCCATGGAGATGCAAAAAGATGGAAGATGGTTAAGAGACTCAACATCACCCATGATATGCTAGTATAGGTCAATTCCTCTAGAAAAGCAAAAGATATCATGCCAGAAGTCCATAGAAAAAATAACCACTAAGGCAAAAGACTCCAATATTTGCTAATCCAAGAGTGTGTACAGAATGAGACATACTAATCAAAGAACACACACTCCAAAATGAGTAATGACCATAGAAAGCACACACATATTAACATGTAATGTTTATTCTCATCAATTCCAATATGCATCAAGGACATCTCAAAAAATTCAAACTTGCAAAACCATACTAAGAAAATCTTTTTGATTTTTTTTTCAACAATAAAGTAAGAAAAAAAACATGCACACAAATCAAACAAGATCTCGTTCTAAAAGATTTTTTTTTTTTTTTTTAAAAAAAATAGAGCTTTCTAAAAGAATTTTTTTTTTTTTATAAAAAAAATAGAACGACCCGCTCTGATACCAATTGAAAAATCTAGAAACCCTAGATGTTGATTTGTGATTATGTACCAATTTTAAGCAAAATATAACAATTCCAATCAAACAATCAAAAGAAAGAGACACAAAGATTTTACGTGGAAAAACCACAATTGGACACCTTCCAATTGTGATAAAAAAACCACGGGCCACAGCCACCAGAACAATCCACTAAGAAGATATAAAGGAATTACACAGGTATCACTCTCAATTATCTAGCGAATCCACAACGCCTAATTGAACCAACCTCTATGTGCCTCTTCCAACCCCATCTTCACCACGGAATTGTCTTTCTGATGAGCCACTCCGGATTCCACCACCGAAGCTTCAGACCGAATTCTTCAGAATCCACAACTGAAGAACAACTTTGATGAGCCACTCCAGAATTCACAACTGAAGCTTCAGACTCGAATTCTTCAGAATCCACAACTGAAGAATAACTCTCTCTTTTGTGTAACAAACAAAACCTTTGATGTAGCCTTTTCAGATCATGAGTTGAATACTCAATAAGACATTAAAGAAAAATAAAATATCCCCAGATATAAACCTTTAAGAACCAAAAAGAAAGATCTGGAGGATTCAATGAATGAATCAATGAATAGCCTAGATTTGGGAGAAACCCAACTATTTATAGAAAATCAAAGCAATCCTAGTTGGGAAAGAAAACCAACTTCTTGTAGAAAACCAACTTCATGCAGAACTCCAACTTCTTGTAATCAACTTCTTGTAGAAAACCAACTTCTTTCAGAACTCCCAAGTAACCCTGTTTTTGAAGGAAATCAACTTCTTAAAGAACTCTTGTTACAACCTTGGTTTTGATCCATGGAATTTGACAACAAAAAGTCCTAACAAGTTGCACCTCCGAAGATAAAAGCTTTCGGATGGTTGGTGTGGTGGGATCGAATTGCTACTGCAAATCTCCTTCTTAGATGCCATATATTCCACACTCCTATCCATTGTGCATTTTGTGGTAATGTAGAAGAATCAACAGTTCATTAGCTAGTTCATTGCTATTATTCCTGGAGGATTTGGTCTGTTATTGTCAATTGGTGGGGCATTTTGTGGGTCTCTCCTGGTTCTATCCAAGAGTTGCTAGTTTGGTGGTTTGGTCAAAAAAGGCAGCATCTGGGAAGAGTTATTTGGGAAGCCTTGCCTTTGGCAATTCTCTGGGCCATATGGATTGCTAGGAATGAAAAGGTGTTCAATTCCAAGGAACCTAATTGGGTGGACTTGGTGGAAAACATTAAGATCAAGGTGGCGTTATGGATAAAGCATTCGTTCAACCTACCAGAATTCTCAATTCATGACTTTTTATTTTGTTTGCATGGCTTCCAAGGCTACAGAGCTAGGATCTCATAATGATGTTCTGTATTGTGTTTTGTCTTATTCTTTGCATCTCTTCTGGTTGAGTGCTCTTCAGCCTTTTCTGGCTTGTGCCTGCACATGATTGGGTTCTTTAATAGGTGCCAACATAGTTGGGATGTATTTTAGAACTATGATGCAATTGTGCCAAGTCTTTTTTTGTACTTCTTTTTTATCAATAAAATTTCTTTTCTTTGCTGATCAAAAAAAAAAAAAAGACCTCAATTTGAGATCTCACCTAAGGCCCCAAAAATGGTTGTGCTACCATTGAATTAAAGATTATGGCCCACTCATGATTCTACATGCATCTTATATGCTAACCCTATTTGATCATTTGTAAATGTCCTAAAATTCAATTAGCATTGATCTCATTTTTCAGTGAGTTCCTGATCATAACTGTTGTTACTCACAAAGTGCACTGCGTAAGCTGAAAGCAAATAAACAATAAATTCTATCTCATTACAACAAATACTTTTAACTATTCCGTGGTGATCTTTAGTGATTCCAATATTGTGATTTGCTGAACAAAACCATAACGAACCTAAGATATAGGCAGACAAAATGGAAAAATCTATAACAATTAAGGGAAACCTCACAAATTGTTATCTAATAAAAGCTAGCTTTGCTACCCAACAAATTGAATCAGGGAAACCTCACAAATGGTAGTCCAGATCATTGCATATCCAACTCAATTGAATCACTAACTCAATTGATAAATTGAATCAGGGAAACCTCACCTCCTTCACATCCAAAATTATGTCTCAGATCATTGCATATCCAAAATAAATAAATAAATAAACAATTATATTTGAAAACACATTTAAACAATCTTCAGTTATTCAAATGCAAAGCTTTAAGATCAGACCAAACTCCTATAATTACAATCTTCGTAAAGCAAGGAATGACAGCAAATAATATAATAGGAACCAAACCTGTTGGTTGTTTCTTAGGAAATCTAGGGAGCCAACTCCACCAACACCAGAATGTGAAATTGTTTCCTGGAGATATTTCAATTTAAAAAATATAGGAAACATATAAAAGGTAAAGATACACTTGAAACTCTCTATCTAATATCTAAACTAATGTTAGACCTGAGGAAACAAATTCAAGGGAGATGAATAAGGTGCTCCAGAGACAGGTGCAGCTGCTGCTGCGCCTGTTTCAGCCCTCTCAGAAGTTGCCTGATTCACGGGCATTGCAACTTCTGGAATACCCTAAAAAATAGAACAATATTACAGAATTTGGCAAATGTGGATGCCATATAAAAAAATTAAAAAAAGAAAAAGAAAAAGAAAAGAACATACGGAATATAAATAATCCACTGCTCGCCAGGTCCATATGCATTCCTTTTTAGATTAAGATTAAGATCAATAACAAATTCATACCTTCGAATAAGATTAATAAAATCCATTTTATTTTAAAACGAAACTCTATAAGAGGCCATCATAAATAATTTTTAAAATCTCAAAAAAATCTGTACTAAAAACCAAAAAACCATTATTCAACCACTATTCAGAGCAGTTCTATCTCCAGCAACAAACCACTATTCAACAAACCATTATTCAACAAACCACTACTCAACTGATTTGATAAAATAGTTCTATCTTATTTTATGTTCTATCTACAACATAAAATTTGAACAAAAATAAAAATTACAAATAAACAGAAATTAGAGAGATCAGAGAGACCTCCATGAGAGCCTTTGCTACGCCTCGCGTCGAATCGACGCCGCACGGTAACAATCTGTGGAATGCATATGGACCTGTAAAATCTGTGGATTTGTGTGCACCATAGAACGTAAGACAATATGGAACTGAAAAGCAAACAATATAAAAAACAAACAATATAAAAAAAAAAAACGAATAAGAAATAAATTCAATTTCAATAGAAAACAATTTATATCTCAGTGAGCAAGCACAAACCAGTGAGCAAGAAATAAATTCAATCTATACCATCAATAGAAAACAATTTCTTAACAAACAACAAATATAAACAGAATTGAAAGAGTGACTGTGCAAAGTGAAAATAATTAAGAGAGAAGAGAGCGTAAACAATAACTAAGTAAACAAAAATATCTGGCCAAGAAAAAAAGCAACCCAAAAAAAAAAAAAAGTTAGATATAAGACAATTCAGAAACAAATACCTTGTAACTATAGTATCCAGCAGCGTATCCACCTGATAACAAAGAACATCCACACCACAGAGGAGCAATAAGCCACAAAAAAAAAAAAAAAAAAAAAATTGAACAATTTTCTCACAAATTTTAAACTCTACAACAACAACACATTTCAATTTTCTTTTTTTTTCCCTTACAAAAAACCCTAAAAAAAAATCCCAAATTCTACAACAACAACAACAGATTTAACTTTTCTTTTTTTTGCCCCCTTAAAAAAATCCTTAAAAAAAACCTAATTCTACAACAACAACAGATTTCAATTTGTAGTTATATACCTGTAGGTTGGAGTCGCTGGTTCGGGTCGGAGACAGAATCGGGCTGGTCGGAGAGAGAGAGTCGAGAGAAGACAGATCTGTCGACAAAAGACAGAGCGTCGACAGAAGAGAGTCCGGCGGGACTGAGCGGAGAGAAGTGAGTCAGGCGAGAGACTCGATCGTCGGAGAGAGAGACTCGACTCGATCGTCGGATGGAGGGAGGCTTGGTCGGTGACAGCCTCGGTCAGGTCGAAGAGAAGGGTTGTAAGGGAAGGAGGAGTAGCGTAGCGAAGAGGGAGGGTGGGTATCGAAGGGTTCGAAGGGTCTTCAATGGCTGTGGTGATGAGAGACAATGTGACAGAGAACGTGGGAGAGAGGGAGCTGAAGAGAACGTGGAGAGAGGGAGAGATGAACTCAAACGGGTGGGAAAATGTATATAGAACGTTGATCTAAATGTCTATGAACTCAGGATTCATCTTGGCCCTTAAAACCAAATGTACATTTTTAGCCCTTCGATTGAAGCAATCTAATGATCCATATTTTGACACATATACTAAAAATAACTCGCGCTCAAGGCACTTAGTATATATAATTCAATATAAAATGAGTTGAAAAATTAATTATATACAATCTCATAGTATATGTCACCGTTCAAAGTAAATCAAATAAATGTTTCGACAAATAATTAATTTAAGTAAATAATAAATAAATAAAATAAATAACAAAATTAGATCTTACAATAGTTTTGTTGATTATTTATGAACAAGTTTGTGATTGAGGCTAGTGTTTGAATACTATGTCTTTAAGACAAAATTTCATCATCTCCAATAGTATTTGAGAACAATGGATGTCTTGTCTTTAATATACAATAATCACCATAAACGAAGAGAGCATACTTTTTTATTATACAGTGAATCAAAACTATGTTTTGAACTCATAAAATGCAAACTCACATAGATGAGTAATACAAGAAAAGAATGCTTGAACTTAAGAAATTTACCTGAAATGAAGACTGTCTTTATATAAGCTTGTTGGCACCTGTTCAGTTTGAACAGAAAAAGTACGAAGAAGGGACATAACTCTTGGTTCACAGCCCTTTAATAATGAAAACTAAATATATAAACACCCTTTCATTTGAATGGAATCTATATCAATTCACTTCTAAATTTTTTTCAACACTAAACACTAAATATATATTTTTCAAAACCTTCCATAAGTATAAACATTTCACTTGCATCATCGTTCATGACCAAACACCAAAAAAAAATAAAATAAATAAATAAATAAAAATTTAAAAATTAAAAATAAAAAAAATTTCAAAAATAGTTATTAGTGAAGACTAAATTTGCAAATATTAAAAAAATGTTGTGTAACGCTGATATCACCTCTCATTTGTATTATTGGCCAATAAAAGGCTACTAAGAGACTTGAGTCTTATTTGGAAACATGTTATTTTAATAATATTTTGACTTTTTACGAAAAATATATAAAAAAAATAGAAAGAGTGATGTGATAATTTATAATAACATTTTAACTTTTTAACTAAAATATATAGCGAACAAACGAGACCAAGTAAATAAGCTTTATCTTTTCCAGTATTTTTGTAATCCTTATCACAAATCAAAATTGTCCCAACACCAAACTATAAACTTCGAAGCAAACCACAAAATCAAAGCTCCACAAAAACATATATAAAAAAAAGGTAAATTACAAATATATTCCTTGAGATTTGTTTAAAATACAGATTGTTTTCTATGGTTTAAAAAATTACAAATACCCTTAATTAGATTTTTTTTAACAAAATTAATTAAAAAAAAAAATTATAATTGCTCTCCTATATAATAATAAAATTATCTAAATTATTAATTGAAACATATTTTTAACATCATTAAAAATTATTAATTGACTTGATTTATTAATAAAAGGGATGATTTATTATGAAATTAGAAATCTTAGAGATGAAATGTAATTTTTAAAATCACAAGGACGATTCGTATTTTAATCAAACTTTAGATGTATTTATAATTTATTCTATGAAAAAACAAACCAGGCACGCCTACCAATGCTCAAATCTATAACATATATAAAAAGAAATTAAGGGTGGTGTAACCTATGGTGTAACACTGGTGCTTCATATATAATGGGGTATCCTAAAAAAATCAAAAAGTTACTATCCTATTTAACTCACATCATCTTATTTAAGTTACATCATATCTCTACCACGTCACTTCAAATCCAACTCATATTTCATAAAAAGTAAAAAAGTGCACTTATTTAGATTATTCCAAACCACCCCTAGGAGTGGTGTAACATATGGTATAACACTGGTGCTTCTCGTGTAAGTATGTTGATTCTTTGTTTGCAAAGCAGATTTGGGCTGGCTACGTGCCCTTCAGCTTAGCCACACACACGACAGTAGAAACAATGAGTTGTCTTCAGAGTGTGTTTTTTCCATCGTGATCTTGCCGATCGCCCAACCAACCAAAGCCCACTATCTATCCCTCTCATAAGTTTCTTGTGTGCTGAGCAGAAAGCGGTGCTCTTTGTTTGCTTGTTCAGCTGATCTCACCCTTGGTTGCCTTCACAGTTGTTTGCACTAGTGTGGATTTCAATGGCTTCTACAAGCTTCCTCTGTTCAGTGTACCTTGATTTAATAATCTTGGAGCACCTCTTTGTAGAAGAATTGGTTGGGCAACATTTAAATTTCGCACCACCATCTTCTTGCTCTACCTCTTGGCAATATTCCTGCTCATTGTTTGTCTTCTACTAAGATGTTCATGCCTGATTTGTATGTGTTTTCGAGCTTGTTAATGTGTGGAGAAATTATGCATAGCAATTGTTTGACAATATGCCTGACTAAAATAACTCATAAATTCTCTTCATGGCAAAGCCTCTTCCTAAGATTGCAACAAAATTTCAAGGAAAAGGCCTGGCTAATTATTTCTTACAATTTTTCAATTAATTTTTCAAATTCATTTGTTCTTGGGTAGATAGAGTTTGTAATGTGTTTTGATATTTGGTTTCTTTACAGATAAAAAATGATCGAGAAGCACCTCGCAAGTGGCCAAGTCAAAGAGCTCATTGAAGAGGCCCAGGACAAGCTCAAACTCATCGCTAAGATGTTCCGTATGTATATTTCAATACACTCTGTCTTCATTTGCTTTCTCTTTGCTTTTGAATACATTGGTATCATTACAAGTAGAACCAATATCGAATATGGAGCTTCAAATTTTATGCAAGTGTTCAAGAGAATATGATTTGAATCCTCTAATTGTAGATTAGGTTGTTCTTCGTGTACAAGGGAAAAGAAATTTGAAAGTTCTGTAAAAAAAGTTAGTTTGAAGATTTTTTAGTTGTTTCAATTTTGACAGTTAAATATATCTAACTAACTATGTATAAAATATTCAATTCTAAAATTATTTGATTCTCATTTTCAGACAACCAGACACGCTCTTGGTTTTTCATTGCATAGAACTTGAATAAACAAGATTGAATATGTTCTTATTTTCTTTTAGTGATATTTGCTTCTTGTTTAGTGATATTTCTCAGGAAATGTAAATTTTGATTATATATTTGTGCTTATACTTATTTAGTTTATTATTCTAAATTATGCATTTGTTTCTTGATGATCATTTTATGCATTTCTTTGTTAGTTTGTTTGTTTTCTTTCTGATGAGAATTGACATTTTAAGGCCAAAAAAAGTTTTGGGTTATCCTCAATTTAAAAATCTAATGTGTCCCTATATGAGATTGAACCAAAGCAATTTGTATGTATATTTCTTTAGATATATGAGATTGAAACAATTTTGCTCCAAATTAGGAAACTTTGCCTTATTAAATGTTAGTTCAGAATGTTTTTCCAAACCGGTAGACTAGTAGTGTATAAACTGTTTTTGTTGAATTGAAAAAACAGCCCTCAAGCAATTTCAGAAGATCCATTCATCAAGGGAAACAATATATTGGTGAGTTAGTGCATTCATGTAGTTCATTGGAATGGAGTAGTCATTCCATCAGAATAATCATCTCATGTTTGTTTCGGTACAAAAGAAAGGAATTTAACATTGGAAATAAAAGCACCATTCACCAATTTAGGAGAATTGTCATTCCATTGGAAGGCCAAGGAATAGTCATTCCATTCCTTCCTAAAATCATTCTAATAAATGAAACATTTCCTCAATTCATTTGGGTTTTGGGGCACTTTCATCGTGAAATCTTAAACGATGTGTGAAAAAAGTTTTGTTGTGCTGTCTTTCTCATTAATCATTATTGTCTTAGGTCATCTGTGATGCTTACACTCCTGCTGGTGAACCAATTCCAACGAACAAGAGGTACCATGCTGAGAAGATTTTCAGCCACCCTGATGTTGTTGCTGAAGAACCATGGTAAATGATTTCAAGCTTTTCAAAATATTGTCAAAACTTAATTGTCACTGTTGTTTGAGTATCTTTGTCCATTTAACTTTTGGTGGCTGTAATTTATTTTGAATTTTAATTTTAAAATAGGCATGGTATTGAGCAAGAGTACACCTTGTTGCAAAAAGATGTTAAGTGGCCTATCGGGTGGCCAAAGGGAGGTTATCCTGGACCTCAGGTAATGAAATTGATACTTTTTCCGAATATCAACAAATTCATTTGTCTATTTTGTCTGAGTTATAATATTTAGTGATCATTGTAGACACCCCATTTTTGACCGACCTTAAGACTCAGACATCACCGATTGAGCGCTTGGTGATATTGCATTTTGTGCTCGTTCAGAAGTCTCAGAGTCTCGGCTGCGAGCCTCGCCTCCGGACTTCCGGGCTTTTTCGTGTCTTGCCTCGATTTGTGAACCAGGCTCCGTTTTCTCTGTTTTCTCTTCCCGAAGGGAGGAGAGGTCTCGTAGATCATCTCTCAGTGGCCGTAGGCTACGTTTCGTGGTCGTAGGCCATTTTTCCATTTCGGAGCCCGGTTCCCGATTTTCGGAGCCGTCAGGCCGTGTGCCTCGGTTCGGGACCGCCTAACCACCTCCGTTTGCCCCAGTTTTTGGCATGCATCTTATTTTCTCCCTTTTGAGGGACACTGTGGTCTGAGAGACCAACTTCGTGGTCGAGCACCACTCTCGGTGCCTAACAGCCCACTTTCGGGGCCTCGAACTGCGTGTTTTGGCTCCCGAACCTTCATTCTACATTTTTGGGCTCCGACCCGAACTTGAGATAGTCATATTTTGAGGTCCTTTTCATGTTTAATTAAGGACCTTTTACTGTTTGACATCTCCATCTGTCACTTGCCTCTTTACCTCTTTTAGGCCTATTTTTGCACGGTATTTTAGGCGTACTTGTAGGCTGTATTGGACTTGGTCGTAAACTACAAAGTGTCTTATTTTGAGCCCATCTTCAACTTTGTTGAAGGACTCTTGGCCGTTTGAAACCCGTAGCTACCACTTTCCCTTTTGGCCTTTTTGGGGGGAAATTTGAATTTCATTTCCCTCCCATTTTTCCCCCCTCTTTTCCACCCTTTTTGTCTATAAAACCAGAGCTCCAGCAGTATTTTTCTGGGTTAAAACATCTGATTTGGGAGCTCCTCCATACAATCTCTCCCTCTCTACTCCAAGCACCAAAATCATCCAAGTTTCTACACCCTCTCTTCATCACCACCTAGCACCACCACCACTACTCCATTTCCAGCAGCTTGGAAAGTTTTTCAGAGGCTAGAAGGCAACATTTTTGGTCCAAGAGGCAGCAAAAGGGTTGGTCTACAAGGGTAAGTTCATTTCCCCTCTTTTTGACCATTTTCTTGGTTCATTTCTTAGCCCTATTTTCTTGCTGTTTTGAGCTCCGACCAAAACTGAAAAGGTCATTTTTTTGAGCTCATTTTCATCTTTTATTAAGGGTCTCACCATTTTTGGGACCCCCACCTTACACTTCCTTCTTTACCCCTTTAAATGCCATATTTTTGCATGCTATTTTTAGCATATGTGTAATCTGTTTTGGGGCCTGATGTAAACTATAGAAAGGCTTATTTTGAGCCCCTCTACAACATTGTAGAAGGGCTCAACCTTGTTTGGGAACTCCATGTATCACTTGCTTCATCACCCCTCTTTGGTCCCTATTTTTGCATGCTTTTTTAGGCTTATCTTGTTTCTGTTTTCGGCCATGATCAGAACTTAAAGTGGCCATATTTTGACCCTATTGGCATGTTTTATTAAGGGTCTTTGACTGTTTGATGTATATTTTGCCTACTTCATGTTATAGCCCCTTGTTGGCCTTAATCTTGCATTGCATTTTGAGCATGTGTGTATACTGTTTTGGGCTTGATCATCTACTATAAACAGCCATATTTTGGGCCCCTCTACAACATTGTTGAAGGGCCCTTACCTGTTTGAGACCCCTATGTATCAGTTCCTTCTTTGACCCTCTTGTGGCCCATTTCTTGCATAGCATTTTGGCCATACTTGTATCTGTTTTTGGGGCTTGTCATAAACTGTAAAACATCATATTTTTGGCCCCTCTTCAACATTGTAGAAGGGGCCTCCTATTTTTGAGACCAGCAGCTGTGACTTACCTCATTACCTCTCTTGCGGAGCCATTTTTGCATGCTAATTTTCCCCTATCTATGCCCGCTGTTTGGCCATGCTTTAAACTTTAAATGTATTTTTTTTGGGGCTTCCTAGCTTCTGTCTTCACACTTCATGTACAAATTATGCATGCATTGCATAGCTATAGGCCATTTCATGCACCAAAATTCATGTTTCGGGACTCGTTCTATGCATCGGGTTTCATTTCGCCATGTTTCGGAGCTGTTTTGCATATCATTTTGCTACTAAAATTTGCATGTTTTCATATCATATTCCATGTCTTGTTAGAGTGGCATTCCATGCCGTAGGTTCGGTCCTCGGTTTGCGTGCATGCGTGCACGCACTTCGAGTTGTCTCATTTTCATCATTATGGCCTCCTGTGTGAGTGTGGCTGAGGTCCACTCATGTTGGTGTAAGTCCATATCGCATTGTGTATGCCATTTCATTTCATAGCATTGTGTATGCTAGGATGTATATTAGTGCATTGTGTATGCCATGTTACCTCGTGCATTGTGTATGCCATTTCATAACATTTTGCATGTTAGGTTGTATATTAGTTGCATTTCATGCATATCATGCATATTGCATCGTGTTCGGGATAGGAGTTAGCCCGGGCACGGGAAACGAGGTACATTCCGCACTCCGAGTGGCGGAACGTGTCTCAATTCCCCAGTCACCGACACTCCGGATTATCCATGATGGAGTTAGGTCTTGTTTTGTTTTCATGTGCATTCATTACATATTGAATTGTGCAATTCGGCTCCTCGGCCATCATGCATCGATATGTGTGATTGGTGGCACGAGGATCGAGACATGCATACATTTGTGAAAATACATTGCTATGCCCCTTTCCTGCTCTCTGTTGCAGCAAAATCAAGAATCAGTAACTTTTCGGAGTTTGGCACGCATTTCAAGAACAGGTGCAAACAGAGGCTAATTGGGGCATCGCCGTGGATTTCCGCGCCAAGGCAACCCGAGCATGCATCATTCATCATCTGGAGCGGAATCAAGGCAGTCCCTGGCTTGCATGCCAGTTTTACAGTTTTCTTAGTTAATTTGTTAATTAATTAGGAATTTGTACATTATTTGGGACTGTATTATTTGGACTGTACTATTCTTTTATTCGGGACTGTATATTTATTTGGACCCTCCGCGCGAGGGCATAATTGTAATAAGTGTGGGTGAGTGTGATGTATGTCTTCCAACCCCACGTCTTTCTTCCCTTTTATTTACCTGCTTATGATGGTTAGATTAGGGCATATTTCAATTAGCATACAGTATGACAGCATGTTTGCATCATTCATCTGTTTTGCACGCACCGGGCTCGGCGCATCATACTAACTGCATCTGTATTTCAATTCCAAGTTGAGTACTTGTTAGCTGCAGCATCATCATATGCCATGTTTAGAATAGCCGAGCCTGCTATAGTTGCATTTTTGCATGTGTTGCATTAGGCATTTCTGTATACTTAGGATCATGCATGGATTTCTGATCGGTTTTTGTTTTGGCTTGGAGTACTCGGTGAGTTTTATGCTTTAGCATCCTTGCATGCGTAGGAGTGTTGCCATGATAGCATGCTTGCCATGAGGCTATGTGCTTATGTGATATAACTGCCTTGAATGCCTGTGGGTGAAGGTTGGGTTATTTGAATTGGAACAATTCATCAAATGTTTGTTTTAAGCCCACTAGATAGTGGCAAAATCATGTTTTCTAAGCCCACCTGAGGGTGGCAAATCCACGACTTAGCCTACCTGCGGGTAGCACCATCAAACCATTTTCAAACAAACAAACATGAAATGTTTTGTTCCAATTCAGGTGACCCGGTCTATACTTGTTTGCTGCGAGTATCACATAGTAACCTAGGCTAATAACTGGAATAAGAACACACAAGGTTTTCAAAATAAGATATCATGGTTAGTAGAGGCCGGTCTTTGACCGGGCGAGCGGGGGTGCTCACGAAGTGACCTTCCCCAATCGTACCCAAGTTCCCGAGCCGAGGCAACTTTGGTGATGACGGACACGTGGCCTTTGGCACCGAGTCAGGGTTTCCTAAATTTTCCCATTAAAAAATATTTACGTGGCGACTCTGTATCTGGCAAAGCAGTCCATGTTTGGCACTTCTTTTCAAAAAATCTGTTTTCTCAAAACGATTTGCCAGATTTGGACTCTTTGGTTCAGACTAAGAACCGTGACATTTGAGTCCTTGAACTGTAGTGACCCAATATGAACGGAACGGGAGCTCATCCCTCCCGGGGCGTTCGGGGACGTCTACAGTTTCTGGCGACTCCGCTGGGGATTTAGAGAACTTGACTCGAACTCATGATATCTGGTTTTGATTACACTTGTATGTTTCTTTGCATTGCATTTGCATTGGTGCGCCTAGGACACCGTGTTTGCCATCTGCTATTCCTGAGCGGTTTGCCGGAGGCTTATCTTGTCAAGGCATGTCCATAAGGCTGACCGGTTACGGGCTCTGCCAGTATGGGAACACAAACCCCGGTTTTACCGGGGCATCCCTTTTGACCATTCGACCTAGTGCATATTTGGATCCATAGTGACCATTCCAAACTAGGACAGGTTGCTTACCCGTTTATAGGTTGTTTGAAACCGCTGCGTGCGTAGTGAAACCCTAGCTCCTGACAAAATAGGACAGGGAAATTCTACCCCAACATAGGGGTGTTTTGGCTCTCACTTATCTGTTATGTACTTGTTAGAGTGTGTCTCTACAGGGAATGCATGTATTAGTTTACAAGTTTGGGCATCAGGCCTGCGGGCACCGGTTCAGTATTTTGGGAATCAGTTTTACCCGAGGGTATTAGATTTGAGGCAGAATTTTTGGGGCAGAATTCAATAGAGGGCACACTCATTCAACTATGCTCGTATCTGTTCAGGTGAAATCAGGCTGAGATGCTGTCTATTTTCTGTTTTGCTAAGTGGTCTTGGAACCATAGTTTCAGAAGGGTCTGATATCCCCCGGGTACTCTGGACTTTTGTTGTTATGTGATCGGGGGATGAACCACCTGCGGGCGGCACTTAGTTTACTCCGGATGTGGCGTTTGGCACGCACTGTTTTGAGCATTTGCGAGTGCTGCTTATTCTACTTTCTGACTTGGGTATTGAGTCTGTCTCGTTGTGTCGAGTCAGTCCTGTTGAGTCTGTCTTGTTGTATCGAGTCAGTCCTGTTGAGTCTACCTTGTTATATCGAGTTAGTCCTGTTGAGTCTACCTTATTATATCGAGTCAGTCTTGTTATATTGGGTCAGTCCTGCCGAGTCTGTCTTGTTGTATCGAGTCAGTCCTGTTGAGTCTGTCTCATTGTATCAAGTCAATCCTGTTGAGTCTGTCTTGTTGTACCGAGTCAGTCCTGTTTTATTGGAGTCGGGTGATTCTGGGGGTGTTACATCGGACATCACCATTTTGTTTTGTGTTTGTCTTTTTTTGCTTTCTTTTGAGTCTGTTTCTGCCTTGGAGCCAGTTATGCCAACAGATTTGAAGGGAACAGCAGTGATTTTCACAGTCTCGTGTTTGCTTCTGCCATGTGCCAGTTGTGCCAGAATTTTTAAATGAGATGGCAGTATTTGACTAGAAGCTCTGTCTTTTCTGTGCCTTGAAGTCATTGTAATAACCTGAGTTTTTCAAAACTTTTTGAACACTGCGGTAAAAACAAAGAGGGAGGAATTCCTCGGGATTTGCAAAATTTTGATCAATTGAGAGAAAGAGAGGCGTGCTAAGCCCTTAATGAATGAAATCATGCTTGTTAGCGTGAGTACTGAGAAGGACCCTGGCTTGATCCATACTGGTTTCACACTATCTTCAGCGCGAGCGATTTGTCGCTTTCTTAAAAATTTTCAAAAACAAAATGTTTTGCGCGGTCCTGTGAAGACCTGTGTGGAATCGCTCTTGAGATTGTGCAGCCTAGGATCGCTCTCAGCCTCGAGACTCGACCCCTTGCTTTCAAACCTTGGACCTTAATTCAGAGTGTTCAACGGTCAACCGCAATGTGAGGCCTGTGTGGCCAGATTTGAAGCAGCTCTCGAACAAGAGGCCAGGAAAGTCGGATCAAGAAGATCAGAAGAAGCTTGCAAAGCTAGAACAGAAGTACCCTTCGAACTAGGGGCAAAGATGTCAGATGTGCTCGAAGAGCCGAAGATGAGTCCTCTTGCAAATCAACAGCCACTCTCCTAGATACGGAAGGCTTCAATCTCAAAACCCTTTGACATGGACTTGTTACACTTTTACCCTTTGAGAGGCTCGCTGGGCCGAAAACCCGGAAAGGGCGACCCAGGCAAAAGTTAGAGCAAGAAAAGATATATACAAAAAGCAAAAAAAGAGAAGAAAAGAGAAAAAAAAAAAAGCAAAAAAAAAAAAAAAAAGAAGAAAAAAAAAATGAAATGAAAAAGAAAGAAGAACAAAGCTCGCAAGGTCGAAAACCTGTAACAGGCGCCTTGGCAAAAGTTAGAGCATAAAAAGGAGAGGTTTAATACCCGAGTGTACCTTAACCCCAAACTACGTAAGGCTTGATTCCCATGTTTGGGATATGTAGGCAACTTCATTCTGAAGTCCAGCCATAAACACTTCCAAATCAAGTGTGTCCATGTAATGGTTTTGACCATCCTTGCCTTCTCTGTATCCGAGAGTTCGATTGCAATCATCGCTCTGAGGACTGACTACAATGCGCTGCGGTGCCATTCAAATAAGGGGCAACTTTCCGTTGCCATTCAACGCGCTGCGATGCCATTCAAACAAGGGATAACTTTCCGTTGCCATTCAACGCGCCGCGGTGCCATTCAAACAAGGGGCAACTTTCCGTTGCCATGCAGCTCTCTTCAAGCACGGGGCAGTTTTCCCTTGGATCCGAGGTTGTGCATCTCAGGAGTAGGTTTTATGCTCGTTGAGCAAGTGGCCGTGTGCAAAAATAGTTTTTGAGAATTTTTACTGAGGTTGACTATTTTCTCGAAAATTGTTCCATCTTTTCCAAAAACTGGACCATTTCTTGGACCCAAAAAAGGAAAATTTTCAGTGCTCATAGCCTGACTTGCGTGATTTCAAATCAAAAATTGAACAAGCATGTTAATCTAACTCTCATGTTGGTCAAAATTGTTTTAGTAGAAAGCAAAAACAAAAAATGGTCAAAACGATGAACTAGGGGCACAGTCGAGTCAGGAGTTCTGTCTTTTCCCCTTTGTCAAAATACTTGCCAAGAAGGGCACTCTACCTGCCAGAAAAGGCACAACTGAAGGGCACAACAAAGGGCTGAAAGCTCTCTCACCCTCCAAGCAACGAGGTATCAAGCCAAGTGCGAAACACGAACTGGAATGGGGCAAGATATTCCACTCCATCATCTAGACAGATCTGATCACGTCCAAACTCCCCAGCAGAGCATCATCAACCGATACTAGCTGCAGATTTGCTACACACCCAGTTGTAGCACAACCCCTCTGTGGGAGAAACTCACTGTTGTGAACAAAAATCTAGCAGAATGCTAGGGGCAAGAGCTCGCAACTTCATATCTATCCATCAACCACCCAGGGGAGGGATGAAAAATGAGAGATTGAAGAATAGAGAGGTGTGCGATGAGAGAAAAAGTGAGCAAAAGGGTTTTGAGAGAAAAACCGAGCCTGAGGGCCGAGTGATGTGAGAATCACAAATGAGAAAGGGTGGGAAACAGCACCCAGAGAAACTGGCTCCTCGTGCACCGAGAGGTCTCTTGCCTTTGTAACACATCCGAGTGTTGTGTTTGTGTCTTTGTTTGTCTCAATTCTTGCTTTGAGTCATTTTGAGTGTCAACGGATGTGTTTAGGTTGTTTACCTTTTGTTTTTCGCTGTTGAGTCTTTTTCACTGTGTTCAGTCGTAGGCTCAATACCCGGTCGAGAACTCATTTCTCAATTTCAAAAATAAAATCGTTTCGTGCTCAGAGTGCTGTGCCATTCTTCACGTTTGTGCAAAACAAAATTTGTTCTTTCAAAACCTGCAGGGTTCAACCCAGGTCATGTGAGAACAGTAAAACCAGGACCTATCTGAAGCTATATGGGTTCCAGACTGCAAAGCAAAAGAAAAGAGGGAAAATTGGAGTATTTGAGGTTGTTTCAGATTCCGTGATTGTACTCCGGGTATACCTCTTCAAGCCTTGTCAATGCTCCGAAGTATGAGTGTGTCTCTACCTCAAGCTAAGATCTTTCATTTAGTGTGTCAATCACACTTCATTCGCTTAGTGTATCTATCACACTCTCACTCATTTAGTGTATCAATCACACTTTATTCACTTTAGCGTATCTAACACACTTCATTTGCCTTAGTGTATCTATCACACACACATTCACTTTTGTGTATCTATCACACACATTCTCATTTTGTGTATCTATCACACACATTTCTCATTTTGTGTATTTATCACGCACATATTCACTCTTGTGTATCTATCATACACCTTCTCATTTTCTGTATCTATCACACTTTATTCATTTAGTGTATCAAACACACTTTATTTATTTAGTATATCAATCACACTCTGTTCACTAAGTGCATCTATCACACTTTGTGTTCACATTCAGTATATCAATCATACTTTGTTCACTAAGTGCATCTATCACACTTTGTGTTCACATTCAGTATATCAATCATACTCTATTCACTAAGTGCATCTATCACACTTCGTGTTCACCTTTTAGTGTATCAATCACACTCTGTTCACATAGTGCATCTATCACACTTCGTGTTCGCTTTCAGTATATCAATCGTACTTGTTCACTAAGTGCATCTATCACACTTCGTGTTCGCTTTTAGTATATCCATCATACTTGTTCACTAAGTGCATCTATCACACTTCGTGTTCACCTTCAGTATATCAATCATACTTGTTCACTAAGTGCATCTATCACACTTCGTGTTCACATTTAGTATATCAATCATACTTGTTCACTAAGTGCATCTATCACACTTCGTGTTTACCGTTAGTGTATCCATCACACTTGTTCATTTAGTGTATCCATCACACTTGTTCACTTAGTGCGTCTATCACACTTTGTGCTTGCCTTTTGTGTATCCATCACACTTTGCTCACTTCATTCATTTAGTGTATCAATCACACTTTGTTCGTATAGTGTATCTATCACACACTCGCTTTGTATCTATCACACTATGCTCATTCGTTGCATTATTATGCACATCTGTCTAGCATTATTATGCTCATTACTTGCATTGTTATGCACATCTATCTAGCATTGTTATGCACCTCTTCACTCGCATTGTGATGCACGTTTCAATCGCATTGTTATGCACACTCTGTTTTCGAAACACCGGGATACGTCCCTATGTTTCTCATTCCGCACGGAACACCGGGATACGTCCCTATGTTTTCCATTCCTTGCGGAACACCGGGATACGTCCCTATGTTTCTCCTTTCATTCCGAGACACCGGGATACGTCCTTATGTAATTAAACATGACCTCAGTTTAACTTCAACTTGTAAACTTAAAATTTCAACAAGCGTTAAACATGACCTCGGTTTAACTTCAACTTGTAAACTTAAGTTTCAACAAGCGTTAAACATGACCTCGGTTTAACTTCAACTTGCAAACTTAAATTTCAACAAGCATTAAACATGACCTCGGTTTAACTTCAACTTGTAAATTTAAGTTTCAACAAGCGTTAAACATGACATCGGTTTAACTTCAACTTGTAAACTTAAATTTCAACAAGCATTTAAACTAATTTTAGTTTGTAAATTCTACCTTTCCAGGAACCATTTCCCAACTCTCTGTGTCCTAATGTGAACTTAAGTTCCACTTGGGTTCTCATTATGCATGTATTCCAGAGACATCGTCAAGTATCTTATCAGTCACAAGTGTAAAAAATCAAGCTAAAACTTTATTATTACTTCGGCTAATAACAAAGAACAAGAAAGTCTAATCATAAAAAAATTTCAGATTGCAAGTATTCCAGGGTCTTGGTAGCTCTTTGCCTTCTCAATCCTCAAGCCGATATGCCCCGTTGCCCAAGACTGAGATGATTCTATAGGGTCCTTCCCAATTTGGGCCAAGCTTGCCTTCTCTGGGATCCTTCTTGTTGCCGACGACCTTTCTCAGGACGAGGTCACCAACTTGGAACTCTCACGGGTTCGCCTTCTTATTATAAGCCTTGGCAAGTTGCTGCTGGTATGCCCCCAGCTGAATTGCTGCTTTCTCCCTTCTCTCTTCTAGAAGATCCAGATCTCGGGCTAAAAATACATCATTAGTTCCATTCTCCACTGCCTGGGTTCTGGTCCTTGGGATGCCGACCTCCAGTGGAATGACTGCTTCTGTGCCATAAGCCATGGCAAACGGGGATTCCCCCGTTGATCTTCTCGGCATAGTCCGATATGCCTAGAGTACACTGGGCAATTCATCTACCCACTTTTCCTTTGCTGCTTGCAGCCTCTTTTTTATCCCATCCAAGATAACTTTGTTGGACGCTTTTGCTTGTCCATTGCTTTGAGGAAAACTTGGGGTCAAAAAGTAATTCTTGATTTTGAACTTTGCACAGAAGCTTTTGATTAGCTTACTGTCCAATTGTGTTCCATTGTCTGCAACTATTGCTCTTGGAATCCCAAACCTGGTAATGATGTTCTTCCAGATGAAGTTCTTCACATCAATGTCTCGAATCTTGGCAAGGGGTTCAGCTTCTACCCACTTGGTGAAATAATCTGTTGCCACTAGTAAGTACTTCCTTTGTCCAGTTGCTTGAGGTAGTTTTCCGACAATATCCATGCCCCATTGGGCAAATGGCCAAGGACTGGATACTGGGTTCAAGTCGGCTGCTGGTTGATGTATCAAAGGTGCAAACCTTTGGCACTTCTCACACTTCTTCACATAAGCTTCGGCATTTTTCTGCATATAGGGCCATCAGTACCCCTAAGTAATGGCCCTGTGGGCAAGTGACCTGCCCCCAGCGTGGCTTCCACATATTCCTTCATGTATCTTGTATAAAAAATCTTCAACCTGTGCAGGATGCACACACCTCAGAAGGGGTCCAGTAAATGATCTTCTGTAGAGGTGTCCTTCTGGGGTCAAACTGAATCTTGCCGACTTTAGTCTGATCTTGTGCGCTTCTTTTCAATCATTGGGCAGCTTCCCGTCTTTAAGGAATGCTATTATTGCATCTATCCAACTTGGTCCCATCTCCACACACATTGCTTCGCGCTCTGTGTTCAGTGGTTCAATGCTTGGACCGGGCAAGTAGTCAACCGTTATCGTCCTTGCCTTTCCAGGTTGTATTGCACTAGCTAGGTTGGCCAGGGCATCAGCGTGACTGTTATCATCTCGACTAACCTGTTGTAGTCGGCAATTCTAAAACAAGGCCACCAATCTGCCGACCTCCTTTACATAGGCCGACATCCTTTCGTTTTGGGCTGTGAACTCGCCTGTTGTCTGGTTGACTATAAGCTGAGAGTCACAGAAGACTATCACCTCATCTGCTTCTACTGCTACTGCCAGTTTCAGTCCTGCAATCAGTGCTTCATACTCTGCTTCATTGTTTGAGGCCTTGAACCCCAAACGAATGGATTGTTCTAGTATCTGTCCATCTAGAGATACCAGTGCTACTCCTGCCCCTGCTCCTTGTTGGTTTGAACTCCCATCTACAAACAGTCAAAAGGAGTCGCTGATGTAAATGCTGCAGGGCCAGAGTTTTTCTTCCTTCCTTTCTTCCGTTGCCCTCGGCTGGGCTTCTCTTTGTTCACTTGGACATCGTTCACCTCGGCTCAACGGAGCCCGATGTACGATGGCTCCTGATGTGAACTCAGCCACGAAGTAGGCCAAAACTTGGCCTTTGATTGCTGTTCTGGGTCTGTATTCCATGTCATACTGGCCTAAGGCCACTGCCCATCTGGCTATTCTGCCTGTCAGATCTCCCTGCTGCAACAGGGACTTCAAAGGATGTTCAGTTAGCACCACAATTTTGTGGGCTTGAAAGTAATGGTTCAGCTTCTTTGAAGCCATTACTAAAGCCAGTGTTAACTTCTCCAAGGGTAAATACTTGGTTTTTGCATCAGCCAGGGTTTTGCTTACGTAGTAAACAGCCCTTTGTTCCCCTTTTTCTTCTCGGATTACCACTGCACTTACCGCATGTTCCGAAACTGCTAAGTACAGGAATAGCTCCTCTCCAGGTTCTAGATTTGAGAGAACTGGAACCGTGGTCAAATACTTCTTCAAGTCGGCCAAGGCGACTTCGCACTCTTCTATCCATAAGAAGTCTGTGGCCTTTTTCACTAAGCTGAAGAAGGGTTTGCATTTGTCAGAACTTCTGCTTATGAACCTATTCAGGGCTGCAGCCCTTCCAGTCAACATATGTACTTGCTTTGCTGATGTTGGGCTGTTCAGTTCTAGGGTGGCCTTGATCTGATTTGGGTTGGCCTCAATACCCCTTCTGGTCACCAAGTATCCCAAGAACTTACCAGATCCAACTCCAAATGCACACTTCGATGCATTGAGTCGAAGCCGATATGTTTTTAGGATGTTAAAGACTGCCTTTAAATTTTCTAGATGGTCCTTAGGTTCCCTGGTCTTCACGACCATATCATCGATATATACCTCCACTGTTCGGCCAATTAGGTATCTGAACATCTTGGTTACCAATCTCTGGGAAGTTGCTCTTGCATTTTTCAACCCAAAAGGCATCACTCTGTAGCAATACAGCCCTTTTGGGGTGATAAACATGGTCTTCTCCTCATCTTGGGGGGTATATGGCTATCTGATGGTACCCCTTGTAGGCATCCAGGAAGCTCATCCTTCCATGCCCTGAAGTGGCATCCACCAATTGGTCAATCTTGGGTAATGGGAAACTATCTTTGGGACAGGCCTTGTTTAGGCTGGTAAAGTCCACGCAGACCCTCCATTTACCATTCTTTTTCTTCACCACCACGGTATTTGATAGTCATGTCGGGCAATTTACCTCTCGAATGGCTTTGGCCTCCAGAAGTCTGTCTACTTCCTTTTCCACTGTCTCAACATGCATCAACGTCGGTCTTCTTGCTCGTTGGATTACAGGTTTGGCCGACCTGTCTACGTTTAGTTTATGACAAGTGAGCTCAGGGTCAATGCCAGGCATCTCGTAAGGCATCCAAGCAAATACCTCAATGTTTGCTCTCAAGAAAACCTCTAGTTCTTTTTCCTCTTCCTCGGCTAAGCCCTAGCCGAGAAGGAAGAAGTGTTCCTCATCTCCTTGCTGGACAAGGATTTTTTTCAAGGCTTCTTCACTCTTCTTAGTTGGCTCTTTGCCGACGTCATCTAGGACTTTCACGTCCTCGTCTTCAATCTCTACTGTCTCTGGTTCTCGTATGCTGTAGGTGGATTTTATTGCTGCCATAGAGCAGTTCTTTGCCTGCAGCTGATCCCCTCTGACCTCCTCTATCCCATGCTCTGTTGGGAACCGCAATAGCTGATGCAACGTTGAGGAAACAGCCCCCATTGCATGCAGCCATGGCCTTCCTAAGCTAGCATTGTAGGGGGAGGGTGTGTCGATTATGGTGAATTCTATTTTTATCTTTTTGGTGCCAGCCTGCACCTCCAAGCTTGCTGCTCCCAATGGCCACGTCGGCGTTCCATTGAACCCGACCATTGGGCTGTTGGATTGCTCCATATTGTTTGGGTGAAGGCCAAGCTCCTTGTAACACTTGACATACATGATGTCACAAGAGCTGCCTTGGTCAATTAGGATGCGCTTCACTTGGCACTCCCCAACCTGGAGAGATACTATAAAGGCATCATTATGTGGATGTTGCACCATCACAAGGTCGGCTTCAGTAAAGGACACTATTGGTCCCTGGCACTCCTCGGCCCGAGGTCTTTTCTCCCGGACCTGGTATACATGCTGCAAGTGCTTTACCTTCTAGGTCTCCCCCCATATTTCATTTTCGTTGACCTTCGAGTGAATTACATTAATTACCCGAGGTCTGCCTGCCTGCGGTTGCTGTGCTGGGGGAGCAGTCTTGCCTGCTCTTCCCTTGTCCTGGCTTCATCTACAAGGTCCCTCAAATGGCCTTGCCTTATCAGGTCTTCCAGGTGTGCTTTCAGAGCTCTGCAACCCTGAGTCAAATGCCCATCTTCATTGTGGTAAGCACAATGCTTACCAAGGCTTTTTTCCATAAACTCTCCTGGTACCCTTGCCGGTGCTCTGAAATAGGGTTGGGTTCGGATTTTATCCAGGACTTTGTGAATTGGAATTCAAAATATAGTTGTGACTACCTGTGCAGCCCTCAGTCCTATCTCTTGCTTGTTGGATCCATTGTTACCTCGACCTCGCTTCGGCGAGCCATTTCCTTTCTCTTGTTTTGTCTCCGTAGTCCCTGGCATGTCTTCCTCGGCTCTAGCATATTTCTCAATTCTGGCCATGAGCTCTTCCATGCTTTTTGGCAATGTCTTTGCCAATGACTTTCGTAGTGGATAATCATCTTTTAGGCCGTTCTTGAAAGGCACGACTGCCACC